>QXEO01000528.1:3600000-4299996 GCA_007115705.1 Dactylis glomerata | reverse complement strand
ATCTTATTAATAGAGAGAAGGAATCCTCCAAAGTTTCTTCTGTTGTTTCTGTCAGCAAATCAGATTATGTGGAGAAGATGCCTTTCCCTCCTAAAGAATATGTGGAGAAGATGCCCTTCAAGTCTCTCCCTCCTAAAGGAGAGAGTAAGAAGAGTATGAAGAAGAAGAAGAGGAGTAAAAGGCGAGAGGACACCGTACCTTCCCCTAAGCATTATGATCCTGCTATAGATTACGATAATTCTGATTGGGATGATGTCCCTATGCCTGTTACCTATATTAGTGATCACGATTGGGAAAAGCACTCTACTTTTGATATTGAAAATCTTTTTGGTACCAATTCTAAGGTTAATAATTGTTGTACCATTAGTGCTATCCATGTTCCTTCTTATGATGATATGTTTGAAAAATATGCTTTGCGAAATAGCTGTTCTCTAGCTTGCGATGATACTAAACCTCTAGGTTATGATAGTGATGATGATGGGTATAATATTTTTAGTTCACCTACTATTGAGGAGAAAACTAGTTATAATTACAATATGCCTCCTATTTTTGATGATTATGGTGATGAGAATAATTATTCTGTTGAATCTACTCCTACTACTACTGTTCATGTGGGGAGTATTAATTCTTTTATGCATGTGGCTCATGATAGAGATCATTTATGTGATAGTTCTATTATTAATTCTATTCATGATGCTACTAAAAGTTATTATGAGAGAGGGAAACATGGTTTGATGGATCTCAACAATATTAAGTTTCCCCTCTTTATGTTGCAATTCTTGAAGTTGTACTTGTTTTGCCTTCCTATGCTTTTTGCTTTGCGCTTTTATGACTTATCTCTTTACAAGACTATTTTCACAGGAAGTGGTTTAGATTTAAATGTGTTCCATACTTTCTTTTTGATGCTCTCTATTGCTTTAAATTCCTATATGGTGCCTTTGCCTCAAGCTTTTATATGGCGCCCACATTAGCATCTTTGCAAATTACTGCGCCTAGCTCAAAGGCAATAAAGAAAAGCACTCTTGGGAGATAACCCAATGTTTTATTTTCAGTACTTTTTCTTTTATTTGAGTCTTGGAAGTCATTACTACTGTAATGACCGCTCCTTATCATTTTTATTTCGTTGTTGTGCCAAGAGAAGCCTCTAATTTGAGTGAAGTAAGATTTGCGGATGTTGCTGTCCTGAAACTGTTTTCGGTGCTGCACCATAAAAATTCATGAAAATTCTCTGTATATCTTTTGGACCTGCTATTTCTTGTACATATGCCCCAGGTTTTATCCAAACTTTCATTAGTTTAACACTTTTTTATTTGAGCAACAGAAAACCCTCTAAAAATTCGACCTTTGTCAGCTGTTCTGTTTTGACAGATTTCTGCCAATATTTGTGTTTGCCGCTTTATCACTTTTTTTTTAGTTCTTTTGATCACTAGAACTTTTGGAGAAGTTGCTACAGTAGTATATGCTATATATGTGGTGGTTTTGGGTTGAAACCTGAAGCAAAAGAGGTTGATTTATCGTTATGCTTACACTAATGTTGCTAATAGAATTGTGTTGAGTTTTGTATGAAGGAAGTTTTCAAGTGTAGGGATCGGAGAGTGATGAGATGAGTTGAAGAATGGATAAAAGCTCAAGCTTGGGGATGCCCATGCATCACCCCAAGAAATATCCAAGAAGTACAAGCATCAAAGCTTGGGGATGCCCCCAAGGCACCCCCTTCTTCATCAGCAAAAATCAGGTCACCTTTCAAGACACTATATTTTTATTGCTTCATGCACTATGCATTTTTCTTGGAGTGTCAGTTGCTTTTGTTTTCAGTTTTCTTTTGATTTTTTTACTGCAGTAAATGGTTAGATCACATCATGTTTGTTTTGGATAGAGCTATGCTCCATTTTTCATTGCCAAGAACACTCCGTTTTTCACTCCTATCATTTCAACGAGTGTTCTATTTTTCTGCTACCGCATTTAGCTTTTGTTTTTTGCTTTGATTTTTGATCAGATATTGTTATATCTTTTCATCAAGGTGTATTTTTGCCTCTGGTCTTTATTGGTTTTCATCAAAAGAGGTGTTTATAAAAAGTTTGAATGGTGTTGGAAAAGAGAAAAAGCTTTTATGCAAAAAAGTAGTATAAGAAGGAGCTTGTGTAGACTGTGGCTTAGGCTTTTGCATGTCATGCTTGATGTCTTTTTGATAGTATGCTTAGTGGTTTTTCTGTAGTATGACTTGTCTCAAATGACTGAGATTGCTTAATGAGCCTTTAAAAAAATCATGCGTTGTTTTTATTATATGGAAGCATTTATTTGGTTTTCTCCTTTGATGCTTTATTTGGGTTGACTTGGCACATGCTTACACCATGTTGACTACAAAATAAGTCACCTATAGCCTCTATGATCATTTAGTTTTTGACTTTTGATGCCATCTTATGCTTCTTTTAATGTTGCTTTGTCGCTTTGCATGATTATGGCCATTATTGCTCTCTTAGTTGGTCGCTCCCAGTCTTTTGCTAGCCCTCATTTTATACTGAGAATGAGCTCTACTCGTGCATCCAACTCCCAAAAACCAAGTTTGCCATTGTGTCCACTCTAAACTCCTATGCATGGTATTTGCAAGCCATTCTAAGTAAATTTTTATGTGCTACCTTTCAAAAAAAACCTTAAAATACTTCTCATTTTGTGACACTGTTTTCAACTCATGGGGACATAGTAGTCGGATTTGCTATCTTCCATATTGTCTTATTCCAAAAAGAAAAAAAAGAGAAAAAAGAAAGAAAAAAAGGCACTCCTCCATGGTATGTGAATGTTGGTGGGCACCCGATGGAATCGGTTAGCCATGGTTTGTGAAAGGAAAAAGGGTGGGGAGGAGTGCCAAGCTTTATAAAAGAGCACAAAATTGCCAATCTCTCTCTCTCAAAAACTTGCTTCATTTTTGTATGGAAGATAGTAAGAACCCCATTGCTAGTCATTAAGAAAAGCAACCACCTCTCAAAACCCAAGTTTTATCTCTCTGTTTTACAAATGAAAAGCTCTAGCACACGTTTAATCACTGCTTCCCTCTGTGAAGGGCCTTTCTTTTACTTTTATGTTGAGTCACCACCTTCTATCTTTATGCACCATTAAGAGAGCATAGTTGTCATTCTGAGTATAATGTGCATTGTCCCAAAGTTTTCATTGATTGATCCATGATATTGGTTTCACTTGTTCTCAACTTATTTGTATCTAGTCGCCCTCTTAAACTTGAAGGTGTCCTATGCATTTATGTTTGGGATTTCTATTTTCGTGCCCTCAGGTCGTTAGTTGTACTCAGTTTTCCCTAGCTCATTAGTTTTCAGTTTTCCCCAAGCCCTTGGCTGAAACCCTAAGAAGGAGCTCAGACGGGAGGATTCCCGTTTAGTTGACCGTTTCCGTGCTGACATATGGGGCCGCATCATGTGGGGCCGCGTCACGTGGGGCTGGTAGAAAGGGACCGCGTGGGACAGGACGAGACCACGTTTGGTTGTACGTGAGAGCTCAGTTCTGTCTCTCTCGGGCCAAATTGGCATTGCCTTTTCAGAGCACCTTTTCAGAGCGCCTTTTCCCCTCTCTCTCTATGTAACAGTTCTCTCTCTTTTCACCAAATTAGTATCAAATCTAGAGAAGCTTCTATTTCTGTCTTTCTTCAATGATTGTTGCCTTTTGGCCCTCGTTTTTTGTCCAATATGGTAACAAATCTAGAAGCTAGTATAGGATAAATTCATAGCAGCATAATAAATCTAGAAAACCAAGTATAATACATAAACTATATACAGCAGCCAAAACCAGCCAATAACAATGTTCTTCATTCTGTATCATATATTTCAACATCGCTACAATTCATGAGATGAAAGAAATATTCACTGAACTCCCTCCGTCTGCAGTGTGCAGCAAATACATCCTCCAAACGGTATGGCCTTTGTTCATTTTTCATACCATATCCTATTCTATCTGCACGTCATGGACACTCATCCCAGGCCTTTCTATCATCATCATACCCTCTGATATAACCCAAATCCGCATAGTACATGCAGCCAGGTCAAACTATCGGGTGCACTCTGGTGTCGACGGAGATACACCGGATAAAATTGATGAAGAGGGCACGACTGCCAATATAGTGACCTCACCTTTTATGGATGACGATCCCTGTGCTTTTCAGTGCTAGTCCCTAGATCAAACGCTAGCACACACAGTTTAAGATATAATATCAAGAAACAAAGGTCATTTTATTACATCGCATGGTCCAACAATTACATAAAGAAACTTTACAATGCTTATAGAATAGAGATTTCAGAGTTTACAATGAAATCAAAATAACATGGAGTCCTTCTTCTTCATGTGCCACAGGCGAACATACTGCGGATAGACTCATAACCCTGTCGTACCTTTCTTATCGTCGTAAACCTGCAACATGAAATGTTGCAGCCACAAAGGGTCAATACATTTGAATTGTATTGGCAAGATGCCACTTTTGGTGAACTCAAAGGGAATCCTAACACTTACATGATTATTTGGCTAAATGGATCTTCAGGCTAAGCTTGCAGGAAAGCAATTGTTTATCCTACTTTTCAAAAGATCTCATTTTTCTTTTAAAGCACTATTGGACACGCTGGAATCCACCAGGTGCTCCTAGTTAATTATGCACACATAGGAATCCACCAGGTGTACATAATTATGATCACACAACAATCCCTTGTTAACCACTCAAGTTTTAATTTAAAGAAGTTGGGATGAGGAGATTCTTGAACAACTTTAATTCATGTCGCTCAGAATTGTCTGTAACCGGGGACACGGCTAATTACTTAGTTTTTAACCATCCGCAGAGGTGGTGCACTTTTCCCACAAGACTCAGTCAACCTCTTTTGCCATGATGCTCATTTTGCTCAAATGGCCAAGTGAAGACTAAGACGAGACTTTTCAGAAGCAATCCCTCAGACCAACCCGGACGTGCTCCATCCTACAATTCACTACCACCCTCTGTCCGTCTGGCTGAGTTCTCACAACTTAGTTGGTCAAGACAGAGCCCATATGACTGGTGGTTGCACTGGAAGCTTCACGACTTGAACGTCTCCAATCTCTTTGTTCCTGGGTGGCCGTCCACAAGTGAGATACACATGGCCGCCATAGAGATGGCTCCGGTATAACCACTCAACATAAATCCATCTTACCAATTTCCACCCAGGTGTTTCATTAACTTAGTTGTTTTCTTAATTTTTTTGCAAAACATAGTTTTCAAACTTAATAAAAAAACATGTGGAATCCCAACCACAAATTCTATAGCACAACTAAGCAATCTACACTATGGTGTTTCTTCTAACTGGGTAATCAGGGATATCCTAAATAGGAGATAGCAAGCACAACTATCTACACATGCATACTTTAAAAGAAAAGAAACACTACATGCATAGTAAAACATTGGGAATTATATGAACTAGTCGTCAACCCGTGCATCGCACGGGGCTTATCTACATATTGAAATGTTGATTTAAAAGAAATGTGAAAGCAACATTAAAGACTTATAAGTCATGTAGAATTTTAACAGTGTAATAGGAACTGATTAGGTAGGAAATCATTAACTTACATAAGCTTAAAAAAAATCAAAACTATGGTGCATATTTTTTGTAATTAAATTTTGACGCTGTATATTAAAATATTTTAAACCTTTAGAACTACTGGAAAGTTTTTTTCGCAACTCTAGTAATTAATTATTGTACATTGTTATTTGTATCAACTTCAAAACATTCGGCATACTTCTACTAACTTAATTTGAAAAGTAGGATACACCAAATAATGAGCAGACTGAAAATTAAAATTGCTGAAGTGATAGGTGTCTTCTGACTCAAATTTTATCTAACTGCAAGATAGTAATTCTTGATCCAAAATAAATGCCATCAGTTGTAGGACTGACAAATAAAATAAATGTCAACTCTCAGAGTTTATGGGTAAATATAATAGAAGGCTCAATTGAGGAAATAATACAGGTACCAACTTATATCTATCTAGCATTGCAAAGCTATTTCCAACAGCAAGACAATATTCTCCATCGAAAAGCATGGTCTCATTCAGTACACAGGCAATTTTTTAACTGAGAAAAACTTTGTTGCTAAGAAAGATGAAATACTGAAATTAGAAAGTATTGCAGTAGCTGTTGTGTTAAATTCTACTTTAATCTAGTAACTTTGAGCATAGTCAAATATACGTACCAACAGTCCATGGTGTTCAGAATCTTGAAGAAGTACTGTCATGAAATTCTATCGATACAAAACCTCCATAGGCGTTGCCGCGTTGGAAATAGAGACTCAAAGTTCTAACAGAGTACCTGTTGAAGAATGTGAACATTTTTGCAGTTTGCAATGTGCGAACATAGAAGACTTGAGCAGTAGAATTCTTACACGGCAGCTTAGAAAAATAATATATCAATTTGCACTATTTTGTCCTTAAGATATATGCATGTTCTATTGGATTATTTGGCAACAAAAAGAATTAAGAGAAATACATACCCTCATTCCAGTAAACATGAAACTTATTAACATATTAGATCCTTCTATCATAAAGACTCTGAAAATAATAACTTGATTTTCCTTTATATACCCGTGAGCCATGGTGCTTTGCGAAAATTAAAACATCGTGACCTAAAATTTTCTATCAACAGGAATATTAAAATATCTAATTTGCGATACATGCAAGGAAAAGGAATCGATGGTAACATACAGCAGTCTATCTAGTATTTAAAACGAAAAAATTTACACTTCTACAACAAATCACAATTCTAGGGTTATATCTGAACATACTAACTTGATTTTCATTTATGTACACGTAACATGCATGGATGCCTGCAAAAATTAAAATATGGTGACCTAAAATTTTCAGCACATTAGGGATATTAAAGATTTAAAGTAGATAATTATCAATAGATGTGCGAAAAAGAAATAGTGGAAAATATACAACACATCCATATATCTAAGAATTAATTCCATTTCCCATAGAATTACGTGTGGCCTCACCATACCAGATTAAATCAGCACATGGATCGGATGGAAAGAAGACCATGATTGCTTGCCTGAGAGAGACCTTCCACTACTTTCTTTGCTGCCATTAGGTGCGGAGCAGCAAAATTTATACGACACGGCTGCACAGATGCAGAGGTTGCTTCTTTACCATGTGCTGGACGAATCAATCGGAGGCATGCCAAAGGATTAGATGGATGTAAAAACTCCACTCTTCGTTGCCGGACCTAGGAGACACTGCCCGCTTGCTTTTTTTCTTTTCTCTTTCCGATGTGACACGGGGAGATACCAATGGAAGTATGACTCGCGTGCTTGCGGCCAAACGGCACATCATGTTTTCATCCTACAACAACGAACATATCATACATTAATCGGATGTACTAAGTTTCTTCACCTCTAGGATTAACGTGGAGGCTCCTACGGTGCCTCTAATTAGAAAATATAAGATATAATATAAGACTAAATTATATCTAGATATTCAATGGACGGTATTCTTGTGCCCACAACTATTATGGAACATTCACTACCGGAAATCAATCCTATGCCGTGTGCAGTGGACACACGGCGAAATAGCAAAAGCACACGGCAAATATTGCGCCGTGTGTTTGCTCTCGGCAAACAAGACACGGCAACGAACGCCAAGGCGAACTGCCTATGCCGTGCGCATCCACCAGAACCCACGGCGAAACTTTTGCCGTGTGCTGCCGCTGCACACACGGGAAAGAAAAGCGCCTAACAGCTACCCAACGTCGACGGAGGCGGGGTGGGGTAGGAATGCAGTTTGCCGTGGGTTTAGGGTTTGCCGTGCGCCTTCTCCTCGCAGTTTGCCGTGTGCTTTCCTACGCCGTGTGCCTTTGCTTAGCAGCTTGCCGTGTGCCTTCTCGTAGCAGTTTGCCGTGTGCTTAGTTTGCCGTGTGCCTTCTTCCCAGTTTGCCGTGTGCCAAGCTATGCCGTGTGCCTTCTTCCCAGTTTGCCGTGTGCCAAGCTATGCCGTGTGCCACACTTCCCAGGTTGGCAGCAGGTCAGCAGCCAGAAGATCACAGGTGGTCGACGCGTGGCAGGTTTGCCGTGTGCAAGCACACGGCATAGGACATATGGTTTCATTGCCGTGTGCTAGCACACGGCAAAGGCCCAGTTTTTTCCCATTTTATTCTGCATTTGCTTGAATCCCTGCACATAAAATACAATACCAATATATATGCAACAAAGCCAACAGCAGTGGCATCACAATAACATATTTGCATCATAAAACAAATAAATACACAATATATCACAAGTTTAGCATAATAGATCACAAATACATGCATAATAGATCACAATAGGTGCATAATTCAAACTCCATGACCACAAATAGTGCATAACAAGTTCATATGTTCATAATACAACAACACATGGCAACCCAATGCCGGAAGATCAACGAGTTCATCTTGGCGTGCACATCCTACAAGTTCAAATGCAAAAAAATTAGATTCACAAGTATTTTTTGACCGAATGGGCATAACAACTCATGGCAACCCAATGGGCATAACAACAACAACACATGGCAACCCAATGGGCATAACAACTCAAAGTGACCGAATCTCTACCCTTAGCAAGTTTTTTTGACAAGTTATATGTAAGAATGGACATAGCAACTCAAAGTGCTCAAAGTGACCGAATCTCTACCATTAGCAAGTATTTTTGACAAGTACTATGTAAGCATGGACATGACAACTACAAGTCACTAAATGGACATTGAAACTACAAGTCACTAAACCAACACGGCAACTAAGAGAAGATAGCAGTAAGTGTAGAAATATGACAACTAAGGGAAGATTGCGCTAAGTGTAGAAATTTGACAACTAAGTAGAATTTGAGATCTAACCGGGAGTCAAAGCCGGCGGACGACGTGCGGGTTGTTGAAGCTAGCCAGTCCTCCCGTAGGAGGCGTCATCATGTCATTTTCATTCTGACCCGATGACCCACCGACCTCCGCGTTGTTGGATCCACCCGAGGCATGTAGCTACAAGATAGAAAATTGTGAGCCTAAGTCAATATGCACTAGACATGTGGTATTTTGAGATTGGCACATAATACAAGCGAGAACTTACCCATGTGTTGAAGTCGAAGGGAGGTGGATCAAATGTAGGAAGAGTGGTGCCAGCCGGTAGAGAGGCCTGCAAATCAAGCATGCGCGGGTAAGGTGTATGGAATTATGATTCATCTAACGTTGTATGAGCGAGAACTCACCGCTAAGTGGGCATCGTGGGCACTGAGCCTCTGGTTCATCCACATCATCATCTGCTACTGCTGCATCATCATCTGCTGCTGATGAGCAAGGAGGGCTTGGGCCTGTTCCCTCTGTGCCTTCTCAGCCTCCAATTGAGCCTACGTTGTGTCATCCGAAGGTCATGGAAATTGCAATGTAAAACATGGAATGAAGTATAGATGACTAAGGAAGGAGAACATACCCGTATCCCGTCAATGGCTATAGACGACGGCGTCGGGCGGGGCTCTACGGCAGGCGAGGAGCTTGTCTTGCCACGGTTGATCTGTCTCAACGACGGGATGGTCTTAGGATCTACCGCCCCATCACAGACAAACAAGCGGCCATGCTTCTTGCCTTCTCCCGCACGCATGGCAACCTCGGGGTCAAATGGCTCGATGTCGGGGTTCGCCTCGGGGCCGTGAATCTGCGCATACTTGGCCCGGTACGCCTTGTCCTTGGCTTCGGCGATCTCGCTCACCCACTTCATCATCCCGTCTTTCTTGTCCTTCTTCTTGCGGTTGTCGCCCCATATCTTGAACAGCGATGCAGTCGAGCCTATCTCCTTGTCCTGCAAAAGATAGCACAAAGATACATGAACGCATTTGCGGAATAAGGAAGAACATGATGATCAAGGTTAAGGCTATGCATTTTCTCACCTTCTTGTCCTGGACGATGCCAAGGGCGACGCTGCCTTGCGTGTGTGATCCACCTTTCATCTCGGCTCTCCTCAGCTTTTGTTCTGCGTGCTTCCTCTTGTATGCGGCGCTTGTGTAGTGACGAACCATCGCGCGCCAAACTTGAGGTCTGGTGTGACCTACGTACGGAGGAGGGGACTGCATATGCACAAAATACACATATTAATGAAAAACATCCGGCGGTCACCAATTCCATAATACAGGAAATGGAAGTACCTGCAAGTACTGCCATGGCTGGAAGTCCACGATCTCTCGGGCTTTCTCCTTCTTCATCGGGAGCTTGCGTTTCTCGGCGTACCAATTGCGGATGGACAAAATACGCCCCTCGTAGTGCATATCGGTCACTTTCTTCCGCGCTATCCTGCTGGCCAGCTGAATGCAGTCTTCCCTGTCAACATCAGGATCCATACGAAAGTAGGCCTACAAGGATACAAAAAAGTGAGAAAAAAGGCATTAGTGCAAGAAAGTGACAAAATGTAGGCTCTTGAAGTAGAATTACAGAATGACGAGAAGTAAAGTTAACTTACCCAGAAATCACGAAGCACCCTAGATCCACAGTTCCTGAGCCTCCTCCCGTATTCGCCATCCGGATCAGGTGCGTAAGCGAAGTGGTCCCAAGTCCAAGCTATCTCGGTGCGACCATTAGGCATGGTCACAAACCCAGGCCAGTGCTTCCTAACAAGGCATCCAAGGATGCTCGAGTAGGTACGCAGTTTGTAGCCTTCCTTGTACACGAAGGACCTGCACAATGAACAACCCAAAACAATATGAGCAAATAGTGATGATAAGTTGTGAAAACATATGATTGTGAAAGTAGATACCTCTCCCCTCTCGGGGTAAGCGTAACAACCCCGCTGGCTGCCCTCCACTCGTCCAAGGTAGGCAGCTCGGAGACCCCACGCTGGTAAGGAGCACGTGTCCCAGGCTCAGAAGGCATCCCCTCCACCGTCTCAACGTACACCTCCGGTGGCTCCCAGATCATGTCGGCGTCCTCCTCCTCCTCCTCCTCCTCCACCAGCTCCTCCTCCTCCTCCTCGTCCTCGTCAACGTCCTCCTCCTCCTCCTCCACCTGCTCCTCGTCCTCCTCCTCCTCGTCCTCGTCAACGTCCATGTCCTCCACCACCTCCTCGACTGGGGGGGGACTAGGTGCCCGTCTACCCCTCTGACGCCTCGAAGGGGCTGGAGGACTAGCTGCCCGTGGGGGTGAAGTGGAGCCCGTCGGGCCAGACTGCGCAAGAATAGTCGTCAAGCCCCTAACTTTCTTCACGGCCTTCTTTAGTAGTCCCCCTCCTCCTTTGCGCCCCCTCCTGGCATGTTGGAAACACCTGCATTCACAAAAATAGTATCTTCATTAGTACACATGAGTAAATCAAATGATATAGATAAAGGAGAAAATAAGTAAAGCACATAATTAAAAATACAACATGGCATAGATTTCTTACAAAACCATTGAATGCAAATAATTAACACACAAATAGAGTTCTTACAATCATTATTATTACAAAGAGTTCTCACAAATAATAGGCTACTTTTACAAATCACCATTATATAAGGTCGCTAAGAACTTCAGAAGCCCGTTTCGAGATCAGCGGGAACAACCGATGGGCCACTTGCTTCGTCATCGCTATCACCCCCCCACCAATAATCAGGCAAGAAATCTGGAGGTGGTATCGTTGGCTCATCTTCGTCAAGGCCTGCATGGAACCGTTCAAGCAAAGTCAAGTCTTCTGCGTTCTGAACCTCCTCAACTACATCATCCACAATGTCTTCTGCCTCAACCTCGTCATGTTCTTCACCGTCTACTACCATGTCATCATCAGTCGCCAAGTTGATAGTGAATTTCCCTGGAAGCCCTTCCTCCTGAAAGAACTCGCCATCATATGTCGAGGGGTCAAGGCGACGGTAATCATCTTGGTCTGGCTTAGGCGGCCTATTGTGCATCGGCACCGTGATCACGACATCCCAACCCTGAAGTCGTTTTTTGGGGTTCTTGCATGGGTACGGGAGATAGAATACTTGGAAGGCCTGGGTAGCCAAAATATATACATCATCTCCCTCATAAACGGAGCTTCGCTCAACTTCGACCAAGCCAATTTCAGGTTTCCGTTTCACCCGCCGTGGGTCCAACCACTGACACTTGAATACAACGGGGTTAAGCCCTTTGCCGAAACCATAATTCAGCTCGTATATACCCTCGACTCTACCATAGTAATGGAGCCCATCCGAGCCTTCACACAAAACCCCGCTATTTGTTGTCTTCCGGTTGGCCCGGCGTTCTGTGTACTCATGGGTATGAAAGCGATACCCATTGACGTCATAAGCATCAAATGCATTGACGGGTGAGGTAAAGCCCCTGGCAATTTGTCTCAACTCGAGTCTCATCTCTTGGTCATTTTTTGCCTACATGTTCAGCAGGGAAAGTTTAGTAGGAGTGGTCGAGTAATGTAAGCACTACGAGAAAGTTATATAGAAAGGTACCAATGTTGAGAACCAGCTAATGAAACCGTAACCACCACCGTTTACAAAAAGATCATTATCTTCTTCTTCCGTTGGATCCCTCCTTAGCTTCCAATATTTCTGGGTGAATTGTCTATGGCAATGAAAAAGAGGAAGTGTTAGCCACGGACTAACGAGTGAATGTGTGTGAAAAACTAAGTACTGAGCACTTACTTGTAGTACGGCTTCACTTCTTCCATGCTTTTCAAGACATACGAGTGGATTAAGCCCCATTCGGGATTCGTTATCTTGCGCCTCTTCGAGCCTCTAGATGTGCCACCTAGCCCTATGAAGATGCCAAGCTTGGGTACATCATCAGGGTTGGCGGCATTGTAACGAAGGATTGGATTGTGCTGAGTGGGAATGTTTTCATCATAGTACTTTGTCGTGAAGTTTGACACCTCCTTGTTAAGTGTTGCCTCGGCTATGCATGGCTCGATCTTGCATTTGTTGCCTGTTTGCTCACGAAGCTTCTTTGTTTCTCTCTCAGGGCCATACTGCCAACGGGTCTGCACAGTGGACCCCAGTAACGCCTCCTTCGGGAGATGCAAGATCATATGTTGCATCGGATTAAAGAACCCTGGCGGAAGGAGCATCTCTAGCTTGCAAAGCAGCTCGGGTGCCTGTTTATCTAGCTTCTTGACCACTTCATGGTCCAACTCCTTAGCACAAAGCTGGCAGAAGAAATAGCTCAACTCCGCGAGCACTAGCCAAGTCTGCTCGTCGACATAGCCTCGAATCATGATGGGCATTATCCGCTCAAGCCACACGTGATAGTCATGACTCTTGAGCCCATGCACTCGCAACGTCTCCAGGTTTGCTCCTCTCATCCAGTTAGCTGCATACCCATCAGGGAAGAACAAGCAGTCGATGATCCACTGGAATATTTCCCTCCTTTCTGTCCTTGAAGGGCAGAACGGGGCCTTTCGCTTGGTCCATCTGGGTCCTTTGACACCGGGAGGCTGTGGATCCAAATTTGGCCTATCGCACCATTCTTGTTGATCGATTCTAGCCTTAATGTTATCCTTCGACTTCTTGGTGTCCATAATTGTGCTCCAAAGGGCCTCACTTATATTCTTTTCGGTGTGCATTACATCAATATTGTGCGGAAGCTCGAGATCTTCGAAGTAAGGAAGCTTCCACAAGCATGGAATGTGGGTCCACTGGTGTGTCTCCCCGTATCCCACGAAACCTTTCCCATCAGTGTTCGGCACGAGAGCTTCTAACTCAGCCTTGGTATCTTTGCCGGTCGGCAGATGTGGACGTGGAGTATGGACAACAACACCTTTCTTGAAGTTCTTTGTGTCACTCCTATATTTATGATTCGTCTCAAGGAATTTTTGGTGTTCATCAAAACAAGAATACTTGCCACCCTTCTTCAGCCAAAAGAAAGTCACAGCCTGCCTACACACCGGGCAAGGCCACTTCCCATGTGTACACCAACCGCAGAACAATGCACGTGCCAGTAGGTCATGCAGGGATGTGTGGTACCAGACAAACATATCAAAGTGCTCCTTTGTTGCGGCGTCGTATGTTCGCACCCCACGATCTTCCCACCCAACAAGCAAGTCATCCACTAGCGGCTCAAGGTACACGCTCATGTTCTTTCCCGGGTACTTCGGCCCCGGGATTATCATCGACACAAACATGTTCTCAGATCTCATGACGACGCCAGGAGGGAGGTTCAGGGGAATAACAAACACGGGCCAACAACTGTATGTTGTAGCTGACATGCCATATGGATTGAACCCATCGGTTGATATCGCAACTGCTATGCTTCTCGGGTTGCCCGCTTTCAAAGGATATTTTTTGACAAAGTTCTGCCATGCTTGACCATCTGATGGATGTATCATCTTGTCTTTGTATCGTTTCCCCTCAAGGATCCATCGCATCTGTTGGGCAGTTTCCTCCGTCATGAAAAGCCGTTGGAGCCTCGGCAAGAATGGAAGATAACGGAGGATCTTTTGGGGAATCTCAGTCTGCCTCTTCGTGCCATCACCAGATTTGACCTCAAAGTACCTAGAGGATTTGCAATGGATGCAATAGCTGTCATTAGCATGTTCTTTTCGAAATAGCATGCATCCCTTTAGACAAGCGTCTATCTTCTCATATGTCATCTTCAGTGATTTGAGGATTTTAGTCGACTCATAAAAGTTCTTGGTTAAGATGTGCCCTTTCGGTAGAATGCTGCCGATGACAACCAGAAGATCATCAAACTTGTCTCTGGATAAGTTACTCTGACACTTGAAGGCCATTAGGCGAGCCACGGCATCCAACTGAGTAACCTCTATATGTGGATGAAGGGGTTTCTGTGCAGCAAACACAGCCTCGTAGAACTTCTCAGGTCTAGCAGGTATGGCAAACGCATTATCCACGAACTGCTCAGTCTTATCTCTCCATTCATCAGTAAAATCCCACTGACTAATTCTGCCCTCGTACATCCATAAACGACTCGAATCCATCATCTATCTAGCATAAACACATAATTACAATGCTTTCAATTTAACATGTCATTACATCCAACATTAATTCGATTAATTTTAACGAATATAGGTTTTACGCCATGCAAAACCCTATCTCTCTAATAGGTGAGCTCTAATCCCACCCGAGGATGTGCAGATTGGGTACGTTCTCCATGCTCTACCCCGCCTCGAGACAAAATTTCGGCAGCACCTCCCCGCTGTTCTCCCGATACACGTCTCGCGCCAAAAGCCGAGAGGATGTGCATCCGGAGAACAACAGGAAGGCGCCGTCGAAATTCTATCTCGAGCTGAGGGCAAAGCATGGAGAACATACCCAATCTGCACATCCTCCGGCTGTCCAAAATACGTGGACAATCCGGAAGAGTTACGGTTAAAATATGCAACTAAATACATATTTATCCGCGTAACCCTTCCGAACGGGAGACCCCTAGGTTTCGCGACTGACTTGGTTATCTAGACACAAAAAAAAACCTATGCACGAGAGATAATGAATTCTTACCCTCGAAGCGTGACCGGTCGAGGAAGGTGAAGACGATCTCTGCGACGATGACCCCACCCTCAACCTGTCGCCATATTCTGCAAAATGAAAAATGTGCACATTACTTTACTATTTTACTAAACACTAGTACTAACACTAAACTAACAACTAAACTGGTTACAAGAGCTTAAATAGCCGGACTCACACGGCTAACACGCAGCCCCTTCTTCTACCTCTCACTCTCTCTTGTTTATCTACTAGTTTCTCACAAGAACCCACGCACGCACACCTCACCAAGGAGAAGACTTGCTTTGTAATTTCCTCTTGGTGAGAACACGTTGGCTACATGGTTTGCTGGTGCCTCTCAGCTACTGATACGTCTCAAACGTATCTATAATTTTTGATGCTCCATGCTTTGTTTTACACCATTTGCCTACTGTTTCGTTACACTTAGTGGCATTTTTATACGCTTTCCGGAACTAACCTATTAACGAAGTGCCACAGTGCCAGTTTCCTGTTTTCTGCTGTTTTTGTGTTTCAGAAGTGATACACAGGAAATATTCTCGGAATTGGACGAAACAAGTTCCTGAAGTCATATTTCACCGGGGAGCTCCCAAACATCCGAAGACCTGATGGAGGGGGGCCACGAGGCCCCCACACACAGGGGCGGCACGGCCTAGCCCCTGGCCGCGCCACCCCCTTGTGAGGGCACGTGGTCCACCCTCTGACATCGCCCCTTCGCCTACATATACCCCCTGACGAGAAAAACCTAAGGGCCCGATCAGTTTTCCAGAATACATCGCGATCCGCCGCCGCCGTCGACCCGAAGATCGGGAGGGTCCAGAAGCTCTTCCCGGCACCCTGCCGGAGAGGGGAATCACCACCGGAGGTCTCCTTCATCGCCATGATTGCCTCTGGAGCGATGAGTGAGTAGTCTACCTTGGGCTATGGGTCCATAGCAGTAGCTAGATGGTTGTCTTCTCCACCATGTGCTTCATGTTTAGATCTCATGAGCTGCCCTACATGATTGAGATCACTGTTATGTAATTCTATGATGTTGGTTTGTTGGGATCCGATGAATATTGGTGTTTATGATTAAGTTGCTGTACTGAATTTTATCTTATGTTATCTCTATGATGTTTATGATCTTGCATGCTCTCCGTTGTTAGTAGCTATCTTGGCCGAGTAGTTGCTAGTGACTCCAAGAGGGGGTATTTATGCTCGATAGTGGGTTCATGCCTCTATTTCACCTGGGGGAGTGACAGAAACCTCTAAGGTGGTAGATGTGCTGTTGCTACTAGGGAGAAAACAACATTCATATGCTCGAGGGCATATGCTTTGTTTACATTACACACTTTGCTTAATGCAATTATCTGTTGTTCGCAACTTAATACTTCTAGGGTGTTCGGATGATATCCCCGGGGGTGGATTATTAGTCATAGATGCAGTTGGATGGCGGTCTATGTATTTTGTTGTAATGCCCAGAGTGAATCTCATAGTGATCTTCTTGACATATCACGTTAGCTCTATTCTATCAATTGCCCAACTGTAATTTGTTTACCCAGCATGTTATTTTATCTATGGAGAGACACCACTAGTGAACTGTGGACCCCGGTCCTATTTTAATCATATTGCAATCAACTGTTTACTATTCCCACACTGTTTACTTTACTCACATATACTCTACTGTTTTCCACTCGATACGCTCATAACCTTTGTTTCAAGCAAACCGGTGAGATTGACAACCTCATCGCAAGTTGGGAACAAAGTATTTGTTTGTGTGTGTGCAGGTTCCACGTTGCAGCTAGCAAGCAAAGCTTGGACGAGGCGCCACATATAAATTGTCCGCTGCTGTCGCAAGCTAGCAAACATCACCTTCAGTCGTCACCGTCTCCCTTCTCCTGAACGATAAACCTTGGTTTCTTAACTGAGGGAAAACTAGCCGCTACACTCATCATACCTTCCTCTTGGGGTTCCCAACGGGCTGGTCAATCACCACGCACAAGGACATCTGTTCCCACATCAACTCACCATCAACCGTTCACAAGTGTAGGGATCAGCTACTTTTCTGGCGCCGTTGCCGGGGAAGGAAGAGAAGACTTCTGCGAGGGGAGTTCTTCGCACACACATTCTTTGCTTTGTTATTTGTTTGCTTTACTTTATTTTATTTACCTGCATTGCTTTTATATCAAAAACCCAAAAAAAATTAGAATCCTTGGTAGCTGTTTTTACTTGTTTACTTTCTTTTTGCTGAAATGGCCAATCCTGAAAACACCAAGTTGTGTGACTTTGCTAGCACAAACAATAGTGATTTTATCTGCACTCCTATTGCACCACCTGTTCCTGCTACCACTTTTTATGAGATCAAGCCTGCTTTATTGAACCTTGTTATGAAAGAGCAATTTTCTGGTGCTAGTACTGAAGATGCTGCAGCTCATCTCAACAATTTTGTTGAGCTATGTGAGATGCAGAAATATAAGGATGTTGATAGTGATATTATTAAGCTCAAGTTGTTTCCTTTTTCTTTGAGAGGAAAGGCTAAAGATTGGTTGCTGTCTTTAACTAAGAATAGTATTGATTCATGGGCTAAGTGTAAGGATGCTTTTATTGGTAGATACTATCCTCCTGCTAAGATTATATCGTTGCGTAGCAATATTATGAAGTTTACTCAGTTTGATAATGAACATGTTGCTCAAGCTTGGGAAAGAATGAAATCTATGATAAAGAATTGCCCCACTCATGGACTGACTACTTGGATGATTATCCAAACTTTTTATGCAGGACTGAATTTTTCTTCAAGGAACCTACTTGATTCAGCTGCTGGAGGCACTTTTATGTCCCTCACATTGGGCGCCGCCTCGAAGCTACTCGACAACATGATGGTAAATTATTCTGAATGGCACACCGAGAGAGCTCCACAAGGTAAGAAGGTAAATTCTGTTGAGGAAACCTCTTCCTTGAATGATAAGATTGATACCATTATGGCTATGCTTGCTAATGATAGGACTCATGTTGATCCTAATAATGTTCCTTTGGCCTCTCTGGTTGCTCAAGAAGAGCAAGTTGATGTGAATTTCATTAGAAACAACAATTTTAACAACAATGCTTATAGGAACAATTTTGCTAGTAACAATTATAGGCCGTATCCTTCTACCAATGGTAATGGTTATGGTAACTCTTATGGTAATTCCTACAACAACACTAGGGCCGCGCCCTCCGAGCTTGAGGTAATGCTCAAGGACTTCATCGGTAAACAAACTGCTTTTAATAAGTCTGTTGAGGAAAAGTTAGGCAAAATTGATGCTCTTGCTTCTAAAGTTGATAGCCTTGCTCATGATGTTGAACTTCTGAAATTAAAAGTGTTTCCTAATGATGTGAACGTGAGCAATATTGTTGCTGCCGCTAATGCTAACTAGGTTAGAATTGATGAAAATATTAGATTGTTAGCAGAATTGCATGCCAGGTGGGAAAGAGAAGATGAGATGGCTAGAGAGATGAAGGTATGTACTATTACTACCTCTAATGATGTTGCTCCTACTGATAGCAATCCTCTTACTTTGATTGGGGTAGAGAAAACTCCCACTCCTTGTGCTAAAAAGCCTAAAACTGCTAAAACTTTTTCTCAAAAGAGTGCTGAAATTTTTCGGAGTGTGGAAGATGATAGCTCTATTTCCTTTAATGATTTTGATGTTGATGGCTGCAATATATCTGAAGTAATTTTGTTCTTGCAAAAGCTTGCTTTGACTCCCAATGCTAGTTCTTTAAATATTGTTTTTACTAAGCATATTACCAATGCTCTTATAAAGATTAGGGATGAAAAGTTGAGGCAAAAAGCTTCTGTTCCCAAGAAGTTAGAAGATGGTTGGGAACCCATCATTGATATGCATGTTAATGGTTATGATTGCCATGCTTTATGTGATCTAGGTGCTAGTATTTCTATTATGCCTAGAAAGATTTATGACATGCTTGATTTACCACCGCTTGAAAAGTGTTATTTTGATGTTCCTATTGCTGATGTTGCTAAGAAGAAACCTTTGGGAAGGATTAATGATGTTCTTATTGTGGTTAACAATAACCTTGTTCCCGTTGATTTTCTTGTGATGGACGTTGAATGCCATGCTTCATGTCCTATTATTTTGGGAAGACCTTTTCTTCGAACTGTAGGTGCTATTATTGATATGAGGGAAGGCACTATCAAGTATCAATTCCCACTAAAGAAAGGTATGGAACACTTACCTAGGAAAAGAAAGAAATTACTCTTTGACTCTATTCTTAGAGCAAATTATGAGCTTGATGCTTCATCGCTTGATATTACTTGATTCGCACTTTTCTGCGCCTAGCTCAAAGGCGTTAAAGAAAAGCACTCTTGGGAGATAACCCAATGTTTATTTTCAGTACTTTTTCTTTTGTTTGAGTCTCAGAAGTCATTACTACTGTAATGACCACTCTTTATCTTGTTTATTTCGTTTTTGTGCCAAGAGAAGCCTCTAATTTGAGTGAGGTAAAGATTTGGGGTTATTGCTGTCCTGAAACTGTTTTCGGTGCTGCACCGTAAAAATTCGTGAAAAATCACTGTATATCTTTTGGACCTGAAATTTCTTGTGATTATGCCCCAGGTTATATCCAAACTTTCGTTAGTTGAACACTTTTTGATTTGAGCAACAGAAAATCCCTCAAAAATTCGTCCTTTATCAGCTGTCCAGTTTTAAAAGATTTCTGCCAATATTTGTTTTTGCCACTTTATCGCTTTCTTTTGAGTTCTTTTTGATCATGGAACTCTTGTGGAAGTTGCTACAGTAGTATATACTTTATATGTGGTGGTTTTGAGTTGAAACCTGAAGCTAAGAGAGGGTTGAATATATTTTATGCTTACACTAATGTTGCTAATAGAATTGTGTTTAGTTTTGTATGAAGGAAGTTTTCAAGTGTAGGGATTGGAGAATGATGAGATGAGTTGAAGAATGGACAAAAGCTCAAGCTTGGGGATGCCCAGCACCCCGAGAAATATCCAAGAAGTACAAGCGTCAAAGCTTGGGGATGCCCCCGAGGCACCCCTTCTTCATCGGCAAAAATCAGGTCACCTTTCAAAACACTATATTTTTATTGCTTCATGCACTATGTGTTTTTCTTGGAGCGTCAGTTGTTTTAGTTTTCTTAGTTTGTTTAGTTAGTTTGTTTGCTGCAATAAATGGTTGGACCCCAACAAATTCCCTTTGGAGGAGATGTACTCGTTTTCATTTGCAAAGAATGCTCTAGTTTTCACTCTTATTTAAAATCGAGCGTTCTACTTTTTCTGCTACTGCTTTTGGTTTTCGTTTTCGCCTTGATTTGCGTTCAGATCTTTTCATATCTTTTCATCAAGGTGTATTTTTGCCTCTGATCTTTATTGGTTTTCATCAAAAGAGGTGTCTTTAAAAATTTCAAATGGTGTTGGAAAAGAGAAAAAGCTTTGTGCAAAATAGTGGTACAAGAAGGAGCTTGTGTAGACTGCGGCTTAGGCTTTTTCATGTCATGCTAGATGTCTTTTTGATAGTATGCTTAGTGGTTTTGCTGTAGCATGACTTGTCTCAAATAACTGAGATTGCTTAATGAGCCTTTGAAAAAATCATGCGTTGTTTTTATTGTATGGAAGCATTATTTTGGTTTTCTCCTTGATGCTTTATTTGGGTTGACTTGGCGCATGCTCACACATGTTAGACTCTTCCAAAGTCGCCATTAGCCTTCATGATCATTTAGTTTTTGACTTTTGATGCCATCGTATGCTTCTTTTAATGTCGCTTTGTCGCTTTGCATGATTATGGCCATTATTGCTCTCTTAGTTGGTCGCTCCCAGTCTTTTGCTAGCCCTCACCCTGTACTGAGTATGAGCTCTACTCGTGCATCCAACTCCTAAAAGCCAAGTTTCCCATTGTGTCTACCATACATACCTACTAGCAATTTGCTATTCCAAGTAAATTTGACTTGCTTTTATATTCTCTTCAAATTAAACTCTTACCAGTGTTATGCGAAATTCGGTCAGTAAAGCTCTCACGAACCGGAAGGCACACTTTACTTTTTCCTGTTCTAAAAATTTGACATTGTGGTCTTTTATGCTGAGTTGTTATGCTTGCAAGTTGTAAGTTGGATTCTAGCCCAGCCATGCCGTCATGGGGCAAGCTTTCAACATTGCACTTCCTATTTGAGTTGATATTGTGATCTTTTGTTTATGGATGCCCGCTGTGTGAAATGAATTGGGAATCTTGTGAGGATCATGGAGTTTTTATATGTGTTAGGGAAACGCCGGGCCGCCAATCTAAGCCATGCATAATTCATGGTGGAAATTTGCAGCATACCCATGGTGAACATTCGACGACGCATCTCACAATAAAAAGCTAAACAATATAGCAAATAAAAGTGATGCCGAGGTGTTCATTGTCTGCTTGTCCTGTCATTTTGGTGTGGGCTTGTTCCATGTCATCGGGCACGGAGGTACCCCATTGGCGGTTCTCAATGATATGCATATACTTACAATGACAAGAGCCTTGCTTGGGACTCTAAGTAAACTAGCATAGTTTGGGTACTCGTATTCACGGGACACGAGGTTTTCAACTTATGATTTGTCAAGCATATGCATCATAATTGTTCTCGCATTAACTTTAACCATTCAAGATGCTTATGATGGGGGCAATGAGAGCTCAAAGCCGGTAAGTACCATAATTTTTGAAGGTTATAAAACTTGCAATCACTGCTTCCCTCTGCGAAGGGCCTTTCTTCTACTTTTATGTTGAGTCACCACCTTCTTTCTTTATGCACCATTAAGAGAGCATAGTCGTCATTCTTAGTGTGATATGCATTGTCCCAAGGTTCATTGATTGACTCATATTGTTGGTTTCACTTGTTCTTAAATTATTTGTATCTAGTCGCCCTCTTAAACTTTGAGGTGTCCTATGCATTTATGTTTTGCTCTCTTTGAAGGACAAGCTGAAAACCACTTGTATGTTTTTCCTTATGATTTGAACACACGTTTGACTTTCATTGTTTCATTACCATGATCTTTTGTTTGTGTTCATTTGCATGTTTACAACATGGTTGCTAAGTTCTTATTGTCATGATTATATCTTCATGCCCATGTTTTAAGTTCTATTGATCCCAGCTCACCAATGCTGACATATATGATCAAGATTGTGTAGGTGCATGTCACCTAAAAAATTATTCTTTTGTTATCACTTACCTACTCGAGGACGAGTAGGAGTTAAGCTTGGGGATGCTTGATACGTCTCAAACGTATCTATAATTTTTGATGCTCCATGCTTTGTTTTACACCATTTGCCTACTGTTTCGTTACACTTAGTGGCATTTTTATACGCTTTCCGGAACTAACCTATTAACGAAGTGCCACAGTGCCAGTTTCCTGTTTTCTGCTGTTTTTGTGTTTCAGAAGTGATACACAGGAAATATTCTCGGAATTGGACGAAACAAGTTCCTGAAGTCATATTTCACCGGGGAGCTCCCAAACATCCGAAGACCTGACGGAGGGGGGCCACGAGGCCCCCACACACAGGGGCAGCGCGGCCCAGCCCCTGGCCGCGCCACCCCCTTGTGAGGGCACGTGGTCCACCCTCTGACATCGCCCCTTCGCCTACATATACCCCCTGACGAGAAAAACCTAAGGGCCCGATCAGTTTTCCAGAATACATCGCGATCCGCCGCCGCCGTCGACCCGAAGATCGGGAGGGTCCAGAAGCTCTTCCCGGCACCCTGCCGGAGAGGGGAATCACCACCGGAGGTCTCCTTCATCGCCATGATTGCCTCCGGAGCGATGAGTGAGTAGTCTACCTTGGGCTATGGGTCCATAGCAGTAGCTAGATGGTTGTCTTCTCCACCATGTGCTTCATGTTTAGATCTCATGAGCTGCCCTACATGATTGAGATCACTGTTATGTAATTCTATGATGTTGGTTTGTTGGGATCCGATGAATATTGGTGTTTATGATTAAGTTGCTGTACTGAATTTTATCTTATGTTATCTCTATGATGTTTATGATCTTGCATGCTCTCCGTTGTTAGTAGCTATCTTGGCCGAGTAGTTGCTAGTGACTCCAAGAGGGGGTATTTATGCTCGATAGTGGGTTCATGCCTCTATTTCACCTGGGGGAGTGACAGAAACCTCTAAGGTGGTAGATGTGCTGTTGCTACTAGGGAGAAAACAACATTCATATGCTCGAGGGCATATGCTTTGTTTACATTACACACTTTGCTTAATGCAATTATCTGTTGTTCGCAACTTAATACTTCTAGGGTGTTCGGATGATATCCCCGGGGGTGGATTATTAGTCATAGATGCAGTTGGATGGCGGTCTATGTATTTTGTTGTAATGCCCAGAGTGAATCTCATAGTGATCTTCTTGACATATCACGTTAGCTCTATTCTATCAATTTCCCAACTGTAATTTGTTTACCCAGCATGTTATTTTATCTATGGAGAGACACCACTAGTGAACTATGGACCCCGGTCCTATTTTAATCATATTGCAATCAACTGTTTACTATTCCCGCACTGTTTACTTTACTCGCATATACTCTACTGTTTTCCACTCGATACGCTCATAACCTTTGTTTCAAGCAAACCGGTGAGATTGACAACCTCATCGCAAGTTGGGAACAAAGTATTTGTTTGTGTGTGTGCAGGTTCCACGTTGCAGCTAGCAAGCAAAGCTTGGACGAGGCGCCACATATAAATTGTCCGCTGCTGTCGCAAGCTAGCAAACATCACCTTCAGTCGTCACCGTCTCCCTTCTCCTGAACGATAAACCTTGGTTTCTTAACTGAGGGAAAACTAGCCGCTACACTCATCATACCTTCCTCTTGGGGTTCCCAACGGGCTGGTCAATCACCACGCACAAGGACATCTGTTCCCACATCAACTCACCATCAACCGTTCACAAGTGTAGGGATCAGCTACCTTTTCCATTCATCTGATGCAATATATACAAGTGACTCAACTCACACCACTACCACACGTCCTCCACTTTCCTGGAATCACTCGCCATCCAAGTCGCATCCCACGACCATCTCGGCATCTCACCTTGTATCTCTGCTGAACAAGCTTCGAAGGCCTACCCTATATACAGTTGTACGGCAAGCTACTCGGCCAACTAAAACTACATGCAAATACATGAATCAAGATTAAGGCTAACACTAAACTACATTACCTTGCTGCAGGGGCCGCCGAGGTGGTGCTGCAGGAGGGGCTGCCGGGGAGGTGCTGAGGGGGGGTGGCTGGTGGGGAGGTTGCTGCAGGGGGGGTGGCGGCCGGCGGGGAGGCTGCAGGAGGTGCTCGCGATGGCGGGGAGGCTGCAGGGGGGGCCGGCCGGCGGGGAGGCTGCAGGGGGGAGGGACGGCCGGCGGGGAGGCTGCAGGGGGGGGCCGGCCGGCGGCGACGGCGGCGGTGGATGCTCGGGAGAGCAGGTGGCGGCGCTGGGGATAAGAGAGGGAGTAACGGTTCCGACCGGGCTGTCCGAAGCGCATTAAAACGATGTCTTTGCCGTGTGCTCAAAGTTTGCCGTGTGCATCACGAAAAACACACGGCAAAGTGTGCAAACTAGGGTTTCCAGCCCCTGTCCTTTGCCGTGTGCTGGCACACGGCTGTGTGCACAAAATTGCCACTTTGCCGTGTGTTAACACTCGGCAAAGACACCAACATGTGAAAATTTTATTTTATTTCATATTCTATGTCACATAAAATGACGCCACGCGAAGGTTTGATTTCTTCCCACATCTAGGTCACATAAAATGATGCCACGTGAAGGTTTCGCACCCCACCCGATGCCTGTGTACTCCAGCCCGGGTTCTGCACCCCACCCGATGCCTGTGTACTCCAGCCCGGTGCCGGTTTACTGCAGCCCTCCGCAGCAGCCGCCGCTACCAGTGACGCGCGGCATCATCACGCAGATATCCGACGACGGCAACAACGAGTCGCCGAAGGCGGAGATGGAAGGGGAAGCCTCCCCTCGTTCAGTGCTCACGTCTTCGAGGCCGGCTGCTGCTGCCTCCACACCCGTCTCGCGTGGGCGTCAGCAGCAAACCGGCCTTCGATCCGCGGAGCGCCAAGACATCTCTGATGATCTGCAACATTCCCAACAGCTTCTCGTAAGTAGTACACCTTTAATTTCTTGCTTCATTCGTGTTTATGTGTACCTGCGCGTTGCTTAAAAGCTGGGCCACTTTGTTTCTCACGGGAAGAGGAGAATGATGGCCATCCTCGACAAACACTGCACCGTGGAGAACGGCAAGCTAGTCCGCGGCAGTGCCTTGAAGTCAGAGTACGACTTCCTTTACGTCTCGGTCGACTTCGGGTACGACGGTTTCTACCTTTCCCAATCCATGGACGATGGATTTTGTTTGTTTTGTCTGATCTGAGCTGACCCCTCCTATTCGTTTGTTTTTGCGCAGGACGAGATTCAACAAGGGATACGCCTTCGTGAACATGACGACGGCGATGGCGGCGCGGCGGCTCCACGGGTTCCTCCACGGGTTCAATCTTTGTTGTTTCGTCTAGTATTCTGAAAAGCCCGTTTGATTGCGTTTAGACCAATCAAACATGCGATGAATACCTATTGACTTCATGCGAGAACACAAGAGATAATAATTTTACGATGAAACACTCAGGAGGTTATAATTTCATGTTCTAATTAGGGTTTCCAGCCCTTGTTCTTTGCCGTGTGCTGGAAAAGTGCACACGGCAAAGGTTCTTTGCCGTGTGCTTGCACACGGCTGTGTGCAGAAAATTGCACTTTGCCGTGTGTTAATACTGCCGCACACGGCAAAGACACCAACATGTGAAGATTTTTTTTTTCATATTCTATGTCACATAAAATGACGCCATGCCAAGGTTTGATTTCTTCCCACATCTAGGTCACATAAAATGATGCCACGTGAAGGTTTCGCCTTTTTTTTGATTTTTTTTAAATTAGTTATGTCCGATTCGGGACCCGCATGAAATGACGGTGCACGAAAACTCCCGCTCGCGGCCAGACGGTGCGCAGCCCCCTTTCTTCACCTACTTTTTAGTGAAGAAATAACATGTTGTGGATCCAGAAATGATTTTTGCAAAAAATCAGGAGGTTTACTTTTTACCTCTAAAGTGCAAAACCACCCCGCTTCCAGCGAAATCGGCGGGAACTTCCGCAAAATCAGAATATACCTCTAAAGACTACCGCAACAAAACGAGAGCTGATATGCGTATCCCAGATGGTCTACTATTAATGTGGGGTGTTGTTCCCACCTTTCGATTTCGCGTTTCGGTAGCTGCTTCACAAAAAAACCCTTTTTCGGCACTCCGAAAATGGAAAAGGCACTTTTCGTGAGACAAAACGAGAATCGACCTTCGTGGCATTCCTCGACATCCCAATGGCCACGCGCGTGTCCGATATGGCCTCGTTCCGACAAACTATTACATGTCATGGCCGAATCTAGCTCATTTAACCTAAAAGGCATGCAACCTCGAACGTGATAGGTCATTTGTGTGAAGGAACTTT
Source organism: Dactylis glomerata (assembly GCA_007115705.1). Classification (NCBI taxonomy): domain Eukaryota; kingdom Viridiplantae; phylum Streptophyta; class Magnoliopsida; order Poales; family Poaceae; genus Dactylis; species Dactylis glomerata. The sequence continues at coordinate 4,273,068 of QXEO01000528.1, read as the reverse complement.
CTGGTAAACATTTTTTCTCAAGGTTTGAATTTTCTTCCCACATCTAGGTCACATAAAATGACGCCACGCGAAGGTTTCACATTTTTTGATTTTTTTTAAATTAGTTATGTCCGATTCGGGACCCGCATGAAATGACGGTGCATGAAATATCACCAACAAAATGCACTTTATGTGTTACACTAGCATATTGCCATACCTTAGGTTTGAATTAGTTTTCTGACTTCTAGGTCACATAAAATAATGCCACGCAAAGGTTTCACATTTTTTTGATTTTTTTAAATTAGTTATGTCTGATTCGGGACCCGCATGAAATGACAGTGCATGAAACATCACCAACAAAATGCACTTCATGTGTTGCACTAGCATATTACCATACCTTAGGTTTGAATTAGTTTTCTGACTTCTAGGTCACATAAAATGACGCCACGTGAAAGTTTCACATTTGTTTGATTTTTTTAATTAGTTATGTCCGATTCGGGACCCGCATGAGATGACGGTGCATGAAAACTCCAGCTCACTAGAATTAAAGTACATTTCTCAACTGAAAATTAAGATACATGGCCAGATTAAGTCACAATCGGCCGAACTTGTTTTCGAATGTTGGACTGATATTCAGTCATAGTCATGCCTAGCCCTATAAACATCGCCACTGTAGTCGTCGACGTCGTCGTCGCTGGCATCGGGGTCGCGGTAGTCAAACCTCCGCGGGTGAGCACGCGTGGGCTGAGGCTGAGGGTAGCGCAGGCAGGGGCCACGATAGGCCATGATGCTTTGGAGAGTCCGGCCGCGCCACCACAGCCGACGGCCGGCCTCGTTGAAGTTTGAACGAGGCGGGCCGTCCTCCTCGTGCCTGGCAAGCGCACTCTTACGCCGATTGATGAAGAAGGCGTCCCAAGCCGGGCTGTAGTCGGGATGCCACTGGGGATTCCTCCGCTGCTCTGGCGTGAGCTCAAAGTAGTAGTGGTTCGTGATGGCCATCTGGCGCGCCACACCTAGAGGGACAGGAGGGACCGATACGCCACCGACGCTCAGCATCCAGCCGGTGGGGACGCGGTAGCCCGGTGGGCAGGGGTAGTTTGAGGCGCAAAGCGCCTCCGCCTCCTGGGGGGTTAGAGATATGATGGAAGCCATGGAAGAGAGTGATGTGGTTTGCAGATATGAGTCTAGATGTGATATGTAAATGGAGACCAGGCCTACATATATATAGTGAAAAAATGGCGGGAAGACGGAGGCGGGAAGTGGTGGACGCGCGGGAAGAAAAATGGCGGGAAGACGGAGGCGGGAAGAAAAATGGCGGGAAGACGGAGGCGGGAAGAAAAATGGCGGGAAGACAGAGGCGGGAAGCGGTGGAAAGTTGTCGGCTAGTGGGCGGAAGAAAATTAGCAGACCAGTGTTTCAAGGGGGGGGGGAATGTATGCCTCCGGAATCCCTCGAAAACTTGCTTGGGAACCTACGATATATATATGGGTGAAATATACGTGTACATGGATACTCGGTGCAATAAATGTGAAGAAAGAACATAGATACTCAATAAATATGCAGAAAAAATAAGAAAACAAGAATTAGTTATGTCCGATTGGGGACCCGCATGAAATGACGGTGCACGAAACATCACCAACAAAATGCACTTCGTGTGTTGCACTAACATATTGCCATACCTTAGGTATGAATTTTTTTTCTGACTTCTAGTTCACATAAAATGACACCACGTGAAGGTTTCACATTTGTTTGATTTTTTTAATTAGTTATGTCCGATTCGGGACCCGCATGAAATGATGGTGCCTGAAAACTCCAGCTCACTAGAATTAAAGTACATTTCTCAACTGAAAATTAAGATACATGGCCAGATTAAGTCACAATCGGCCGAACTTGTTTTCGAATGTTGGACTGATATTCAGTCATAGTCATGCCTAGCCCTATAAACGTCGCCACTGTAGTCGTCGACGTCGTCGTCGCTGGCATCGGGGTCGCGGTAGTCAAACCTCCGCGGGTGAGCACGTGTGGGCTGAGGCTGAGGGTAGCGCAGGCGGGGGCCACGGTAGGCCATGACGCTTTGGAGAGTCCGGCCGCGCCACCACAGCCGACGGCCGGCCTCGTTGAAGTTTGAACGAGGCGGGCCGTCCTCCTCGTGCCTGGCAAGCGCACTCTCACGCCGATTGATGAAGAAGGCGTCCCAAGTCGGGTTGTAGTCGGGATGCCACTGGGGATTCCTCCGCTCCTCTGGCGTGAGCTCGAAGTAGTAGTGGTTCGTGATGGCCATCTGGCGCGCCACACCTAGAGGGACAGGAGGGACCGGTACGCCTCCGACGCTCAGCATCTAGCCGGTGGGGACGCGGTAGCCCGGCGGGCAGGGGTAGTTTGAGGCGCAAAGCGCCTCCGCCTCCTGCGGGGTTAGAGATACGATGGAAGCCATGGGAGAGAGTGATGTGGTTTGCAGATATGAGTCTACCTGTGATATGTAAATGGATACGAGGCCTACATATATATAGTGAAAAAATGGCGGGAAGACGGAGGCGGGAAGCAGTGGAAAGCGCGGGAAGAAAATAGGCGGGAAGCGGTGGAAAGCGCGGGAAGAAAATAGGCGGGAGGCGGGAAGCGGTGGACGCGCGGGAAGAAAAATGGCGGGAAGACGGAGGCGGGAAGCGGTGCAAAGTTGTCGGCTAGTGGGCCCGCAAACCAGTGTTTCAAGGCGGGAATGCCCCGGAGGCGCCAAAAATCCCTCAAAAACTTACATGGACCTATGATATATGGGTAAAAATAAACTAATATGTGGATCGTAGGTGCAACAAATGTGCAGAAATAAAAGGAGTAGGCAGAGTAACTAGTTTGCCGTGTGCCTTGAATAAAAGCACACGGCAAACGTGTCTATGCCGTGTGCCTTGCAGTAAAGCTCACGGCAAAGTGTGTGTACTGATATTTTTAAATTTGCGAGGCAAATATTTGCAATGGTGGCGGGAAAACAGTTTGCCGTGCGTGACATTTTATGCACACGGCAAATGGCCTCCGTCACGCCGAGCCGTTAGACCGGCCTCCAACGTGGGACCAATCGCCAGTTTGCCGTGGGCTGTACTCTGCCGTGAGCTTTTATCATATTTCGCCGTGTGCTTTGTTTTGCCGTGAGCCTCTGTCGCAGTATACCGTGCGCCCTACTTTCGCCGTGTGCTTCTGGTTTATTCGCCGTGAGCCATTGTTTTGCCGTGCGCTGAGGTACATGGCTCACGGTATAATTTTCAATGCCGTGTGTCGACCCACGGCAAACGTTGCGCACACAGAAAAGGAAGATTTTCCGGTAGTGATTATGTGTTCGTTTCAATCTAACCCATTACCATATCCTGACAAAAAATCACAAATTAAAAAATATTTATTTACATGTTAGCTGGTACAACAATGGCAAACTTTTTTTTGTGATGGAGTCTATTTATTGGATGCAGATTGAGTAAATAAATTGTTGGTACATGCAGGGAAGTACATACCAGATGATATATGAAATTCAAATCTTCTGTATTTTGATTGGCACAAATTCCTCTTTGCCCTTGGTGCATCCCTGTCCATGTACGACCTGTGCAGAAAATAGTAGAACATGCAGGCACCAGAACGCCGATAGGATCGAATCTTTAGATTGAGAGAGGAGGAGGAAGTGCATGGACTTCTCTAGGTTATTGTTTGCCAGGTCCGCCCTGTCCAATCGTTAAATAGCTAGCATGCAATTGAATCGTGTGACTACTCTGGTGGAGGCAGCCGGTGACGCGAGACAATCAATATGTTGACCACCTCACGGATCTGATTAGGAAAAGAGAAGCATGTTGGGTACTTGAGGATCAATAGGACCGTATATTACCAGATCGATCTCTGGCTGAAACTTAGGATGGCACCATGTTTCGCCGCTGCTGCCGAAGGAGGAGGCATCTGAATGATGCTATTGGTGCAGGCATGTAGTGACATGAGAGTACAATTAACATATGGATCAGCTTATGGATCTTATTAGAAAAAAGAGCACATTGTATACTTGAGATCAGTGGGACTACCTAATACCAGGTCGGCCCATCACTTTTGGCCGCCGCTTCTGTGCGCACAGCCGCGTGACTGCGGGAAGACGCTGGCTGGCTTCTCACGAATCTTGCACCTGTGCTACATGAATCGGCTAGACGGCTTAATTTTTTGACCTAGCTAGGGAGATCGTGAAGGATAGAAAAGAGAAGCGTGTAGGAGGAAAAGACGGAGATGAGTTATGCATAGCGGAGGACTCTCACGTTTCATCCTACGGTTAACGATGAATCATAGATTAATCTAATGGTTGAAGTTAGCTATACTCCAGATTTAACGTGGAGGCTCCTTTGGTGCCTCCAATCAGTAAATATATACTAGACAAGTAGTGACACTTGCCTTAGAAATTTTTGAAGGTTGTACTTCTCTTAATCAACACACGTAGCTCTCCACACAACTATAAGATAGAAAAGGAACACAACATAAACACATCATTCAATCAAACAAGACAATAAAAGTGTTTATTTGTTTTGGCTTAGTCTTTTGTCTTAGTGATATTTGGACAAAAGGTTGGGCATGAAGTTGTCTTGATATGGATGGAGATATTGGCTAAGTCAAGGTCTTAATGATTGATTGGGGGTTTTCTACTTTTGTTTAAGAAGTGTCACATGATGTCTAACACCACCATCTCCTTGACTTGAGGCTCTCTTCTCTTGATCTTCTTCTTTTGACTTTAGCTCCTTGTCTTCTCTTCAACTTCTTGTTTTGCCTTCAACTTTTTGTCTTCTCTTCAACTTATTGTTTTGCCTTCAACTTCTTCTTCACAGTCTTGAGATGGGAAAACTTCTATGCCATGGTGTTAGAGGGGTAAAATACTTAGAAGAATTTTGGGTAAGAGGGAATTGATAGTTTTGCACTTGGGCAAGAATAGAGAGTAGATTTTTACTAAGTCATGGTAGGTTTTATGTGGTCATTAGGACTTAGGATTATTCACACCTTTGCAAGGTGGAACAAAGTCAAATAGCACAAAGTGCATGATAGGTAATTGGGTATTTGCAAGGTGCTCATATAACACCACTATATTTTGCAAAACAACGAGCTAAAGGAGTTGACTCTTGGAAAAGTGTGAAAAATGTGTGTGAAGTATTCTGGTGGTTTTCTATTATTAAGATAATCAATTTTTCAAAAGGAATTATGCCTAAAATATTTATAGGATTAAATCTAGGAAGTAAATACCCAAATCCTCATTTGAATTTGAATACTTGATAAAATTGGTTAAAACAATTTCTACAGTGGTTCTACTAGATAGAGGATACCAATATGATTCTACTGCAAAAAGAATCAACTGAAAAGGATTTGTAGATTTTGAACTATATCAAAAACGCTCAAACTCTCATATTTAAATTTGAATATTTTTGAATAGTTGGAAAGACAAATTTTATTACAGAATAGTGTTCTATACATCTTTAGGAAACTAGGGACATATTATTTGCAATTTTTGGATCTACAAAACAAAAGATATGAATTAACTATACTAACAGAGGTGTTTGATTCAATTTGAAAGTGGTTTCTAATTAAGCCCATAAAATATGAATTTTTATTGAACTAATGGATTCTACACTTTCTAAGGATTCCAACAACATATTATTTGTTAAATTTCGAATTACAGATCAAAAGTTATGATTTTTGCAAGAATTGGATCAAATCTGATTTGAAAAACAAGTTTGAATTCTATTTGAACCGGAACAGACGTGGGCTCGACATGTGTCATTTTGTGATTGCACGATACCGGTTCGTGCGGATCCGTGTTCTGAGCCATCGGATTAAAAGATATCTGCACGGTCCAGATTTGACCATACCGGTTAGATAAGTGATCTAATCTGGATCACCAGATCTTGATCCAACGGACAAGAAAGGAAGGGAGAGGAACTCACCGAGGTCTAGGGTTCTGGCGGTGCTCCGGCGTGGCTGTGGCATGAGATTGGACTCCGGCGATGTTATGGCGACTTCCAGACAATGGAGATGACGCTACGGTGATCGATGCGACATGGGGAGATTGAGGGTGAGGTCGATGCACTCGATTGCGTCCTGGAGAAGGAGGAAGATGCAGTTGGAGCAGAGATGGCACCGGCGAGCTTCGGGTTCGAAGTGGCTAGCTCGGTCTAGGATGAAATCGAGCAGAGAAAATATATTAGAAGAAGCGCCAAAGAATGGGGAGGGGTTTAGAGGAAGAGAGAAGGTGCAACATCACCTGCAGGCATCAAATTAAAGGAGAACGATGGCGGTACAGAAGGTTTTCCAGCGAGGAATCGGAGTGTCCTGGCAGCGCATTGAGCACGGAAAAAGGGAGGAGACAGACGAGGGGGCTCGGGTATTTATAGGGAGAGGTTTTCGTGGAGGAGGGGCAAGGGTTTGCGACGCGGGGATGCGATCGGATGGCTCCTGTGCGTCCCGTGCTGGCGCAGGACTCCTGGCCAGAGGAGGAAGACGACCTGGCAGGTCTAGCCCACCTATCAGCGTCGAGACAGGAGAGAATCCTATACCTCTTTGGGTGCCGGGAGTAAATGGGCCAGGGCCGAATTCGGAATTGGGCCGGTTCTGTCCCCGGGGCCTTTCTTCCTTTTTTTTTTCCTTTATTTTTTTTCCTTTTCTGTTTTACCATTTCTTTCATATATTTTGCAAAACAGATCCAGAACACTTCAAACAAATTTATAAATTTTTCTAAAATTCAAATTAACAATCTAGGACAGTGTTGCCTACCAAAACTCACCGGCGAGCAGCGACGAGCAACACGAAGAGCCGGGAGGCTCCCAGAACTGCTGGTGGGCTCTGGTCCCTCGGGCAACGGCCCGCAAAACTCCGGCACACGTCCTGGCTGATGCAAGGGCGTGCCACCTGACCTATACCTGGTCAGGAAGGTGATGGATTGCTTCGACTAGTTTCCTGCATGGCAGACACGTAAACATTAAATACGAGCCTCGATCGGCTCTCAGGTTTCCCTGCGAATCGGCTCATGTAGCCGATTGTCCCATGGATCTGCGTTAGATCTACGATAACATGGGGTTTTGCTTCATCAATACAAGTTAAATCGATCTACGACAGTTTAATGCTTTCACCACATAATTGGAACATCCTACACGTAATTGAGCCTGGCAGATACGAAAGATAACAAAGAAACTAACCCTAGAGGAGGCCAAAAAACCAACGTAAAGTCAATTCCCGGAACAACTCCTCTAGAGTCAGCAAACCCTAATCTTACGTACTACTGGATCGTTCAACCCGTTTGCAAGGCCTGATCATGCAGATATCAAACTAATCCTTGGCGAACAAGGAACAACTATAACAGATCAAATCGACTGAATAAAGATAAAGCAAGATGCTGCCCTTACACCCAAAATAGGTGCAAAGGCAGCGAGATCTCTAGGGGCAGCATGACTAAGCAAACATAACGAGAAGTACCGATGCTAGCCCAAACAGATCTATGATAAAAGTATTACTCGCCATCAACAAGGCTTCAGTACGAGCAACACCAAAGAACGCATAAGCAGATGCTGCCTAGATCGCGAGATGCGATCTAGGCAGCACGACGCTTACCTGAAAGAAACCCTCGAAACAAGGGGTGGCGATGCGCCGAAATTGTGTTTGTTGTGAACGTAATCGTCCTTCCTTCTCAATAACCCTAGGTACATATTTATAGTCCGGAGACTTTCTATCTTTGGAATAAACTTAAACGTAATCTACTACAATTATACAGATACACGGGCAATTTAGCCCAAATCCACGCGCAAGGCCGATCCAGCCACCAAGCCCATCTTGATTGCGGCCCATCTCCTTATTTGGCCAAAATGTGGCGATAACACATGCCCCCCTGGTTTTGGCAATAATAATTCCAAAACCACTCTGTTTTTTCCTTCATCGGGTCACGCGTTGCAGAGCAGAACCGTCACATCGCTTCCTCATCATGATGCCTTGCCTTCTCAACTTCTCCGCAGTGCTTGATTCGACAACTCTGGCGCCACATTCTCGAAAACTGCTATGGCATTGAATCATCCTCCACTATTCCCCTTATTTAAATCCATCCAAGCCATTTGCATCCTCATTCTTCTCCATTAGCCAAAAAACCCTCTTCCTCTGCCATGGCCTCCTCTTCTTCCTCCAACTCCTCTGGCCTTTCCTTCCAATCCTCCGACTCCGTCAATCGGGAGCCGACGCCGGAGCACCCGCCGATGGCGGCGCGCGAGGCTCTCGCCCCACAATGGTGGGACGAGAGGGACTGGGACTTCGCCGCCCAGTCAAAGGACGATGAGTCCCTGACCGACGGCGAGGAGGACCTCCAGTTCCTCGCCGATGGGGAACTGGAGGCGGAGAGCGACGACGACGCCATCTCCTGGGGCGAGGACATCAGTTCCTCCGCCGAGGAGGAGGAATCGGAGGAGGACACCTCCTCCGACGAGTACCCGCCGCTGAAGCGCTTCCGCGCCGGGTCCAGCGAAGACACCGACGACGACGACGAGGACGAGGAAGCCCCCGCTGCCAATAGCAGCAGTAGCGAGGGCTACGCCGGCAGCAGCGCCGACGACAGCGAAGACGGCGGCGGCAACGGCAACGGCGACGACGACGACGCCGCCTTCTAGATTAGGAACAGTAGCAGTAGTACTAGTAGTAGTAGTACTATTTTGTAAGCAATCGGCTCCATTGTAAAAACCATCTTTCGAATCAATGAAAATTGTCTTCCCAAATTTGATTTTGCCGATAGTCAAAATAGGTCAATGTTCCAAAAGCCGATAGCAACGCATCGGCTTTCACCATACTACGCCGATACGGTCAATTAAGTCAAAGCCCAAAGAGCCGATGGCAGCACATCGGCTTTTCGCCACAACCGTTGACAAGATCAAACTTGGCCGCTTATTTAGATAAGTCTGAACGGTCAATTCCAACTCCAAACGGTAACCTGCGACCATCTTCAAAAAGGCCAACCCAAATCTCCAACTGCCTTATTGAATAGATCGGTCTCAAGGCGACACGAACCCTAGATTCCCCACCACATAGATCCATCTCCGCCGGCAAATTAGATGGCGGAATCGTCCAATGCCAACACAGCGGTCTCCGGTCTGAAGGTAACCCTTAATTACTCCTCGCAATCTGAGCACGGTGCTAGAATTAACAGCAAACACCTGAATTAATGCTTTCTTCCACCATTAAATTTTTTAGGTTTCAGACATTCTGCTGCCGCATCCTTCTCTTCCAGATTCTTTGTGTCTTGGCCCTCGTACAGAATCTAGTCCTGCCCATTTGATCTCTTGCGAGGCAAATAGAATCCCCTTCGTAAGCCAAAACCTGAATTTGGATTCTTGGGCCGACTGCTTGCGAGCCTGGCCTAATCCCCCTGAACATTGGGTTTCTTGGTACAATAGGGTAGCCAAATCTTACCAATCCCAATGGGAAACCACGGGAATAGCCGATGCCTTGTCTTTATCATTGTCTTCCCTTGAGAAACATGAAAATCTTCTAAAAACCATCGACTATTTCTGGTCTGATGCTCTGAACTGCTTCATGTTCGGCCATGGCCCCATGACACCAACTCTGTTAGATGTAGTGATGATTACCGGCCTAGACGTTACATCACCCAGCCCTTCTGCTTTTAAGCTGCCAAAGGTCCCCTACAAGCTCTCTTCTAAAACAGAGTGCACAAACTGGGGTGCCTATCTTCAAAGCCACATGAAAACTAAGGGCCCTGTCACAGAGAAAGAACACACGGCCTTCCTCAATTTCTGGCTGGAACATTTCATATTCTGTGGCCCTTCCCTTGCTCCAACCAAGAATTATATATCCCTGGCCTATGAACTTGCCAGAGGCACTCAACTTGGCATCGGCAAACTGTTCCTTGGAGAAGTCTATCGATATCTCCAATTGATGTCTGTCAAACTATCCTCCCACATAGCAGTCAAAACAGGAGGTCCTTGGTGGTTTATTCAGCTATGGGCTCAGCTGTATTTTCAAAACCATATCCCAGACTTTCCCCTTTTGGCAAGTTGCACCTTCCCAGATGCCAAAGGGAAGCAGATCCGATGCACCAGCTACGGCCAAGCTCTGTATAGCCTGCCAGGTAGTAAACTGCTTGCTCACGAAGCATCCAAATGGTTCAGCATTTTCTTCCAAGGCCTGGATAATCCTATCTTCTTTCCTTACACGGAGGAATCGGAAAATTTTGAAAATCCAATCTCCTTCAGGCTGGACAACTTTGCCGATGACACTAGCACTCGGCAGCTATTCTCCACCATGATCCGTCCCTGCTTCCTCCCAGTTGGCATGAGCACATCCAACAGAATAATCAAGCCTGGATACGAGTTCTACCAGCCGGTCGTAGCAGCTCGGCAATTTGGTCTTGGGCAAGTACCTCCTCATTTCTTTCTCCACCATCTCACAGAGAGCAGAGCTGACCTGCCCGATCCTCTCACCAGTCAGAGGTGTTATTCTTTCTTTGATGCTCTGACCATCCCAATCCCAAACAACCTCATTTTCGCTTCATCAACTGATGGTTTTGAGAACTGGTGGTCAATGTGGAAGACTCATGCCTTCAGGAGAGCTCTGGGACCACTGCTGAAACAGCTCAATGCTGAATATGACATCCCCGTGGAACAGGTACTACCACTTGTAAATTTTCTTGATGCAGCTCACAATGATCCTTTTGATAACCTGCTCCGTCCCCTTACAGCAACAAGATGGTCCAGAACCTACCAACGAGGATGGCTCCCCCTTCGAATTCTTCCCACCTGCTCCTGTGGTCCTTTTCTGCAAAAACTCGCCACCTTTGAAACAGGTCGTGATGCAGAACCAGCCGATATCACCAAAATCGGCTTCCAAGAGCCAAGCAACTTCCAAGTCAGCTGCCTCCCGAGTTCCTACTAAAACAAGAACAGCAGTGAGGAAGGTAGTGGCCAAGAAAACTTTGAGGCGCCGGAGCCCTTCTCCACAGAGTTCGCATGTACGCTAATTCATGCCTTGGTTGATCTCATCTATCTTTGTACACATGCTTGTGCTTACCAACTCTCCCTTTCTCACAGGTCTCCATCGAAGACACCTCCAGCGAGGGAACACAATCCAATCGAGGAGATTCGAGCTCAGCAGACTCCGAGAGAACCACCACACAGAGCCAGCCAGATGTGCCACCATCGGCTTCCAGGAAAAGGCCTGTTCCTGAACCTGTTGCCCCCCGAGCGTCAGTCGAGGCGGGGCAAGCTGTGAGTCCCAAGAGGGCTCGCAAGGGACTGCAAACTTCTTCATCAGGCCAGGAGATTTCGAAAGTAATTACCCTCCATACTCCAAGAGGTGTAGATGAAACGGTTGCCAATTTGGCCAAGCCCCCAGCAACAACACACGAGCCGACTGTCTCGCCATCGGCTATCCCACTGATCTTAGGAGAGGTATGTTTGTCTCTTTGAACTCATCCTTCCCTGTTTGACGCATACTGACGCCACTTCTGCCTGCCAGGGTTGTGATATCTCAGGCTTGCTGACGTTCGACCCTGAATCCATCAAACCAGCTCCCTTTGCCGCCAACGATGAACCACGAGCAAGCACTGTTCTACCTCAATTTCAGCGTCTCAAAGCTTTGCTGTCCTCCCCAATCAAGAAGTTGGTCGAGGGTTCTGAAGAGGTGAAGAATGTTCTTGACGAAATCAAGGACCAACTCCCGGTAGCACTGCAGGTGAAGCTTTTGCCAGTTGCGAATCTGTCTTTCTTCGGGTCAAGGGTGAAGTTGGCTCGTGAGAGGATCAGTCTACGCCACGCCCAACTCCCACTGAAGGCCGATATTGCAGCCAAATGTCAACGGCTCAATGAGAAAAAGGCGTCTCTGGATGCCAAAACTGACACCTCTGTCAGCACCGCTGAGCTTGCATCCTTAAAAAAGGAATTGGAAGACCTCGAAGAGAAGGTCTGGGCGACTAAAAAGCTCATTCATGACAAGGAAACATTCATCGCCCGCTCCCAAGACGAAGCAGAAGGCCTCAAAGCCCAACTGAAGACTGATCTGACAGAAATACGTGCCCTGAGCAAGCAGCTAGTGACGGGCAAGGACGATGATAACGAAGCCGAGATCGCCGAGGTGGATCGTGTCCGTGCTGACGCCCTCCGTGCCTTCGAGGCATTCCTTCAGTAGCTTATTCATGTAACCTGACACCTGTTCGTACCAGTTTGAACCTCGAGAGCCGATGGCCGTGCATTTTTTTTTTATTGGCCGATTTCACGTATCGGCCCCCATATCTCACTGTCCATCATCCCACATGCTTGGGAAATATTTTTTTTACTGGCCGATTTCATGTATCGGCCCCCACATTTCACTGTCCATCATCCCACATACTTGGGAAATATTTCTTGAGATGCTGACCGTTGACAGCCACTGGGAATTTCACACCGTTCAGTTCCTCAAGCATGTACGCGTTGCCTCTTAAAACTTGGTCAACCCTGTATGGCCCGTGCCAATTTGGAGACCATTTGCCATATGCTGCGTCCTTAGTCCCCAATGGCAATACAGCTTCCCATACCAGATCGCCAACGTGGAACTCCTTTGGTTTCACCTTCTTATTATATGCACGAGCTACCTTGGCTTTGTTCTCTTTAATTTTCTCAAGTGACCACAGCCTAAGTTCAGTTAAGTCCTCAACACTGTCACTCATCAGGGCTGCATATTCTTCAGTTGTTAGATCGTTCTGAAAAGTGACACGTCTCGATCCAGCCGTAATCTCCCAGGGCAATACGGCTTCCTGTCCATAGACTAGATGGTATGGCGAGGTTTTTATCGCTCCATGACATGACATGCGATAAGCCCACAAAGCTTCTGACAAAACCTCGTGCCAACGCCTAGGGTGCTCGTCAATTTTTCTCTTGATCAGCTTGATAAGGCTCTGATTGGACGCTTCAGCTTGCCCATTTGCTTGAGCATAGTATGGAGATGAACGGATCAGCTTAATTCCCGTGTCCTCACAGAACTCTCTAAACTCGTGAGAAATGAAGACCGAACCTCCATCGGTCGTGATAGTTTGGGGAATCCCGAATCTATGAATGACATGTTCTTTCACGAAATTGATAACATCCTTCGAGTTTACTGACTTCATAGGGACGGCTTCCACCCATTTAGTGAAGTAATCTGTAATGGCCAAAATCCACATGTGGCCTTTGCTCGATGGAGGATTGATCTTGCCAATCATATCCATGCCCCAACCTCGGAATGGCCAAGGCTTAATGATGGGATTCATCGCTGATGCAGGTACCATCTGAATTTTCCCGAATTTCTGACACGCTTGACACCCTTTATAGTACTTGAAACAGTCCTCAAGCATGGTGGGCCAATAAAACCCTGATCGCCTGATCAACCATTTCATTTTGTGAGCCGATTGGTGAGTTCCACAGGCGCCTTCGTGCACCTCGTGTAGGAGCCGATTTGCCTCGGCTGGCCCCAGACATTTGAGAAGTAATCCCTCCAGAGTCCTGTAGAACATATCATCCCCAATAAGCACATACTTCATGGCCTTGTATCTTATCCGTTTAGGTGCCCCCCGAGCCGAATCTTTCAAGTAATTGAAGACATCGGCTCTCCAGTCGTCTGCCTCCAGGAACTGTACCTGAACATCAGTGCCATCTGCTATGTCCTTGTAGCCTGAAGCCATCTGTGCAAGATCATTCGCCTCGATATTCTGCGACCGCGGGATCCAGTTAAAATTTAGGTACCTGAACTGTGCCATCAGCTCATGGCATTGCAACCATAATGGGAAGAGCGACTCGCTCTCACACTTGTATTCCTCCGTGAGTTGGGAAATCACCAACTTGGAGTCCCCAAAAAGTTCCACTGCTTCTGCTCCGGCTTCGATGAGCAACTCCATTCCCTTGCGTACTGCCTCATACTCAGCGACATTGTTAGTGCAAGGGGTAGATAGCCTGATGGAGAAGGAATATGTTGCCCCCCGGGGTGACACGAGTAGAATGCCGATGCCGCAACCATCATCACAAGCCGATCCATCGAAAAACATAGCCCATGCACGTACAGACAGTGCTGCTATATCAGTGTTGATTCGTTCAGCAATAAGATCGGCTAACGCTTGTCCCTTAATCGCTTTGGCGGGCTGGTACCGGATATCAAATTCCGATAATGCAAACATCCATTTGCCGAGTCGGCCTTTCAACACAGGAGCCGACAGCATATGTTTTATGACATCTGATTTGCATATGATGATAATCTCTGCTGACAGCAAGATGTGTCGCAGCTTGGTGCAGGTGAAAAATAGGCAGAGGCACAACTTCTCGATCTCAGGGTACCTTGTCTCTGCATCCAGCATCCTTCTGCTGATGTAAAACACAACTCGCTCCAGACCATCATAAACTTGCACCACCACCGAGGCGATGGACGTGTCAGCCACCGACAAGTAAATGTAGAACGGCCTATCTTGCTGGGGCGGAACCAATACTGGCGGCCTCGTTAAATATTCTTTGATCTCGTCGAAGGCTCGTTGTTGTTCTGTCCCCCAGCAGAACTCCTCATCAGATTTAATTTTCACCAATCCCATGAACGGCTCTATTCTTCCTGACAGATTGGAGATGAATCTTCTGACGAAGTTGATTTTGCCGATGAGACACTGCAGCTCTTTCTTCGTGGTAGGTGGCTTCATTGTACGTACTGCCTCCTGACTTTTCAGGCCGATCTCAATTCCGCGTTCATGGACCAAGAAACCTAAGAACTGACCGGCCGTCACACCGAAGGCACACTTCTTTGGATTCATCCGTAGACCGAATTTTCTGGTTCGGTCCAGGACGCGTCGCAGATCGTCCAAGTGTCCTTGCACTGAAGCAGACTTGACTACCACGTCATCGATATAAATCTCAACCAGCTTGCCGATCAGATCATGGAACATGTAATTCATGGCTCTTTGGTATGTGGCGCCGGCATTCTTCAGTCCAAATGTCATGACTACATATTCAAACAACCCCACCGAACCTGGGACTCTGAATGCAGTCTTGTGTATATCTTCTGGAGCCATAAAAATTTGATTGTAACCGGCATTGCCATCCATGAAGCTCAAAACCTTATGACCAGCAGCTGCGTTGATCAATGTCTCTGCTACCGGCATCGGATACTCATCCTTTGGAGTGGCTCTATTGAGATCCCGAAAATCTATAGCAACACGCCATCGGCCATCCTTTTTCTCTACAGGTACGATACTAGAAATCCACTCAGCATACCTGCATGGCCTGATGAACCCAGCTTTCAACATTTTCTCGATCTCTTTCTTGACTTCTTCTAAAATTTCGGCCTTCATCTGTCGTGCTCGCTGCTGGAATGGCCGAAACCCTTTTTTAAGCGGGAGCCGATGCTCAATGATGCTCCTGTCTAACCCAGGCATCTCTGTATAGTCCCAGGCAAAGCAATCTGGATATTCTTTCAACAAAGCTATCATCGGACCCCGCAGATTCGGATCTAACCTTTTGCCGATAAATGTCGGTCGTGGCTTATCCCCAGGACCGATGTCAATCTCCTCTAGCTCATCAGCTGATGTAAACCCATACCCCAGCTTTCCGTCACCTGCTAAATCGATGCTGAACACAGGCCAAACATTTGGTGAGGATAACAAAGAAAATTTGGGCCGATTGCCGGAATCGGCCCCCTTTTGGATTGCATTACTCAAGGAAGGTTTACAACTTATTTGTGCTCTACAATGGTAGGGAATCTCCCTACTACGACTGCATGACATGCTTGTCGTAAGATCACTGCTTTTTATTTTTTGTGGCCGATCGCAGGGATCGGCCTCACCACGTACAATCGTGGACTTTGCTACTCTGTCAGGCCAGTGGATAAGACCAGCCTCACCCCGTTTTTTGTAGCTTCAATGCGCTCACAGCCGTCTAGACTGACTCCAGAGATCGGCTCTTGGTCTTCTGCATCCCAGATGTTCATGCCAGCTATTGAGATCTCGATCGAATCATCTGCATGAATGACCTCCACTTCATCTCCATCCCACTGTATCAGGCATTGGTGCATCGTAGATGGAATGCAGCAGTTAGCGTGAATCCAATCCCTCCCCAGCAAGACAGCGTAGGTGCTTTTGCTGTCCACGATGAAGAATGACGTAGGGATGGTTTTTCTGCCCACGGTCAGATCCACGTTCAGAACGCCTTGCGTTTCTGAAGCTTGGCCGTTGAAGTCGCTTAGCGTGACGTTGGTTTTGATCAGATCTGCAGTGGAGCGTCCCAAACGCCGCAGCATGGAGTATGGCATTATATTGACTGCCGCTCCGGTGTCAACCAACATCTTGCGGACAGGCTGCCCATTGATGAAACCTCTCAGGTACAGGGCCTTCAGATGTTTGTAGCCCTTCTCTCGTGGCTTTTCAAAGACAACCGGCCGTGGGCCGCAGTCAAACTGTGCTACTGGTAGTTCTTTGGTTCTTGGCGCGCAAAATTCTGACGGAAGTATGAACACCATGTTTGTGCCAGCCGATGTCTTCGCATCGGCTTTTACTGATTTGGGGCGCCACTCTTTCTTTTTTGGACGGGCCGGGCTTTCCTTAAGGTGTGGAGGTACTGCGCTTCGGCTTCCTCCAAGCTACGTAACCGCTGAACTCTACGCTTTTGGGTGTGTATGAGTCCATCGGGACACCACCTTGGCCGGTGATATCTATCTTCTTCTTCTTCTTCGGACTCCTCTAGATCTTTCGCTCGAGATGACTCCTCTTGTCTGTTCTGAGGCGGGAGAGGCCCTAGACGCTTGAACACTGAAACTGGCCCTGTGTCATCCTTCTGCTGTCCACATTCCGGGCAGTTGTCGACTGTAGGCAATCGGCTCATTCCTGCGTCCCAGCAGTACTTGAAGAAAGGACAATGTTTATCCACGCCTTCCTTTTCCCTTGACCTTCCCCTAGCGCGGTGCTCATATCCTTCATCATCTCTATCATGCCGACGGTATCTCCCATCGTATGCGTCGGTCCGACGATCTCTTTCATTATTTCTGTCGTACTGCCGACGTCGGTCATACTGACGCTCATACTTGTTAAGGAGATGCTTGGAGTGTGGCTTCTGATATCGCACGCTTCTCACTTGCTCCTCGGTTATATACCGCCTGTCATCATAACGGGGCCGGTCGCGTGGACCGGCCTCCTCCTTTCCTTTGCCCCGGGAGTGACCGCCTTCTTCCTTATACTTGTCATGGTGGTACACAGGCCCTGCCATGTTAATATCGAACGAGAAATCTAGCTGACGCCTCGTGGAGTGGCTGTGCTCTACCATGTTGACGCCAGGGAACGGGTTTGTGTCCACTTTCATGGCGAACTGCCCAAGGATCAGACGGCCTTGCTCTATGGCCGTTTGGATCTGCCGACGTAGCTCTTTGCAATCATTGGTGGTGTGGGTGAACGAGTGATGCCACTTGCAGTATGGTCTCCCGTTCATCTCCTGCGCCGTAGGGATTTTATGACCTTCGGGTAACTTCAGCTGTTTTTCCTTCAGCAGTAAATCGAATATCTGCTCAGCTTTGCTTACATCGAAGTCGAACCCTTTTGCAGGCCCTTGCTGTTTCACCCACTTGCAGGACACAGGATCTGCCCCCCGAGCCCATTCAGCCACGGCTATCTCCTGGTCTTCTATAAGATCCTCTTCTTCTGCATCGACCAGGCCTATCGGACGTTTGAACTTGTCTTGGTACAACTCAGGGTGGCGCTGCTCATACATTGTCAGTTTCTGGACCATGTGCGCCAGTGAATTGTATTCTACTTGGAAAGCCAGATCCTTGATCGGTGCTGAGAGACCCAACACTGCCAGCTCGACTGCTTCTTTCTCAGTTAAACGAGCCGAATAACATCGGTTCTTGACAGTCCTGAAGCGCTGAATATACTCGGCTACTGTTTCTCCCCGCTTCTGCCGCACCTGCGCCAGATCGGCAATGCCAGCCTCGGTAGCTTCTGAATGATATGAATATGGAACTGCTCTTCCAGCTGCTTCCAGGTCCGGATCGAATCTGGTGGCAACGAGGTGTACCACCCAAAAGCTGGTCCTGTCAGAGATTGCGCAAAGAACCTTACGCGTAACTGGTCCGATGCTGAAATCATGCCCAACTGTGCCAAATATCGGCTCACGTGCTCGATCGAGCTAGACCCTTCTGATCCATTAAACTTTGAGAACTCAGGGAGCCGATACTTGGGTGGCAGCGGAATTAGATCATACTCGTTGGGGTACGGCTTGGAGTAGCCGATTGTTCTCCTCTTCGGCACGAAGCCGAACTGGTCTCTCAAGATGGCACTGATCTGCTCTACTGTTTGAGCTGCAGGAGCTAAACTCTCATGACTCGTTCCGGTGGCATACTTGGCTAGCCACGCCTGTTTATCAGCGTCCATCCCAGACATCCCTGCTCCAGAAAAACCTGCTCCCGACACCCCTGCTCCGGAAACACCTGCCCCAGAAACCCCTGCGGTTGCAATCTGGTTTGTGCGCGTCAGGCTGTTGCAGTCCGGCACGTATGTGCACACATATCCATGTGGGATCTCTTTAGGTGGTTCAAACAGGAATTGGTAATCGCCAGGATCTCCTCCAATCTTGTAGACGACGTACGCCGGTGACCCCTGTGGCTCCGGAGCTGCAAGCGTGAATGGCAGCTGTGGCCTGTTCTGGAGTGGTCTTTCTCCCTGGTGAGTCCCTAGGGTAGGCCCCGACGGAGAGTACTGATGTTTCATGATCTCCTGAACCACGCGAACCGCGACGCGCTCGAAAGCGTTCACCAGGCTCTCAGAATGGCGGTGGAGAGAATGAGCCACCATGTAATTGACTTCCTGTCGCAGAGCTCGGGTGCGATCCTCTGAAGGAACAGACAGATCCACCTCGTCAAGAGCACCTTCAGGTGAGAACCCTTTCCACCTGATGCCATGCTTACGGGTCCTCTCAAAAGAGCCGATGAGATCGGCTTCGAAGAGAGTTTTGATATCATCATACTTCTTCTTGTGCTCATCAGGCAGATCGTCGTACGTGATTGGTCTGTCTTCCATCGCAGCGCCAGATGTTGATGCAGATGTTGTTGAAGGTCCCACCGGGTGTGCCAGAATGTGTTGCCTGCCAAAACTCACCGGCGAGCAGCGACGAGCAACACGAAGAGCCGGGAGGCTCCCAGAACTGCTGGTGGGCTCTGGTCCCTCGGGCAACGGCCCGCAAAACTCCGGCACACGTCCTGGCTGATGCAAGGGCGTGCCACCTGACCTATACCTGGTCAGGAAGGTGATGGATTGCTTCGACTAGTTTCCTGCATGGCAGACACGTAAACATTAAATACGAGCCTCGATCGGCTCTCAGGTTTCCCTGCGAATCGGCTCATGTAGCCGATTGTCCCATGGATCTGCGTTAGATCTACGATAACATGGGGTTTTGCTTCATCAATATAAGTTAAATCGATCTACGACAGTTTAATGCTTTCACCACATAATTGGAACATCCTACATGTAATTGAGCCTGGCAGATACGAAAGATAACAAAGAAACTAACCCTAGAGGAGGCCAAAAAACCAACGTAAAGTCAATTCCCGGAACAACTCCTCTAGAGTCAGCAAACCCTAATCTTACGTACTACTGGATCGTTCAACCCGTTTGCAAGGCCTGATCATGCAGATATCAAACTAATCCTTGGCGAACAAGGAACAACTATAACAGATCAAATCGACTGAATAAAGATAAAGCAAGATGCTGCCCTTACACCCAAAATAGGTGCAAAGGCAGCGAGATCTCTAGGGGCAGCATGACTAAGCAAACATAACGAGAAGTACCGATGCTAGCCCAAACAGATCTATGATAAAAGTATTACTCGCCATCAACAAGGCTTCAGTACGAGCAACACCAAAGAACGCATAAGCAGATGCTGCCTAGATCGCGAGATGCGATCTAGGCAGCACGACGCTTACCTGAAAGAAACCCTCGAAACAAGGGGTGGCGATGCGCCGAAATTGTGTTTGTTGTGAACGTGATCGTCCTTCCTTCTCAATAACCCTAGGTACATATTTATAGTCCGGAGACTTTCTATCTTTGGAATAAACTTAAACGTAATCTACTACAATTATACAGATACACGGGCAATTTAGCCCAAATCCACGCGCAAGGCCGATCCAGCCACCAAGCCCATCTTGATTGCGGCCCATCTCCTTATTTGGCCAAAATGTGGTGATAACAGACAGTAAGAAACATGTTTTCATAACTAAAACTAATTTTAATAAAAACTTTATGAATTGGCAAAAGGTGTTTTCTTGCATAATAGATAATGGTTTGAAAATAAACCTTTTTTTTAAATTCAGAGAATAACTTTATAGAAGTAGTTTTTGTACTCTATTTTCAAACATTCCTTTGGCATTGAAAAATTTATAAAACATTTTGTAACATATTTCCTTTACAAAACAAATTGGCATAGGTTTGGGTAAAAGCAAATTTAATATTTTGAGAATTCTATTTTCTCAAGATAGTTCTTCAAGGAATAATGGAAGGTTTGAAACGGTTTTTCTAATAAGGTTTTAAATTAATCAAAAATTTAATTCCTTGTGAAATTTTAAATCCAGACAAGCAAACATGGTTCCTATTTTTCTTTATTTTCACATTCCAAATTTTGGGATGTGACAGACTACAACCCTTAAAAGAAATCTCGTCCCAAGATTTGGAGAGGCTAGAAATAAATATAGGTTTGGAAGGCCAGGTGGGCTACCACCCTTAAAAAGAAATCTTTATTGACATTCTAGGTTTTGGGGTTTAGACGGGGCACACCTTGGTTTTGTCGCACCGGGTCATCTTCCATTGCAAGTCATCTTCAATGGTAAGCTAGTGCATCATCCTCACCGTATTCCTACGTTTTGGCAACACTTGTCCATTATAAGGGTGCAATATCTTATCCTTCTAGGGTTCAGGTTTAACAACGTCGTCTCTCTTGGGTGTGTCTCTCTAGATTTAGCAATCCTCATATCAAGAGCAAACAATTTGAGTTGTCGTCGTGAGGGCCAATCCATAACGCACCCAATCGTTACCTTGTATTTCAGTTTGGTACATCTCGTACACTAACTCTTGGTCAACCTCACTAGTTTTGACAAAAGATTTATGTCAAGAACTTTTAGAAAACAAATCTATCGATCCTTAGCTAGTGGTTTGCATAGTAGAATCCTTCATTGATCTTTTCCTTGGCAAAATTTGCTTTCCACACAACTTCATCTTATGGGCAATAACAATACTAGAGCGAGATTTGCATAAAAGATTGATTTGAAAGATACATGGAGATTTTCATTCCACCTATTTCGTCATGAGACTACTACCCACACCACATAGTCTTTTATTTCACTCCTTACATGACATTTACTCCAAGATAGCAGTTGCATTATGACATCTTCTATGTTGGTTGCTCATCAATGTGTCACTGTATCCACTATAGTGTGTCATCCTTTAGCTGTCCTTATTTAATGGCACTCTGAGTACTTCTCCAGACAATTATTTGCATAATGTCCCTTGACACCACATTTGTAACAAGTGACAAGGCTAAAATCTCTTCCACTATACCCTTCTGGACAATTTATAGCATAATGTACAGACTCGAGATAGTTGAAATAATTATCTTGAGCATGATCCTTCTTTTGCCCTCCATTGATTACATAAACCCTTTTCTCACTCTCCTTACGTTTCTCCTTATTCGGGCAGTCCCATGAATAGTGTCCTAACCTTTTACATTCATGGCACTCTACTTGGCTGATATCTTTCTTCTTCTTTGGCTTTTCTAGGGCTAGAAGATCTTCCAATTCTTGCTTCTCATACTCCATTATGATTGAGGGAAACCTTTCTCTCTTCTTGTAGTTATTTTGTAGCCTTACTCTAGGGTTATTTCTCTTGGTGGTGACAAAATATTCTGCCTCCTTGGGCTCAAATTCAGCACTTGCTTTCCCGAGCGAGTGATGTATCTTCTGCTTGACCTGTTGGTTCACTTTATCTACCATAGCGTTGAGATGGCATTCTGCGAGGACATGATTTGTTCCTTCACACAAAACACACGTAACCTTCAACAAGTGGCATTCTCCATTACAACGATCTCTTCCACAACTATGGCATTGCTCCTTGCAATCCTTAGATGTATGTCCTATATCTCCACAGAGTTTGCAAGCTTGGTTTCTTGCCACATCATGTGCTTCGGGCTTGTCTTTGCTTGGATCACTTGGTGATGCGTTGTTGTTGTTAGTCATGATCTGAGACGCCATTTGCACAATGTGAGTATGTGCATCTAGCAGTTGCTGCACTCCTGGGGGTAGCTCATTGCTCTTGCTGCTGATCATATTTTGGGCCACCACTTGAGTCAACTGGGTATGCGTCTCTATCATCCTCTGCATCGCTAAGTCCATCTGAGAGTTGTTGAAGCTGCTCTGGCTTTGACGATGCATCTGTTAAAGTTTTTGGGTAGGGTTTAGGTTTTCAACATAGAGAAGAATAGAGTGGGAAGCTTTTAAATAAAGTTCCTACCAGTTAGCAACGATTCAAGGCAAATCACCTTACAATAAATAAACATTCAACAAGCATTCATCACATCAAGCAACAGGTTTTTAATACAAATGATAGGTATGATCATTCCACAAGTCAGTATGATCATAAACATTTATTACAACATTGATGCTTATATAATTAAAAAAAATTCTTAAATGGAGGTCCAACTAAAACTTCCTGGTTTCCTTCAGTGCAGTAGTATCTTCTTTTCCTTCTTTGAGTTTCTTCTCTCTGAGTGGGGCAAGTAGTTCATCCTCGCTAAATAATTCATTGGTCCTATTGCTATCAAGATCCTTCATAATAATTTCTAAGTCCTAGAACATTTGATGCTTAGACTTCCTTCTTCTAGTCTTCTTCAATTTGCTTCTCTTGAGGTGGGTGGTTCTCGGAGTCCTTTGAGGCGTTGAAGTTGAAGCTCTTCGTCTTTGAGTTGGAATGAGAAGGGCTAGAGACAAAGTGACTAAGGAAAGAGTTTATGAGGAAATGATTGGGTAAATTTTTAACTTAGAAAGAAAAGCAATTCCTATTTTTCTAAGGGGCCTTTGTCCAATCCTAGGGTCACGAACCTAAGGGCAACACTTTGCTCTAATACCATCTATAGTGACCTCACGTTTTAAGGATGACGATCCCTGTGCTTTTCAGTGCTAGTCCCTGGATCAAATGCTAGCACACACAGTTTAAGATGTAATATCAAGAAACAAAGGTCATTTTATTACATCACATGATCCAGCAATTACATAAAGAAACTTTACAATGCTCATAGAATAGAGCTTTCAGAGTTTACAACGAAATCAAAATAACATGAGAGTCCTTCTTCTTCATGTGCCACAGGCGAACATGCTGCGGATAGACTCATAATCCTATCGTACCTTTCTTATCATCGTAAACCTGCAACATGAAATGTTTGCAGCCACAAAGGGTCAATACATTTGAATTGTATTGGCAAGATGTCACTTTCGGTGGACTCAAAGGGAATCCTAACACTTACATGATTATTTGGCCAAGTGGATCTTCAGGCTAAGCTTGCAGGAAAGCAACTGTTTATCCTACTTTTCAAAAGATCTCATTTTTCTTTTAAAGCACTATTGGACACGCTGGAATCCAACAGGTGCTCCTAGTTAATTATGCACACACAGGAATCCACTAGGTATACATAATTATGATCACACAATAATCCCTTGTTAACCACTCAAGTTTTAATTTAAAGAAGTTGGGATGAGGAGATTCTTGAACAGCTTCAATTCATGTCACTCAGAATTGTCCGTAACCGGGGACACGGCTAAGTACTTAGTTTTTAACCCTCTGCAGAGGTGGTGCACTTTTCCCACAAGACTCAGTCAACCTCTTTTGCCATGATGCTCATTTAGCTCAAATGGCCAAGTGAAGACTAAGATGAGACTTTTCAGAAGCAATCCCTCAGACCAACCCGAACGCGCTCCATCCTACAATTCACTACCACCCTCTGTCCGTCTGGCTGAGTTCTCACAACTTAGTTGGTCAAGACAGAGCCCATATGACTCGTGGTTGCACTGGAAGCTTGACGACTTGAACATCTCCAATCTCTTTGTTCCTGGGTGGCCGTCCACAAGTGAGATACACACGGCCGCCATAGAGATGGCTCTGATGTAACCACTCAACATAAATCCATCTTACCAATTTCCACCCAGGTGTTTCATTAACTTAGTTGTTTTCTTATTTTTTTTGCAAAACATAGTTTTCAAACTTAATAAAAGAACATGTGGAATCCCAACCATGAATTCTATAGCACAACTAAGCAATCTACACTACGGTGTTTCTTCTAACAGGGTAATCAGGGATATCCTAAATAGGAGATAGCAAGCACAACTATCTACACATGCATACTTTAAAAGAAAAGAAACACTACATGCATAGTAAAACATTGGGAATTATATGAACAAGTAGTGACACTTGCCTTAGAAATTTCTAAAGGTTGTACTTCTCTTAATCAACACACGTAGCTCTCTGCACAACTATAAGATAGAAAAGGAACACAACATAAACACATCATTCAATCAAACAAGACAATAAAAGTGTTTATTTGTTTTGGCTTAGTCTTTTGTCTTAGTGATATTTGGACAAAAGGTTGGGCATAAAGTTAACTTGATATGGATGGAGAGATTGGCTAAGTCAAGGTCTTAACGATTGATTGGGGGTTTTCTACTTTTGTTTAAGAAGTGTCACATGATGTCTAACACCACCATCTCCTTGACTTGAGGCTCTCTTCTCTTGATCTTCTTCTTTTGACTTCAGCTCCTTGTCTTCTCTTCAACTTCTTGTTTTGCCTTCAACTTCTTGTCTTCTCTTCAACTTCTTGTTTTTCCTTCAACTTCTTCTTCACAGTCTTGATATGGGAAAACTTCTACGCCTTGGTGTTGGAGGGGTAAAATACTTATAAGAATTTTGGGTAAGAGGGAATTGATAGTTTTGCACTTGGGCAAGAATAGAGAGTAGATTTTTACTAAGTCATGGTAGGTTTTATGTGGTCATTAGGACTTAGGATTATTCACACCTTTGCAAGGTGGAACAAAGTCAAATAGCACAAAGTGCACGATAGGTAATTGGGTATTTGCAAGGTGCTCATATAACATCACTATATTTTACAAAATGATGAGCTAAAGGAGTTGACTCTTGGAAAAGTGTGAAAAATGTGTGTGAAGTATTCTGGTGGTTTTCTATTATTAAGATAATCAATTTTTCGAAAGGAATTATGCCTAAAATATTTATAGGATTAAATCTAGGAAGTAAATACCCAAATCCTCATTTGAATTTGAATACTTGATAAAATTGGTTAAAACAATTTCTACAGTGGTTCTACTGGATAGAGGATACCAATATGATTCTACTGCAAAAAGAATCAACTAAAAAGGATTTGTAGATTTTGAACTATATCAAAAACACTCAAACTCTCATATTTAAATTTGAATGTTTTCGAATAGTTGGAAAGACAAATTTTATTACATAATATGTTCTACACATCTTTAGGAAACTAGGGACATATTATTTGCAATTTTTGGATCTACAGAACAAAAGATATGAATTAACTAAACTAACAGAGGTGTTTGATTCAATTTCAAAGTGGTTTCTAATTAAGCCCATAAAATATGAATTTTTTTTGAGCTAATGGATTCTACACTTTCTAAGGATTCCAACGACATATTATTTGTTAAATTTTGAATTACAGATCAAAAGTTATGAATTTTGCAAGAATTGGATCAAATGTGATTTGAAAAACAAGTTTGAATTCTATTTGAACTGGAACAGACGTGGGCTCGACATGTGTCATGTTGTGATTACATGATACCAGTTCATGCGGATCCGTGTTCTAAGCCATCGGATTAAAAGAGATCTACACTGTCCAGATCTGACCGTACCGGTTAGATAAGTGATCTAATCTGCATCACCAGATCTTGATCCAACGGACAAGAAAGGAAGGGAGAGGAACTCACCGAGGTCTAGGGTTCCGACGGTGCTCTGGCATGGCTGCGGCTCGAGATTGGACTCTGGCGATATTACGGCAACTTCCAGACGATGGAGATGATGCTACGGTGATTGGTGCGATGTGGGGAGATCGAGGGTGAGGTCGATGCACTCGATTGCGTCCTAGAGAAGGAGGAAGAAGCGGCTGGAGCAGAGATGGCGCCGGTGGGCTTCAGGTTCAAAGTGGCTAGCTCGGTCTGGGATGAAATCGAGCAGAGAAAAAATATTAGAAGAAGTGCCAGAGCATGGGGAGGGGTTTAGAGGAAGAGAGAAGGTGCAGCATCAACTGCAGGCGTCGAATTCGATGAGAATTGCGGCGGTATAGAAGGTTTTCTGGCGAGGAATTAGAGCGGCCTGGCGGCGCATTGAGCGGGGAAAAAGGGAGGAGATAGACGAGGGGGCTTGGGTATTTATAGGGAGAGGTTTTCGTGGAGGAGGGGCAAGGGTTTGCAATGCGGGGATGCGATCGGATGGCTCTCGTGCGTCCCGTGCTGGCGCAGGACTCCTGGCCAGAGGAGGAAGACGACCTAACAGGTCTGGCCCACCTGTCAGCGTCGAGACGGGAGAGAATCCCATACTGCTTTGGGTGCCGAGAGTAAATGGGCCAGGGCCGAATTCAGAATTAGGCCGGTTCTGTCCCCGGGGCCTTTCTTCCTATTTTTTTTTGTTCTTTTATTTTTTTCCTTTTCCGTTTTACCATTTTTTTCATTTATTTTGCAAAACAGATCCAAAACACTTTAAACAAATTTATAAATTTTTTCTGAAATTCAACTTAAC
This sequence comes from Dactylis glomerata, assembly GCA_007115705.1. NCBI lineage: Eukaryota > Viridiplantae > Streptophyta > Magnoliopsida > Poales > Poaceae > Dactylis > Dactylis glomerata. The sequence goes on along the minus strand of QXEO01000528.1, from coordinate 4,246,289 downwards.
AATCTAGGACAGTAAGAAACATGGTTTCATAATTAAAACTAATTTTAATAAAAACTTTATGAATTGTCAAAAGGTCTTTTCTTGCATAATAGATAATGGTTTGAAAATAAACCTTTTTTTAAATTTAGAGAATAACTTTATAGAAGTAGTTTTTGTACTCTATTTTCAAACATTCCTTTGGCATTGAAAAATTTATAAAACATTTTGTAACATATTTCCTTTACAAAAGAAATTGGCATAGGTTTGGGTAAAAGCAAATTTAATATTTTGAGAATTCTATTTTCTCAAGATAGTTCTTCAAGGAATAATGGAAGGTTTGAAATGGTTTTTCTAATAAGGTTTTAAATTAATCAAAAAATTTAATTCCTTGTGAAATTTTAAATCCAGACAAGCAAACATGGTTCCTATTTTTATTTATTTTCACATTCCAAATTTTGGGATGTGACAGCCAATGTTACTGACGGCATGGAGAGAGCGGCTCTCAGTATCCACACGGTACACCAATGGTTGACCTTCCTCCAAATGCCCGTTGTCATTAGTGCTGCCGCCCAACAACACAAGCAGCAGATCACCATCTGACTCCACAAGGTAGAACTTGGAATCATAATCATTTCCAAGTTCTAGAAATAAAAATAGTGTCTTCATGCTGACAGTGCTCGCGCGCTGCTCCAACTGGACATTGTTGGTGCACACTATTCTTCCGAACTCATTCACAGCTACTGCATACAATTCACCATTGAACGAGGTAATGCAACACAGAGAATGGTCCTCGATCGTAAATCTTCCTTCTCCCCAATCATGTACATCTATATCCTTAGTTGGAGAGCTCTTATCGACCTAAGCAATTTCATTGGGGTAACCTATGCAAATGAAGACCATAGTCGGGGACTTCATTACAGCCACTGACTGCACAATCATAGATGGCATCTGCGCCTCAAACATAGCATTCAAAGTCTTTGTGAGTGGGTTCAGAAGCCGTATCTTGTGCGGCTGGTTCCTCTGGGCAAGCACGATGATGCCACGGTAAAAGCCGATGAAGTAGTATCTAAAAGGGAGTTGATGAAGATAACATTCAGCACTAAGATGTTTACGATTGAAAATAAAAATAGATTAACTCTATAGATATGGAGGAATTTGAACCTTGCATGAACTTCCATTAGATCGATGGTGACATAGCGGGATGTGCGGAGGTTGAGGAAGGAGAACTCAGCGGCGCGTGGAAGGGCGTGTTCTACCACGATCCATTCGTGCAGGTGCACGTCGGGCTCAGGTAGATCTGAGCACCAATTTGTACAAACTTGCCTCAAAGCAACGTAGGTATCCACATACTCCTCGTTCACCAGTAAGCAGTCGCCGATCTTGTGAAGTGGTCCATCACCCTTAAGAGAGGCCCAGTTCACAGAGGCGCCGCGCTTGGATGTGCCGCCCTCGGATGCGACGGGCTCGGCGGCGACGGGTTCAGATGCGATGGGCTCAGAGGCGATGGGCTCGGAGGCGACAGGCTCGGAGGCAATGGGCTCGGCGGTGACGGCCGCCGGCGCATTCTTCTTCTCCATCGCCAGCAGGGGAGCGCGCGTACGGAGGTTGGGGTTTTTTCGATTTGGAGAAGGTGATGGGACGTGAGAGGCGTGGTTGCGTGCGTGAGTTATAATAAGACTGTGTGCAGAGGGAGGGAGAGAGGGGCTCTATACTGGCAAAGTGACGGTTCGTCTCAGCAGTTGACATTTGGTCTCAACACGCGCACCGCGCGGCTAACCGCTGCTCACCACGACACGCGTTTGTGGGACTGCACGTCAGCACCGTTACGTGTACTCAGTTCTACCCTCGAGTCTTACACTAAAAAAATATCTGTACTCAGTTTTCCCCTCGAGTACTAATACTGGCTAGTGCAATATACTCAGTTTTACCCTCAACTGGCTGGTCAACAGAGAGTCAACAGATGTGATTAAGCCATCTAATTGAGTCATTTCATGCACACAAAAATTCAAAAAAATAAAATCATAGTGCCTCCAACTCATGGAGTCTTGTTACGTGACCTGCCACGTAGGAAATCATAACAATCATATATAAATCAAGTTTTCACACAAATGGCCACTTCTGAAATCACTAGTAGCTATGAAGGTTCATGGCTTTCCACTCAAACCTCTTCTCAAAACATCTATACCCAAAACATAGTTTATCTGAATGAGGCCATAATTTTTACACTCATGTATATTTGAATTGCTAATACTTTGAGGTAGGCCAACCTAGGTTTCATTGTACAAAACATGTGTTTTTCTTTTTCTAAATCTCTTATTTAAATTCCTTAGCCTGTTTACTATTTACTTGCCCTTGTATCCTTGATACTACTCAGTTTTACCCTCTCCCTTCTCATAGAAGCCCAAACTTGGCCTGATTGGTCGAGCTGTTGTCACACGGATTGTGCCCACCTACCGTCGATCCTATGATCTAACGGGCAGGATCATGCCACCCTCTCTCTATCTGTCGGTGGCAAACTACTACCCCTCTATGTATGCTAAATAACGAGTTGGCCACCGGATTCAACAAGTTTGGTAATCATGAATTTCCACTTCTTGTAGGCATTACTTTTCATGGTAAAATGATAAACTATCACAAATTTCCATTTAGGCATTACTTTTCATGGTAAAATAATAAACTGTCATGAATTTCCTTTAGGCATTACTTTTTATGGTGAAATAATAAACTATCATGAATTTCCTTTAGGCATTACTTTTCACGGTAAAATAATAAACTATCACGAATTTCCATTTAGGCATTACTTTTCACGAATTTCCTTTAGGCATTACTTTTCACGGTGAAATGATAAACTATCACGAATTTCCTTTAGGCATTACTTTTCATGGTAAAATAATAAACTATCATGAATTTCCATTTCTTTTAGGCATTACTTTTTTGTTGAGATATAAACACCCACAACGGTCATCTCCTCCTTAATTTATTATGTAAACCCCACAATGGTCATCTCGCCCTTATAAACCCCCACAACGGCCATCCCTCATGTCAATAGGTTCTACCTCTCTCTTCTTCATTTCTGCCTCTCTCTTCTTTGTTCACATACACTTGATCCATTGTCATGGCTTCCACGTCTCGGACGCTGACCGGAAGGGGAAGGGGAAGGGGAAGCCTGGGTGGTGGATCATCATCATTTCCACCACCACCATCAACACTGCCATTGATCATAGAGGAGTTCTTAATCATCATCTATGAAGACCCTTTGGCCAAGAAGGTACGTACACGTTCCCACATATATGATGCATGTGATTAATTATGTGCATGTTCCAAAAAGCCTTTAATTTCAAACAATCGGCGCTCGATCTCTTTGCAGGCACTCCCACAAAAGTTTGCGGACTATCTTCACGGCCAGGAGCCCGCAAAGGTGTATCTGTGAGCAGCTGACTGCGATCCTCGTCTCTGGACCGTTGAGGTCCTATTTGACGGACAAGGCCGGATGTACCTTGACAAGGGCTGGGAGAATTTTGCCATCGCGCACGGTGTGGATTTCGGCTACATCCTATACTTCAAATATGAAGGTGATGATGTGCTCACAGTGAAGGTGTTCGATGTAACATTGTGCAGGAAGTACTACTACATGGACGACAAAGATACTAACGATGAAAGTGACAACGACGTGAAGCCATGCATCCATCCCCTTTAGATAAGGGGATTATGACCAAGAATATATATGTAGCTTCATATGCATCAATTTAGAGATCTAGCTATTTTCTATATATTATGCATGTAAAAATAATAGGGAATCATAATTTCCACCATGATCCGAGCACCACAGCCTCCAAACGATGCCGATGCCGATATCGGCATGGTCAGAATGGCTATGCATGCTCGTTGCCACTGCTAGGTCACCGTCGGGATGCACCCTCAATCCCATCCCCTCATTCGATCACTGACACACCAGAGATACCGCCGAGGCCAATGATGAACGTACATGCTGATGCCAATGCTGAACATGCACGCCGCTGTGGGCACGGCCATGTCGCCCCGCTATGCTGGACGCCACAGACCACCGCGAGGTCTTTCCCTTCACCACCACACTCCCCTAGCACCTATCTATACACGCCAGAAAGGAGAGACACTAGTTTTCTCTACATTGCTCACGTTCGTGTCTGACACCGTCAGTCAAAGTGTTGAGGTCATCGTTGATGTCCTCGACCATTTCTTCTCTTCTTTGCATGGTTAAACGTGTCAAGTTCATATCTATCTAATGCGTCTGGTCTCGCCTCATGCTGTTCTTTGTGGACGTCGATCTCATCTCGGCACTTTGCAGGCCACCTCCTCCGTGCTATCGCTGTAGAGCTCCATTTAAAAATCTAATCGTACCCGTGTATTGCCCCTTGTATCAGCGTCATGGCCCCACTTGTCATTCGATATACCGAAGCCCCACTCGTCCGTGTTTTGGTCAGGGATATGGTGATGCTTACGATCAAACAAAGATGGATGCTCTGACATGTCTTTGCGGGCTCTATGTGGCCCCACTAGTCAGCAGTTAACGGTCAAAGGTGTTCAACCGTTGGGCAACCGGCCGTTCTAGCACTGGTGACGGTTTTAGCCAAGGGCTTGGACAAGACTGAGGAAAAACTAAGGAGTTGGGAAAAACTGAGTACAACTAAGGACCCGAGAGCACAAAAATAGAAATCCCTTTATGTTTTGCTCTTCATGAAGGACAATCTAAAAACCATTTGTATGTTTTTCCTTATGATTTGAACACACATTTGAATTTCATTGTTTCATTTTCATAATCTTTTGTTTGTGTTCATTTGCATGTTTATAACATGGTTGCTAAGTTTCTTCTATCAAGATTATGTCTTTCATGCCCATATTTTAAGTTCTTTTGATCCCAGCTCACAACGCTTACATATATGATCAAGATTGTGTAGGTGCATGTCACCTCAAAAATTATTTCTTTTGTTATCACTTACCTACTCGAGGATGAGCAGGAGTTAAGCTTGGGGATGCTGATACATCTCAAACGTATCTATAATTTTTGATGCTCCATGCTTGTTTTTACACCATTTGCCTTGTGTTTCATTACACTTCGTGGTGTTTTTATGCGATTTCCAGAACTAACCTATTAACAAGTCGCCACAGTGCCAGTTCCCTGTTTTCTGTTGTTTTTATGTTTCAGAAGTGATACACAGGAAATATTCTTGGAATTGGACGAAACAAGTTCCTGAAGTCTTATTTTGCCTGGAAGCTTCCAGAGAACCGGAGAGGAGGTGGAGTGGGGCCACGAGGGCCCCACACACCAGGCTGGCACGGCCCAGGCCCTGGCTGCACCACCTAGGTGTGAGGGCACCCTGGCAGCCCCCTGACGACGCCCCTTCGCCTATAAGAAGCCTTGGGACGGAAAACCCTAAAAGAGTCGGCAATTTTCCAGAAAGAGTTCCGCAGCTCTGTCGCCGCCGCCGACAATTTTTGGGGGACAGAAGTCTCTATTCCGGCACCCTCTCGGGACGGGGAAGTGCCCCCAGAGCCATCTCCATCGGTCTCCATCGCCGTCTCCACCGTCTCCATTGACCTCACCGCCATCTCCATCAACCTTGTTGTCTCCTATGATGAGGAGGGAGTAGTTCTGCCCCGGGGTTGAGGGTCTACCGGTAGCTATGTGGTTCACCTCTCTCTCCCATGATGTGATCTTTATGTGATCATGAGCTTTGTATCATGTTGAATAAGTAGATGTTACTCTTCTTCATTATGTGTACTCTAGTGTGTTATTAAAGTAATCTATTCCTCCTGCCATGGTGTAACGGTGACAGTGTGTGCATTGTGGTGGTACTTGGTCTAGGCTACGATTGTGATCTCTTATGGATTATGAGAATAATTATCACTATGATAGTATTGAAGTGATCTTTTCTTCCTTTCATGGTGTAATGTTGACAGTGTGTGCACCGTGTTAGTACTTGGTCTAAGTTGCAATAATATTTATCTTGAGTTGTGATTTGATTTGGATATCTCTATGAGTGGTGTTTGTCAAGTACTTGATGAACTTTAAGGGGTGCTTCTATAGCCACTACGCAATGATTAGTGTTATTCAATAGGAGAGTAATTCAGAGCACCCTAGTGGAGAGAAGTTATTTATTTATTCAATTATGTTATATTTGTTGGGAGTGTGTCCACTAGTGAAAGTATGATCCCTAGGCCTTGTTTCCAAGCTTTGCACACCGTTTACTCGTTGTTTTGTTACTTGTTTGCTTGCTGCCATTTTTATTCCAGATTGTATTCACTACTTATAATCATCCGTACCACTTGTATTTCACTATCTCTTCGCCGAACTTGTGCACCTATACATCTGACAAGTGTATTGGGTGTGTTGGGGACACAAGAGACTTTCTGTATCGTAATTGCAGGGTTGCTTGAGAGGGATAGCTTTGACCTCTTCCTCCCTGAGTTCGATAAACCTTGGGTGATCCACTTAAGGAAAACTTGCTACTGCTCTACAAACCTCTGCACTTGGAGGCCCAACACTGTCTACAAGAACATAAGCGTGTGTAGACATCACTCTACATCGTCGTCGTCCAGGCCGCACGTGGAGATCAGCGTGCCATGGCAAATTGGTTCCCCATGGCCCTCAAGGACGCTCCGCAGACTTGGCTCATGAATCTTCCTCATGAATCCGTGACTTCGTGGAGGGACTTGTGCCGTCAGTTCGTTGCCAACTTCATGCCCACGTACAAGCGCCCCGCCACTATGAATGATCTTAAGGCAGTGCGTCAGTACAAAGGCGAGACGCTTCATCAGTATATCCAGCACTTTAGTTAGATGAGGAACAAGATTCCCAGGATCTCCAATGAAGAGGTCATCTCCGCGTTCTCCACGGGCATCTCCGACATCAAGATGAGGGAGAAGCTATCCGTGAATGATGAGCTGACTTCCGTCGTGAGGCTCTTCGAGATCGCTGACCGCTGCGCCAAGGCTGAGGAGGGGAGGCTCTTCATGCACAACCTACCGGAGGCGCTTCCCCCAAAGCCAAAGTCCAAGGACCCCAAGCGCAAGGAGGCTATCGTCCTCGCAGCGGAGCCTAATCATAAGTAGCGCCGCGGGGACCGCTCCGAGCGCAATAAAGGTCGACGTCGCCGCTTTTGCATTCTCCACAAGAAGGACACCCACAATACCGATGATTGTTGGATTGTCTGAAAGTTTCATAAAGAAAATGGCGTCACCAAGCACCGCAGGGGTGGCCGCAGCTACGGCAAGAGTGGATCCCGGGGCGATCGCCACATCGACAACCGTGACAAGGGTCGCCGCTGTGATGGTCTATCTCGAGCAGATCCCAAGCTGCTGCCACTGCCTCTGCCCGCAAATGATCATCGGGAGGAAAACCAGGGGGGTTATCAAGAGCCGCGAGATTTCGCCGCTTGCCTCCTGGGTGGAGCCCAAGCTCCTTTGTCTAACCGCCACTTCAAGCAGCTGTCGCGAGAGATCGCGGCGGCACAGCCTGGTGTCACCAACCGCTTGATGAAGTTGTCTACCAGCAAGATCGGCTTCGATGAGGAGGATCATCCAGCCTCCACCAAGGGCGTGGGCACAATTCCCCTCTTGTGCACGCTGACCATCAACAACGTCGCCGTCAACCGTACTTTCATCGACGGAGGGGCGGGCCTCAACATCATCTCAGTTGAGATCTTCGAGAAGATGCAGGTGCCGTACTATCGGCTTATGCCAACTTGACCATTCTTTGGGGTAACCGAAGGGTCTACAACACCAATATGGTAGGTACGCCTGCCCGTCACCTTCGGCACCCGGGACAACTACAGGATGGAAAGCCTCAACTTTGATGTCACCTACATCACATTGCCATACAATGCCATCCTCGGCGACCCAGCCTTGGCAAGGTTCATGGCGACAACGCACCATGGCTTCAACATCCTCAAGATCCCAGGCGCCAATGGCACGATCACCGTGTGCTGCAACAAAAAGGATGCTCTTTGATCTGTGGAGCATGTCTACCGTGAGGCCGCCACCATGTTCTGTAACACCCCGACGACCCCGTGGCCGGGCCTGTTACCCCTGGCAGCTCTCTAGGACCTCTAGACTGTCCCCACAAATCAACACTAGTCTTTTCTATGCACTTTATCCTCACTCGTGCGCACCCGGGATCAACTTCCTGGTCGGTCACCCATCCTCAAATCGCTCCAGGCCAAGTACGCTTAACCTGGAGTTCTTTTCAGATGAGCTTCCAGAAAAGAAGGTATACCTTGTTGATATGAGTATCCTATCAATCCTATTAAGCCCTGAGCCAGGATGTCACACACTCACCCCCTTAGAAGACCGACGTCCTCGTTGGTCAACCCCAGTCCAGGAACTTCCCCTCTTGGACATGTCCATGCGTCCAGTGCCAACCCATGTGCCACGATGGGCCACATGTCTGCGCCCCTGACCTGCACATGCCCGTGTTACCATGAGGGTCAGCTCTGATACCAAATGTAACACCCTGACCACCCCGTGGCCGGGCCTGTTACCCCTGGCAGCTCTCTAGGACCTCTAGAATGTCCCCACAGATCAACACTAGTCTTTTCTGTGCACTTTATCCTCACTCGTGCGCACCCGGGATCAACTTCCTGGTCGGTCACCCATCCTCAAATCGCTCCAGGCCAAGCACGCTTAACCTGGAGTTCTTTTTAGATGGGCTTCCGGAAAAGCAGGTATACCTTGTTGATATGAGTATCCTATCAATCCTATTAAGCTCTGAGCCAGGATGTCACACATTTTGTAATGCCCTGCCTTTACATAAAGACAGAACTCCTATGTTACTGTGCCATTTCCTGGATCAGTAGATAGCACCACAGTACAAAATAAGTAATCATTGCAATAGCATTAATATTACAACGTAAATCCAGTTACATAGGTCTTCAACCTTACGAGTACATAGCATAAAGCATAGTTGCAGTAAGCCTCCATTCTTCATCACGTGCCACACGCAGATATGTTGGAATGTAGTCTCGAGATCCTACTCCTGGTTCCTTACTCAAAATAAAACCTGCACGTTTGAATATGCAGCCCCAGAGGGGTCAGTACAATGATGTACTGGCAAATGACACATATTTGGTGGCATTTTGCGGAAAGACTATACTACATGACATTTGGCTGGTGGATCTCATAGGCTGATTTGCATAAAGCCAATTTTATCCTAAAGTTCTTTTTATACTTTCTTTCAAAATTTTATTTTTCAAGGGTCAACACAACCCCCATATATTACATACTGGCCGGTATGTAGTTTCTGGGCGTAACTCAACAAAGTTGGAACCTCAGGCACCACCACCCCTCGGAGTGCATGGTCCTTAGTTCCTACCTAGGGGTTTCTAGATAGATTTTAGTTATTCAGAAACGGTGATGAGATTCTTCCATACATTCCATGTCTAGAGACTCTATTGTCCATAACCGAGGACACGGCTAATCGATTAGTTTAGACACCTTGCAAGGGTTGTGCACTTTCACCTTACGATTCATTTTATGCCCATACATAAAATGAAACGAGACCTTTTAGAAGGAGAGGGCAACTAACTTGGCAAGCTCTGTTCCCAACCTACAATTCAACTACCACCACTTCTTACTGACAAGTTGCACTCCCACATCTAATCAGTCAAGACAGAGCCCATAATGTCATAAGGATGCACTGGAAGTACACTAAGCATGGAAGACATAGCCATCCCTTTGTTCCTGGGTGGCAAACCATAAGTGAACGCCCGGGCAGCAACTACACAATGTGCAGCCCCAGGTCATGCCCAGGCAACAACTACACAATGTGCAGCCCCAGGTCGCCACTCAACATCGCCTCCATCATCAAACCAATCCACCCATGTGTTTCATTTTAGTTGAAGTTCTTAATTTTGTTCACAGACAACTTTAACAAGTGATCATAGCAAGGCATCAATATTTACAAAGTATTTAGCATCCTAATAGGTAGGGTTCAGGGGTAGCTACCCACTACTAGGATCTAAGCATTTGATAAAACAGTTGAATAAATCACCTATCATGCATACTACAAGAGGTGAATACACTAATGCATAAATAAAATGGGTAAAGGGACATGTGTGTCACTTGCCTTTTTGAACATCACGATGTTTCGCTTCTCTCAACTAAGCATGTAGTCCTTCGCACAAACTATAGCACAAGAATAATATAACATAAACACACGATACAAACACAATCAAACAATTCGAACAATTGAAAAGTGTTTATTTAACAATTTAGATTTATTGAGATGTTATGATAGAAGATATGGCAAAGGAAGTATGAATTGTGAGATATGGATTTGAGAGCTTAGTTTGGAAAGATCAATAGGATTTGAGAGAGAATTGGACTAGGCATAATATAATCGATGAAGCTTTTATGCTTTATCAAAGCATATATGAGTTTTAGGAATAGCTCATGTGTAATGAATTACACAAGAGTCAATTTGTGCGACTACAACACTATTGAGTAAATGTGATAACAATTACTCTTACATAGCATTTGTTGCACTTAGGCACTAGGTTAGGTTTCTAAGAATGCTTGAACTACTCAATTAGCACATTTGCAAGTTGAATAGTTCAATACATGTGAACAAACTAAGTAGGCATTAGATTGGGTATGAATGATTGATATTTGAGGACATGGCTCAAATGGTTCATTGATCAACATGGTGTATAACACATACTATGGTATGGGTTATAACAACTCCACATTAATAGAATCTAGGTTTGAGATGAATTCATATTCTACTCAAGTAGCACAATTGCAATTTGAGTGCATATATGAATTAGACAAAATATAATGAGTGAGATCTTTATGCTTTATTAAAGCATATCGAATCTTGGAATATCTCATGTGGGTAAATCACATAAGAGACAAAATAGTGTAATAGCAATACTATTGAATAAGTGTGACAACAATTATTCTTAAATAGTATATATTACACTTTGGCAATGGGCTAGGATTCATGTAGCATTGAGTTACTCAATTAACTTATTTGTTAATTGAATAGTTCTACACATGAAATCAGGATCAATTGGACAGAGGATTGAGTATGGGTAGATAACATTTGAGATTATGGTTTAAGATTCCTATTGGGTACATGGAGTATTTGATAGGTGCTAAAATGTGGATTAGATCAACACCACAAGGATAGCAATAACAGAATCTATGATTGAGATGTATCACACTTTACTCAAACAACACAATTGCAATTTGAATATGTGTGAACTAGATAAGATAGGACTAAGTAGATATGATCTTGATCAAGATGTTATTTAGATAACAATGATGATTAGATATGAATATAGGATTCACTAAAGTGGAAAGGAATATTGCTAAAAGAAATAGTCTTATTCTTATAGTAGAAATTACTCAGATCCTCATATTAGAATTTGAATAATTGTGAAATGGTTCAAGAAATTATGGGAGTGATGCTACTGGATAGCTTGCAGTAATATAAAGTCACTGCAATTGGATTCACTCTAAAATAAGTTATAGAACTCAAGATATGGTCAAATTAGTGATTTGGATAGATTTGAATGCACGAAGTGTGTACACATATCAAATTTGGAATTTCTTGATCCTATGATGTTCTACATGTTGAGAGGATTCCAAAGACTACAAATTTGGAATTTTTGGATGAACAGAACTAAAGATATGAATTTAGAAAGCTAACAGAAGTCTTTAACTCATTTTGATAATGGTTTCAAATTGAACCAATAAAATATAAGATATTATTGTACTACTGGATTCTAGATGTTCTAAGGATTCCAACGAGATATTATTTGCAATTTTTGGACCTACATAACTTTAGATATGAATTTCACAAGATTTGAACTAAATCTGATTCAGAAATTCTAATTTGAATTCTATTTGATTCGGAAGCCAACACGTGGCGTGTTCTGATAGGCCCGTACCAGTTCGGCCGGATCTGCAATGTGGAGTGTTGGATCATAGTGGATCTGAGCGGCCTAGATCTACTGATACCGATTCGTTAAGTGATTCGTTCTGGGACATCTGATTAAGATCCAATGGTACCAGGACATGGAGAGAGTGGGTACCTCACCCTGGCTAGGGTTCCGGCTGGCCGCCAGCGAGGGCGCACTGGGGTTGTACTCCGGTGAGCTTTCGGCGGGTTCTGGACGGCGGCGATGTCACGACGACGATCAGGGAGATACGGAGAGTTCGCGCGCATGGTCACTGTCGTCGTTCGCTTCCGGAAACGGTGCGGGGAGGCGGCTGGAGACATCGCGAGTGTCGATGAAGCTCGGCCGCAGAAGAACGCGACGATTTGCTGCAGTTTTAGAAGAAGCAGAGGAGTCAGCGGGGTGCGCCTGGGAGAGGGGAGAAGATTTAGGCCGGTGAGGGGATGCGGGGTAGCCTGGTCTTACCGGATTTCGGACTTCTCGCCTGCAGCAATGGCGAACTCCGGTGAGTAAATTTGTCGGCCTGGCGGCGATTCAAGTAGGGGAAAAGAGAGGGATGGGAGAGGTGCGCGCGAGGGATTTATAGGCAGGGTCTTGATGGCATTAACGCGCGCGGGGTGAGCGGGGGAGGAAGTAACACCGGTGGTTTCTGTTCCAGTGAGAGAGGGAGTGATTTCCGGGGAAGAAGGAAATGACAGGCGGGACCGGCCCATCGGTGAGAGAGAGAAGGAGAGATAGGGGAGCTGGGCTGGTTCCTTCCCGGGCTGGCTCGGCCTGTTTGGGCCCCGGATCGGCCCAAGTGGGCTGGCCTCTTCCTTTCTCTTTTTTTTGTTCTGATTCATTTTCCATTTTCTGTTTTCATATTTCTTTTATAACTTTTGCAAATTGAATCCAAACAAGGTCAAACCAATTTCTAAATTTTTGTAAAATTCAACACTACATTTTAAAACAGAAATGGGATAATTTCCATGACCAAAAATCATTTTCAAGAAGATCTTTTAAATTGGCCAACATGCTTTATTTTGCATAAAGCAAAATGTTGGATTAGGATTTGAAAATAATCCTTTTAAAATAAGAGGATAACATTTTATAAAATATTATTTACAAAATTGTTTTCAAATCACCTTTTGCAATGCAACCCTTTTAGACAATAGAATCATTTTAAGAGGTATCCTTGGCAAGTAGCTTGCATAGGTTTGAAAAGGAATGGAAAATATTATTTTGATACTTGATCTTTCTCAAAGAAGTTCTTCAAGAAAATAATAGAAAGTTTAAAATAGTTTTCTAATAAAGCTTTCAAATAGACTCAAAAAGTTTTAAATCTTTGTGAATTTTGGTACCAGGACATGGAGAGAGTGGGTACCTCACCCTGGCTAGGGTTCCGGCTGGCCGCCAGCGAGGGCGCACTAGGGTTGTACTCCGGTGAGCTTTCGGCGGGTTCTGGACAGCGGCGATGTCACGACGACGATCAGGGAGACACGGAGAGTTCGCGCGCATGGTCAGTGTCGTTGTTCGCTTCCGGAAATGGTGCGGGGAGGCGGCTGGAGACATCGCGAGTGTCGATGAAGCTCGGCCGCAGAAGAACGCAACGATTTGCTACGGTTTTAGAAGAAGCAGAGGAGTCAGGGGGGTGCGCCTGGGAGAGGGGAGAAGATTTAGGCCGGTGAGGGGATGCGGGGTAGCCTGGTCTTACCGGATTTCAGAGTTCTCGCCTGCAGCAATGGCGAACTCCAGCGAGTAAATTTGTCGGCCTGGCAGCGATTCAATTAGGGGAAAAGAGAGGGACGGGAGAGGAGCGCGCGAGGGATTTATAGGCAGGGTCTTGATGGCATTAACGCGTGCGGAGTGAGCGGGGGAGGAAGTAACACCGGTGGTTTCTGTTCTAGTGAGAGAGGGAGTGATTTCCGGGGAAGAAGGAAATGACAGGCGGGACTGGCCCATCGGTGAGAGAGAGAAGGAGAGATAGGGGAGCTGGGCTGGTTCCTTCCCGGGCTGGCTCGGCCTGTTTGGGCCCCGGATCGGCCCAAGTGGGCTAGCCTCTTCCTTTCTCTTTTTTTTGTTCTGATTCATTTTCCATTTTCTGTTTTCATATTTCTTTTATAACTTTTGCAAATTGAATCCAAACAAGGTCAAACCAATTTCTAATTTTTTGTAAAATTCAACACTACATTTTAAAACAGAAATGGGATAATTTCCATGACCAAAAATCATTTTCAAGAAGATCTTTTAAATTGGCCAACATGCATTATTTTGCATAAAGCAAAATGTTGAATTAGGATTTGAAAATAATCCTTTTAAAATAAGAGATAACATTTTATAAAATATTATTTACAAAATTGTTTTCAAATCACCTTTTGAAATGCAACCCTTTTAGACAATAGAATCATTTTAAGAGGTATCCTTGGCAAGTAGCTTGCATAGGTTTGAAAAGGAATGGAAAATATTATTTTGATACTTGATCTTTCCCAAAGAAGTTCTTCAAGAAAATAATAGAAAGTTTAAAATAGTTTTCTAATAAAGCTTTCAAATAGACTCAAAAAGTTTTAAATCTTTGTGAATTTTGGTACCAGGACATGGAGAGAGTGGGTACTTCACCCTGGCTAGGGTTCTGGCTGGCCGCCAGCGAGGGCGCACTAGGGTTGTACTCCGGTGAGCTTTCGGTGGGTTCTGGACTGGCGGCGATGTCACGACGACGATCAGGGAGACACGGAGAGTTCGCACGCATGGTCAGTGTCGTTGTTCGCTTCCGGAAATGGTGCGGGGAGGCGGCTGGAGACATCGCGAGTGTCGATGAAGCTCGGCCGCAGAAGAATGCAACGATTTGCTGCGGTTTTAGAAGAAGCAGAGGAGTCAGGGGGGTGCGCCTGGGAGAGGGGAGAAGATTTAGGCCGGTGAGGGGATGCGGGGTAGCCTGGTCTTACCGGATTTCAGAGTTCTCGCCTGCAGCAATGGCGAACTCCGGCGAGTAAATTTGTCAGCCTGGCGGCGATTCAATTAGGGGAAAAGAGAGGGACGGGAGAGGAGCGCGCGAGGGATTTATAGGCAGGGTCTTGATGGCATTAACGCGCGCGGAGTGAGCGGGGGAGGAAGTAACACCGGTGGTTTCTGTTCTAGTGAGAGAGGGAGTGATTTCCGGGGAAGAAGGAAATGACAGGCGGGACTGGCCCGTCGGTGAGAGAAAGAAGGAGAGATAGGGGAGCTGGGCTGGTTCCTTCCCGGGCTGGCTCGGCCTGTTTGGGCCCCGGATCAGCCCAAGTGGGCTGGCCTCTTCCTTTCTCTTTTTTTTGTTCTGATTCATTTTCCATTTTCTATTTTCATATTTCTTTTATAACTTTTGCAAATTGAATCCAAACAAGGTCAAACCAATTTCTATTTTTTTGTAAAATTCAACACTACATTTTAAAACAGAAATGGGATAATTTCCATGACCAAAAATCATTTTCAAGAAGATCTTTTAAATTGGCCAACATGCTTTATTTTGCATAAAGCAAAATGTTGGATTAGGATTTGAAAATAATCCTTTTAAAATAAGAGGATAACATTTTATAAAATATTATTTACAAAATTGTTTTCAAATCACCTTTTGCAATGCAACCCTTTTAGACAATAGAATCATTTGAAGAGGTATCCTTGGCAAGTAGCTTGCATAGGTTTGAAAAGGAATGGAAAATATTATTTTGATACTTGATCTTTCTCAAAGAAGTTCTTCAAGAAAATAATAGAAAGTTTAAAATAGTATTCTAATAAAGCTTTCAAATAGACTCAAAAAGTTTTAAATCTTTCTGAATTTTGGTACCAGGACATGGAGAGAGTGGGTACCTCACCCTGGCTAGGGTTCCGGCTGGCCGCCAGTGAGGGCGCACTAGGGTTGTACTCCGGTGAGCTTTCGGCGGGTTCTGGACGGCGGCGATGTCACAATGATGATCAGGGAGACACGGAGAGTTCGCCCGCACGGTCAGTGTCGTTGTTCGCTTCCGGAAACGGTGCGGGGAGGCGGCTGGAGACATCGCGAGTGTCGATGAAGCTCGGCCGCAGAAGAACGCGACGATTTGCTGCGGTTTTAGAAGAAGCAGAGGAGTCAGGGGGGTGCGCCTGGGAGAGGGGAGAAGATTTAGGCCGGTGAGGGGATGCGGGGTAGCCTGGTCTTACCGGATTTTAGAGTTCTCGCCTGCAACAATGGCGAACTCCAGCGAGTAAATTTGTCGGCCTGGCGGCGATTCAATTAGGGGAAAAGAGAGGGACGGGAGAGGAGCGCACGAGGGATTTATAGGCAGGGTCTTGATGGCATTAACGCGCGCGGAGTGAGCGGGGGAGGAAGTAACACCGGTGGTTTCTGTTCCAGTGAGAGAGGGAGTGATTTCCGGGGAAGAAGGAAATGACAGGCGGGACTGGCCCGTCGGTGAGAGAGAGAAGGAGAGATAGGGGAGCTGGGCTGGTTCCTTCCCGGGCTGGCTCGGCCTGTTTGGGCCCCGGATCGGCCCAAGTGGGCTGGCCTCTTCCTTTCTCTTTTTTTTGTTCTGATTCTTTTTCCATTTTCTGTTTTCATATTTCTTTTATAACTTTTGCATATTGAATCCAAACAAGGTCAAACCAATTTCTAATTTTTTGTAAAATTCAACACTACATTTTAAAACAGAAATGGGATAATTTCCATGACCAAAAATCATTTTCAAGAAGATCTTTTTAAATAGGCCAACATGCTTTATTTTGCATAAAGCAAAATGTTAGATTAGGATTTAAAAATAATCCTTTTAAAATAAGAGGATAACATTTTATAAAATATTATTTACAAAATTGTTTTCAAATCACCTTTTGCAATGCAACCCTTTTAGACAATAGAATCATTTTAAGAGGTATCCTTGGCAAGTTGCTTGCATAGGTTTGAAAAGTAATGGAAAATATTATTTTGATACTTGATCTTTCTCAAAGAAGTTCTTCAAGAAAATAATAGAAAGTTTAAAATTGTTTTCTAATAAAGCTTTCAAATAAACTCAAAAAGTTTTAAATCTTTGTGAATTTTCAATGAACACAAGCAAAACAAAAGCAAAAAAAATTCCCCTAAAATTTGATAAAATCTTGGGATGTTACAGACTACCACCCTTAAACGAAATCTCATCCCTGAGATTGGAGAGGCTAGAAAGAAAGATAGGTTTGGGTTTCCTAGGTGGCTACCACCCTTAAAAGAAAAATTCCTCTTGGTGGTATCTTGATGCTTCCTTAGGTACTTGCATTTTGTGCCTAGCTTGCATTCGCTGTTGTGCCATTTTCCTTGAATCGTCCTTCTCAGAAATTTTGACGTTCATAACTATGTTCAAAGTGCCAAGGGTTCCATCCAATTCTGGTGATAATCAGATATCATCCATCGCGTTGTCATCAACAAGGTAGTCCACATCGTCTAAGAATGTGTATCTAGCCTTTTCTTGGTCGGTCCTCACCAAGGCCAAGACAGCATACAGGCCATCATCATACTCCTTGTTGCTTTTTAGTAGGTTTTCATTACAGAATCTCAAAAGATGACCCAGTGCCAAGTACTACATGCTTGCCCCACGAACCTGATGAGACCACACATCCCAATGAATTAGGATGGCATCTCTCTGCAGTCTTCTCATGCATTTCATAGGGGTAAACAAGGTGGACTCTGTAAGAGGTACTTGCACCTTTAAGGGTCGGAAGGTCGCCTTATAACCAGCATTGTTAAATCTTTTCGTGATACCGGTGCTCATCATGCTATCTGCCACTAGTACCAGATGGTCCTTAAGAATTCCTTTTGCAACCATCTTCATAGTCATTGGAAGACGCTGGACAACTTGATCATATCTTGAAGGTGAACTTCTTTGCAAGAATAAGGGATCTAACAAAGCTCTTATGGGTAGGATAGTAGTTTCAGGGATTCAGAGAGTTGCCTCATAACGTCGCAGGTCAGGATGGGGTAGACTTCGGTGGTGTAAAGCTTTGGAATCAGGAGGAAATTTCATAGGTAGTGGTGGCTGTCTTTGTTGTGACTCTTTGGAGAGGATTGACCTCTCTTTTATAGACTCGGGGGGTAGTCGAACAGTCCACGTGGGGAGTTGAAATGAAGGGTCAGGAAAGTGAATCGAACAGGCAGCAGCCAAAACTGAACAGTCTTCGCATTCAAAGCCCACTGCGCAAAACGTTTCTGATTCGTGTAGCCATTCAAATACCGAAACATCCTCACTGTATTCCTACGTTTTGGGCCACACTGGCTCACTATAAGGGATGTAACATATTATCCTCCTAAGGTTATGGTTTAATGACATCGTCTCTCATGTAGGTAGGTCTCTCACAAGAGCGAACAATATGAGTAGTCATCATGGGGCGCAAATCCATGTCGCACCCAATCATTACCTTGTATTTGGTTTGGTGTATCTCGCATTCTAACTCTTGGTCAACCTCACTAGCTTTTAAACAAGAGTTTTGTTAAAATTGGAACCAAATTCCTAAATCCTATTTTGAATTTTGAAAACAAAATCTATCGTTCCTAGCTAGAGGTTTTTCACCAAAGCTCATGGCAATAATCCTTAAGTTGTAGATCCTTTGGTTTGCCATTTAAGAGGAGTTAAAATCCTTTCCATTGCTCTGTTTGCTCTTTCCATTGCTCTGTTTGCTCTTTCCATTGCTCTGTTTGCTCTTTCCATTACTCTGTTTGTCCTTTCCATTGCTCTGTTTGCTCTTTCCACCTATCTTGCATGAGGTGGTTGAATAGTATTACTTCCACATTAGCTACACCTTGGGGTGTCTTCTTATTGTTTGCGAGGTATCCTTCAGTTATCCTAGCTTACTGAAGTCTTGGGGTATCATCCTTTGTGCAGCCTCTTGCGTAATGTTCCAGTCTCTTGTACTTGAAACACTAACTCTTGTTGTTGTACTCTGTATCCTTATCTCCAACTGTGGGTCATTGTAGTTGTTCGGTCGTTGAGAATACTTTGGTTTGGGTTTTAGGACAAGTTTAGGTCTTAGCATAGATGAGAATTAGATAGAAGAGATCTAAAGATAATTCCTACCCAAACATAACAGATCAAAACAATTTATCTTTCAAACAACATCTAACAAACAATCATTACATTCGATCAAACTAGTTCTAAAACACACGAAGGTACGATCATCCACAAGTCGGTATGACCATAACATTTATTACACGTCGTTGCTTATTAAAATTTCTTAAATGGAGGTCCAACTAAGGCTTCTTGGTACTCTTCTAAGCAGATCCATTGTTCTGGTCCAGCTGCTTTAGTAGATTGGTAATTTGTTCATCCTTGGTTTTGATGAGGTCTTCTTGATCACTAAGTTTAGATTCCAACTTTTCCATGTCACCTTGAAGTTGACTTATGGTTGCTTTCAATGCAGTAGTATCTTCCTTTTCTTCTTTGAGGTCCTGCTACGTATTGTGAAGTCTCCACTTGAGTCTTTCTCCAAGTTCCTTTATGGCTGACCAAGCAGCACATCTCGTTGAGTCTAGGAATGATGTATACATCTCGGAGTTGGTGAACATCCAAAGTCCCATCTTCTTGTGGTCATCTTCCTTGTTCTTGTATAGGTGAAGATTTTAAAGGCTCATCTTTTGTGGGTACAACTAGACCTATTTTCTTGACCTTCATCAATCACGAAAAATCCTTTATAAACTATTTCTCCTAACATTCCCATACTTAACATGAGGTTCTTCAATGTTTCGGGAATTTCAGTCTCAAATTTTAGAGTCATGATCTTTCTTAAGGGGTTCTATGAGGTTGGTCATCTATAAGCAGAAAGAAGAGTTGTCTAAAACAAATGAATGGGGTAAGTCTTACAAGAAAATTTCAAACTGAGAAGTAGATAGGTTTCATTTTAGAAAACTGAATTGATTTTCCTTTTAAGGAGAGAGGAAAGAATCCTAAGGCTTCCTAGTCTATTCCAAACCTAGGGTCTCGATCCTACAGGCAACACTATGCTCTGATACCATTCTGTAACGCCCTGCCTTTATATAAAGATAGAACTCCTGTGCTACTGTGCCATTCCCTGGATTAGTAGATAGCACCACAGTACAAAATAAGTAATCATTGCAATAGCATCAATATTACAATGTAAATCCAGTTACATAGGTCTTCAACCTTACGAGTACACAGCATAAAGCATAGTTGCAGTGAGCCACCATTCTTCATCACGTGCCACAGGCAGACATGTTGGAATGTAGTCTTGAGATCCTACTCCTAGTTCCTTACTCGAAATAAAACCTGCACATTTGAATATGCAGCCCCAGAGGGGTCAGTACAATGATGTACTGGCAAATGACACATATTTGGTGGTATTTTGTGGAAAGACTATACTACATGACATTTGGCTGGTGGATCTCATAGGCTGATTTGCATAAAGCCAATTTTATCCTAAAGTCCTTTTTATACTTTCTTTCAAAATTTTATTTTTCAAGGGTCAAGACAACCCCCATACATTACATACTAGCCGGTATGTAGTTTCTGGGCGTAACTCAACAAAGTTGGAACCTCAGGCACCACCACCCCTCGGAGTGCATGGTCCTTAGTTCCTACCTAGGGGTTTCTAGACAGATTTTAGTTATTCAGAAACAGTGATGAGATTCTTCCGTACATTCCATGTCTAGAGACTCAATTGTCCTTAACCGAGGACACGCCTAATCGATTAGTTTAGACACCTTGCAAGGGTTGTGCACTTTCACCTTACGATTCATTTTATGCCCATACATAAAATGAAACGAGACCTTTTAGAAGGAGAGGGCAACTAACTTGGCAAGCTCCATTCCCAACCTACAAATCAACTACCACCACTTCTTGCCAACAAGTTGCACTCCCACATCTAATCAGTCAAGACAGAGCCCATAATGTCATAAGGCTGCACTGGAAGTACACTAAGCATGGAAGACATGGCCATCTCTTTGTTCCTAGGTGGCAAACCACAAGTGAACGCCCGGGTAGCAACTACACAATGTGCAGCCCCAGGTCATGCCCAGGCAACAACTACACAATGTGCAGCCCGAGGTCGCCACTCAACATCGCCTCCATCATCAAACCAATCCACCCAGGTGTTTCATTTTAGTTGCAGTTCTTAATTTTATTCACAAACACCTTTAACAAGTGATCATAGCAAGGCATCAATATTTACAGAGTATTTAGCATCCTAACAGGTAGGGTTCAGGGGTAGCTACCCACTACTAGGATCTAAGCATTTGATAAAACAGTTGAATAAATCACCTATCATGCATATTACAAGAGGTGAATACACTAATGCATAAATAAAATGGGTAAAGGGACATGTGTGTCACTTGCCTTTTTGAAGATCACGATGTTTCGCTTCTCTCAACTAAGCACGTAGTCCTTCGCACAAACTATAGCACAAGAATAATATAACATAAACACACCATACAAACACAATCAAACAATTCAAATAATTGAAAAGTGTTTGTTTAACAATTTAGATTTATTGAGATGTTATGATAGAAGATATGGCAAAGGAAGTATGAATTGTGAGATATGGATTTGAGAGCTTAGTTTGGAAAGATCAATAGGATTTGAGAGAGAATTGGACTAGGCATAATATAATCGATGAAGCTTTTATGCTTTATCAAAGGATATATGAGTTTTAGGAATAGCTCATGTGTAATGAATTACACAAGAGTCAATTTGTGCAACTACAACACTATTGAGTAAATGTGATAACAATTACTCTTACATAGCATCTATTGCACTTAGGCACTAGGTTAGGTTTTTAAGAATGCTTGAACTACTCAATTAGCACATTTGCAAGTTCAATAGTTCAATACATGTGAACAAAACTAAGTAGGCATTAGATTGGGTATGAATGATTGATATTTGAGGACATGGCTCAAATGGTTCATTGATCAACATGGTGTATAACACATACTATGGTATGGGTTATAACAACTCCACATTAATAGAGTCTAGGCTTGAGATGAATTCATATTCTACTCAAGTAGCACAATTGCAATTTGAGTGCATATATGAATTAGACAAAATATAATGAGTGAGATCTTTATGCTTTATTAAAGCATATTGAATCTTGGAATATCTCATGTGGGTAAATCACATAAGAGACAAAATAGTGTAATAGCAATACTATTGAATAAGTGTGACAACAATTATTCTTAAATAGTATATATTACACTTTGGCAATGGTCTAGGATTCATGTAGCATTGAGTTACTCAATTAACTCATTTGTTAATTGAATAGTTCTACACATGAAATCAGGATCAAGTGGACAGAGGATTGAGTATGGGTAGACAACATTTGAGATTATTGTTTAAGATTCCTATTGGGTACATGGAGTATTGGATAGGTGCTAAAATGTGGATTAGATCAACACCACAAGGATAGCAAGAACAGAATCTATGATTGAGATGTATCACACTTTACTCAAACAACACAATTGTAATTTGAATATGTGTGAACTAGATAAGATAGGACTAAGTAGATATGATCTTGATCAAGATGTTATTTAGATAAAAATGATGATTAGATATGAATATAGGATTCACTAAAGTGGAAAGGAATATTGCTAAAAGAAATAGTCTTATTCTTATAGTAGAAATTACTCAAATCCTCATATTAGAATTTGAATAATTGTGAAATGGTTCAAGAAATTATGGGAGTGATGCTACTGGATAGCTTGCAGTAATATAAAGTCACTGCAATTGGATTCACTCTAAAATAATTTATAGAACTCAAGATATGGTCAAATTAGTGATTTGGATAGATTTGAATGCACGAAGTGTGTGCACGTATCAAATTTGGAATTTCTTGATCCAATGATGTTCTACATGTTGAGAGGATTCCAAAGACTACAAATTTGGAATTTTTGGATTAACAGAACTAAAGATATGAATTTAGAAAGCTAACAGAAGTGTTTAACTCAATTTGATAATGGTTTCAAATTGAACCCATAAAATATAAGATATTATTGTACTACGGGATTCTAGATGTTCTAAGGATTCCAACGAGATATTATTTGCAATTTTTGGACCTACAGAACATTAGATATGAATTTCACTAGATTTGAACTAAATCTGATTCAGAAATTCTAATTTGAATTCTATTTGATTCGGAAGCCAACACGTGGCGTGCTCTGATAGGCCCGTACCAGTTTGGCCGGATTTGCAACGTGGAGCATTGGATCAAAGTGGATCTGAGCAGCCTAGATCTACAGATACCGATTCATTAAGTGATTTGTTCTGGGACATCCGATTAAGATCCAACGGTTCCAGGACATGGAGAGAGAGGGTACCTCACCCTGGCTAGGGTTTCGGCTGGCCGCCAGTGAGGGCGCACTGGGGTTGTACTCCGGTGAGCTTCCGGTGGGTTTTGGACGGCGGCGATGTCACGACGATGATCAGGAAGACACGGAGAGTTCGCGCGCATGGTCAGTGTCGTCGTTAGCTTCCGGAAACGGTGCGGGGAGGCGGCTGGAGATGTCGCGAGTGCCGGTGAAGCTCGGCCACGGAAGAACGCGATGATTTGCTGCGGTTTTAGAAGAAGCAGGGGAGTCAGGGGGTGCGTGTGGGGACCCCGGATTACCCATCCGGAATACCCGATATGCATACAATTCACGATCCCATGATCAGTGTGTCGTGAATCCACATATCCGAGTTGATGACAGAATTACATCATCCATTACATTAACGAATAATAAACTTACAACTGGTCACCTGACCAAGCTCGATAATGCCACGCAGGGCAAGTTCACACCGAAGTAGCGGATACCAAGCAGCGTTGATGTCCCACGTTGTCGGTGGAATGGATACCGGGGTATCCCGGTCCACCTGCTCCTGGGCCCCGTCCTCGGCCCATCTTCAGCCCAGGCCACGGAGAAGACCCTCACGAGGAGGCGCCTCGTGAGGAGAATGACGACGGAGACCGCTAAGGACCAGAAGACCTCCTCATGAGCCCCTGCTGGTGAGGAGAGGAATCTCGCCCACGTCAGCTCAGCACGTTTGCGTGCAGAGCAAGAAGATAACGGGCAGAAGACCGCGTACCGCCCACGCTACCCCCGACAGGGAGGAGACCAACTTTCGCTGTGTCTGTCCAAAGCGGCACAGTGGCAGTTGGCCACCCCCCTAAATATAGCATGGACGGTGCAGGGTGCCAGAGGAGGACGTCAGCCTCTTCCACCCACTCCTGTGGACCGGCGCCACTACTCTACAAAGACCAAGTCTACTGAAGAAGATAGCCTACAGCTGTCCACCCTTCCTTGGCCGTATGTGTGGCAACCCCTTCCCCAAGAAGATGAGGGGAAGGAGGACCTTGGCGCTATAAAAGGAAGGGAGGTCACCCCTTAGAAGGGGATCGGATCCTAGATCTAATTTCCTCCAAGTCTCTAGCTGGGTAGGCAGGTTCTTCAACCTCTGACCAGTTGGAGCTCTGTACCAAGACCTTGTACTCCTCGCGAGGTGTCGCGTTGAAATACAGGAAGGCAGGAAGTAGGGGTTTTACCTCACCACGAGGGCCCTGAACCTGGGTAAGCTCGGTGCCTCTTTCTCTGCAGTGCGTTGGGCATTCGACTCTCGAGGCTTCCATCGCCGTGTTTCGTTGCGGTCCGAGATCTCATACGTTCAGCCCCCTGCGTTCGAATCTTTGGGTCCGTTGCGTGGTACCCCATGTTCTTGTGACACGAAACCCGCCGACATTTGGCGCGCCAGGTAGGGGGCTGTAGTGTGTCTTCTTCAAGATCTGCTTCGACATGGGCGACGATCGTCATCACCGTCTCCGCCTTCGCGTTGTCTACGAAAGTCGCCGCCGAGAGCGTCTCCAAGTCCTCGATGGCCTGGAGGCCATTGGAGAGGGCGAGCCGGAGGTCGGCGACATTGGCTTCGGGGGCTTCGCGGCTCTTGCCGGGCCCCTTCGTCATGCGGCATGGCCGCCTCGCTTCAAGCCGGACACTGATGCGCGCTACGATGGGACCTCCGATCCCGTGGAGTTCCTACAGCAGTACGCGGGCAGTGTTCGGGCGGCTGGAGGCGATGGGTGTGTCATGGCCAATTGGTTCGTGATGGTTACAAAAGGAAAGCCTCGCCGGTGGCTCTGTGGGCTGCCACCAAAGTCCATCTCGTCCTGGAGGGAACTCTGCGAGCGCTTCCTCGACAGATACGCGTCCTTGGGACCTGCGCCGGGGACGCGTAGGCCTACTCCGTCCTCGGTGGCCCTTTCCTCATGGACTTGAGGGCGAGGCAGGGAGGCTTGGGCGTCGTCATCCCTTCCTCCCGCTTAGGAAACGGACACTCTTCACCTGCGTAAGGAGCAAAGCGTAACGGCCGTCCTCACTCGCCTTTAATTCCCTCTAAACTGTGGAAACCGTCTGGAGTCGCGAGTTTTGGCCTCACCAGCCTCGCAATCTTCGCTAATTGCGGCTTAACGCGAACGTGAGTTTTCGCTCGATTGCCTTTCGAGAAAGAGCAGGAGCACGGTGTCCGCGCTGGGGCCTTTGCCCGGAAAACAGCAGGCCCGCAAAACCCAGAACGGATCGAGCTCTGACTCGGGAAGGGACCCGCTACAGTCATCTCATACGATCCATGGTGCTCTCTCCTCTCGAGCGACACTCGCTCGAAGGCGCATGAGCGCGCGAGAGTCGCACAATTCGTGTGGATTTGCTCTAAGTCTCTTGCTGCCCTTGTCTGCGGCCTTGTGTTTCTTCTCCTGGGATCGCCTTTGTTGTGTTTGGACGCCTGGGGGGCTGCAGGGAGATAGTCCTGTATGCCATTACAGTCACCTCTGGAGCGCCAGTGCCCGCTAGCCTTGCACCACGAGTTGCATACTAAGCGTTAGGCTGCTGTCCCGCTCGGAGGTTGGCCCCTGGACGGCGTAGAACATTCCTCAGACAAAAGACGAGACAAGGAAAAATGCGCAAGGGTGCAAACAAGGATAATTTGGCGAATAACGCCTTAGGTGCGATTACAACTTAAACTGGCCCAGCAGGGCAATGTCTAATGGCTGCTAAGTGTGCAGCTAACCTAATCCTCCTGGAGGATGTCTAGAAGGAACTTACTGGGCGACCGCTGTTTCGCCCTTGCCATCGCCGGAGCTTTGGCTGGAGCCCGAGGACGTGTCTCCGTTGGACTCCGACGACCCGTCTTCTTCCTCCTCAGCTTCCTCACTGCCGGGCTCTTCGGAGCCGGAGGTGTCGCCGCTGGAAGAGCTCTCTACGCTGGCGGCGGCAGGGGCACCTGGGCGAGCGTAGATAGCCTGCAACCGTCGCAGGGCGATCTCCCTCTGCTCTGCCCGGGTCGTCGCCGCACGATCGGGAGTCCCTGGCGGGGGAGGCGGGGGTCTCTGCAGGACCTCTTCTAGGTTGAGGTCGGGGCGAAGACACTGGAGGTTGGTGAAGATCCGCGTGCCCGCGAGTCCCAGCAACACTCGGCACTCAGCGTCGATGAGTTCCAGGACCCTCGCCGACGCGCCGTCCAGCTCTTCAGCCAGCTGGTTGAAGAAGAGCAAGATCGACCCGTCGTCCTCAGGGACGGTGGGCAGGATCATCCCGTGGATGCCCAGGCGGTGCGCCGCCGCCATGACGCGGGTTGAGAACCCGCGGAACATCTGCACTCGCTGCCTCCGCAGCACGTTCGCCTCCTTTTCGGCGTCCCTGACCTCCTGGAGCTTCTTGGAGATCTCCACCCTTTGCAGGGCCGACGCCACGTTCTCCTCCTCAAGCCTCTGCGCTTCACGCCGGAGTGAGGTCAGCGTGGCATCAGCTTCGGCAAGGGCGCGCTCAGCACCCCGGTGTGCTTCGTGCGCCCCCTTCAGCTCGGTCTCCAGGTCGCGGACCTGGCGTTCCAGGGTCTCGCGCCCCCGCTTGTACGTCGCCAGGGCGTCGTTGGTCTTGGCGCGGAAGTCAGCGCGGCACGCCTCAGTGAACTCGGCACGTCTCCGCTCGAACTCCTGCTCCATGCTGACCCGCCGCTGGTTCAGCATTTGGTCCGCCTTCGCCTGGAGGGAAGCCTCGCGCTAGTCCAGCGCCTCTTGGCGACGGGTCAGGTCGTCGTTGGACTGGCTAGCCAGCGCCTCGCGGCCCTCAAGGCCCTCCCGCTCCCTGTTGAGCCGGTCCTCGAGGGCAAGGAGCTGCTCCTCTCGAAGGCGAAGCTCCCGCTCGCGTTCGCGGACCTCCGCCTCTCGGGCAGCGAGCCCAGCCTCTTGCCAGCTCAGACTCTCCGCCCTGGAGTCAGCGCTCTCCTCGCGAGTGTGGAGGAGGGCCTCTCGGTCCTCGGCTTCGTCCAGCCTCTGCCGGGCGTTGGCGAGGAGGCCGTCGGCATTGGTCCTGGCTTCGTCCAGGAGGTGTTGGGCTGCCCGTTTAGCCTCCTCACCAGCCAAGGTTGGGTTGGGAGGCCCGATGGTGGGAGGAATCTTTTGGCGCGCCTCGGAGACAATTTTCATGGCCTCTTGGTGCGCCCTGGCCAGGACTCCCCTCGCCGACTCCCTGGCGGTCGCCAGGGCCTCTTCGGCCTCTTCAACGGCGCTGGCGCGGATCTCCTCCGCCTCCTTCCTCGACTGTTCGCGGCGCTCGGCGGCGCGCTGGTCGAGAAGGCGGCATCTCTCCGTGGCTTGGTGCAGGAGGGCCCAGCCCTCGTTGATGCGCGCCTCCTCGGCGGCATGTGCCCTGCCGACCTCGTCGCGGAGGGCGCCGGACACTGTCGCGAGCACCCTCGCCCATGGGTCGGTGGCGTGGGGCTCGGCGGCGATCCTCGCGGGCCTCCCCAGTATCTCCGGCAGGGGAGGCGATGTAGCCCTGGAGGGCCCTGGCTCGGTGGAGAGCGTTCCCTTCTCGCCGCTGGGCTCGGGGGCTGCCCCCGAGCTGGGCGGTGTGGCGGTCCGCGCCGGGGGTGCCTTTGGGGTGGTTGTGGTGCCTGCAGCAGAGGGGGCATCGGGAGCTGCCCCCATCGACTCTGGCGCGCCCCCTCCTCTGGGGGGCTCAGTCATGCCGGGAGCCGCGGTGGCTCCCGGGGCGGACTGCGCGCCTGCGGACGCGCGATCCTCTTCTTCTCCGGCGGCGCGCGGCGGCGTCGCCGGTGTGGTCGTGACCGCCGGGTCAGGGCCCGGCGCAGTCTGGCTGGTCTTCCTCTTCTTCCTCCTCTTCTTCTCCTCCTTCTTCTCCTCGGCGTCCCTGGAGAGGAAGGGGTAAGGGGATGAGGTCAGAGGAAAGGTAAGGCAAAAAGGTAAAAGTCTTTGTGCAGGAACACTCACGAGGTGTCCCTCTCCACCCATCCTCTCTTGCTCGGGAGGGAGGATGGCGGTGGCGGGGGCGCAGAAGATTCGCCAGCCGGCTCCTTCCCTTGGGAGGCCCTCGCCTCAGGTTGCCGGCTGGCGCGTTCGTCGTTGAACTTGGAGCGGCGCTCCGCCTCGAGGCAAGCTCGGCGCCCCTCCCCTTCTAGACCTCGCGAGGAGGACGCGCCGGCGTCTCCACCGGTGGGCTGGTCCGGCAAAGCTGAGTCACCGTCGGAGGAGTCTGAGAGCACCACGGTGCCCCTAGGACGCCTCCTGCGGATCAGCTGGTCGCCGGACTCTGCATCGTCATCATCATCATCATCTCCCGAGGCCGTGGGTCCCGTTCCCCTGGCTGCCGAGTCCTGTTCCGAGCTGGCCGCAGGTGCGCTCGGGAGGGGGCCAGGCACGGCGCCGTCCGCCAGGAACGGGCCCCAGGCATTGAACGTCAAGATCCCCGCCGTAGCACGGCTGATCTCTCGAGCCCCCGGGCAGTAGATCGGCAGGGCGCTGCGCGGGATGGCGGGGATGGGAACCGAAGAGAAGAAGGCTCTGATTACCTCCTCCCGGGCGTCGGCGTTGAGCTCGGTGATGTGCAGCCTGAGGTTGTCTCCGGACCTGTGCCTCCAGATCTCCCGGCGGTGGTCCTGGAGGGGGGCGATGTGTCGGGTAACAAACTCCACCCCGACCATGGTCCCCGTAACACCGGCATCCCGGAGATCGCGGATTCGCGGGCGGAGCGTCCGCAGGGCCTCCTCAGGGAGGGCCTCGCTGGCCCAAGTGTTGAGCTTGACGGGAGGGATCCCCATGACAAGGAAGAGCTCTGATTCTTCGAGGATGTCGACGAAGAGCCAGCGGCTCCGAAAGTCTTCAACCTTCTTCACCCACTTCAAGTCGATGAAGTCGCCCTCCGTTCCGGCGGTGGCGATGAAGGAGACGCATCCGGAACTCTGGTTCTGCCCAGAGGACCGGAGGGAGAAGAGGTGGCGGAAGTACGCCACCGACGGCTTGATGCCGATCCAGGCCTCGCAGGCGTAGGCGAAGACCGCCAGCAAGGTGACGGCCTTGGGATGCAGGTGGATGGCCTGTATTCCATAGGTCTCCAAAATTGCCAGGAAGAAGGGGGAGAACGGCGGCAGCAGTCCAGCGAAGACGGAGAAGAGGAAAAATGGCTGCGCCGTCGGGGGAAGAGTCCCCCGCGGCGCGCGGCCGTGCCAGATGCGGGTGGCGCCCCACTCGTTGTTCTTGCTCCCGACCATCTCCCGGACGGTCTGAAGCTCGCGGCTGCTCTTGATTCGGGAATCGAGCAGAGGCGCCGCCGGCCGAGTCGCTGCAGCAGAAGGCCTCGCCGCTCCACCAGCCCTGCGCGGCGCCATGGATCTGGGCGCGGGTGAGACACGGTGAGAGGATTGGAGACGAGGAAAGGATTTGGATGCGCAAGATCTTCAAGGAAGGGGGCGGCGGCGGCGAAGTGCTGTGGGAAAGAAAGGAAGCCTTCCCTGCCAGCTTTTAAGGGGAAGGCTAGGGCGCGGTTTCCGAAGCGTCGACCTTGACGCGACGGTTCGAAAAACGCCCGTTGCCCCACCCACTTCGCACGATCTCCGCTCCGCCGTTTCGCTTCCTCAACTACAAGGGCGCCACGCGTCCGAAGTCTTCCACTACTTCACATGGTCCTCTGACAGTGCATTGACGTGCGCCGTTGGAGGGCCCAGCAGCTTCGGGGGCCCCCGTCCCTTCGCTTCCTCGAGAGGGCGCGTTTCGGGCCGGGCTCCCGGGGGCTACTGTCGGTGGAATGGATACCGGGGTATCCCGGTCCACCTGCTCCTGGGCCCCGTCCTCGGCCCATCTTCAGCCCAGGCCACGGAGAAGACCCTCACGAGGAGGCGCCTCGTGAGGAGAACGACGACGGAGACCGCTAAGGACCAGAAGACCTCCTCACGAGCCCCTGCTGGTGAGGAGAGGAATCTCGCCCACGTCAGCTCAGCACGTTTGCGTGCAGAGCAAGAAGATAACGGGCAGAAGACCGCGTACCGCCCACGCTACCCCCGACAGGGAGGATACCAACTTTCGCTGTGTCTGTCCAAAGCGGCACAGTGGCAGTTGTCCACCCCCCTAAATATAGCATGAACGGTGCAGGGCGCCAGAGGAGGACGTCAGCCTCTTCCACCCACTCCTGTGGACCGGCGCCACTACTCTACAAAGACCAAGTCTACCGAAGAAGATAGCCTACAGCTGTCCACCCTTCCTTGGCCGTATGTGTGGCAACCCCTTCCCCAAGAAGATGAGGGGAAGGAGGACCTTGGCGCTATAAAAGGAAGGGAGGTCACCCCTTAGAAGGGGATCGGATCCTAGATCTAATTTCCTCCAAGTCTCTAGCTGGGTAGACAGGTTCTTCAACCTCTGACCAGTTGGAGCTCTGTACCAAGACCTTGTACTCCTCGCGAGGTGTCGCGTTGAAATACAGGAAGGCAGGAAGTAGGGGTTTTACCTCACCACGAGGGCCCTGAACCTGGGTAAGCTCGGTGCCTCTTTCTCTGCAGTGCGTTGGGCATTCGACTCTCGAGGCTTCCGTCGCCGTGTTTCGTTGCGGTCCGAGATCTCACATGTTCAGCCCCCTGCGTTCGAATCTTTGGGTCCGTTGCGTGGTACCCCGTGTTCTTGTGACACGAAACCCGCCGACACACGTCATGCCTACTACCCTACAGGCAACTGACTGGGAGACGTTCCTAGTTCACACCGGCGTCATCGTAACCATCGTCACCTTCCTCGTAGTCTTCTTCATAGTCTGACCAAGTTAATAGCCAGGGACAAAGCCGTGAGTACATTTGAATTGTACTCGCAAACCATCTAAGAAGAAGTGTTGTCATGCATTTGGCTGTAGCAAGGAGAAAGGCTCTAATCTAGTTTTTCCTATCTAGTCAATTTCTCGTGTCGATATAGCATATCTTACAACATTTCTATATCCTTATTAAAAAAACATTTAGAAAACCTTTTTGGTAAAATCTCTAGGAAAGGGGGAAACTCATTTGGTTTTCAAGAGAGAGCCGGTGGTCAATCAAACATGATCACCTTCCTTTATAAAACTAGGTCAATCACACATGACCATCTCCATTCCCTCGGCAGTACCCTGCAAGTACTCCGAACCATAACCGTGCCACGGCAGTACCCTCCGAGTACTCCATCCGACACCTTTCTCCATTTTTCCGAAAACATTCTTGTAAAACCAAAACCTAACATTGGGTTAGGCAACAGCCAGTTCAACTGTCCATGACCGATGACTCGGCTATTCGAATAGATTTACACTCTGCAGAGGTTGTACACTTTACCCACACCATCCGATAAATCCGTCGGGATACCACCACGGACCGTCATACACAAGTATGCGGGGTTTGGATAATCGATCATAGCCTTCCATCTATCCACCTTAATATGGGCGCCTACCCTGTGGAGTATACATCCCCGGCAAACCCTGGCCGTCTACCTCTGCCGAGCGTAGTTCCAGTGCCACGGCGGGAGAAACCCAAGTGTCTTCCGGCTGGATAAATCCCAATGGATCCCGATTTACTATTGCTCATAATCTGGTGGCAATCCAGATTCCAGGGTCCTACAAACCCTTATATAGTGCGAGGCTCCCCGCACTAAGGCAGATAAACTTTGAACTAAGCCCCGTCCCATACCGGGGTAATGTGGTTGCACGGATTAAATTGCCCTGGGTGAATACATAATCACCAATGTCTTTTCTTTTAAAACCACAACTCCTTTTTACTCCATGTCCAACTTTATTTGTCCAAAACCATTTTTGAAAACATCTCAGTGGAGTAGATACTACTCCAAGGTTTTCGAAAGCATTTTCGAAACTTTCTTTGAGTGTTCCCATCCTAGAGCTTTTGGCTCCACTAGAAGTTTCCCAAAGGCTTTGCTGCTAATCAACAAGCCACTATTGCAAGGGTAAAGAATAGGTGTTCAAAGGGGTCATCTCGAAGGATGATAACAAATTGGCTTGCGGAGCTTGAGCCAACAAATAATTGCTACGAGGACGATAGCAATGTAAAAACATGCAATTTGATAAACCTTTATGATACATGCAGAGTAAGTGAATAGGATTCAGATATGCATCAAGTATAGATGGCTTGCCTTGAGTGGCTTGTCCCTGGTCCTTTTCTTCCTGATACTCAAAGTCTTCTCCCTCCTCGGTACACTCCTCGTTCGATTCTATCGCTGGAAAAATAAGAGCACACAATAAGCATACATGCATACACAAGTCACAAGCATTTCAGCACTCATACCACACCAGCATAGAGTATCAGAAACAAACATGTTTAGAAAGTAAGTCAAGATTTTATAGGTTTTTAATTAGTAATTATCCCTATTAGAAACTAGGGTTTCTTATTTGAAGTGATCACAACAACTTAGCAAGCCAAATCAAGCATGCAGGCAATCAAATGGATCAAACAGCATACCCAGCATACTTGCAGGTTGACAACAATCTTAAGAACCTAACAAAGTTGGATTTACTGAAAAACAATTTAGGGTTGATTTCCTATGAATAAATCAATAGGAAATAATACTAGTACACCAAAATAATCCTCAGATATTCTCTGCGTTTCAGAAAAATATGAGGTAAAGTGCTCTGGAAAGCTCTTCTCAAGCATAATCCAACAAAGTTGGATTCAACAAAAAATTCCCTTTCTACTGTGAGTGGTGATGTTCCTAAGAGTAAATACACACAATGCCATTTCTATTACTGCTGCAAGAATAAAAGCCCTAAAATAGCAAAACCAGTGGGTCAAGCAAGATATCAATATAAGCTAACTCTAGAAATTGGATTCACTCATAAATTCCTATCCTACTGCAAGTGAGAATTTAAACTATACTAATTAGACTATTTGCCAAATTAAATACTACTGCAGATATATGTGTCCTAATATACCAAACTTAGCTTGATATGGAAGCTAACACCTAAGAGCATCTCTAAAAATTGGGAACACAGCATTTCAATATATAAAACTCTAGATTTGCAATTTTGACTAAAAGATTCTTGTTTTGCAAGATTAATTTCAAATATTTATACAGGGGCCCAAATGGAATGGGGCAGGTGCCATTGGATAGATATTTTAACAAGGATTCTACAGAAGTTTGAATCAGGTCATTTGAGTTTATAGATATTTTTCTATTAAATTTACAAGTTTGCAGATCTGAGAAAAGTTTAAATGGGTTTCCTAAAAAAATGCAGACATGCCGGATTTAAACAGGCCCCGGGCAGCACCATGCCGGGCCGGCCCAACTAGAGGCTGTGACCAAGACCTTGACTAAAAAAAAGATGCTTTGAAAATCATGCTACAGGCTAGCTCATGCATGAGACTATGCGCGACGTCTGCTAGCTTCTCTAATCGGAGATCAATGGAGATCGAAGGGGAGCTCACCACGGGAGAGTCTAGGGCGACGGAGGCACTGCAGGGAAGGCACGAAGGGTCTCCTTGGTCGCCACGGATGCATAGGAGGTCCCCCGGTCGTCGGTGAGCATCGCAGGTGAGCCCGACGCCGGGACGGACTGCACAGACAACATGACGTTGATGGCCTTTCAGCGGGATCCTGGGCAAGATAAGAGCGCTGTTAGATCAGAGATAGAGGGAGAATGGTCGAGGGCGACAGAGAGCTAGGGAGGAGAGGGACGGCATCCTCGACTCGGTCGAGTTCTTGTCCGGCCGTGACGAGCTTCGGCTTGCTAACCATGAAGAAAGAAGGAGGACGCAGCTGCAGTCCTACTTAGTGGATCTGGTAGGCCGATTCAGACATGGTGGAGTGGTTTAGAGGTGCGGGAGGAGGTCTGCAGCGTGGCGGCTACGGCGAGATCCTGGCGGCGGAGCTTGGGTCGGAGCCGAGGAAGAAGAGAAGAAAGGGGGAGCTGGGGTCTGGTCTTGGTCGGTTCTGGGGTGAAATAGAGAGGTGAGGGATGGAAAAAGGACTCAAATAGGCTTGGCGGTGTGCGAGCGTGGAGGTGGGCAGTGCCGCGCGACGCGCACTGGCCAGCGCGGGCGGCGCATGGGACATGGGGAAAACGACGAGGGGACAAGACGAGGCTGCGCCAACGGGTGAAGGGACGCGGGGCGCAGTCGATGGCGAGGTTTCAGGGCAGGGGCGGGTCATTCGACTACGGGAGAGGATGCTAAGCCGATGTACGCTAGGTGTTCGACTATATGCCGCTCCTCAGAGCGCGGTGGACAGAGGCCGGGAGGGAGAGTATAAACACGAGTCTTCGACACCGTTTGATTGGGAACGGCTTGGGGAGTCTGGTGGCGTAGTGTCTCCCGCAGAGGAGCTCGTTTTAAAAATGAGAGATGCCCTTGGCCACCTAGGGAACATGAGAGAGAGAGGGGACTAGGCCGAGGTAGGGCTGCAGGGTGGAGGGTGTAGGCGTGCAGGTAGGGTCAGAGGTCGGTGCAGCACATTGGTTAAGCAAGATATGAAAGAGGAGAGGAGAGATTTGACACACAAATGCCAATGCATGGCATGGGTCGTCTCCCTCTTTTTGCCAAATGAAAATGGACGAAGAATTATGTTCAGAGGCTAATGATGAATATCAAGGGGGAGGTAATGGTGCTAGTTCACCTCATTGGTGGTCATTTGGATGGTTTTGACGGTGATTAGAAGAGGTATAAATAGCTAGAGAGGGAA
Source organism: Dactylis glomerata (assembly GCA_007115705.1). Lineage (NCBI taxonomy): Eukaryota > Viridiplantae > Streptophyta > Magnoliopsida > Poales > Poaceae > Dactylis > Dactylis glomerata. The sequence continues at coordinate 4,211,472 of QXEO01000528.1, read as the reverse complement.
TGGAGATAAATGGCCTTGATGGGCATGATTGCAAATGACCACATCTTGTTTTGTCCAAGTGATGAAGATAAATAGAATATAAGAGAGGCGTGGTTGGTGTATAGAATATGGTACTTGAATATGGCCTTCATTTGAATAAGTTTGGAACATAAAAAAAATGAGTTTAACCCAATCTTTAAGAAATTCCAATGGAGTAACTTTTGAGATTTTTGAATAAAAGCAAAGCAAGGCTTCTAAAATTGATTTGACAAAATGAAGTGCAAGAAAATGGCATAGGTACCATTTACATGCATTTTGTTAAAGATGGAAAGGAATTAGTAAATAATAATTTTCTAGAAATTATTTTTGAATGGAAAAGATATGATTAAACCTATCAATAGAATTTCCTATTTTCATATGAGAGAAGGTTTTAGAAATAGTTTTTTTTATAGAAAAACTAGAAGTATTTTGGTAGACAAAAACAGAGAGACTTAGGGTTTAGGTCTATTTGGAGGGAAGACCACATTTTGGAGCTTTGAAAGGTATAAAAAGGGCACCTGAATATATTTTAGGGACTGGGTTTATTGAGATTAACAAAAGAATTACCAATGTGGAGTCCCCTCATACCCGCACATGTATTCACAAGAAAACGCATGTGCCACTAGTCAACCAAAGTCTACTTGGACAAGGAAATTGGATATAAATAAGAAAAGGGAACCTAAGGTTTAAAGTGGATCTTGGAAATATGATAGAAGTGATACAAGAGATAGATGGCGGATACGGAAGCTTTAAGATATATTCTGAGATTGAGATAATCACACCTACACATATACAAAATATTCTCTTTTGGGTGGCTCTATTTGAAAAGTTGCTCATAGCCAAGTGGAGTTTATGAAACAGAATAGCCACAAATACTTTTATAAAGCTGTGGAAGTATTCCTATAATTTTTAGAGACAAGAATAATACCAAAGAGGTATTCTTCCCATTTCTGCTATTTTTGAAAATAGTAAGAGGAGTTGTGAAAATACTTTTATAAAATATATTGGTAAAATGAAATGAGTGCACACATAGAGTGAACCTCATCTCTGATTTTTGCTAAACTTGTATTTTGAAAATAAATACTTTTTATAAGAAATAGGGTTTTAGAGTCCATGCAGAAGGAAATAATTAAGAGGGGGTTATTTAAAAATAATTTTGAAAATAACTTGTAAATATATCCCCAATGGCCACAATAGGATTTGATGTAATTTAGACGAGTTGGGCCATAGGCCTACTTGTAGATGTCGATGGATTTCGTGTCGCAAGAACACGGGCTACCACGCGACGGACCCAAGGATTCAAACGCAGGGGGCTGAACGTGTGAGATCTTGGATCGCAACGAAACACGGTGACAGAAGCCTCGATTGTCGGACGCGCAACGCACTGCAGAGAGGGAGACCGAGCCTTACCCAGGTTCAGGGCCCTCATGGTGAGGTAAAACCCCTAGTTCCTGCCTTCTTGTATTGCAACGCGATACCTCGCGAGGAGTACAAGGCCTTGGTTACAAAGCTCTAGCTGGCCAGAGGTTGAAGAACCTGCGTGCCCAGCTAGCAGCCTGAAGAAGATGGAGATTCAATCCCCTCTAAGGGGTGACTCCCCCCTCCTTTTATAGCGCCCAGGTCCTCCTTCCCCTTATCTTCTTGGGGAAGGGGTTGCCACACACGGCCAAGGAGGGAGGACAGCTGTAGACTACACTCTTCTGTAGACTTGGTCTTCGGAGGGTCGTGGCGCCGGTCCACAGGAGTGGGTGGAGGAGGCTGACGTCCTCCTCTGGCGCCCTGCACCGTCCATGCTATTTTTAGGGGGGTGGCCAACTACCACTGTGCCGCTTTGGGCAGGCACAGAGAAAGTTGGTCTCCTCCCTGTCGGGGGTAGCGTGGGAGGTACGCGGTCTTCTGCCCATTGTCTTCTTGCTCTACACGCAAACGTGCTGAGCTGACATGGGCGCACTTCCTCTCCTCACCAGCGGGGGCTCGTGAGGAGGTCTTCTGGTCCTTAGCCGTTTGTGTCGTCATTCTCCTCTTCGTAGCTTGGGTCATCGATTCTGAAGGTGGGCCGATGATGTGGCCCAGAAGCAGGTGGACCGGGATACCCCGGTATCCATTCCACTGACAGTAGCCCCCGGGAGCCCGGCCCGCAAACGCGCCCTCTCGAGGGAGCGAAGGGCCAGGGGCCCCAGAAGCTGCTGGGCCCTCCAACGGCACGCGTCAACCGTGCGGTCAGAGGTCCATCCGAAGAAGTGGAGGTCGCGGGCACGTGGCGCCCTTGCAGTTGACGGAGCGAGACGAAACGGCGGGCGACGCTACGGTCCCTGAGGTGTCAACCCGTCGTAATGATGCGTCGCTTGACTGCAGAGCGCCGCGCCAACGCTTCGATTCCCGCGCAGGGATTTGACGCATCGACGCCGGACGCCCTCCTTAAATAGGTCCTCCTCGAGTCCTCCGGTACTTCACCTCCTTCCTCCAGTGCCACTCCTGCTTCCACTCCCCTGAGCTCATGGATCCTTCCAACTCCTCCGCCGTCGCTGGATCGAGCTCCGGGGCAAAGCGCCGTGGACGCCCTCTGGGCAGCGGGAAGAAGGCGAAGATCCCCGCCCAGGGGACGCCCGGCGCCGGTGGCCCCCTCCGCATTGGTGCGCCGCGGCCCGGCGAGGTGAGCCGCGCCGCTGCGGGGACCTCTGGCGCCCTGACCCTCAGGGGTCCTGCGCACGGAGGCTCCTCGAACTCGCCGTCGCCGCGCCTCGGGAAGCATCGATCAGGCCCTCCAGGAGGTGCTGGCCGCCCTAGGCCCGCCTCTCCCTGGAGCAGATCCTCCGGCCCCGCCGGCGAACGGAGTGGTTGCCACTCCGCGGCCCCTGGCGGCGGCGATGCTGGGACCCCTCGTCGCTCCAGGGTCCCGCTTCTTGGAGCTCCTCGTCGTCGTTGACGCCCCGGGCTTCAACTCCCTCCGGCTGCCCGACGCCGTCCGGAGGGTGATTTACGCCCCCGGCGCGGCTGCCGGGGAAATCGCCCTGGGGGAACAAAGCAGGCCAGACCTCTTCTGGCCTGTGGACATCCTCCTTGGGGACGGCGGTAGCGCAGTCCTTTCCGGCCGCTGGAAGGCATTCGCCCTCGGCCATCGCCTCCGCGTCGGCGACCGCCTCGTCTTCCACTTCAAGCTGGGCACACTGGAGGCTATGGTGCGGATCTTCACCGCCAGCGGCGTCCGCCGCACCTACCCCCAGACCGCGGCGCAGTGAGGAGGAGGCCCCGGTGCGGTAGTCTTCTGGGGAGGGGAGATAGTCTCCTCCCCTCTTTTGCTGTGTAGTCCTTGCCGGTGGGGAATGCCCCGCCGTGCCTTGCTCCTTCCCCCCCTGGGGGTACTTTAATGAAATCCGCTTGTTAACCGTCTTGTCATTCTTCATTGTCCTGGTCATTCACTTGCTCGAGAGCCCTTGTGAGCTGCTGGCATTGACGGGAAGCCTCCCTCCGCCTCAGAGCTCGAGATGGGGTCGGCGTCGATGACACATCAGACGATTCCTGAGGCAAGAAGTTGAAGAAAGAGTTGGAAAAGAAAAGACCCCAAATCCCCGAACAAGGAAAAACAAGTCGATAAAACAAATGAGAAAAGAAGGCGAATAAGATGGCCCTGTGACTGGCACAGGGACCTTCTCCATCGTGGAGGAGCGCGGCACTATCTGTGCCAGCAGCTAAGAGCAAATTGCCGCGCGTGGCGATTCACGGGGCCTTCCTCATCGTTGAGGGAAGCTGGACCCTCACGGACGTGAAAACATCGATGCTTAAGAGAGCCCAGAGACCGTCGACACCTCACAAGGATTGCTCATGAGGTGAAGGGCCTGGCGCAGACCTCCGGATCTGCGTCTCCTTCGCAAGATGATCAGAGCGGCCTTAGTCTTCAATAATCCTGCCACGTTAGGCCTTCCTCGAGAGAGGGAATCCTCCTGCGGATGCTAGTGCATCGACGCGTCTTTGCTCCCTCGTGAGGGTTGCTCACGAGGGGTAGGTCCTTAACGGGCGCCTTGGGCACACCTTGGACTATCCTCGAAGATTTTTTATTTTCCGATGTACTTCGCGAGGAACTAAGCACCATGGGCATCCAGAGGTGATCGTTAACGGGGCCGTCGCCCCTGACCAGAGCTCGCTCCCTTCGGGTTTTTCGGGCTTGCTGTTTTCTGGGTGAAGGCCCCAGCATAGACACCGTGCCTAGCCCCCTTCCGCGTGGAGTACAACAGAAAATAAATGGACTTCATGCCATTTTGATGTCATGCCGAAGCAGAGGCGCTACATTGCGCGATAACTTAATATCAGTGCTTAAGAGCAGATTGAGCTGATACAAGTGCCGTGAAAACGGTCTTTTTCTCCTCGTGAGGAACCTAAGGGTAGAACTTTCGCAGATGAGCTATGTTCCACGGGTTCCCCACCGGCACGCCTTCTGCGGTTTCCAGCCGCGCCGAGCCTGGCCTGGCTATGTGCGTCACCTTGAAGGGCCCTTCCCACATTGGAGACAGCTTGTGCAGACCCTCGCGAGAGAGTATTCTCCTCAGCACCAGATCGCCAACCTCCAGAGTCCTTGCTCGAACATGGCGGCTATGGTAGCGGCGTAGTCCTTGCTGGTACCTCGCGGCGCGGAGCGCGGCTTGGCACCGAGCTTCTTTGAGCAGGAGGAGGCGATCCTTGATGAGGTCCTCTTGGTGAATTTCATCGAAGGCGAGCACTCTTGGCGACCCGAACTTGATGTCGGTGGGAAGAACAGCCTCCACCCCATAGACCAGGAAGAAAGGGGTTTCTCCAGTGGGTTTGGTGGCGGTAGTCCTGAGGGACCACAAGATGGACTGGAGGTTGTCTAACCATTTTTTGCCGCAGGCTTCGAGCTTGGCGTTGAAGCTTTTCGTCCTGAGTCACTTGAGGACCTCGGCGTTGGCGCGCTCGGCCTGACCATTGCTCCTGGGGTAGGCGACGGATGCGAAACAGATCTTGATGCCGGTCGATGCACAGTATTCCCGGAACAGTCCGCTGGTGAACTGGCTGCCGTTGTCGGTGATGATGCGGTTAGGCACTCCAAAGCGATAGACCAGCCCCCGGATGAACTTGACTGTGGACCTCGCCGGGATTGTGCACACCGGTTCCACCTCCACCCACTTGGTGAACTTGTCGATGGCGACATAGAGGTAGCGATAGCCCCCTTGCGCTCTGGGAAATGGACCAAGGATGTCCAGCCCCCAAACGGCAAAGTGCCAAGTGAGTGGGATGGTTTGCAGTTCTTGCGCCGGCTGATGTATCTGTTTGGCGTGGAATTGGCACGCCTCACACCTCTTGACCATCTCCGCCGCATCCCCGAGCGCCAAAGGCCAGTAAAAGCCACTTCGATATGCCTTTGCGGCTAGAGTTGCAGCAGAAGCATGATGGCCACACTCGCCGGCATGGATGTCCCTTAGAAGTTCTTGGCCTTGGTGAGTAGATATGCACTTCAGAGCGACGCCATTTGGGCGACGCCGATACAAGTCACCGTCCTTGACGCAGTAGCCTGAAGCTTGCCGCACAATCCTCTCGGCCTCCTCCTCATCCTCAGGAAGCCTGCTGCTGGTGAGGTAGGCCTTGAGCTCGATGATCCAATCCACTCCCTCCTACCGTGCCAATGCCAGAAGGACGCGGTCACCCGAAGGAGGCCCGCAATCCGGAGCCCCCTGCTCCGGTGGTGGCGGCAAAGTAGAAGGAGGAGGTGGTTCGGATGTTGACGGAGAAGCGGACGGTTTGAAGAGACGCTCCTCAAAGACGCCGGCAGGCTGCGCCAGGCGATGAGAGGCGCGCTTGGCGATCTCGTCAGCTTCCACGTTTTCTCCCCTCGGGATGTGCTTCAGCTCCAAGCCTTGGAAGCGTTTTTCCATCTTTCGATGCTCCTCGAGATAAGCCGCCATGTGCTCATCCTTTGGAGTGTAGCTCTTGTTCGAGAAGTTCACAACCAGCTGTGAATCTCCCTTGACGACAAGGCGCTTGATGCCCAAAGCGTTTGCCGCCCTTAGGCCGGCAAGTACTCCTTCGTACTCCGTGATGTTGTTGGAGACCTTGTTCTCAGGCTTGAAGTAGAGCTGCACAGCATAGAAGAGCTTGTCTCCAGAGGGAGAGGTTAGGACAGCACCAGCTCCCGCGCCGGGAAGGTTGAAGGCGCCGTCGAAATGCATGACCCAGAGGCCTGGGGCCTCCTCTCCAGGGAGAGTTGACTCTACCTCTGGAGGCTCGTCGACGAACAGATCAGTCCATTCTGTAGTGAACTCGGCCAAAGCCTTGCTCTTGATTACCTTTGTAGTTTCGAAGGAGATCTCGAAAGGCTGAAGCTCCACGGCCCACTCAGCCACCCGCCCGGTGACATTGGGGTTGCGTAGGATGGTTTCCAGGGGCCGATCGGTTACCACCTTAATCGGGTGACCCTAGAAGTAGTGGCGTAGCTTCCGCGAGGCGATGAGCAAGGTGTAGAGCAGCTTTTGCTGCATAGTGTAGCGTTCCCGTGCGTCGCGCAGTACCGTGCTAACGAAGTACACAGGCTTTTGCACCTTGACGGCACCCTCGGAAGGCTCCTTCTCAGGAGGCTTTTGAGCATTGCTCTGAGAGAGCGGCTCAGTCGGCGAAGATTCCGTGGGCGGCTCCTCTCGAGGGTCGGGAGGTGAAGCAGCCTCTTCCTCGCGAGGAGCCCCCGAGCTTGGAGGAGCGACCTCCTCCTTGGCGATCATCTTAGCGTCTCGCTCCGTGACGAGAACAGCACTTGCAGTCCTTGGAGGTGCCGCGATGTAGAGTAGCAAAGGCTCGCGGGGGGTTGGGGCAACCATGATCGGTGGGCTCGTGAGGTACCTTTTCAATTCAGCGAAGGCCTTGTCGGCCTCCGGAGTCCACTCGAACTTCCCGGTGCGCTTCATAAGCTTGAAGAAGGGCAAGGCTTTCTCCCCGCTCCTCGCGATGAGGTGCCCCAGAGCTGCCATGCACCCCGCGAGGCGTTGCATTTCCTTGAGATTGCGCGGCGGACGCATTTCTTCGATGGCCTTGACCTTGTCGGGGTTCGCCTGTATCCCGCGATTGGACACGAGGAACCCCAACAGTTTTCCCGACAGTACGCCGAAGGCGCACTTGGCGGGGTTGAGCTTGATGTTTACCTTCCTCAGGTTGACGAATTTTTCCTCTAGATCTTCGATGAAGGTGTGACCCTCGCGAGTCTTGACGACAATGTCGTCGACGTAGGCTTCTGCATTCCTTCCCATCTGAGCCCCCGGGGCCTTACGCATGAGCCTTTGGAAGGTGGCTCCTGCGTTCTTCAGGCCGAAGGGCATACAGACGTAGCAGTACACCCCACAGGGCGTGATGAAGGCGGTTTTCTCCTCGTCCTCCTTTGCCATCTTGATCTGATGGTAACCGGAGAAAGCATCCAAGAAGCAAAGGAGGTCGCAACCGGCGGTGGAGTCGACGATTTGATCTATCCTCGGGAGAGGATAAGGATCCTTGGGACAGGCCTTGTTGAGACTTGTGAAGTCCACGCAGAGGCGCCCACTGCCGTTAGCCTTTGGGACGACCACCGGATTAGCAATCCAGGTGGGATGGGCCACCTCGCGTATCAACTTGGCCTTCTTCAGCTTCTCTATTTCCTCGACGATGAAGTCTTGCTTCTCTTGCGCTTGCTTCCTGGTCTTCTGCTTCACGGGGTGTGCCTGAGGGCACACGGCTAGGTGGTGCTCAATCACCTCCCTGGGGACGCCGGGCATATCTGACGGAGTCCAAGCAAACATGTCAGAATTTGCCCACAGGAAGGTGATGAGCGCGCTTTCCTATTTGAGGGAAAGCCCTGCCCCGATGGTGACGAAGTTGTCGCAGCCCCCAGCCTGAAGCGGGACCTTCTTGGTTGCCGAGCGCTCCTGAGTAAACTGGGGCCTCCTCCCTGAGGGTACCGCAGCTTCCCCAATGCTCACGTCCAGCATTGGATGGACCAGGTCCTCGCTTGGAGTAGGCGATGCAGAGGCGGCAAACTTCTTCCCTGTCGAACCCAGTGGGTGGGGCCCGAGAGAGGCCTTCTTCACTGCAGCCCGCTCTTGAGATATGAGCTGCTTCTTCCTCGTGAGGTCGCCGGAGTGTTCCAGTAGATCTTCGTCGGCGGGGAACATGGCGGCGGCCTCACGGTAGACATGCTCAACTGATCGGAGAGCATCCTTCTCATTGCAGCGCACGGTGATCGTGCCGTTGGCGCCCGGAATCTTGAGGACATTGAAGCCATGGTGCGTTGCTGCCATGAACCTAGCCAAGGCTAGGTAGCCGAGGATGGCATTGTATGGCAGGGCGATGTAGGCAACATCGAAGTCGAGGCTTTCTTTCCTGTATTTGTCCCGGATGCCGAAGGTGACGGGCAGGCTTACCTGCCCAATTGGCGTTGTAAACCCCTCGGTTACCCCGAAGAACGGCCAAGTTGGCATGAGCCGGTGGTACGGCACCTGCATCTTTTCGAAGATCTCGACCGAGATGATGTTGAGGCCCGCCCCTCCGTCAATGAGAGTGCGGTTGACGGCGACATTGTTGATGGTCGGCGTGCACAAGAGGGGGATTGTGCCCACGCCCCTTGAGGAAGCCGGATGATCCTCCTCGTCGAAGCCAATCTTGCACGTCGACCACTTCATTAGGCAATTGCCGACGCTGGGCTGCGCCGCTGCGATTTCTCGCGATAGCTGCTTGAAGTGTCGATTTGACAGAGGAGCCTGAGCTCCACCCAGAAGGCAAGCGGCAAAGTCTCGTGGCTCTTGATAGCCCCCCTGGTCCTCCTCCCGACGATCGTTTGCTGGCGGGGGCAGCGGCAGCGGCTCGGGATCGGCTCGAGACAGACCCCCACGGCGGCGACCCTCCTCGCGGTCGTCGTCGCGGCGATCGCCCCGGGATCCGCTCTTGCCGTTGCTGCGGCCACTCCCGCGACGCTTGGCAACGCCATTTTCCTCGTGAAACTTCCGAACAATCCAACAATCTTCGGTATTGTGGGTGTCCTTCTTGTGGATGATGCAGTAGCGGCGACGTCGACCTTTATCGCGATCGGAGCGGTCCCCGCGGCATTGCTTATGATCTGGCTCCGCCACGAGGACAGCAGCCTCCTTTCGCTTGGGGTCCTTGGACTTCGGCTTTGGGGGAGGCGCCTCCGGCAGATTGTGCACAAAGAGCCTCCCCTCCTCAGCCTTGGCGCAGCGGTCGGCGATCTCGAAGAGCCTGACGACGGAAGTCAGCTCGTCATTCACGGACCGCTTCTCCCGCATCTTGACGTCGGAGATGCCCGTGGAGAACGCGGAGATGACCTCCTCGTTGGAGATCCTAGGGATCTTGTTCCTCATCTGACTGAAGCGCTGGATGTACTGGCGTAGCGTCTCGCCCTTGTACTGACGCACCGCCTTAAGATCATTCTTGGTGGCGGGGCGCTCGTACGTGGGCATGAAGTTGGCAATGAACTGACGACACAAATCCTTCCACGAAGTCACGGATTCGTGAGGAAGATTCATGAGCCAAGTTCGCAGAGCGTCCTTGAGGGCCATGGGGAACCAATTGGCCATGGCGCGCTGATCTCCACGCGCAGCCTGGATGGCGACGACGTAGAGTTGGAGGAATTCGACAGGATTTGTGGTCCCGTCGTAACGTGCGCTGATGTCCGGCTTGAAAATGTCAGGCCAGACGACGTAGCGCTGCTGGCGAGTGAGGGCAAGACACCCGGGGTTGTAGATAGGGACGCCGGGGGTCCTGACGTTCTTGCCAGCTTCACCGATGTCATCGATGGCGCGGTCATGATTTTCGCGGCGGCGCTCGAGAGAGACGCGTGCGTCTTCCGGAGCGCGTTGGACGATTTGGCCGCTGGGCTCCCCGCGCGGCGAAGATGCGGCGCGGGAAACCACCTTCTTGGCCTTGTTGGCCCTTCCATCTCCGGCGCCCGGGGCGCGTCCCCCCACCGCCGGATCTGGGTTCCCCGCGCCCTGGGCTCCTCCCTGGGCCGGGTCTTCGTTGGCGATGGCGACGAGCTCGGCGATTCGAGTGCGCCACCCCTCACGCCATCATCGGTGGGTTGATAGCGTAGCAGCTCCTGCGCCATGGCGAGAGCCTGCGCAGGAGACAGCTGACTCCCAGAACGAGCGCGAGAAGTGGCGGTGGCGGTGAAGGAGAGCGAAGGCTCCGTTCGCCCGGACGGGAGGTAGGAGGACTCCAGATCTTCATCCTCTTCCTCCTCAGCCGAAGCTTCATGACGACGGAAGATGGGCTCGGTTTGCCCCCGAGCAGCGTTGCGGCGGCGAAGACGCTCGAGCCTTGCGTTGTTGTCGGCCATGTCGAAGCAGATCTAGAAGAAAACACACCACAGCCCCCTACCTGGCGCGCCAAATGTCGATGGATTTCATGTCGCAAGAACACGGGGTACCACGCGACGGACCCAAGGATTTGAACGCAGGGGGCTGAACGTGTGAGATCTTGGATCGCAACGAAACAAGGTGATGGAAGCCTCGATTGTCGGACGCGCAATGCACTGCAGAGAGGGAGACCGAGCCTTACCCAGGTTCAGGGCCCTCGTGGTGAGGTAAAACCCCTACTTCCTGCCTTCTTGTATTGCAACGCGACACCTCGCGAGGAGTACAAGGCCTTGGTTACAAAGCTCTAGCTGGCCAGAGGTTGAAGAACCTGCGTGCCCAGCTAGCAGCCTGAAGAAGATGGAGATTCGATCCCCTCTAAGGGGTGACTCCCCCCTCCTTTTATAGCGCCCAGGTCCTCCTTCCCCTTATCTTCTTGGGGAAGGGGTTGCCACACACGGCCAAGGAGGGAGGACAGCTATAGACTACACTCTTCTGTAGACTTGGTCTTCGGAGGGTCGTGGCGCCGGTCCACAGGAGTGGGTGGAGGAGGCTGACGTCCTCCTCTGGCGCCCTGCACCGTCCATGCTATTTTTAGGGGGGTGGCCAACTACCACTGTGCCGCTTTGGGCAGGCACAGAGAAAGTTGGTCTCCTCCCTGTCGGGGGTAGCGTGGGAGGTACGCGGTCTTCTACCCATTGTCTTCCTGCTCTGCACGCAAATGTGCTGAGCTGACATGGGCGCACTTCCTCTCCTCACCAGCGGGGGCTCGTGAGGAGGTCTTCTGGTCCTTAGCCGTTTGTGTCGTCGTTCTCCTCATGAGGCGCCTCCTCGTGAGGGTCTTCTTCGTAGCTTGGGTCGTGGATTCTGAAGGTGGGCCGATGACGTGGCCCAGAAGCAGGTGGACCGGGATACCCCGGTATCCATTCCACCGACAGTAGATCTCAGCTAAAAACACATAAGAAGTCTCACAAGTGAGTCCATCACACAAGGTCAAGCAAAGTCAACACAAACAACCATAAAGCATTTCAAGAAGCAATTGTGAACAAATGCTCAATTGTGATCATTTCATGGTAGGATTCAAAGAGAGGAGAAAAGCTTTGGCAAGATTTTCTAGAAAATAGTGGAGACAAGAACATCTCCTAAAGTTTTATTTTAAAAAAATAAAAAAAAAATAAAATAAAAGGGGTTTTGTTGGTTTACAGACTTGTTCATCAAAGAACTCCCACAGACATCATTAACATAACAACCAAGAAAAACGAGCAAGAAATAGTACTTCTAGAGGTTTGCACAAAAAGTTTTTGTTGGCCCTCATTTTTGGCTTACTAAACACTACTTAAACAGGGTTACAGAAAGGGGGGTGTTACAGCTCTTCCCCCCTTAAACAGAATCTCGTCCCGAGATTCCTAAGCATAGTAGTAAGAGGTGCTGGGACTAAGTTAGAGTTAGGCCTCAATGGTTGCTCTTCCAACCCACCGGTGATACTTTGAGTTGCATCAAAGACTTTCTTTTGTCGAAGGTGTAGATCGTCTTCAGTTGCTGAAGTTGATGGCCGAAGAGTTGATGTTGCCAAAAGTATCCTGTCAAAACCTCGTCAGGACATTTTTAAGGTTAGCGGGGTTAGGCGATCTAGTATGCCCAGAAAGATTCTTCGAGGGTTAGAAGGGTTTCAACTCGCAAGAGGTCTTGAAGGGTCGAGGCTTCCCGGGTAACTCTTGTTGGCTTGGAGTCGCTTCTTCCCTCGCGTAGCTTGATGGAATCTTCAGATCTTGGAGTCGTGCCTTAAAGCTTGTTATTGGCGTAGACCTTTAATCTCGAGCTTGCAGATGGTAGACAAGAGCAGTTATGCTTCGGTCTTGATAGGCACATCAAATCTGTCATCTTAGTCCCCTACGCCTCCTAACTACCAAGGCGCAGGTTAGTCCTAATGGAAACCATTCTTCTAGGTCGTCTTGTGCTTGAGCTGAATTCACTTCAGGTGGCAGCGCACCACCAACGGTGTGTCTTCTAGTAGTCAATGATCTATTCCTTTATTGTCTTTGGGTTGGTGGAGACCATTGAAGATTTTCTTGCTTCCCCATCTTCTTGTAGCCTTGACGATCTTGAGGTATATTGGGATACCTTGAGTCGACTTCATCTTCCAAGAAATCTTCATGTGGATTTCTACCCGTGGCATAAGTCAGTTTTGGTTTCAAACCCGCCAAAAATCTGAACAAGCGAGCGAGTTAGTTAGAAAAGTCTTCACTTCTTCTCGTTGCTACCCCCATGGATATCTCCTAAATGGAGAGTCGACATAGATGACTTGATTTTGGAGAGTCTTCATCCTTCTATTTGCTCAGTGGAGATCAAGCACGTGAGTCTTCGGGCTTCAAGTGGCGATGACGGGTTGATCTTCGAAAGTTAGGCTTGGCTTTGATACTTCCATGATCCATGTTAGTTGGCTTGTTAGAAGATTTGCAAGTGTTGGGGGTGTTAAGAGAGTACCATCAATGTTAGCAAAACTCTAGATTTAAGGTTAGGCGACGCAGGTTAGTGAAGTCTTTGTCCCTAAGAAGTCTTTTGTCGTCCAAGAGGGTCGATCTTTTGCTCCCTTGACTTTGTGGAGAGGTCTTGACGAAGCTTGAATCACGTAGCAAAATTGCTGCATTGGACCTTGGGTCGGTGTTGCGAGAAGAGTTATAATCCCCCATTATCAAGGTTAGAGTTAGCGTGTTATTGCTAACTTATCTATGCTACTCGAGCTAACACAAATAGATGAGAGGGAATACACAGTATAGAGAGGCTTCCTAACCAAGGTTCTTTTACACACCAGAGGGTTTTTAAGGCCAAGAGACCAAAAACAAGCACAAGCACAAGGTAACAATACACACTCAAGAAACACTCCAAGCAACTGCAACACTATCAAGAACCCACAAGGCAAACAGCAAACAATTACAGAAATCACACGAGGTACTTCAAGTACCAATGATGCCTAACAACGCGCGATATTTAGGGTTAGTCCTATTCATCCTAGGGTCATGGTTGGCCATAGTTGTTGATGTCTTCATTCCCCTTGACTCTCGCTTCAGTTGAGATTGATGGTAGTCGATGAGGTAGCCGCAGTGTTGTTGAGCTGTTGACATTGAGTTCAGAAGTGTAGATCTTGTAGGTACTCTTGCTCACATTACACGGATGTGAGGTCTTTGGAAAGGTGGTTGAAGTCCTTCATATGCGATGATGTCTCGTGTCAGGCCTAAAAATTTCTAGTCAAGCAAATGGGAACTTGATCCTTGACGACTGCAAAGGTGCAAGTCCAGGGAGGAACAAAGTCAGTTCCTTGACAAAGCCATTGGTGTCAACCAAAAGCAACATATTTGTCAGCATCCTTCTTCCTTTGTAGCTCGAGAGGTTTGAAGACGTCCTTCTGAAGTTTGCTCCATCTTGTGCTTCTAAGCACCAGGTCTATTTGGGGGACATCATCCAACAGGTAGTTTTGAAGAGGATGAGACAGATGGAGTGATAAACTTCAAAAATCTTTGAAAACTAGGGAGATAAGATTAGAAGGTTTGAAGAGGTGAGAGAGGTATAAGCCATACTATTGGCTACTTAGAAGAAATAACCTTTGCAAATAGTTTTAGCAAATTATTACTTTCCTATCTAACGCCCATGCTAAATAAGGTCTCCTACAGTCAGGATGGCTCTGATACCAACTCTGTGGGGACCCCGGATTACCCATCCGGAATACCCGATATGCATACAATTCACGATCCCATGATCAGTGTGTCGTGAATCCATATATCCGAGTTGATGACAAAATTACATCATCCATTACATTAACGAATAATAAACTTACAACTGGTCACCTGACCAAGCTCAATAATGCCACGCAGGGCAAGTTCACACCGAAGCAGCGGATACCAAGCAGCGTTGATGGCCCACGTCATGCCTACTACCCTACAGGCAACTGACTGGGAGACGTTCCTAGTTCGCACCGGCGTCATCGTAACCATCGTCACCTTCCTCGTCACCTTCCTCATAGTCTTCTTCATAGTCTGACCAAGTTAATAGTCAGGGACAAAGCCGTGAGTACATTTGAATTGTACTCGCAAACCATCTAAGAAGAAGTGTTGTCATGCAGTTTGGCTGTAGCGAGGAGAAAGGCTCTAATCTAGTTTTTCCTATCTAGTCAATTTCTCGTGTCGATATAGCATATCTTACGACATTTCTATATCCTTATTAAAGAAAACATTTAGAAAACCTTTTTGGTAAAATCTCTAGGAAAGGGGGAAACTCATTTGGTTTTCAAGAGAGAGCCGGTGGTCAATCAAACATGATCACCTTCCTTTATAAAACCAGGTCAATCACACATGACCATCTCCATTCCCTCGGCAGTACCCTGCAAGTACTCCGAACCATAACCGTGCCACGGCAGTACCCTCCGAGTACTCCATCCGACACCTTTCTCCATTTTTCCGAAAACATTCTTGTAAAACCAAAACCTGACATTGGGTTAGGCAACAGCCAGTTCAACTGTCCATGACCGAGGACTCGGCTATTCGAATAGATTTACACTCTGCAGAGGTTGTACACTTTACCCACACCATCCGATAAATCCGCCGGGATACCACCACGGACCGTCATACACAAGTATGCGGGGTTCGGATAATCGATCATAGCCTTCCATCTATCCACCTTAATACGGGCGCCTACCCTGTGGAGTATACATCCCCGGCAAACCCTGGCCGTCTACCTCTGCCGAGCGTAGTTCCAGTGCCACGGCGGGAGAAACCCAAGTGTCTTCCGGCCGGATAAATCCCAATGGATCCCGATTTACTATTGCTCATAATCTGGCGGCAATCCAGATTCCAGGGTCCTACAAACCCTTATATAGTGCGAGGCTCCCCG
This sequence comes from Dactylis glomerata, assembly GCA_007115705.1. Lineage (NCBI taxonomy): Eukaryota > Viridiplantae > Streptophyta > Magnoliopsida > Poales > Poaceae > Dactylis > Dactylis glomerata. Next base: position 4,196,233 of record QXEO01000528.1, on the reverse strand, counting down.
CACTAAGGCAGATAAACTTCGAACTATGCCCCGTCCCATACCGGGGTAATGTGGTTGCACGGATTAAATTGCCCTGGGTGAATACATAATCACCAATGTCTTTTCTTTTAAAACCACAACTCCTTTTTACTCCATGTCCAACTTTATTTGTCCAAAACCATTTTTGAAAACATCTCAGTGGAGTAGATACTACTCCAAGGTTTTTGAAAGCATTTTTGAAACTTTCTTTGAGTGTTCCCATCCTAGAGCTTTTGGCTCCACTAGAAGTTTCCCAAAGGCTTTGCTGCTAATCAACAAGCCACTATTGCAAGGGTAAAGAATAGGTGTTCAAAGGGGTCATCTCGAAGGATGATAACAAATTGGCTTGCAGAGCTTGAGCCAACAAATAATTGCTACGAGGACGATAGCAATGTAAAAACATGCAATTTGATAAACCTTTATGATACATGCAGAGTAAGTGAATAGGATTCAGATATGCATCAAGTATAGATGGCTTGCCTTGAGTGGCTTGTCCCTGGTCCTTTTCTTCCTGATACTCAAAGTCTTCTCCCTCCTCGGTACACTCCTCGTTCGATTCTATCGCCGGAAAAATAAGAGCACACAATAAGCATACATGCATACATAAGTCACAAGCATTTCAGCACTCATACCACACCAGCATAGAGTATCAGAAACAAACATGTTTAGAAAGTAAGTCAAGATTTTATAGGTTTTTAATTAGTAATTATCCCTATTAGAAACTAGGGTTTCTTATTTGAAGTGATCACAACAACTTAGCAAGCCAAATCAAGCATGCAGGCAATCAAATGGATCAAACAGCATACCCAGCATACTTGCAGGTTGACAACAATCTTAAGAACCTAACAAAGTTGGATTTACTGAAAAACAATTTAGGGTTGATTTCCTATGAATAAATCAATAGGAAATAATACTAGTACACCAAAATAATCCTCAGATATTCTCTGCGTTTCAGAAAAATATGAGGTAAAGTGCTCTAGAAAGCTCTTCCCAAGCATAATCCAACAAAGTTGGATTCAACACAAAATTCCCTTTCTACTGCGAGTGGTGATTTTCCTAAGAGTAAATACACACAATGCCATTTCTATTACTACTGCAAGAATAAAAGCCCTAAAATAGCAAAACTAGTGGGTCCAGCAAGATATCAATATAAGCTAACTCTAGAAATTGGATTCACTCATAAATTCCTATCCTACTGCAAGTGAGAATTTAAACTATACTAATTAGACTATTTGCCAAATTAAATACTACTGCAGATATATGTGTCCTAATATACCAAACTTAGCTTGGTATGCAAGTTAACACCTAAGAGCATCTCTAAAAATTGGGAACGCAGCATTTCAATATATAAAACTCTAGATTTGCAATTTTGACTAAAAGATGCTTGTTTTGCAAGATTAATTTCAAATATTTATACAGGGGCCCAAATGGAATGGGGCAGGTTCCATTGGATAGATATTTTAACAAGGATTCTACAGAAGTTTGAATCAGGTCATTTGAGTTTATAGATATTTTTCTATTAAATTTACAAGTTTGCAGATCTGAGAAAAGTTTAAATGGTTTTCCTAAAAAAAATGCAGACAGGCCGGATTTAAACAGGCCCCGGGCAGCACCATGCTGGGCCGGCCCAACTAGAGGCTGTGACCAAGACCTTGACCAAAAAAAAGATGCTTTGAAAATTGTGCTACAGGCTAGCTCATGCATGAGACTATGCGCGACGTCTGCTAGCTTCTCTCATCGGAGATCAATGGAGATCGAAGAGGAGCTCACCACGGGAGAGTCTAGGGCGACGGAGGCACTGCAGGGAAGGCACGAAGGGTCTCCTTGGTCGCCACGGATGCATAGGAGGTCCCCCGTTCGTCGGCGAGCATCGCAGGTGAGCCCGACGCCGGGACGGACTGCACGGACAACATGACGTTGATGGCCTTTCAGCGGGATCCTAGGCAAGATAAGAGCGCTGTTAGATCAGAGATAGAGGGAGAATGGTCGAGGGTGACAGAGAGCTAGGGAGGAGAGGGACGGCATCCTCGACTCGGTCGAGTTCTTGTCCGGCCGTGACGAGCTTCGGCTTGCTGGCCATGAAGAAAGAAGGAGGACGCAGCTGCAGTCCTACTCAGTGGATCTAGTAGGCCGATTCAGACATGGTGGAGTGGTTTAGAGGTGCAGGAGGAGGTCTGCAGCGTGGCAGCTACGGCGAGATCCTGGCGGCGGAGCTTGGGTCGGAGCCGAGGAAGAAGAGAAGAAAGGGGGAGCTGGGGTCTGGTCTGGGTCGGTTCTGGGGTGAAATAGAGAGGTGAGGGATGGAAAAAGAACTCAAATAGGCTTGGCGGTGTGCGAGCGCGGAGGTGGGCAGTGCCGCGCGACGCGCACTGGCCAGCGCGGGCGGCGCATGGGACATGGGGAAAACGACGAGGGGACAAGACAAGGCTGCGCCAACGGGTGAAGGGATGCGGGGCGCAGTCGATGGCGAGGTTTCAGGTCAGGGGCGGGTCGTTCGACTACGGGAGAGGATGCTAAGCCGATGTACGCCAGGTGTTCGACTATATGCCGCTCCTCAGAGCGCGGTGGACAGAGGCCGGGAGGGAGAGTATAAGCACGAGTCTTCGACACCGTTTGATTGGGAACGGCTTGGGGAGTCTAGTGGCGCAGTGTCTCCCGCAGAGGAGCTCGTTTTAAAAATGAGAGATGCCCTTGGCCACCTAGGGACCACGAGAGAGAGAGGGGACTAGGCCGAGGTAGGGCTGCAGGGTGGAGGGTGTAGGCGTGCAGGTAGGGTCAGAGGTTGGTGCAGCACATTGGTTAAGCAAGATATGAAAGAGGAGAGGAGAGATTTGACACACAAATGCCAATGCATGGCATGGGTCGTCTCCCTCTTTTTGCCAAATGAAAATGGACGAAGAATTATGTTCAGAGGCTAATGATGAATATCAAGGGGGAGGTAATGGTGCTAGTTCACCTCATTGGTGGTCATTTGGATGGTTTTGATGGTGATTAGAAGAGGTATAAATAGTTAGAGAGGGAATGGAGATAAATGGCCTTGATGGGCATGATTGCAAATGACCACATCTTGTTTTGTCCAAGTGATGAAGATAAATAGAATATAAGAGAGGCGTGGTTGGTGTATAGAATATGGTACTTGAATATGGCCTTCATTTGAATAAGCTTGGAACATAAAAAAAATGAGTTTAACCCAATCTTTAAGAAATTCCAATGGAGTAACTTTTGAGATTTTTGAATAAAAGCAAAGCAAGGCTTCTAAAATTGATTTGACAAAATGAAGTGCAAGAAAATGGCATAGGTACCATTTACATGCATTTTGTTAAAGATGGAAAGGAATTAGTAAATAATAATTTTCTAGAAATTATTTTTGAATGGAAAAGATATGATTAAACCTATCAATAGAATTTCCTATTTTCATATGAGAAAAGGTTTTAGAAATAGTTTTTTTTATAGAAAAACTAGAAGTATTTTGGTAGACAAAAACAGAGAGACTTAGGGTTTAGGTCTATTTGGAGGGAAGACCACATTTTGGAGCTTTGAAAGGTATAAAAAGGGCACCTGAATATATTTTAGGGACTGGGTTTATTGAGATTAACAAAAGAATTACAAATGTGGAGTCCCCTCATACCCACACATGTATTCACAAGAAAACGCATGTGCCACTAGTCAACCAAAGTCTACTTGGACAAGGAAATTGGATATAAATAAGAAAAGGGAACCTAAGGTTTAAAGTGGATCTTGGAAATATGATAGAAGTGATACAAGAGATAGATGGTGGATACGGAAGCTTTAAGATATATTCTGAGATTGAGATAATCACACCTACACATATACAAAATATTCTCTTTTGGGTGGCTCTATTTGAAAAGTTGCTCATAGCCAAGTGGAGTTTATGAAACAGAATAGCCACAAATACTCTTATAAAGCTGTGGAAGTATTCCTATAATTTCTAGAGACAAGAATAATACCGAAGAGGTATTCTTCCCATTTCTGCTATTTTTGAAAATAGTAAGAGGAGTTGTGAAAATACTTTTATAAAATATATTGGTAAAATGAAATGAGTGCACACATAGAGTGAACCTCATCTCTGATTTTTGCTAAACTTGTATTTTGAAAATAAATACTTTTTATAAGAAATAGGGTTTTAGAGTCCATGCAGAAGGAAATAATTAAGAGGGGGTTATTTAAAAATAATTTTGAAAATAACTTGTAAATATATCCCCAATGGCCACAATAGGATTTGATGTAATTTAGACGAGTTGGGCCATAGGCCTACTTGTAGATCTCAGCTAAAAACACATAAGAAGTCTCACAAGTGAGTCCATCACACAAGGTCAAGCAAAGTCAACACAAACAACCATAAAGCATTTCAAGAAGCAATTGTGAACAAATGCTCAATGATGATCATTTCATGGTAGGATTCAAAGAGAGGAGAAAAGCTTTGGCAAGATTTTCTAGAAAATAGTGGAGACAAGAACATCTCCTAAAGTTTTATTTAAAAATAAAAAAATAAAAAAATAAAAATAAAAGGGGTTTTGTTGGTTTACAGACTTGTTCATCAAAGAACTCCCACAAACATCATTAACATAACAACCAAGAAAAATGAGCAAGAAATAGTACTTCTAGAGGTTTGCACAAAAAGTTTTTGTTGGCCCTCATTTTTGGCTTAGTAAACACTACTTAAACAGGGTTACAGAAAGTAGGGTGTTACAGTGCGCCTAGGAGAGGGGAGAAGATTTAGGCCGGTGAGGGGATGCGGGGTAGCCTGGTCTTACCGGATTTCGGAGTTCTCGCCTGCAGCAATGGCGAACTCCAGCGAGTAAATTTAACGGCCTAGCGGCGATTCAAGCAGGGGAAAAGAGAGGGACGGGAGAGGAGTGCGTGAGGGATTTATAGGCAGGGTCTTGATGGCATTAACGTGCGCGGGGTGAGCGGGGGAGGAAGTAACGCTGGCGGTTTCCGTTCCAGTGAGAGAGGGAGTGATTTTTGGGGAAGAAGGAAATGACAGGCGGGACCGGCCCATCGGTCAGAGAGAGAAGGAGAGATAGGGGAGCTGGGCTGGTTCCATCCCGGGCTGGCTCGGCCTGTTTGGGCCCCGGATCGGCCCAAGTGGGCTGGCCTCTTCCTTTCTCTTTTTATTGTTCTGATTCATTTTCCATTTTTTGTTTTCATATTTCTTTTATAACTTTTGCAAATTGAATCCAAACAAGGTTAAACCAATTTCTAAATTTTTGTAAAATTCAACACTACATTTTAAAATAGAAATGGGATAACTTCCATGACCAAAAATCATTTTCAAGAAGATCTTTTTAAATTGGCCAACATGCTTTATTTTGCATAAAGCAAAATGTTGGATTAGGATTTGAAAATAATCCTTTTAAAATAAGAGGATAACATTTTATAAAATATTATTTACTAAATTGTTTTCAAATCACCTTTTGCAATGCAACCCTTTTAGACAATAGAATCATTTTAAGAGGTATCCTTGGCAAGTAGCTTGCATAGCTTGCATAGGTTTGAAAAGGAATGGAAAATAATAGAAAGTTTAAAATAGTTTTCTAATAAAGCTTTCAAATAGACTAAAAAGTTTTAAATCTTTGTGAATTTTCAATCAACACAAGCAAAACAAAAGCAAAAAAATTCCCCCAAAATTTGATAAAATCTTGGGATGTTACATGTTCCCCGCCGATGAAGATCTCCTGGAGCATTCTGGTGACCTCGCAAGGAAGAAGCAGCTCGTGTCCCTGGAATGTGCTGCTACAAAGAAGGCCTCTCTCGAGCCCAACCTGCCAGGCTCGACAGGGAAGAAGTTCGCCGCCTCTGCATCGCCTAATCCAAGCGAGGACCTGGTTCATCCGATGCTGGACATGAGCATTGGGGAAGCTGCGGTACCCTCGGGGAGAAGACCATAGTTCACCCAAGAGCGCTCTGCAATGAAGAAGGTCCCGCTTCAGGCTGGGGGCTGCGAGAACTTTGTCACCATCGGGGCAGGACTTTCCCCCAAATAGGAAAGCGTGCTCGTCACCTTCCTGCGGGCAAACTCTAACATGTTTGCTTGGACTCCATCAGATATGCCCGGCGTTCCCAGGGAGGTGATTTAGCACCACTTAGCCATGTGCCCTCAGGCACACCCCATGAAGCAGAAGACCAGGAAGCAAGTGCAAGAGAAACAAGACTTCATCATCTAAGAAATAGAGAAGCTGAAGAAGGCCAAGATGATACGCGAGGTAGCCCACCCCACCTGGATAGCCAATCCGGTGGTCGTCCCAAAGGCCAATGGGAGCGGGCGCCTCTGCGTGGACTTCACAAGTCTCAACAAGGTCTGTCCCAAGGATCCTTATCCTCTCCCGAGGATAGATTAAATCGTCGACTCCACCACCAGCTGTGACCTCCTTTGCTTCTTGGATGCATTCTCCGGCTATCATCAGATCAAGATGGCAAGGGAGGACGAAGAGAAGAATGCCTTCATCACGCCCTGTGGTGTGTACTGCTACGTCTGCTTGCCCTTCGGCCTAAAGAACGCAAGGCCACCTTCCAAAGGCTCATGCGTAAGGCCTTGGGGGCTCAGATGGGAAGAAACGCAGAAGCCTACATCGATGACATCGTCATCAAGACTCGCAAGAGTCACTCCTTCATTGAGGACCTAGAGGAAACCTTTGCCAACCTGAGAAAGGTGAGCATCAAGCTCAACCCCGCCAAGTGCGCCTTCGGCGTGCCATCGGGAAAATTGTTGGGGTTCCTCATGTCTCATCGCGGGATAGAGGTGAACCCTGACAAGGTCAAGGCCATTGAAGAAATGCGTCCACCGCGCAATCTCAAGGAAATGCAATGCCTCGCGAGATGCATGGCAGCCCTGGGGCGCTTCATCGCGAGGAGCGGGGACAAGGCCTTGCCCTTCTTCAAGCTCATGAAGCACACTGGGAAGTTCGAGTGGACTCCGGAAGCCGACAAGGCCTTTGCTGAGCTAAAATGGTACCTCACGAGCCCACCGATCATGGTCACCCCAACATTCCGCGAGCCCTTGCTTCTCTACATCGTGGCAACCCCAAGAACTGCAAGCGCGGTCCTCATCGTGGAATGAGACAACAAGGTAATTGCCAAAGAAAAAGTCGATCCTTCCTGCCCCGGGGCTCCTCGCGAGGCAAAAGTGGTTGTTCCCTCTGTCCCTCAGGAGGAGCTGCCCGCTGTGTCTTCGCCGACCGAGCCGCTCTCTCGGAGCAATGCTCCTACACCTCCAGAGGAGGGACGTCCCGAGGAAATCACCAAGGTGCAAAAGCCTGTGTACTTTGTCAGCATGGTACTACGCGACGCGCGAGAACGCTAAACCATGCAGCAGAAGCTGCTCTACACCCTGCTCGTCGCTTCAAGGAAACTACATCACTTCTTCCAGGGTCACCCCATTAAGGTGGTCACTGATCGTCCCCTGGAAACTATTCTACGCAACCCCAATGTCACCGGGAGGGTGGCAGAATGGGCCGTGGAGCTTCAACCCTTTGAGATCTCCTTCGAAACTACTAAGGTAATTGATGGCTAGTTGATGAAGGAGATTATTCTTCTTCGTCCCCCAGCAACAGTCCTTGTGCATGGTGAATGACCAGCCCGTTGGGAACCCCAAGAGGAATGTGTGATGAGTATAGCAGCTGGTTTTACCTCAATTATGAAACCGAGGTTTATCGTTCTTGGAGAGGAGAGAGAGGCGACTGAACGTGATGCTTGCTAGTTTGCGATAGCTACGGACAATTTATATATGGCGCCTTGTCCAAGCTTTGCTTGCTAGCTGCAACGTGGAACCTGCACACACACAAACAAGTACTTTGCTCCCAACTTACGATGAGGTTGTCAATCTCACCGATTTCCTTGAAACAAAGGTTATGAGTGTATCGAGTGGAAAACAGTAAAGTATGCGAGTAAAGTAAATAGTGCGAGTAAAGTAAACAGGTGATAGCAATATGATGGAAATAGGACCGGGGTCCACAGTTCACTAGTGGTGTCTCTCCATAGATGAAATAACACATGCTGGGTAAACAAATTACAGTTGGGCAATTGATAGAATAAAGATAAATGTGATATGTCAAGAAGATCACTATGAGATTTACTCTGGGCATTACAACAAAATACATAGACCACCATCCAACTGCATCTATGACTAATAATCCACTCACGGGGATATCGTCCGAACACCCCATGAGTATTAAGTTGCGAACAACAGATAATTGCATTAAGCAAAGTGTGTAATGTAAACAAAGCATATGCCCTTGAGCATATGTGTGGGGACCCCGGATTACCCATCCAGAATACCCGATATGCATACAATTCACGATCCCATGATCAGTGTGTCGTGAATCCACATATCCGAGTTGATAACAGAATTACAACATCCATTACAGTACCGAATAAAATACTTACAATTGGTCACGTGACCAAGCATGATATTGCCACGCAGGGCAAGTCTACTACTAAGCAGCGGATATCAAGCAGCGTTGATGACCCACGTCATGCCTACTACCCTACAGGCAACTGACTGGGAGACGTTCCTAGTTCGCACTGGCGTCATCGTAACCACCTTCTCCTTCCAGATTATCTTCTCCAAAGTCTGACCAAGTTAATAGCCAGGGACAAAGCCGTGAGTACATTTGAATTGTACTCGCAAACCATCTAAAGGGGAGAGGACAAATATGCAATTTGGCTGTAGCAAGGAGAAAGGCTCTAATCTAGTTTTTCCTGTCTAGTCAATTTCTTGTGTCGATATCGCGTGTCATACGACATCTCTATATCCTTATTAAAGAAGAGTTTTGGTAAAGCATCTTTAGAAAAAGCTCTAGGAAAGGGGGAACTCATTTTCAAGAGAAGAGCCGGGGGTCAATCAAACATGACCACTTTCCACCTTCGGCAGTACCCTCCAAGTACTCCGAAACCAAGCACGTGCCACGGCAGTACCCTCCGAGTACTTCGTCCAGCACCTTTCTCCATTTTTCCTGAAAACATTCTGGTAAAACCAAAACTTGACATTGGGTTAGGCAATGATGTCTACGCACTTCTATTCTTGTAGACACTTGTTGGGCCTCCAAGTGTAGAGGTTTGTAGAACAGCAGCAAGTTTCCCTTAAGTGGATCACCCAAGGTTTATCGAACTCAGGGAGGTTAGAGGTCAAAGCTATCCCTCTCAAGCAACCCTGCAATTACGATACAGAAAGTCTCTTGTGTCCCCAACACACCCAATACACTTGTCAGATGTATAGGTGCACTAGTTCGGCGAAGAGATAGTGAAATACAAGCGGTATATATGATTATAAGTAGCAAACGTGATGTGAAATAAATATCGCTGCGAGCAAACAAGTAATAAAATAGCAAGTAAACGGTATGCAAAGCTTGGAAACAAGGCCTAGGGATCATACTTTCACTAGTGGACACACTCCCAACAATATAACATGAATGAACAAGTAACTTCTCTTTGCTAAGGTACTCTGAATTACTCTCCTATTGAATAACACTAATCATCGCGTAGTGGCTACAGAAGCACCCCTTAAAGTTCATCAAGTACTTGACAAACACCACTCATAGCGATAAACAAATCAGATCACAACTCAAGATAGAAATCATTGCAACTTAAACCAAGTACTAACACGGTGCACACACTGTCAACTTTACACCATGAAAGGAGGAATAGATCACTCAATACTATCATAGCAATAATTATTCTCATAATCCACAAGAGATCACAATCATAGCCTAAACCAAGTACCACCATGATGCATGCACTGTCACCGTTACATCATAGCAGGAGGAATAGATTACTTTAATAACATTGCTAGAGTACACAAAATATCTGAATAATAACATGTACTTGTTCAACATGATACAAAGCTCACGATCACATAAAGATCACATCATGGGAGAGAGAGGTGAACCACATAGCTACCGGTAGAGCCCTCAGCCCCGGGGATGAACTACTCCCTCCTCATCATAGGAGACAGCAAGGTTGATGGAGATGGCGGTGAGGTCGATGGAGACGGCGGAGACGGCGATGGAGACCGATGGAGATGGCTCCGGGGGCACTTCCCCGTCCCGGCAGGGTGCCGGAACAGAGACTTCTGTCCCCCGAAATTCGTCGGCGATGGCGGCGGAGCTGCGGAACTGTTTCTGGAAAATTGCCGAATCCCCTAGGGTTTTCCGTCCCGAGGCTTTATATAGGCGAAGGGGCATCGCGAGAGGGCAGCCAGGGGCTCCTCACACATGGGTGGCGCGGCCAGGGCCTGGGCCGCGCCACCCCTGTGTGAGGGCGGCCTCTGGCCCCTCTCCTTCCTCTCTTCGGATGTCTGGATGCTCCCGGGAAAAATAAGACTTCTGGCTTTTGTTTCGTCCAATTCCGAGAATATTTCCTGTGTATCACTCTGAAACACAAAAACAGCAGAAAACAGGGAACTGGCACTGTGGCATCTTGTTAATAGGTTAGTTCCGGAAATCGCATAAAAACGCCACGAAGTGTAACGAAACATCGGGTAAATGGTGTAAAAACAAGCATGGAGCATCAAAAATTATAGATACGTTTGAGACGTATCAGCATCCCCAAGCTTAACTCCTGCTCGTCCTCGAGTAGGTAAGTGATAACAAAAGAGATAATTTTTGAGGTGACATGCACCATCACAAACTTGATCATATATGTAAGCATTTGTGAGCTGGGATCAATAGAACTTAAAACATGGGCATGAAAGATATAATCATGACAATAAGAACTTAGCCACCATGTTATAAACATGCAAATGAACACAAACAAAAGATCATGATAATGAAACAATGAAAGTCAAACGTGTGTTCAAATCATATGGAAAAACATACAAATGGTTTTCACCTTGTCCCTCATGGAATAGCAAAACATAAATGCATAGGACACCTTCAAGTTTAAGAGGGTGACTAGATACAAATAATTTGAGAACAAGTGAAACCAAAAATATGAATCAATCAATGAACTTTGGGACAATGCATATCACACTAAGAATGACAACTATGCTCTCTTAATGGTGCATAAAGAAAGAAGGTGGTGACTCAACATAAAAGTAAAAGAAAGGCCCTTCGCAGAGGGAAGCAGTGATTTAGCATGTGCTAGAGCTTTTCATTTTGTAAAACAGAGATAAAAAACTTGATTTTGAGAGGTGGTTGTCTTTGTCAACGACTGGCAATGGGGTTCTTACTATCTTCCATACAAAAATGAAGCAAGTTTTTGAGAGAGAGATTGGCACTTTGGTGCTCTTTTTATAAAACTTGGCACTCCTCCCCACCTTTTTCCTTTCACATACCATGGCTAACCGATTCCATCGGGTGCCCACCAACATTCACATACCATGGAGGAGTGCCTTTTTTTCTTTTTTTTCTCTTTTTTTTTCTTTTTTTTGGAATAAGCAATATGGAAGATAGCAAATCCGACCACTACGTCCCCATGAGCTGAAAACAGTGTCACAAAACGAGAAGTATTTTGAAGGTTTTTGAAAGGTAGCACATGAAAATTTTACTTTGGAATGGCTTACAAATACCATGCATAGGAGTTTATAGTGGACTCTTTGGAAAACTTTGGCTTTTAGGAGTTGGATGCACGAGTAGAGCTCATACTCAGTACAAGGTGAGGGCTAGCAAAAGACTGGGAGCGACCAACTAAGAGAGCAATAATGGCCATAATCATGCAAAGCGACAAAGCGACATTAAAAGAAGCATACGATGGCATCAAAAGTCAAAAACTAAATGATCATGAAGGCTATTGGCGACTTTGGAAGAGTCTAACATGTGTGAGCATGCGCCAAGTCAACCCAAATAAAGCATCAAGGAGAAAACCAAAATAATGCTTCCATACAATAAAAACAACGCATGATTTTTTCAAAGGCTCATTAAGCAATCTCAGTTATTTGAGACAAGTCATGCTACAGCAAAACCACTAAGCATACTATCAAAAAGACATCTAGCATGACATGAAAAAGCCTAAGCCGCAGTCTACACAAGCTCCTTCTTGTACCACTATTTTGCACAAAGCTTTTTCTCTTTTCCGACACCATTCAAACCTTTTTAATCCAACTCTTTTGAGGAAAACCAACATAGACCAGAGGTCCAAATACACCTCGATGCAAAGATAAAACAAGATCTGAACACAAATCAAGGCGAAAAATGCAAACTAAACCCAGTAGCAGAAAAAGAGAACACTCATTGAAACGATAAGAGTGAAAAACGGAGTGTTCTTGGCAAATGAAAAGCGAGTTCATCTCCTCCAAAACATGATGTGATCTAACCATTTATTGCAGCAAACAAACAAACCTAACCAACTAAGAAAACTAAAACAACTGACGCTCCAAGAAAAACGCATAGTGCATGAAGCAATAAAAATATAGTGTTTTGAAAGGTGACCTGATTTTTGCCGATGAAGAAGGGGTGCCTCGGGGGCATCCCCAAGCTTTGACGCTTGTACTTCTTGGATATTTCTTGGGGTGATGCATGGGCATCCCCAAGCTTGAGCTTTTGTCCATTCTTCAACTCATCTCATCATTCTCCAATCCCTACACTTGAAAACTTCCTTCATACAAAACTAAACACAATTCTATTAGCAACATTAGTGTAAGCATAACATATATTCAACCTCTTTTTGCTTCAGGTTTCAACCTAAAACCACCACATATATAGCATATACTACTGTAGCAACTTCCCTAAAAGTTCCATAATCAAAAGAACTTAAAAGAAAGCGATAAAGTGGCAAACACAAATATTGGCAGAAATCTGTCAAAACTGAACAGCTGAAAAAGGTCGAATTTTTTAGGGGTTTTCTGTTGCTCAAATCAAAAAGTGTTCAACTAATGAAAGTTTGGATACAACCTGGGGCATATGCACAAGAAATCGCAGGTCCAAAAGATGTACAGATAATTTATACGAATTTTTACGGTGCAGCACTGAAAACTGTTTCAGGATAGCAACATCCCCAAATCTTACCTCACTCAAACTAGAGGCTTCTCTTGGCACAACAACGAAATAAAAAAGATAAGGAGCGGTTATTACAGTAGTAATAACTTCCAAGACTCAAATAAAAGAAAAAGTGCTGAAAATAAACAATGGGTTATCTCCCAAGAGTGCTTTTCTTTAACGCCTTTGAGCTAGGCGCAGTAATTTGCAAAGATGCTCATATGGGCGCCATATAAAAGCTTGAGGCAAAGGCGCCATATAGGAACTTAAAGCAATAGAGAGCATCAAAAATCAAGTATGGAACACATTTAAATCTAAACCACTTCCTATGAAAAATAGTCTTGTAAAGAGACAAGTCATAAAAGCGCAAAGCAAAAAGCATAGGAAGGCAAAACAAGTACGACTTTAAGAATTGCATCATAAAGAGGGGAAACTCAATATTGTTGAGATCCATCAAACCATGTTTCCCTCTCTCATAATAACTTTCAGTAGCATCATGAATAGAATTAACAACATAACTATCACATAAAGCATCCCTATCATGAGCCACATGCATAAAAGAATTAATACTCCCCACATGAACAATAGTAGTAGGAGCAGATTCAACAGAATAATTATTCTCATCACCATAATCATCAAAGACAGGAGGCATATTATAATCATAACTATTTTTCTCCTCAAAAGTAGGTGAACTGAAAACATTATACTCTTCATCACAAGCTAGAGAACTACTATGTCGCAAAGCATACTCATCAAACATATCATCATAAGAAGGAACATGTATAGCACTAATGGTACAACAATTATTAACCTTAGAATTGGTACCAAAAAGATTTTCAATATCAAAAGTGGAGTGCTTTTCCCAATCATGATCACTAACATAGGTAACAGGCATAGGAACATCATCCCAATCAGAATTATCATAATCTATAGCAGGATCATAAAGCTTAAGGGAAGATACCGTGTCCTCTCGCCTCTTACTCCTCTTCTTCTTCTTCTTCTTCTTCTTCTTCTTACTCTCTCCTTTAGGAGGGAGAGACTTGAAGGGCATCTTCTCCACATATTCTTTAGGAGGGAAAGGCATCTTCTCTACATAATCTGGCTTGCTGACAGAAACAACAGAAGAAACTTTGGAGGATTCCTCCTCTCTATTAATAAGATAAAAACATCTATCAGTCCTGTCATAGCTTGGCAAAATATCAAGTTTTATAAGATTCTGAATGTAAGTATTTGCAAGGCAATCTTTAGCACAATAGAGACGACAACCACGAAGGGTGCTATTAATATCAACATCATTCATATCTATCAAAGCAATCTTTCTAGATATCTCATCACACGCCAAGAACAAAGTGAGCTCATCATGCTGATTAGGAGTAATCTTGTCATCACAATACAAACTTAAGGTACTAGAAGAGTAACTATTAGGGTTTGAGCATTGGAAATTAAAATGACCTATGTCATCGCAATGTTTACAAAGAAAAGGATAAAGCTCACAAACCTTTTTACCGATCTCACCTATATCCTTGTACCACATACTGGTTTCTTCATTTGCGTGGGTGATGCAATAATCTTCCTTATTGTAACTCTGTTCACAAGGTCTATGTACTCCGCAAAAATTAACATGCTTATAAGAAATAGTACTTTTAGAAGTTTGAGCATGTTTATTGCAATCATCAGCAACAATATCACTTTCTATACAAGTGTCCTTAAAAGGTTCATGATACACGTCCCCATTTCTTTTAGGAACATTCATATGGGAAGCAAAGGCTTTAAAGCAATCAACCATAATTTGAGGATCAAGACCATATTTAGCACTAAGCTCTTGAAAATCAGTAGTTTCAGCGAAAGACTTAATGCAATCAAACTCGTAATTCATACCTGGTCCTTTACCTTTGTCGCTATCCCAACCTTCAATATTGTTTTGAATTGTCTCAAGCAGACCCCACTTGGTGTCGACATCCTTGCTTGTGAAAGACCCATCAAAGCATGCATCTAGATAGTCCTTGTAATATCCTGAAAGCCTTGCATAAAAATTATTAATAACAATATTACGGGGAAGATCATGAATAGGACATTTATGCATTAGTAACTTCAATCTTCCCCACGCTTGGGCAATGCTTTCTCCCTCATGAGGCCAAAAATTATATATCTGATTACGATCTTTATGGATCTCACTTGGAGGATAGAATTTAGAATAAAAGAGAGGTACAATTTCCTCCCAGCCAAGAGATGGACCATCTTCAAGCAGCCGATACCATTCCTCAGCTCTGCCTTTCAGTGACAAAGAGAATAACTTCTTCTTAACTTGGTTCATTGAAATACCTGCACACTGGAACAACTCGCATAATTCATGTATAAAAAGCAAATGATCACCAGGATGGACAGTTCCATCTCCAAAATAGCAGTTATCCATAACACGCCTAACAATTTTCATAGGTATTTCAAAAGGATGAGGAGCACAAGCATCATTAGAAACATCACATATGGGAGATAAAATATCATCAGAGCAAACTTTCTCCACTAAAGCTAGGGGACTAAAAATATCATACTCAACAAAACCAGCTTCCCCAAGCTTAGACTTTTCTATAGCATTAGCATTAACAGTATTCAAAGCATTCGTACTAATAACATTGCTATGCGAAATAGGCTCCAAAGGATTTTCAATTTTCTCTACAAATCTAAACTCAGAAAAAAGACTAAAGAACTCTTTGTTTTCCATTAAGCCTAACTAGTGAAAATAAAAACAAGAAACAAAAAGATGTAACTGCAGAATCTAAAGGAAATAACTCCGAGCACTCACACAGGAGGATGCGAGTACCTTTTACCTTACCTCCCCGGCAACGGCGCCAGAAAAGAGCTTGATGTCTACGCACTTCTATTCTTGTAGACACTTGTTGGGCCTCCAAGTGCAGAGGTTTGTAGAACAGCAGCAAGTTTCCCTTAAGTGGATCACCCAAGGTTTATCGAACTCAGGGAGGTTAGAGGTCAAAGCTATCCCTCTCAAGCAACCCTGCAATTACGATATAGAAAGTCTCTTGTGTCCCCAACACACCCAATACACTTGTCAGATGTATAGGTGCACTAGTTCGGCGGAGAGATAGTGAAATACAAGCGGTATATATGACTATAAGTAGCAAACGTGATGTGAAATAAATATCGCTGCGAGCAAACAAGTAATAAAATAGCAAGTAAACGGTATGCAAAGCTTGGAAACAAGGCCTAGGGATCATACTTTCACTAGTGGACACACTCCCAACAATATAACATGAATGAACAAGTAACTTCTCTTTGCTAAGGTACTCTGAATTACTCTCCTATTGAATAACACTAATCATCGCGTAGTGGCTACAGAAGCACCCCTTAAAGTTCATCAAGTACTTGACAAACACCACTCATAGCGATAAACAAATCAGATCACAACTCAAGATAGAAATCATTGCAACTTAAACCAAGTACTAACACGGTGCACACACTGTCAACTTTACACCATGAAAGGAGGAATAGATCACTCAATACTATCATAGCAATAATTATTCTCATAATCCACAAGAGATCACAATCATAGCCTAAACCAAGTACCACCATGATGCACGCACTGTCACCGTTACATCATAGCAGGAGGAATAGATTACTTTAATAACATTGCTAGAGTACACAAAATATCTGAATAATAACATGTACTTGTTCAACATGATACAAAGCTCACGATCACATAAAGATCACATCATGGGAGAGAGAGGTGAACCACATAGCTACCGGTAGAGCCCTCAGCCCCGGGGATGAACTACTCCCTCCTCATCATAGGAGACAACAAGGTTGATGGAGATGGCGGTGAGGTCGATGGAGACGGCGGAGACGGCGATGGAGACCAATGGAGATGGCTCCGGGGGCACTTCCCCGTCCCGGCAGGGTGCCGGAACAGAGACTTCTGTCCCCCGAAATTCGTCGGCGATGGCGGCGGAGCTGCGGAACTGTTTCTGGAAAATTGCCGAATCCCCTAGGGTTTTCCGTCCCGAGGCTTTATATAGGCGAAGGGGCATCGCGAGAGGGCAGCCAGGGGCTCCTCACACATGGGTGGCGCGGCCAGGGCCTGGGCCGCGCCACCCCTGTGTGAGGGCGGCCTCTGGCCCCTCTCCTTCCTCTCTTCGGATGTCTGGATGCTCCCGGGAAAAATAAGACTTCTGGCTTTTGTTTCGTCCAATTCCGAGAATATTTCCTGTGTATCACTCTGAAACACAAAAACAGCAGAAAACAGGGAACTGGCACTGTGGCATCTTGTTAATAGGTTAGTTCCGGAAATCGCATAAAAACGCCACGAAGTGTAACGAAACATCGGGTAAATGGTGTAAAAACAAGCATGGAGCATCAAAAATTATAGATACGTTTGAGACGTATCAGGCAACAGCCAGTTCAACCGTCCATGACCGAGGACTCGGCTATTCCAATAGAATTTCACTCTGCAGAGGTTGCACACTTTACCCACACCATCCGGATACTCATCATGTGGGCATCATCCCCGCATAACATCCTATGCCACGACAAGCACCCGATCATAGCCTTCCATTCATCTACCTTAGTACGGGTGCCTACCCTGTGGAGTATACATCCCCGGCAAACCCTGGCCGTCTACCTCCGTCGAGCGTAGTTCCAGTGCCACGGCGGGAGAAACCCAAGTGTCTTCCGGATGGGTAGCCTATTGGCGGGCCCGCTACACTATTGCCCACCACTTGCGACAACCCGGATTCCTGGGTCCTCCAGACCCTTATATAGTATGAGGCTCCCCGCACTAAAGCAAACAAACTTCGGGCTAAGCCCCGTCCCATACCAGGGTAATGTGGTTGCACGGATTAATTGCCCCGGGTGAGTACATAATCACCAATGTCTTTTCTTTTAAAACCACAACTCCTTTTTACTCCATGTCCAACCTTAATTGTCCAAAACCATTTTTGAAACCATCTCAGTGGAGTAGATACTACTCCAAGGTTTTCGAAAGCATTTTCGAAACTTTCTTTGAGTGTTCCCATCCTAGAGTTTTTGCTCCACTACAAGGTTTATCAAAGGCTACGATGCTGACCATCGTGCCACTAAATCAAGGGGTATATGGGTAGGGAAATAAAGTGTCATCCCATGAGGAGGATAATACATGACCCGTGGAGCCGAGTCGCCAACAATTGCTATATAGGAGTAATAGCAATAATAAAACCATGCCTTTGAATAAACCTTTAAGAAACATGCAAGTGAATAGATAGGTTCAGATATGCATCAAGAATAGATGGCTTGCCTTGGTAGCTTGTCCTGGGTCTTTTTCTTCTTGATAAACAAAGATTTCTCCCTCCTCGGTACACTCCTCGTTCGATTCTATCGCCGGAAAAATAAAAACACACAATAAGCATACATGCATACACAAGTCACAAGCATTTCAGCACTCATACCATCTCATCAAAGAGTACCAGAATCAAACAAGTTTAGAAAACAAACAAAGTTTTAAAGGTTCTTAATTAACAAATTAAGCCTACTAGAATCTAGGGTTTCTTAAATTGATGTGAACACCACCACTTAGCAACCAATTCAAGCATGCAGGCCACAAATGAAGTAATCAGCACACTCATCTCAAATGCAGGTTGACAACAATCTTAAGAATCTAACAAAGTTGGATTTACTGAAAAACAATTTAGGGTTGATTTCCTATGAATTAAACAATAGGGAATAGCACTAGAGCACCAAAATATTCCTCAAATATTCTCTGAATCTCAGAAAAATATGAGGTAAAGTGCTCTGGAAAGCTCTTTCAAAGCATAATCCAACAAAGTTGGATTCAACACAAAATTCCCTTTCTACTACCAGTGGAAATTTTTCCTAAAAGTAAATACACACAATACCACTTTAATTACTACTGCAAGAATAAAGGTCCTAAAATACCAAACTTAGTTTGACATGCAAGTTAACACCTAAGAGCACCTCTGAAAATTAGAAACAAAGCATTTCAATATAAGGAACTCTAGATTTGCAATTTTGACTACAAGGATGCTTATTTTACAAGATTTAATTCAAGTAAATCTACAAGGGCCAAAGGTTTATGCATGCAATACTTCTAGGTAATTCACAATGAGAGGAACTCCCAGGAATTTGAATCACTCAATTTGGACCTGTAATTATTTTTCTATAATTTTTGCAAACTAGCAGATCTACTAAAAAGTTAAACAGTTTTCTATAAAAAAAAACAGCGCAGGCCGGAATCAGGCAGAGCTGGGCCGATTCGGGGGCGTGGCCGGCCCAGCCCACTCGGGCGTGCGCGGGAGACCGATTCCAAATGGGCTGCCAGGCGGGGCCCAGTCGCCAGCGGCAGCAGGGGCCGAAGGGGTACGGGGCGACGCTGGCCGTCCGATCTAGTCAAGATCGACGGCCCGCAGTCGTCTCCTACCTCCGACCGGGGGGAAACATGGCAGAAACCCTAGGAGGGTCTGTCGGGCATGGAGGCTCACCTAGGGGCTTCCCCCGGCGACGTCGAGGTGGCGGGGCGGCGCAGCGCTCGACGGGGACCTTGGAGATGGTCGGCATCGACATTTTGGGCGCCAGGGTGCAGATCTGAGCGATGGCCGTGGCGGTATTGCCAATTTGGAAGATTTCAGAAATGATAGATGGAAATAACTAGGGGCTCATAGGAGATGGAACGCACAATGGATTAGATAGGTGTGGTTTGGGTAAGATTAATGGTATTGCCAATTTGGAAGATTTTATGTGGGAATAGGCAAGACCACCAAAAATTGGAATGTGAAGATTTGGACCATACTACTTGAGACAAGGTTTTGAAAATTTGAAAATTAACCACTAAGGTTTTGGGTCCATAGGGTCCTATAGGAATAGGAGAACAAGGTAGGAGTTTATAAAATATTTGATGAGAATAAAAAGGTGCATGAAATAACAAGGTACCATTCATATGCATTTTATTATGCAAGAAAGATGAGATAGAGACATAGCTATTCTTGATGGAGGAAAAGTGATATTTTGCAAGAATAACATTTCCAAATGCTAGAAGAGAGGAAATGAATTTATGGAGAGATTTTATGATGAGTGTTGACTAATTATCAAGAGGATCAAGGAAGACTAGAGGGTGAAATCAGTTTTTGACTAGGGTTCAAAACCTAGTCATATAAATAGGTGGCATGCTTCAAAATGCACATGCAAGTGCATAGATAGTTAGAGTAGATCAAAAGGAAGAGGAATGGGTTAAATAATGGTCTCTGAACGATTTATTTCGAATTCTAGAAGTTTGAGCAAAAGTGCATATGATAATAGTCAAATGGTCAGTGATTTGATTAGGGTCAGAAACAGGATTAGAACTGGCATCAGATGGCCTCAAATGGCTAGGTGGCAATGGAAGGAATGGAAGAACACATGCCAAATATGAGTTCTAGGAAGGTACATTGCCATGAATAGAATAGATGAGCTTCATATTGGTGTGGGAAAATTGAATCTGTTAATAGACATGAAGATAGTCTGTACTCTAGGTGTTTGATGAAATGTCTGTAAGAGATGATTTTCTAGATTGGAGTGAAACCTTCTTATGGTTGGATGAAGATGATTCTAATAACACCATGGGTGATTTCCTTGGGCTTGTTTAATTATTTTTAAGATTCCTCAAAATGGAGCTCCTAATGCCTCATGATGAGACTAAGACATTAGAGTTAGGAATTTAGGATTGAGATGAAAATAACAATATAGGTTTGATTTGAGAGATAGAGTGGAAATAACTTACATGGGACAAAATATAGATTGATGAGGTTTGAAAAGGTTAGGCCACATGCCTATATGAGGAGTATATGCACACACAAGCAACTCATCAAAGTCAAACAGTCACACAAAGTCAACTCACCACACAAAGTCAATCATTTGCAGCTAATCTAGCATCATCAGAAACAATGATTGAAATAAAGGAGTAAGGCTTTGGTAGATAGTTTTAGAAACAAATGGAGACATAAACATCTCCTTTGCAAAGTCTTCGCAAAGGTGATTGAAATCCTTTTATAAATATCAACAAAATAAAAGTTTGTAAAATAGTTGGACCACTCTACATTGTAGGTCCAGATAGTTTTGTAAATACTTAGGTTTGATAAAAGCTTTGTCTCAAAAATAAATCTTGGCGCTTATTTGGATAAATAAAATAATTTGAATAGAAAAGGAGAGTTTGCCAAGATAATAGTTTTGGAAAATAACTAGAAGCATAAATAGGAGCATGATCACAAGGGCACAAGGATTGTGTTGGTTCACAATGGGGCTCAATAAGCAACTCAAGCAGACATCATTAACATAACAACCAAAACAAACAAGCAAGAAACAGTACTTCCAGAGGTTTGCTCGAAAAGTTTTTTGTTGGCCCTAATTTTTGGCCCACTAAACACTACCTAAACAGGGTTACAAAAAGTGGGGTGTTACAATATGAATGTTGTTTTCTCCCTAGTAGCAACATCACATCTACCACCTTAGAGGTTTCTGTCACTCCCCCAGGTGAAATAGAGACATGAACCCACTATCGAGCATAAATACCCCCTCTTGGAGTCACTAGCAACTACTCGGCCAAGATAGCTACTAACAACGGAGAGCATGCAAGATCATAAACAACATAGAGATAACAAAAGATAATATTCAGTACAGCAACTTAATCATAAACACCAATATTCATCGGATCCCAACAAACCAACATCATGGAATTAAATAACGGTGATCTCAATCATGTAGGGCAGCTCATGAGATCTAAACATGAAGCACATGGTGGAGAAGACAACCATCTAGCTACTGCTATGGACCCATAGTCCAAGGTAGACTACTCACTCATCGCTCCGGAGGCAAGCATGGCGATGAAGAAGACCTCCGATGGCGATTCCCCTCTCCGGCAGGGTGCCGGGAAGAGCTTCTGGACCCTCCCGATCTTCGGGTCAACGGCGGCGGCGGATCGCGATGTGTTCTGGAAATCTGATCGGGGTACTTTAGGTTTTTTCTGTCGGGGGGTCTTTATAGGCGAAGGGGCGATGTCAGAGGAGGGCCCAGGCCTCCTCACACCATGGTGGCACGGCCAGGGGCTGGGCCGCGCCACCTAGGCGTGTGGGCCCCTGGTGCTCCGCCTCCTACTCTCCTTCGGATCTTTGGAAGCTTCCGGGTAAAATATGACTTTAGGAATTTGTTTCGTCCAATTCTGAGAATATTTCCTGTGTATCACTTCTGAAACACAAAAATAGCAGAAAACAGGAAACTGGCACTGTGGCAACTTGTTAATAGGTTAGTTCCAGAAAATGCATAAAAGTGCCACGAAGTGTAATGAAATAATTGGCAAATGGTGTAAAAACAAGCATGGAGCATCAAAAATTATAGATACGTTTGAGACGTATCAAGCATCCTGATACGTCTCAAACGTATCTATAATTTTTGATGCTCCATGCTTCGTTTTACACCATTTGCCTATTGTTTCGTTACACTTAGTGGCATTTTTATACACTTTCCGGAACTAACCTATTAACGAAGTGCCACAGTGCCAGTTTCCTGTTTTCTGCTGTTTTTGTGTTTCAGAAGTGATACACAGGAAATATTCTCGGAATTGGACGAAACAAGTTCCTGAAGTCATATTTCACCGGGGAGCTCCCAAACATCCGAAGACCTGACGGAGGGGGGCCATGAGGCCCCCACACACAGGGGCGGCGCGGCCTGGCCCCTGGCCGCGCCACCCCCTTGTGAGGCCACGTGGTCCACCCTCTGACAGCCCCCTTTCGCCTATATATACCCCCTGACGAGAAAAACCTAAGGGCCCAATCAGTTTTCCAGAATACATCGCGATCCGCCGCCGCCGTCGACCCGAAGATCGGGAGGGTCCAGAAGCTCTTCCCGGCACCCTGCCGGAGAGGGGAATCGCCACCGGAGGTCTCCTTCATCGCCATGATTGCCTCCGGAGCGATGAGTGAGTAGTCTACCTTGGACTATGGGTCCATAGCAGTAGCTAGATGGTTGTCTTCTCCACCATGTGCTTCATGTTTAGATCTCATGAGCTGCCTTACATGATTGAGATCACTGTTATGTAATTCTATGATGTTGGTTTGTTGGGATCCGATGAATATTGGTGTTTATGATTAAGTTGCTGTACTGAATTATATCTTTTGTTATCTCTATGTTGTTTATGATCTTGCATGCTCTCCGTTGTTAGTAGCTATCTTGGCCGGGTAGTTGCTAGTGACTCCAAGAGGGGGTATTTATGCTCGATAGTGGGTTCATGCCTCTATTTCACCTGGGGGAGTGACAGAAACCTCTAAGGTGGTAGATGTGCTGTTGCTACTAGGGAGAAAACAACATTCATATGCTCAAGGGCATATGCTTTGTTTACATTACACACTTTGCTTAATGCAATTATCTGTTGTTCGCAACTTAATACTTCTAGGGTGTTCGGATGATATCCCCGGGGGTGGATTATTAGTCATAGATGCAGTTGGATGGCGGTCTATGTATTTTGTTGTAATGCCCAGAGTAAATCTCATAGTGATCTTCTTGACATATCACGTTAGCTCTATTCTATCAATTGCCCAACTGTAATTTGTTTACCCAGCATGTTATTTTGTCTATGGAGAGACACCACTAGTGAACTGTGGACCCCGGTCCTATTTTAATCATATTGCAATCAACTGTTTACTTTTCCCGCACTGTTTACTTTACTCGCATATACTATACTGTTTTCCACTCGATACACTCATAACCTTTGTTTCAAGCAAACCGGTGAGATTGACAACCTCATCGCAAGTTGGGGACAAAGTATTTGTTTGTGTGTGTGCAGGTTCCACAAACACCTCCAGTCATCATCGTCTCTCTTCTCCTGATCGATAAACCTTGGTTTCTTAACTGAGGCAAAACTAGCCGCTACACTCATCATACCTTCCTCTTGGGGTTCCCAACGGGCTGGTCAAGCACCACGCACAAGGACGTCTGCTTCCACATCAACCATACGCCAACAGCTTATTTTCTGGCGCCATCACCGGTAGCAGCTACTTTTCTGGCGCCGTTGCCGGGGAAGAGAGAAGACTTCTGCGAGGGGAGTTCTTCGCACACACATTCTTTGCTTTGTTATTTGTTTTGCTTTACTTTATTTATTTTACCTGCATTGCTTTTTATATCAAAAACCCAAAAAAATTAGAATCCTTTGTTGTTATTATTTTTGTTGGTCTGTTATTGTCTTGCTTTATCATGCTTTCTATCAATGGTTGGTTTCTTTGAAACTAAATCTTTTTGGCAAGGTGGGTTCACGGAAGAGCAGAAAAATTATTATGATGAACACCGCTTGTCACAGAAAGGGAAATACTTATGGGAACAAATCAATAGATTATATATCATTGCTAGAAATGTGTGCTCTACTTATAATGTTACTTATTGCTTTGATGAATCTTGTTGCTGTAGGAGGTATAAACACCTCCCTTTTCAATGTGAGTATAATGATGATGTTACCATATCTTCTTATATTAATGGAAATTATGACTTTTATGATGTGGAACAAATTGAAGAATTTATTGCTTGGAAGGGTGCATTTGAACTTGCTTATTTGCTTGAAAATATTGATGATGCACCTTATAAATATGAGGTTTATGATATACTCACATTTTGCTTTGATAATTACAAGGAAGGAAATGGCTATATTCTTAAATATCTCAATAGATGCTCTCCAACGGAAGAGACTAATGCCTTGAAGGAGCCTATGGAAGAAGAAATTGGAAGCTCATTGGATGAAAAAGAGGAGGAGAGTGATGATCAAGAGGAGGAAGAATGGAGCAACCCAGTTCTACCTCCCAATAAGAGTAACTCTTTAACTAATACCTTATTTGATAGCCCTCCATGCTTAACAAAGGAGGATGAGTGTGATATTTATATTGTTGATTTTGTTCATAATGCTACTGAAAATTATTACGAGAGAGGAAAATATGGTTGTTGGAATTCTCATGTTACTAAAACACCTCTCTCTATATTGAAAGTTCTGAAGTTGCTCTTGTTTTATCTACCATTACTTGTGACTATGTGCTTCTTTGATTTATCTTCTTACAAGATTCCTATACATAGGAAGTGGGTTAGACTTAAATGTGTTTTATATTTGCTCCTTGATGCTCTTTTTGGCTTCCATTCATATTTCTTATGTGAGCATCTTCGCACTTTTCTGCGCCTAGCTCAAAGGCGTTAAAGAAAAGCACTCTTGGGAGATAACCCAATGTTTTCTGTACAGTACTTTTTCTTTTATTTGAGTCTTGGAAGTCATTACTACTGTAATGACCGCTCCTTATCTTGTTTATTTCGTTTTTGTGCCAAGAGAAGCCTCTAATTGGAGTGAGGTAAAGATTTGGGGAAACTGCTGTCCTGAAACTGTTTTCGGTGCTGCACCGTAAAAATTCGTGAAAATTCTCTGTTTATCTTTTGGACCTGCGATTTCTTGTGTATATGCCCCAGGTTATATCCAAACATTTCTTAGTTGAACACTTTTTGATTTGAGCAACGGAAAATCCCTCAAAAATTCGTCCTTTGTCAGCTGTTCAGTTTTGACAGATTTCTGCCAATATTTGTTTTTGCCACTTTATCGCTTTCTTTTGAGTTCTTTTTGATCATGGAACTCTTGTGGAAGTTGCTACAGTAGTATATACTTTATATGTGGTGGTTTTGGGTTGAAACCTGAAGCTAAAAGAGGTTGAATATATTTTATGCTTACACTAATGTTGCTAATAGAATTGTGTTTAGTTTTGTATGAAGGAAGTTTTCAAGTGTAGGGATTGGAGAATGATGAGATGAGTTGAAGAATGGACAAAAGCTCAAGCTTGGGGATGCCCAGCACCCCAAGAAATATCCAAGAAGTACAAGCATCAAAGCTTGGGGATGCCCCCGAGGTACCCCTTCTTCATCGGCAAAAATCAGGTCACCTTTCAAAACACTATATTTTTATTGCTTCATGCACTATGTGTTTTTCTTGGAGCGTCAGTTGTTTTAGTTTTCTTAGTTTGCCTAGTTTGTTTGTTTTCTGCAATAAATGGTTGGACCCCAACAAATTCCCTTTGGAGGAGATGTACTCGTTTTCATTTGCAAAGAACGCTCTAGTTTTCACTCTTATTTAAAATCAAGCGTTCTACTTTTTCTGCTACTGCTTTTGGTTTTCGTTTTCGCCTTGATTTGCGTTCAGATCTTTTCATATCTTTTCATCAAGGTGTATTTTTGCCTCTGGACTTTATTGGTTTTCATCAAAAGAGGTGTCTTTAAAAATTTCAAATGGTGTTGGAAAAGAGAAAAAGCTTTGTGCAAAATAGTGGTACAAGAAGGAGCTTGTGTAGACTGCGGCTTAGGCTTTTTCATGTCATGCTAGATGTCTTTTTGATAGTATGCTTAGTGGTTTTGCTGTAGCATGACTTGTCTCAAATAACTGAGATTGCTTAATGAGCCTTTGAAAAATCATGCGTTGTTTTTATTGTATGGAAGCATTATTTTGGTTTTCTCCTTGATGCTTTATTTGGGTTGACTTGGCGCATGCTCACACATGTTAGACTCTTACAAAGTCGCCAATAGCCTTCATGATCATTTAGTTTTTGACTTTTGATGCCATCGTATGCTTCTTTTAATGTCGCTTTGTCGCTTTGCATGATTATGGCCATTATTGCTCTCTTAGTTGGTCGCTCCCAGTCTTTTGCTAGCCCTCACCTTGTACTGAGTATGAGCTCTACTCGTGCATCCAACTCCTAAAAGCCAAGTTTTCTGTTGTGTCCACTATAAATTCCTATACATGGTATTTGTAAGCCATTCCAAAGTAAAATTTTCGTGTGCTACCTTTCAAAAACCTTCAAAATACTTCTCGTTTTGTGACACTGTTTTCAGCTCATGGGGACGTAGTGGTCGGATTTGCTATCTTCCATATTGCTTATTCCAAAAAAAAGAGATAAAAAAAGAGAAAAAAATAAAAGAAAAAAAGGCACTCCTCCATGGTATGTGAATGTTGGTGGGCACCCGATGGAATCGGTTAGCCATGGTATGTGAAAGGAAAAGGTGGGGAGGAGTGCCAAGTTTTATAAAAAGAGCACCAAAGTGCCAATCTCTCTCTCAAAAACTTGCTTCATTTTTGTATGGAAGATAGTAAGAACCCCATTGCCAGTCGTTGACAAAGACAACCACCTCTCAAAACCAATTTTTATCTCTGTTTTACAAAATGAAAAGCTCTAGCACATGCTAAAATCACTGCTTCCCTCTGCGAAGGGCCTTTCTTTTACTTTTATGTTGAGTCACCACCTTCTTTCTTTATGCACCATTAAGAGAGCATAGTTGTCATTCTTAGTGTGATATGCATTGTCCCAAGGTTCATTGATTGACTCATATTGTTGGTTTCACTTGTTCTTAAATTATTTGTATATAGTCGCCCTCTTAAACTTTGAGGTGTCCTATGCATTTATGTTTTGCTCTCCATGAAGGACAAGCTGAAAACCACTTGTATGTTTTTCCTTATGATTTGAACACATGTTTGACTTTCATTGTTTCATTATCATGATCTTTTGTTTGTGTTCATTTGCATGTTTACAACATGGTTGCTAAGTTCTTATTGTCATGATTATATCTTCATGCCCATGTTTTAAGTTCTATTGATCCCAGCTCACCAATGCTTACATATATGATCAAGATTGTGTAGGTGCATGTCACCTCAAAAATTATTCTTTTGTTATCACTTACCTACTCGAGGACGAGCAGGAGTTAAGCTTGGGGATGCTTGATACGTCTCAAACGTATCTATAATTTTTGATGCTCCATGCTTCGTTTTACACCATTTGCCTATTGTTTCGTTACACTTAGTGGCATTTTTATACACTTTCCGGAACTAACCTATTAACGAAGTGCCACAGTGCCAGTTTCCTGTTTTCTGCTGTTTTTGTGTTTCAGAAGTGATACACATGAAATATTCTCGGAATTGGATGAAACAAGTTCCTGAAGTCATATTTCACCGGGGAGCTCCCAAACATCCGAAGACCTGACGGAGGGGGGCCACGAGGCCCCCACACACAGGGGCGGCGCGGCCTGGCCCCTGGCCGCGCCACCCCCTTGTGAGGCCACGTGGTCCACCCTCTGACAGCCCCCTTTCGCCTATATATACCCCCTGACGAGAAAAACCTAAGGGCCCGATCAGTTTTCCAGAATACATCGCGATCCGCCGCCGCCGTCGACCCGAAGATCGGGAGGGTCCAGAAGCTCTTCCCGGCACCCTGCCGGAGAGGGGAATCGCCACCGGAGGTCTCCTTCATCGCCATGATTGCCTCCGGAGCGATGAGTGAGTAGTCTACCTTGGACTATGGGTCCATAGCAGTAGCTAGATGGTTGTCTTCTCCACCATGTGCTTCATGTTTAGATCTCATGAGCTGCCTTACATGATTGAGATCACTGTTATGTAATTCTATGATGTTGGTTTGTTGGGATCCGATGAATATTGGTGTTTATGATTAAGTTGCTGTACTGAATTATATCTTTTGTTATCTCTATGTTGTTTATGATCTTGCATGCTCTCCGTTGTTAGTAGCTATCTTGGCCGGGTAGTTGCTAGTGACTCCAAGAGGGGGTATTTATGCTCGATAGTGGGTTCATGCCTCTATTTCACCTGGGGGAGTGACAGAAACCTCTAAGGTGGTAGATGTGCTGTTGCTACTAGGGAGAAAACAACATTCATATGCTCAAGGGCATATGCTTTGTTTACATTACACACTTTGCTTAATGCAATTATCTGTTGTTCGCAACTTAATACTTCTAGGGTGTTCGGATGATATCCCCGGGGGTGGATTATTAGTCATAGATGCAGTTGGATGGCGGTCTATGTATTTTGTTGTAATGCCCAGAGTAAATCTTATAGTGATCTTCTTGACATATCACGTTAGCTCTATTCTATCAATTGCCCAACTGTAATTTGTTTACCCAGCATGTTATTTTATCTATGGAGAGACACCACTAGTGAACTGTGGACCCCGGTCCTATTTTAATCATATTGCAATCAACTGTTTACTTTTCCCGCACTGTTTACTTTACTCGCATATACTATACTGTTTTCCACTCGATACACTCATAACCTTTGTTTCAAGCAAACCGGTGAGATTGACAACCTCATCGCAAGTTGGGGACAAAGTATTTGTTTGTGTGTGTGCAGGTTCCACAAACACCTTCAGTCGTCATCGTCTCTCTTCTCCTGATCGATAAACCTTGGTTTCTTAACTGAGGGAAAACTAGCCGCTACACTCATCATACCTTCCTCTTGGGGTTCCCAACGGGCTGGTCAAGCACCGCGTACAAGGACGTCTGCTTCCACATCAACCATACGCCAACAGCTTATTTTCTGGCGCCATCACCGGTAGCACATCCCCAAGCTTAACTCCTGCTCGTCCTCGAGTAGGTAAGTGATAACAAAAGAATAATTTTTTAGGTGACATGCACCTACACAATCTTGATCACATATGTAAGCATTTGTGAGCTGGGATCATAATAACTTGAAACATGGGCATGAAGATATAATCATGACAATAAGAAACTTAGCAACCATGTTGTAAATATGCAAATGAACATAAACAAAAGATCATGAAAATGAAACAATGAAAGTCAAACATGTGTTCAAATCATAAGGAAAACATACAAATGGTTTTCAGCTTGTCCTTCAAAGAGAGCAAAACATAAATGCATAGGACACCCTTAAGTTTAAGAGGGCGACTAGATACAAATAATTTAAGAACAAGTGAAACTAATCATCATGAATCAATCAATGAACTTTGGGACAATACATATTGCACTAAGAATGACAACTATGCTCTCTTAATGGTGCATAAAGAAAGAAGGTGGTGGCTCAACATAAAAGTAGAAGAAAGACCCTTCGCAGAGGGAAGCAGTGATTGCAAGTTTTATAACCTTCAAAAAGTATGGTACTTACCGGCTTTGAGCTCTCATTGCCCCCATCATAAGCATCTTGAATGGTTAAAGTTAAAGCGAGAACAATTATGATGCATATTCTTGACAAATCATAAGTTGAAAACTTCGTGTCCTGTGAATACGAGTACCCAAACCTCATGCTACTTTACTTAGAGTCCCAAGCAAGGCTCTTGTCATTGTAAATATATGCATATCATTGAGAACCGCCAATGGGGTAACTCCGTGCCCGATGACATGGAACAAGCCCACACCAAAATGACAGGACAAGCAGACAATGAACACCTCGACATCTCTTTTATTTGCCTTTTGTTTAGCTTTTTATTGTGAGATGCATCGTTGTATGTTCACCATGGGTATGCTGCAAATTTCCACCATGAATTATGCATGGCTTAGATTGGCGGCCCGGTGTTTCCCTAACACATATAAAAACTCCATGATCCTCACAAGATTCCCAATTCATTTCACAGCGCGGGCATCCATAAACAAAAGATCACGATATCAAATCAAATAAGAAGTGCAATGTTGAAAGCTTGCCCATGACTGCATGGCTGGGCTAGAATCCAACTTACAACTTGCAAGCATAACAACTCAACATAAGAGACCACAATGTCAAATTTTTAAGAACAGGAAAAAGTAAAGTGTGTCTTCCGGTTCGTGAGAGCTTTACTGACCGAATTTCGCATAACACTGGTAAGAGTTTAATTTGAAGAGAAAATAAAAGCAAGTCAAATTTACTTGGAATAGCAAATTGCTAGTAGGTATGTATGGTGGACACTTTGGAAAACTTTGGCTTTTCGGAGTTGGATGCACGAGTAGAGCTCATACTCAGTACAAGGCGAGGGCTAGCAAAAGACTGGGAGCGACCAATTAAGAGAGCAATAATGGCCATAATCATGCAAAGCAACAAAGCGACATTAAAAAGAAGCATAAGATGGCATCAAAAGTCAAAAACTAAATGATCATGAAGGCTATTGGCGACTTTGTATGAGTCTAACATGTGTGAGCATGCACCAAGTCAACCCAAATAAAGCATAAAGGAGAAAACCAAAATAATGCTTCCATACAATAAAAACAACGCATGATTTTTTTCAAAGGCTCATTAAGCAATCTTAGTTATTTGAGACAAGTCATGCTACAGCAAAACCACTAAGCATACTATCAAGAATACATCAAACATGACATGAAAAAGCCTAAGCCGCAGTCTACACAAGCTCCTTCTTGTACCACTATTTTGCATAAAGCTTTTTCTCTTTTCCAACACCATTTGAAATTTTTAAAGATACCTCTTTTGATGAAAACCAATAAAGATCAGAGGCAAAAATACACCTTGATGAAAAGATATGACAAGGTCTGAATGCAAATCAAGGCAAAAACGAAAACCAAAAGCAGTAGCAGAAAAAGAAGAACACTCGATGAACGATAAGAGTGAAAGACTGAGTGTTCTTGGCAAATGAAAAGCAAGGCAACTTCTCCAAAAGAAATTTGTTGGGGTCCAACCATTTATTGCAGCAAACAAACAAACAAAACCAACTAAGAAAACTAAAACAACTAACGCTCCAAGAAAAACACATAGTGCATGAAACAATAAAAATATAGTGTCTTGAAAGGTGACCTGATTTTTGCCGATGAAGAAGGGGTGCCTCGGGGGCATCCCCAAGCTTTGACGCTTGTACTTCTTGGATATTTCTTAGGGTGATGCATGGGCATCCCCAAGCTTGAGCTTTTGTCCATTCTTCAACTCATCTCATCATTCTCCAATCCCTACACTTGAAAACTTCCTTCATACAAAACTAAACACAAATCTATTAGCAACATTAGTGTAGGCATAACATATAATCAACCTCTTTTTGCTTCAGGTTTCAACTCAAAACCACCACATATAAAGTAAATACTACTGTAGCAACTTCCACAAGAGTTCCGTGATCAAAAGAACTCGCAAAGAAAGCGATAAAGTGGCAAAAAGAAATATTGGCAGAAATCTGTCAAAACAGAACAGCTGACAAAGGCTGAATTTTTGAAAGGTTTTCTGTTGCTCAAATCAAAAAGTGTCCAACTAACAAAAGTTTGGATATAACCTGGGGCATATTCACAAGAAATCGCAGGTCCAAAATATAAACAGAGAATTTATACGAATTTTTACGGTGCAGCACCGAAAACAGTTTCAGGACAGCAACATCCCCAAATCTTTACCTCGCTTGCATTAGAGGCTTCTCTTGGAACAAAAACGAAATAAAAAGGATAAGGAGCGGTCATTATAGTAGTAATGACTTCCAAGACTCAAATAAAAGAAAGAAAACTGAAAAGAAAACATTGGGTTATCTCCCAAGAGTGCTTTTCTTTAACGCCTTTGAGCTAGGCGCAGAAAATTGCGAATCAAGTATTTTCAGAAGAAACATTAAGATCAACAGCAGAGGTCTTATCAATAAGGCATTGTATTTCATCCACATAAGTTTTTGAAGACCCTTTGTGATCATGCTTTTGTACACTATTTTCATCAAAAATATTTTCAGGACAGATCCAATCAAAATTATTTTTGAAAGCTTCACACAATCCCAAAAGCTTGCAAGTTATAGGTATTTCAGCCCTTTCATCGTCTGTACTAATAACATTTATAGGTGAACCGAGTTTATTAAAATGTTTAAGAACTTTCCTAGCTTCAATAACAACATCTTTAAATTCTAAGCGCAAAGTTTCCAAGATAAAAGCTTTCTTTTCGGGATCCTCAATTTCATGAAGCTTAAGGAACATGTATTGCATAAAAGGATTAAGACTAGCAAACCTAGTTTCCAACATGTCAATTAAATAAACAGAAGCAACTTCAATACTAGGAGCAAGCTCAACCCAAGACTTTTCCTCAACTTCCTCATGCATACTAATGTGACTAAAGAACTCAATGTTACTTTTGCCAATAATCGAACCACTACCTACTGAGAGATCCTCCATAACAAACTTAGGGAACAACATGATGAACTAAAAGCAAAGAAATAACAACTACCAAGGATTCTAATTTTTTTGGGTTTTTGATATAAAACGATGCAAGTAAAATAAAGTAAAGCAAAACAATAACAAAGTAAAAGATGTGTGTGCGAAAACTCCCCTCGCAGAAGTCTTCTACTTCCTCCCCGGCAACGGCGCCAGAAAAATAGCTGATGGCTAGCTGATGAAGGAGATTATTCTTCTTCGTCCCCCAGCAATAGTCCTTGTGTGTGGTGAATGACCAGCCCATTGGGAACCCCAAGAGGAAGGTGTGATGAGTATAGAAGCTGGTTTTCCCTCAATTATGAAACCAAGGTTTATCGTTCTTGGAGAGGAGAGACAGGCGACTGAAGGTGATGCTTGCTAGTTTGTGACAGCTGTAGACAATTTATATATGGCGCCTTGTCCAAGCTTTGCTTGCTAGCTGCAACGTGGAACCTGCACACACACAAACAAGTACTTTGCTCCCAACTTACGATGAGGTTGTCAATCTCACCGGTTTGCTTGAAACAAAGGATATGAGAGTATCGAGGGGAAAATAGTAAAGTATGCGAGTAAAGTAAACAGTGCAAGTAAAGTAAACAGGTGATAGCAATATGATGGAAATAGGACCGGGGTCCACAGTTCACTAGTGGTGTCTCTCCATAGATAAAATAACACATGCTAGGTAAACAAATTATAGTTGGGCAATTGATAGAATAAAGATAAACGTGATATGTCAAGAAGATCACTATGAGATTTACTGGGCATTACAACAAAATACATAGACTGCCATCCAACTGCATCTATGACTAATAATCCACTCACGGGGATATCGTCCGAACACCCCATGAGTATTAAGTTGCGAACAACAGATAATTGCATTAAGCAAAGTGTGTAATGTAAACAAAGCATATGCCCTTGAGCATATGAATGTTGTTTTCTCCCTAG
Organism: Dactylis glomerata; assembly: GCA_007115705.1. NCBI lineage: Eukaryota > Viridiplantae > Streptophyta > Magnoliopsida > Poales > Poaceae > Dactylis > Dactylis glomerata. The sequence continues at coordinate 4,162,439 of QXEO01000528.1, read as the reverse complement.
TAGCAACAGCACATCTACCACCTTAGAGGTTTCTGCCACTCCCCCAGGTGAAATAGAGACATGAACCCACTATCGAGCATAAATACCCCCTCTTGGAGTCACTAGCAACTACTCGGCCAAGATAGCTACTAACAACGGAGAGCATGCAAGATCATAAACAACATAGAGATAACAAAAGATAATATTCAGTACAACAACTTAATCATAAACACCAATATTCATTGGATCCCAACAAACCAACATCATAGAATTACATAACGGTGATCTCAATCATGTAGGGCAGCTCATGAGATCTAAACATGAAGCACATGGTGGAGAAGACAACCATCTAGCTATTGCTATGGACCCATAGTCCAAGGTAGACTACTCACTCATCGCTCCGGAGGCAAGCATGGCGATGAAGAAGACCTCCTGTGGCGATTCCCCTCTCCGGCAGGGTGCCAGGAAGAGCTTCTGGACCCTCCCGATCTTCGGGTCGATGGCGGCAGTGGATCGCGATGTGTTCTGGAAATCTGATCGGGGTACATTAGGTTTTTTCCGTCGGGGGGTCTTTATAGGCGAAGGGGCAATGTCAGAGGAGGACCCAGGCCTCCTCACACCATGGTGGCGTGGCCAGGGGCTGGGCCATGCCACCTAGGTGTGTGGGCCCCTGGTGCTCCGCCTCCTACTGTCATTCGGATCTCTGGAAGCTTCCGGGTAAAATATGACTTCAGGAATTTGTTTCGTCCAATTCCGAGAATATTTCCTGTGTATCACTTCTGAAACACAAAAACAGCAGAAAACAGGAAACTGGCACTATGGCAATTTGTTAATAGGTTAGTTCCAGAAAATACATAAAAGTGCCACGATGTGTAACGAAACAATTGGCAAATGGTGTAAAAACAAGCATGGAGCATCAAAAATTATAGATATGTTTGAGACGTATCAGTAATCAAGAGCAAGGCTTTGGCTAAGTTCACTGCCAAATGGACTGATCCATTCGCCGATGAGCCTCCCAAGAAGGAGTCAATGCTTCCAGGGGAGGAAGCCCCCGGCCTCTGGGTCATGCACTTCGACGGCGCCTTCAACCTTCCCGGTACGGGGTCTGGCGCTATCCTTACCTCTCCCTCTGGGGACAAGCTCTTCTATGCCATCCAGCTCTGCTTCAAACTAGAGCACAAGGTCTCCAACAAAATCATGGAATACGAAGGACTACTCGCTAGCCTAAGGCCGGCGAACGCGTTGGGCATCAAGCGTCTCATCGTCAAGGGAGATTCACAGCTGGTTGTGAATTTCTCGAACAAGAGCTACACTCCAAAAGATGAGCACATGGCTGCTTATCTAGAGGAGCATCGGAAGATGGAGAAGCACTTCCAGGGCCTAGAGCTGAAGCACATCCCGAGAGGGGAGAACATGGAAGCGGACGAGATCACCAAGTGCGCCTCTCATCGCTTGGCACAGCCTACCGGCGTCTTCGAGGAGCGTCTCTTCAAACCGTCCGCCTCTCCATCGTCATCTAGATCAGATCCTCCGCCTGCACTGTTGCCGCCACCGGAGCAGGGGGCTCCAGACTGTGGGCCTCCTTCGGGTGACCGCGTCCTTTTGGCGTTGGCACGGCAGGAGAGAGTGGATTGGATCCTCGAGCTCAAGGCCTTCCTCATCAGCAGCAGGCTTCTCGAGGATGAACAGGAGGACGAAAGGATAGTGTGTCAATCTTCGGGCTACTGCATCAAGGATGGTGACTTGTACCGGCGTCGCCCAAATGGCGTTGCTCTGAAGTGCATATCTACTCACCAAGGTCAAGAGCTTCTCAGGGACATCCACGCTGGCGAATGCGGGCATCACGCTTCGGCTTCAACTCTTGCCGCGAAGGCATATCGAAGCAGCTTCTACTGGCCTTCAGCCCTCGGGGACATGGCGGAAATGGTCAAGAGGTGTGAGGCATGCCAATTGCATGCCAAGCAGATTCATCAGCCAGTGCAGGAGCTGCAAACCATCCCACTCACTTGGCCCTTTGCAGTTTGGGGGCTGGACATCCTTGGTCCATTCCCCAGAGCGCAATGGGGCTACCGCTACGTCTACGTCGCCATCGATAAGTTTACCAAGTGGGTAGAAGTGGAGCCGGTGTGCACAATTTTGGCCTGGTCCGCGGTCAAGTTCATCCATGGGCTGGTCTATCGCTTTGGTGTGCCTAACCGCATCATCACCGACAACGGCAGCTAGTTCACCAGCGGGCTATTCCGGGAGTACTGCGCATCGGCCAGCATCAAGATCTACTTTGCCTCCATCGCCTACCCTAGGAGCAATGGCCAAGCTGAGCGTGCCAACGCCGAGGTCCTCAAGGGACTCAAGACGAAAGGCTTCAACGCCAAGCTCGAAGCCTACGGGAAAAAGTGGTTAGACAACCTCCAACCCATCTTGTGGTCGATCAGGACCACCGCCACCAAACCCACTAGAGAGACCCCTTTCTTCCTGGTCTATGGGGCGGAGGCTGTTCTTCCCACTGACATCAAGTTTGGGTCGCCAAGAGTACTCGCCTTCGATGAAATTTGCCAAGAGGACCTCATCAAGGACCATCTCCTCCAGCTCGAAAAAGTTTGGTGCCAAGCTGCACTCCGTGCTGCGAGGTACCAGCAAGGACTGCGCTGCTACCATAGCCGCCATGTTCGTGCAAGGACTCTAGAGGTTGGCGACCTGGTGCTGAGAAGAATACTCTCTCGCGAGGGCCTGCACAAGCTGTCGCCAATGTGGGAAGGCCCCTTCAAGGTGACGCACATCTCCAGGCCAGGCTCGCCGCGGCTGGAGACCGCGGAAGGCATGCCAGTGGGGAACCCGTGGAACATAGCTCATCTACGAAAGTTATACCCGTAGGTTCCTCACGAGGCAGAAGACCATTTTCATGGCACTTCGTATCAGCTTAAACTACTCTTCAGCACTGATATTAAGTTATAGCACACTATAGCACCTCTGCTTCGGCATGATATTACAATGGCATGAAGTCCATTTATTTTTTGTTTTACTCCACGTGGAAGGGGGCTAGGCATGGTGTCTATGCTGGGGCCTTCACCTAGAAAATAGCAAGCCTAAAAAACCCAAAGGGAATGAGCTCTGATCGGGGGCGTTGGCCCTGTTATCGATCACCTCCAAGTACCCATGGTGCTTAGTTCCTCGCAAAGTACACCAGAAAGTAAAAAATCTTTGAGAAAAGTCCATGGTGTGCCCAAGGCACCCACTAAGGACTGGCGCCTCGTGAGAAACCCTCATGAGCCTCGTGAGCAACCCTCACGAGGAAGCAAGAACACGTCGATGCTCAAAGCATCCGTAGGAAGATTCCCTCTTCTGAGGAAGGCCTAACATGGCAGGATTATTGAAGACCAAGGCCGCTCTGATCAATCTTGCGAAGGAGACGTAGATCCAGAGGTCTATGCCAGGCCCTTCACCTCGTGAGCAACCCTCAACGAGGTGTCAACGGTCTCTAGGCTCTCTTAAGCATCGACATTTTCACGTCTGTGAAGGCCCCATGAATCGCCACGCGCGGCAATTTGCTCTTAGCTGCTGGCATAGATAGTGCTGCACTCCTCCATGATGGAGAAGGTCCCTGTGCCGGTCATAGGGGCATCTTATTCGCCTTCTTTTTTTCGTTTGTTTTATCAACTTGTTTTTTTGTTTTCGGGGATTTGGGTTTTTTTTTCAACTTTTTCTTCAACTTCTTGTCTTAGGAATCATCCAGTGCCGTCGCCGGCGCCAACCCCATCTTGAGCTCTGAGGCGCTGGGAGGCCTCCCGTCGACCCTAACAACTCACTAGGGCTCTCGAGCGTGCGAATGACTAGGACAAGGGAGAGCAACAATAAGCCAAAAGCAAGATAGCTAATAAGGAGATTTCATTAAAGCACCCTCAACAAGGGGAGGAGCAAAAGCATGGCGGGGCATACCTCACTGGTGAAGACTACATAGCAAAAGAGGGGAGGAGACTAGCTCTCATCCCTAGAAGACTACCACGCCGGGATCTCCTCTTCACTGCACCGCGGGCTGGGTGAAGATCCACACCGAGGCCTCTAGCGCCCCTAGCTTGAAGCAGAAGACGAGGTGGTCACCGACATAGAGGCGATGGCCGAGGGAGAAGGCCCTCTAGCGCTGGAGAGGATGACGTTGCCGCCCGCTCCGAGGAGGATGTCCACAGGCCAGAAGAGATCTGGCCTACTCTGCTCCCCCAGAGCGATTTCCCCGGAGCTGTGCCGGGGGCGTAGACCACCCTCCAGATTGCGTCGGGCAACCGAAGGGAGTTGAAGCTCCAGGCGTCGATGATGATGAGGAGCTCCAGGAAGCGGGACACTGGGGCAATGAGGGGCCCCAGCATCGCCACCGCCAAGGGCCAGGGAGTGGCCACCACCCCGGCCACCGGCGGGGCCACCTCCTGTGGCCCCGGTCCATCTGCAGCAGTGGGAGGGGGCCCCAGGGTGGCCTCCATCTCCTGGAGAACGCGATCGATGCTCCCCAAGGAGCAGGGAGCTGGCGCCGCTGCCAATGGCGATGGCGAGTTCAGAGCGCCTCCGGGCGCAGGACCCCGAAGGGTCAGAGCGCTGGAGGTCCCCGGGGCGGCGCGGCTCGCCTCGTCCTGCCTTGGTGCACCTATGCACAGGGGACCGCTGGCGCTGGGCGTCCACCGGGCGGGGACCTTCTCCTTGTTCTTGCTGCCCGAGAGGCATCCGCGACGCTTCGTCCCCGAGCTCGATCCAGCGGCGGAGGAGTTGGAGGGATCCATGAGCTTGGGGCGAGGGAGAGGAAATGGCACTGGAGGAAGAAGATGAGGTGCCGGCGATCTCGAGGAGGCTGTATTTAAGGGGGCGGGCGGCGTCGATGCATCAAATCGTAGTGTGGGAATCAAAGCATTGGCGCAGTGCTCTGCAGTGAAGCGACGCGCCATCATGACGGTTTGACGCCTCAGGGACTGCAGCGTCGCCCGCCGTTTTGTCTCACCAGCTGCGGCCGCGCCACATGTTCGCGGCCTCTGCATCTTCACATGGACCTCTGACCGCGCGTTGATGCACGTGGTTGGAGGGCCCAGCAGCTTTTGGGGCCCCTGGCCCTTCGCTTCCTCCAAAGGGCGCGTTGGCGGGCTAGGCTCCCGGGGGCTACTATCGGTGTAATGGATACCAGGGTATCCTAGTCCACCAGCTCCTGGGCCCCTTCATGGGCCCATCTTCAGCCCAGGGGAGGATCAATGACCCAAGACCACAGAGAAGACCCTCATGAGGAGGCGCCTCATGAGGAGAACGACAACCAAAACCGCTAAGGACCAGAAGACCTCCTCACGAGCTCCTGCTGGTGAGGGGAGGGACCATGTCTATGTTAGCTCGGCACATTGACATGCAAAGCAAGAAGATGTGGGCAGAAGACCGCGTACCACCCACGCTACCCTCGACAGGGAGGAGACCAACTTTTGTTGTGTCTGCATAAAGCAACACAGTGGTTGTTGGCCACCCCCCTAAAAATAATGTGGACGGTGCAGGGCACCAGAGGAGGACGTCAGCTTTCTCCACCCACTCTCGTGGAGGGGTGCCACTGCTCTGCGAAGACTACATCCATCGAAGAGTATAGTCTATAGCAGTCCTCCCTCCTTGGCCATATGTGGCAACCCCTTCCCCAAGATGATAAGGGGAAGGAGGTGCTGGGCGCTATAAAAGGAGGGGGAAGCAACCCTTAGAGGGGATCGAATCTTCATCTTCTTCAGGCTTCTAGTTGGGCATGCAGGTTCTTCAACCTCTGGCCAACTAGAGCTTTATAACCAAGGCCTTGTACTCCTCGGGAGGGGTCGCATCGTAATACAAGAAGGCAGGAAGTAGGGGTTTTACCTCACCACGAGGGCCCTGAACCTGGGTAAGGCTCGGTGTCTCTCTCTGCAGTGTGTTGTGCGTTCGACGACTCGAGGCTTCCGTCACCATCTTTCATTGCGATCCAAGATCTCCCACATTCAGCCCCCTACGTCCGAATCTTTGGGTCCATCGCGTGGTACCCCATGTTCTTGCGACACAAAATCCATCGACATGTATAACCTTTCGGTTCGTGTGTTCCGAGGCCATTTCTGTATATGCTAGGCTCATCAAGTCAAACCCAAGTATCTCCGTATGTTCAAAAACTAGCTTGCACCCATTATATTTGAACGTAGAGTTTATAGCACCCGATCATCATGAGATGCTTGAACACGATGAACTTTCGCAATGGCGCATACGAGGGGAGAACACAATTTTATCTTGATCTTCAAGTGAGGAATCATCTTATAATGCTACCATCGCGATCAAAGCATAATAAGATACATAAAAGGATAAACATCACATGCATATAATTTTATGTGACATGGTATAGCCAATCTCCGCGCAATGATCTCCATCTTGTGTGCGCCGGCATGATCTCCATCACTCCACCATGATTGGCTCCACCACAAATAGAAACTACAACTATTGCTAACTACTTAGCGATAAAGTAAAGTGTAACACCCTCGAATTTATAGCAAATTTGAAGTACCCGTCATGCAATCCATCACAATCCCAGAATCATTGTTGTGATTCACATAACGTAATTGGTATCATAGTCATAGCCCTTAATAATAAATAACTAGGTATACATAGGTGGTCATACAGACCAAACCTTACATTACATCAATATGCAGCAGAATAATACTTTGGGTCCATATCATCAAGCTTCAACCGCACAGGCAAAGCCGACAGTAGGAAACGAGCCTAATTCGCAAAATCATCAACGAATCCTTCCTTCTTGATTTTTTTCTCCTTCAAATCTGGCCAAGTTAATAGCCAGGGACAGAGCCATGAGTACATTGGATGCACTCGCAAACCATCTTATAAATAAATGAAAGATAAATGCATGGCTCATATAATGGTCTAAGCTCTAAGTTTATTTGCACAAAGCTAATTTTCTTTTCCAAGAGTATTCATTAAAAGGGAAGAAAACATTTAGCTTGATAAGTAAGTTTGAGATGGAACCCTCAATTGTTGATCACTTTCTTTACTCAAGTCACCTTCATAGTCATAGTCATTTCTTGTCACAATTCAGTTTATTATTTCAACACTTGACAAAGGTTAAGTACCGCTAACCCAACTGTCCATGACCGTGGACGCGGCTATTCGAATAGTTTTACTCTGCAGAGGTTGTACACTTTACCCACACCATCCAATTACTTATCGTGTAGGTGACATCCCAGCATAATGACGTATGCCACGACAAGCAACTAGCCATTAATGTTTCACCTGCCTGCCTTAGCATAAACACTACCACCTAGAGTTGTACCCCTCAACACCAGAGTCCAGGAAGCTGTCCGGGGTGTGCAAAGTCCCCAACCGCTTGAACCTCTGGAATGACACTCACCGAGGTAGAGTCCTACCCATGATAGTCCATTTTCAATGTGTCATGGGAATTTAGAGACAGTAGCCATGGGGAGGCTTATCGGAGGGGCTCGACGTTGGTGACGATGGGTCCGGCTCGGGATTGTGCCAACAGAGACACCTTGGTTTACCCAGGTTCAGGGCCCTCCCGGTTGGAGGTAAACCCCTACTTCCTGCCTGCTTCATATTGATTGTAGTAACGATTACAGTGCTCCTCGAGCTGTTTGGCTAGAGGAGGAAGAAGAAGATCGAATCTCCCCTATGCTAAGGGTCCAGGCCCCCTTATATAGACGGGGGCCTGGTTACAGCTTTATGGTGGCAATTCGACCGGCTGCCGGCTCCTCGGCGGCGGTGTCCTTGGCGTCATCCTCTGACCTTGCTCTGGCAAAGACACTTTATAAAGTGTCTTTCCCTTGGACCGGCATCTGGAGGGCATATCCCCTCTCCTCTGCCTCGGATCCCATCGTGGGTAAGGGTCTTCGATCTCTCATTGGTTGGACGTGGTCGTGGCGTTCGTTACTCCTGTTCTGCGCCCCTGATGGTCTTGTCGGGGCCGTTCCGCTTTTGGCGAGACAACCGTTGGGGAGTTTTGTCTCCATCGCCCGGCTCCAGTCCTCCTCGGTGGAGTCGTCAGCCGGCCGCTGGCGTAGCCGGCCCTTCGAGCGGAGCCGGTCTTCTTGTGCTGAGGCCGTGGGATTTCCTGGGATGCCAGCCGGCATATTGCCCGGCTCGTAATGCGCCCCCTAAGTCATCCCCACGACACTAGCCCCCGAAACTGGCGAAGTCTCATGGGCTAGCATGGGGCTTCGATGGGTTCTTCTTTTCGCCAAAGTCTTGCTCGTCCTCATCGAAGTCCCAGGATCTCCAGTTCGGCCTGGTGTTCTAGTTGTCGAGGCTGGGCCTCGCGGAGTTTCTCCGGCCGTCTCGGGATGAACCGGCTCCGGTGGTGGCCCGGCTGGCGACCGTGAGCCGGTGAGCCACGAGCCGGCGTGCCGCCTCCTGGGAACTTGCGCCGCTTCGAATATCGTTCCCACGCAGCGGCCGGCGCAGCGCGCCAGTGACCAGTTTTGACCCTTCGGCCGCCACAATGATTTCGGCGGACGTCACGTAATGAGGCGGGGCAGGCGTCAGCGTCGCGTCCCATCGAAACGCCACGCGTGCAATTAAATCGCATTAAACCGGCTTGGCTTTTCGTGCCCTGCCAGCCCTTAAATCCTGGAGCTCTCGAGGGTTTTCTTCACTCTCGAGTGCCTCCACTCCTGCTCCCCCAACAAACTGTCGCCTCCGCTTCTCCCGCTGTGGCCTTGATGTCATCACCCAGGACGACCAGCGGGGCTGGGGCCGGAGCTGGCGACGGGCCGGGTGAGCACGAGCGCAGTCGTCCACTTGGAGGCCCGGCGGTGATGCCGCCGTTGCCTCGGAAGCGCGGTTGCCCGCAGGGCAGCAGGAACAAGAAAACCCTGGCCGCGCTCGCGGTAGCGGCCGGCACCGCGGCCGCCACCCGGCCTCTCGGGATCGGCCGCTCCTCCGTCATTGCCGCGGCCCCTAGCGGGACCGTGGCTACGGCCGCCGGCGGTGTCGTGGTTCCCGCGGCCGCGACCTCTGTTGCCGGCCTCTCCGGGACGCCCCTGCAAGCGGCAGCGGCCCTCGTCGGTGCTGCGATGGCGTTCGGGGCCGCTCCTCCGGGCCTCGCCGGCCTGGACGTCGGTGGCTCTTCCAGCGCGGCCGCTGGGAAGGTGCGGAAAGCGCCGCCGCACCCGCCAACCAGGCAGCGGCTTTCCTATGTTCCGGTACACGGGTTCGCCACCGCCTTGGTGCCCCTGCTGGCCGGGAGTAGGGAGCGCCTTCCACTCCCCGCCAGCTTCGTTGGCACCATGGGGAGGAACCCCCCGACAAGCTTCATGATCGAGGATGGCAGCGGCGGGCAGCCGATGTACGACGCCGAGGTCCTCCATGATGAGGAGGGGAAGAGCTACCTCACCGGAGGGTGGGAGCGATTCTTCAGCGACTACGGCCTGGAGCGGGGGTGATCTCTCCTCCTGACTCACCGCGCCAGGTCGCACATCCTCTGCGTCCGCGTCATCGACGGATCCGGCTGCGCCCGCGCCTACTCCCCCTGGCCATGATCGGCGAGCGGCCCCGAAGCCTCCCTCTCGGCGATGACATCGTCAACAGGAGTCTAGGGGTTAGGTGGGGGAGTCCTTTTGCTACTCCGGCCCTTAGCGTGGCCCTTATTATGTAATCACTAGCCGTATGGCTAAGAACCTCTTTAATTTCGTGCAGATCTTTACTTGCTCTTCATCGCTTGCTGTGTGAATGTCCTTCTTCACTGTGTGCCTTGGCCATCGCGCAACTGCTTTCTGCTTGACACCATTGCGATGCGATGATCCTTCCCTTAACGAGACCGCTGTTCACGCGAGTCCATAGATAGGGATTGCGGTAGTTATTGTCCTGCGCGGACGCTCCAGGCAGGCTCCTCCAGCTTCAGCGCGGAGGGAACGGTGCTTCCGCTTGCCGGCTCCGGGGGGAACAAATCAGTCCCGGCTCCGCGGAGTTGGAGCGGGGACTGAGTCTTGTACCGGCTCGGGCGAGGTTGAAGCCGGCACGTTTCCCCTCCCAGGCCTTCGCATGTCCCAAGCCACGATTGGAGCAGACCTCCTAGCCTCTGGCTCTAGCCGTTGCTTTGCGAGTCTTAAGTTTTCAATTTTGTTGCTCGTTTGCTGATCGTGTCGCAGCGCCAGCTGAACGGACAGCCGGCGAGGTAGTGGAGCCGGCCTGCTTCTGAAGGCCAATTCCCTTTCCCCTAGCCCCCGAGTTTTGGGGTAGCTGGACTGACAGCTAGCTCGAAACTGAACCTTCGCGAATGATGCCAACGCCAAACGAGGTAGCTCTAGCTTCGAACCTCTTGGGCGTGGCTTCTCAGCCCAAACATCGAGAGTCTGCGACTATCAACTATTCGTCGGTTTTGCCTTTGCCCGGTTCCCTCAACCTTTTCCTTAATCTTCCCACCCTTCGGCCCTTCTACCCCCAACCGGCAGCCTGGTGCCGGTTGGTCTCCCTTGGGCCGGTAGCCGAATGCCGGCCTAGGGTGGGAGCGTGCCACGGAGTGAGAAGTAGTACTTCGGTCTATCGGGCCCCCGACTCGTGCTAGCCTATGCTTAGTTGACAGACACTGCCCTTAACGCTTGGTTGAGCGGTTTTTCTATCATTTGTGGTTCTGCTCCGCGGCTTTCCCTCGTATGTGATCTGCCGGCTCCTATCTGTCCGGCTGCGCGGAGCCGGAAGGCAGAGGTTGGGCTCGAGACCTTCGTCATACGCAGTACTCATCCGGCTGGCGAGAGATCGAACTTTTCCGGGGCTGCCGGCTGTGGCTCGGTGCCTGGAGCCGGCTGCTGGTCAAGTGAATAACGCAGGAAGCAAAACATGCACGAAGTGTTTTTCCCCGGAGCCGGCCGTAACTAGCCGCTCCATTTTCCTTTATGCATTGACACATTTTTCGGGGTACAAGCTTTTGCCTTAACAGAAGAAAGGTATTAGGAGACTGACATTCCAGGGACGCTCGGTCTCCTTGTCAGAGTTATCTGCCTTGTTCTTTCTGGGCTCTTGTGCGTCGATGAGGTAATATGCCCCATTGCCCAGCACCCGGCTGACAATGAACGGTCCCTCCCAGGGAGAAGACAGCTTGTGCAAGCCTTTAGTGCTTTGGACCAGCCGAAGTACGAGATCGCCTTCGCAAAATGCGAGCGAGCGAATTTTCCGGCTGTGGTATCGTCGCAGCTGCTGCTGGTAGAGCGCTGATCTAGCCAGAGCTTGCTCTCGAGACTCCTCAAGGAGGTCGACGCCATCTTCGCGAGCTTCTTTTGCTTGTTTCTCTGTGTACTAGACAATTCTGGGCGCGCCGAACTCGATGTCCGTGGGTAACACCGCCTCTGCTCCATAGACTAGGAAGAAAGGTGTGAAGCCCACAGAGCGGTTTGGAGTGGTGCGCAGGCTCCAGAGCACTGAGGGTAGCTCCTCGACCCAACAGCCGGCTGAGCGCTCGAGAGGCTCGACCAGTCTTGGTTTGATGCCGGCCAGGATCAGCCCATTTGCCTTTTCCACTTGTCCATTTGACTGAGGGTGCGCCACTGACGCTAAGTCTAGTCGGATGCCTTTCTGACCACAGTAATCAGCAAAGACTCCCTTCGCAAAGTTCGTCCCATTGTCGGTGATGATGCTGTGGGGAACTCCATATCTCGTGATGATCTCGTTGAAGAACTTGATCGTGGACGAGCCATCGAGTTTCTTGATTGGCTTGGCCTCGATCCACTTGGTGAACTTGTCCACGGCTACCAGCAGATGTGTCAAGCCCCCGGGTGCGGTCTTGAATGGCCCTTCCATGTCCAGGCCCCAGATCGCAAACGGCCAGGTGAGCGGGATGGCCTTGAGGGCTGCCGCTGGAGTGTTTCTGTGCTTGGAGAAGCACTGGCAACCGTTGCATTGCTTCACCAGTTGCTCCGCATTCTGCTTGGCCGTCGGCCAATAGAAGCCATGGCGGAAGGCTTTGGCCACCAAGGCTCTGGAAGATGCGTGATGTCCGCACTCCCCTTGGTGTATTTCTCTTAGCAGCACTGTCCCTTATTCTGGCTCAATGCACTTCTGGTAGATGCCTGACATGCTGCGCTTGTACAGCTCGCTGTTGATGATGGTGTATGCCCCAGCTCGGCGCTGAATTCGCCTAGCTTCCGCTTCGTCTCGCGGCAGGTCCCCAATGATGAGGTAGTTGGAGAATGGCTCCGCCCATGAAGGTATCTCCCGTATGTGGAAGACACTGGCGACCAGAGGGTCAGCAGCCCCCGGGTCCGTCGTTGAGCTGGCTTCGCCTGATTGTCCGGCTGGGGGAGCGGGCGCGGAGCCGGCAGTTCCCTCGTCCTTCGTCGAGCCAGCCGCGCTGGGCTGGCCGGCTACCTCCTTCAGCCCCGAGACGGCAGCCCCCGGGTCCGGTGACGGTACCAGAGCCGAGGCCGGGTCTCTAGGCTCGTAGATGGATATGGACTCCGGTGAAGGCTTGATGGACGGCTTGTGGATGATATCCAGGGATACCCCGGCTGGGATGTCCTGCTTGGTGGAGCCGATCTTGGACAGCCGGTCTGCCTCCTCGTTGTTTGCTCTGGGGACATGGTGGAACTCGCAGCCCTCAAAGAATCCGCTGAGCTACTGCATGTAGAAGCGATAGGAGGCCATGTTGGCATCCTTGGCGTCCCAATCCCCTGAGACCTGGTGCGTCACCAGGTCGGAGTCTCCGAAACAGAGGATCCTCCTGATGCCGATCTACTTGGCCATCTTGAGCCCATGTACCAGGGCTTCGTACTCGGCGACGTTGTTTGACGCACGGAAGCGCATCTGCAGCACGTACTGCAGCTTATCTCCCTTGGGAGAAGTGAGGACGACACCAGCTCCCAAGCCCCCGAGCAGCTTGGAGCCATCAAAGTGCATACGCCAGTGGGTGGAGTCTGGAGCCGGCGGCAAGTACTGGTGCTCTCCCCAGTCCGCGAAGAAATCCGCTATGATCTGTGACTTGATCGTCGTCCTGGGCTTGTACTGAATGGTATGAGCCACAAGCTCAATCGCCCATTTAGCCACCCTTCCTGACGCGTCCTTGCACCCAATGATCTCCGAGAGCGGAGTGGTGCTCGCCACTGTGATTGGGTGCTCCTCGAAGTAGTGCTTCAGCTTCTTGGCCGCCATGTACACGCCGTACGCGACCTTCTGATAGTGCGGGTAGTTCTGTTTGGAGAGAGTGAGCACCTCACTCAAGTAGTACACCGGGCATTGAACCGGCAGCTCTTTGCCTTCCTCGGTGTGCTCCACCACGATCACCATGCTGATGACGCGTGGGGTTGCTGCGACGTAGACCAGCATTGGCTCTCGCGGAGCCGGCGCTGCCAAGATTGGTGCGGTAGACAGGGCTCGCTTGAGGTCGTTGAAGGCGTCATCAGCGCGCTGGGACCAAACGAAGTGGTCTGTCTTCTTCATCAGCTGGTACAACGGCATGGCCTTCTCCCCGAGCCGGCTAATGAACCGGCTAAGCGAGGCCAGACAACCAGCAAACTTCTGCACATCTCTGAGCTGGGTGGGCTTCTCTAGGGCCTCGATGGCTTTTATCTTCGAGGGGTTAGCCTCGATCCCTCGCTGGGAAACGATGTAACCTAGGAGCTGCCCAGCCGGCACGCCGAAGGTGCACTTCTCAGGGTTGAGCTTCATGCGATAGCGCCGTAGGTTGGTGAAGGTCTCCTTGAGATTGAAACAACTCAGAAATTGTAATCCACTTCTTAATAAATAAAGTGCCAAATTTTGGACCCAAATAAAACTTTTTATCTATTATTTTATGCATACATGTATTTTCTACTCTATGTATTCTATGATTTTATGTGTGTTATTTTTGATTGAGCATTGGTTAGATAATTCTAAGTGAACCAATAGAATCAAGTGAGAAGATTATTAAGAAGCAAAGAAACCAGAAATAAAAATAAGTAAGAAAGAGATAAAGTTAATATGATCTAGGAACAGTTATTGATTACACCACTTTGAGCCCTTGGATTAAGAAATCTACAGCTCACCTTCAGGTTTGGCCAGCAAGTTGAGTTTAACCAAGTTGTATACTAACTCAACCAACAAACATTTACCCAAATTTCAAACTGGAACATCACACAAACTTGAGCCAAAGTTTGAATCTGAAACAGAGACTATATCAAATTTGAAATATAAATTTCTGCAAAACTTCTTCTTTCTCCAGAACAAAAATATGACAGGATACCTTGGCTAATATGTTGAGCACCCAAAGTGAAAAATTTTAAAAATTCAAATTTTGAGTTCTTGCGGGCATTTCGTCGAGCACTGGCAGAAGCAAATCGAGTTGAGATCAACTTCACTGGTGCTGCACTGTTCTAGCTCGACCAAGTGATGTAGCCATGCTCTCTGGCCTCTCCTCGATCGATTCCAGCACCCCCAGCCCCGACCCAAGCCAGGAGAAGCGGAGGGACGGCGAGGTTTGCACCCAGGGCCCCCTCCCAGTAACCTTCTGCCCTGCGCGATGCCGACCAGCTTGGAGGCGCCAGAGGAGACCCACAGCACCCCGCGGCCGACCCAGCAACCCCCCAGCACGCGAGCGTGGCCGCCAGTGGCTGGAGAGACCGTCGAACGCAACCAGGACCCCCGAGCCGGCGAGCTTCTGGTCGCCTTGCTCCCGGCCTCCTGAGACTATAAATACCCCCTCCGATCAAACGAAACGACTCACCTCACTCACCGCTACCTCCCAGACATAGTCGCTTAGCCCCGCTTGCCCTAGCTCGCCGTCGCCAGCCTCGCCGGAGTGGTACTGGACGAGCGGAGCGCCGCCGCGTTCGACCACCTGAAGGCAAACTGCTGCAGGGAATCGGAGAAGGAGGAGCACCGCAGCCAATCCCGAGCATCGCCGTCGAGTTCCGTTTCCTCTACGCCTCGCCCTCGACGTCGAACGATCTTCGCTGCTCGCAGGTGAGCTCCCGCCGTGCTGAGGAAGACGATGATCGTGAGCCGTCCAATCTTGATCCGACTGCTAACTTACCGATTCGGGAATCGTTAAGTGAGCTGACAGCGCGACCCCACCTATCAGCTCCCATTTTATTCTTTTTCCCTCGTGTGAAACGGTATGGGCCGGCCCGTTCGGGTTTGATCTGAATAGGGTCCGGCTCGTTTCGAATTCGGTCCGATTCATTTTAATTAAATTCCCGCCCGTTTCATTTATTTCAAATATGTTTCAGATGCTATTTTCAAACTTTAATTCCTAGAGTTTTACAAATCCAAATCTAGCAAATAAATATTCATTGGAAAGCTTATAAAATACTCTATCCAATAGTACTGGTTAGAATTCAAAATAAGTTAAGAATTAATTTGGATATGAATAGTGTGACCATAGCTTGTTGAATAATGAAAGATTTCTAGAAATTTATTTAAGCCATCAAAAATCATGAAAATTAAAATGTGAACTTACTAATGACCCCTCTTACTATTAGTCAACACTAATCTACCCCAAACCCTATTAGTGTGACCCATTAGACCCTAATCCAATCCTAGTTTTGTAGCATAAAAGGATAAATCACTATTGCACACTTAGAAGTATTTTGCCCTCAATGCCAATTCACTTAGTGGATCATTCCCACTTGAACTTGCCTTAGTAACCCTAAATCAATACCAATGCTGCACAAGTGAACCACCTATGCCACTTAGTAAAGAATCTAGCTTGCACACTTGGAGAAAAACTTAGAAGAAAGACTTACAATCCAACACCGTAAAAATGCAACATGAATGCTTTGGTTAGCAAACAAAGAGGTGTGCTTGGTGTGTTGTTAGCTTGGTGAAGTGATGGTGTGCTTTGTGTTTATTCGTTATTAGACGCTAGTGTTGCCGAGGAGGATATTGGAGGGGATTATTATTATCAAGAAGAAGAAGAAAACCCCGGACACTTTGCCAACCAAGGCAAGCCATCTTTGATTCGTACTCCCCATGCCTAGTTTTAGTATTGCATTCTACTTGTTTTAAGTAAATTGCATGATTGAATTGCTAGAGTAGAATGATAGAAGTGTAGTGATATCTTGTTTAGCAAGAGCATCAAGCTGAGTTTATCCAACCATAGTTAGTAGTATCATCACTCCAGGTAGTTGCTTAGTCGCTAATAAGATTGAGGCCATCTATAAGGGGAACTCTATTTGAAAAGTGGTGACTTGAACTTGAAACTTGAATTGGAGATTGCTCCTATATAATGGCTTACGAAAGAATTTAATCTTGACTAAGCACTATGAAATGTATTTCTCAATGACAACGAGTGATGTACTATGGGAGCCAATTTTACCGTACAACCACATTACCCCTATATGGGAAGGGGCTTAATCCATAGTTTGTTTATCTTAGTATGGGAGGCCTTGTATCAAAGCTTCATGGAAGGACCCATGAGCGGTTACTTCTGGACCAGGTGGATTCCACTAACCCGGTCTCCGGGATGGGCAGAACTAGAGGCGCCGGAGCGGGGTTCCGTATCCCGGGCTCTAGGGAAGGATCCTATACTAGGATGAGCAAGTGAAAGAGTTTGTTTGATTATCTGAACCTCGCATACTTCGTGTATGTCGAACCGTGGATTTCTCCCAGTAGATGTATCGAATCTTGTGGGTAAAGTGTACCCCTCTGCAGAGGTTTTGAAACTATTCGAATATCCGCGTCCGCGGTCATGGACGGTTGGCAAGCTGTACTTGACTTTTGTCAGAACTAAAAGTGACAATGGTGACTTGGTGAATGACTTGACTTGAAATGTTGTTGACACCCTTGAAGTCCTCCTTAGATGGAACTTAGAGAACTAAATATCTTTCCTATAAATGAACATTCTTGGGAAATAAAACTAGCTTTTGCAAACAACTTAGTGCTTAGTCCACCATATCAACCTTGCATTTCTACTTCATCATTTCATTTATAAGATGGTTTGCGAGTGCATCCAATGTACTCACGGCTGTGTCCCTGGCTATCAACTTGGCCAGACTATGGGGAAGAATACCAGGAGGAAGGGTATGAAGAAGAGTACCAGAACTAAGCTCGTCTCCGTGAGTTGCCATTACCTGTAGGGAGAAGGCATGGGCCGAAGACGTTATTTCCGCTGCTATATTGTGTTGTAATATCACTTGGTCTATATGACCAATGTATTTGAACCCTCGTATTGTAATGACTATGGAACTGAGTACCAACTACGTTATGTATATCGCAACAATGGTTCTGGGATTGCGGTGGAATACATAACGGGCACTTCGAATTTGTATCAAATTTGAGGTCGTCACAAGTTGGTATCAGAGCCTAGGCTGACCATAGGAGACCTTAGTTAGAATGGGCGTTAAAACAAAACCTTGATAAAAGCAAAGATACAAGAACGGTTGCAAAAATGGCTTATTCTTTCCTCTCTAGTTGCAAAGTTTTATACCTACTTCAGTTTTGCCTACTTAAAATTTTGCACACTTGAGTTGATCACTAACTTGAACCAATCTAAAATTTTGTAGATGGCCCTGGAGTTCGTTGAGCACTACCAGTTGGGCCAGGGTGGCAGCCTTTGTTTCGAGCGCGACCTCACCACCTTGGCCTTGTTTCTGGATCGTTTGTATCCGGAGTTCAAGGGAGCCGTGCTCAATGAGCACCCCGATGGAGAGCTACGGTGGTTGATCCGGGCCAGTTGCCGTGGCAAGAAGGGGAAAGTGGGTTCTCCAAGAGTCAAGTTTGAGCTGGTGGAGAACACTTGGGCCGATGGCTTGGTCCGAGCGATGCAGGAGATGCACGACCGCTTGTGCGGACTGCATGTTGAGGAGGTTCAGGGAGGACGCTTCAGGGACTTTGCTCGGCGTGATGCGGATGGACGTCCCGCAAACATGCCCGGGCAGAATGAGCCGAGTACCTACATCGATCACATGGACTTCTTGCTGTACTCCACTCAGCAGGAGGCCGATCGTGCACGTACCAAGGCCAACCTTGAGCACTTCGCCCTGGTGGAGGCGAGGAGCACTATCAGGATTCTTGCGAAGGAATGCAAGAGCCTTCGTCGCCAGCGCGATGAGAAGGAACTGGACCTTGAGGAGTTGAAGGCCAATGTGGCAGAGCTGACTGCGTACATTGAGAGTCTTGAGGATCACCTTGGTGAGGAGGAAGGCATTGATCTCCACAAGGAGGATAATGCCCTCATTAGTGATGAGGATGACTTCATGGAGGACCTCGATGATCCGGAGGATGGTGGACACAATGGATTCATTGTGAGTGACGAGGAGGAAGACCCCGAGGAGCCCGCTGTTTAGATTCGAGATCCACGTGTTATCTAGTATGAGTTCCACTTTATTTTCACTTCGTGTAGGTGTGAGTTGTATCCCCCTCTCTAGTAGACGAGTCACAATGGTTTAGTGTAAACCATTTGTAATGTGTGAACTCGTATGTATGATATGTTTGATGAGTGTTGAATGAAATTTGAATTTGGCCCTTAAAGCCTTAGTAAGACAAAATTGCATCATCCATGTTACCTTTAAATCTTAGCAAATTAGCTTTTCCCTCTTGTCTTACACACCTTATCTTCAGATGCCGCGAGCACCCCCACCCCCGAACCCGGAAATGGCCGAATTGCTAAGGTTGATCATGGAAGACCGGGAAGCAGCCCGAGCTGAACGCCAAGCTAACTTGGCCACTCTTCAGCAACTAACCCAGATGGCAATGAACCACAACAATGGCAATGGCAATGGCCATGGTGAAGGAGAAAACCATGGCAATGGAGATCACCGATCCAAGTTAAGGAGTTTCCAAAACACCAACCCGCCTATATTCACTAAGTCTGAAGAGCCCTTAGATGCCGATGACTGGCTTCGTACCAAGGAAAACAATTTGGCAGTCGCCGAAGTTGGTGAAAATGAGAAGGTCTTGTACACCACCCACTATCTTGCTGGAGCAGCGAGAGCGTGGTGGGATAGCACCCGTGTAATGCAAGCCCCAGGGTATGTGATGCCGTGGGAGGAGTTCAAGAGCAAGTTTAGCAAAGCCCATGTTCCTATGGGATTGGTTAAAAGGATGAGAGATGAGTTCAGGAATATGAAGCAAGGTTCCCTATCTGTGGTGGATTACCGTGACAAGTTTCTTACCTTGTCTAGGTATGCCCTGGATGACACCAACACCACTGAGAAGAAGCAAGAAAGGTTTCTAGATGGACTTCATGATGAGATGCAATGTGTCTTGGTCAGTATTCACTTTGCCGACCTGGAGTCATTGGTTGACTCTGCTATTCAGATGGAAGGCAAACTCAAACAAGCTACCGAGAACCGCAAGCGCCGTATGATGTATCAAGGCAACTCGAGCAACTCGCAGAAGCCAAGGGGAAATGCACCAATGGGTTTCGCCCCTAGACCAATGAGGCCATCTGCACCTGCTCCACGTCCCAACTATCCCAGCCGTCCATCTGGCAACAACTTCAACCGTGCACCTCCAAGACCTAGTGGCAACAACTTCAACACCAATACTCCAAGGCCAAATGGCGCCCCTGTGTTACCCAAGCCTGGTGACAAGTCTGGAGTTACCTGTTATGAGTGCGGACTTAAAGGGCACTACTCCAATGAGTGCCCCAAGAAGCTGAATGATGCATCCAAGACTACTGCTCCTGCTCAGCAGCAGCGCCGTGTGGGAAATGGCAAGAATTATCCACCAAGGAACCAGCCTCATTCTCATGGCCGTCTGAATCACATGAATGTTGAAGAAGCTCAGGAAGCTACTGACGTTGTGCTTGGTATGTTCCCTGTTAACTCAGTTCTTGCAAGAGTTCTGTTTGATTCTAGAGCTTCACACTCATTTGTTACCCAATTATTCGTTGATAAAAGTGGACTTCAACCCACACCCTTGAAAGATGTCATGTCTGTGCAAATTCCCGGGTCAGTAACCAAAGCTAGTTGTACCTGCTTGGCAGTACCCATAGAAATCCATGGAATAGCTTTCTTAGCCAATTTGATAGTGTTGGGAACCAAAGGTTTGGAAGTAGTTCTTGGTATGAATTGGATGTCTTTCCATCAAGGAGTGATAGATTGTGCCAAGAAGACCATCACCATGAAGAGTAGCAATGGAATCATAGTCAAGCATGTGTCCGTAAAACCACCCCAAACCACCCGCTGTCATAAAAGTATCTCAGGACCAACCATAGAGGAAGTTCCCATCGTTTGCGAATACCCGGATGTCTTTCCCGATGAGCTACCCAGAATGCCACCGGATCGGGATATTGAGTTTATCATTGAGCTGATCCCCGGAACTGGATCAATAGCCCAACGACCCTATCGCATGAACCTAGCTGAATTAGTTGAGTTGAAGAAGCAATTGGGTGCCTTTTGAGCAAGGGATTGATTCAACCAAGTTCTTCCGCTTGGAGATCACCCGTTCTGTTTGTGGATAAAAGTGACGGTTCTAGCCGACTGTGCACTTATTACCGCAAGTTTGTTGAAGGATTTTCAAGTATTGCCCGGCCAATGACCCAATTGTTGAAGAAGGACAAGAAGTTTGAATGGACCCCTAAGTGTGAAGAGAGTTTTCAAGAGCTCAAGAAGCGATTGGTGACCGCCCCCGTCCTAACCATGCCCGATATCACCAAAAACTTTGATGTCTATTGCGACGCTTCCAAACTTGGACTTGGTTGCGTATTAATGCAAGAAGGCAAGGTCATAGCTTACCTCTCTCGACAGCTTCGACCTCATGAACAAAATTATCCAACCCATGATCTAGAGTTAACAGCCGTGGTTCTAGCCTTGAAGACTTGGAGACACTATCTGATGGGCAACCGTTGTGAGATCTACTCTGATCACAAGAGTTTGAAGTATATTTTCACCCAGAAGGAGTTGAACATGAGGCAAAGAAGATGGATAGAGTTGATCAAGGATTATGATCTGGAAATTCACTATCACCCCGGTAAGGCCAATGTAGTGGCCGATGCATTGAGTAGGAAGCCATGTTCGTTGAATATGAGAATCAAGGAAGAGCAACCTATGTTGCACCAAGAGTTTGAAAAATTTGGATTGGAACTAGTCAGTCAAGGATTCTTAGCCAACCTTGAGTTTCAACCCACCTTGATGAGCCAAATCAAAGAAGCCCAGAAGGGAAATGAGAGTATTGAAGGAATCAAGCGCAGAATTGGTTCCGGCAAGGTGCCAGGATTTGAGGAGGATGATCAAGGAGTTCTTTGGTATAAAGGACGCATTTGCGTGCCTGCTGATTCAGAATTGAAGGAAGTGATTATGAAGGAAGCCCATGAGACACCTTACTCCATCCATCCCGGTGGAACTAAGATGTACCAAGATTTGAAGGAACAATTTTGGTGGCATGGAATGAAGCGTGAGATTGCATCGTTCATCTCTAAGTGTGATATTTGTCAAAGAGTCAAGGCTGAACATCAACGACCTGCTGGTTTGCTGCAACCTTTGCAAGTTCTGGAATGGAAGTGGGATTCTGTTGGAATGGATTTCATCACTGGATTTCCAAGGTCTATGTAACAGCCCACTTTTTGTGCTGCTTGTTGGAACCCAATAATGCATTGTTTAGGGGAAACTAAAACTTTTAATTAAAATACTTTGCCGGTTGTATGCATGATCTCTTGTGATCTAGTTTGGTGTTACAAATTCTTTTGGATCAAAATTTCTTTCTATAACTATTGCAGGTGTGATTTGTATTGTGTGCTAACTTGCAAATCGTTTGAACTCCAATTCAAACACTAGAGAAAATAAGATTAGGGCTTGTTTGCTTGTGTTGCACTATGATTTCATGTGCATATGTGTTTATCATCTATTTTCTTCTTCTTTCAATTTCCAACTTAACTTGCTGCATAAATGCTCAGAGTGGTGCTATGATTTCATGCCAACACCAAACCTAGTAACTTGAAACCCTAGAACCTCTTCTTCCTTTATTTCTTTTAGATTACACATTATTTCTGCACACTATATTGGGAAATAGGAACCTGACCAAAATCCTATTTCCTTTGGGCCAAAAATATTGAAACTTGGTGGATGCTTTGCTATCCACTTAAGATCATTTCTGAACCTATCACCATCACCTCTAGATCAAAACTCGACACACTTCAAAATTCAAAGGAATTTTGGCCGAATTCATCAAATCTCATCCTCTTCTTTTCTTTCTTCCTCTTTCCTTCTCCAACTCGACCAAGGAGACACCCTAGCCGGCTGTGCTTCACCTCTCTCCTTTTCCCCTTGTCTTATTCTCTTGGACACAAAGGATGGGGGAAGCCCGAGGCAATCTTGCAAAGATTGCACCCCATCTCTCTCTCACCCCCAGCCACCCTCTACCCCCAATTAGCATCAAGCCACCGCCCAGATGAACCCTAGAACCCCACCGGCCAGTGCCTGCTCAGCCCCAGCCACTCTTGCTCTCCCTCGAAGCCTGAAGTCACCCCGAGCCCACTCATGCCGACCAGGGTGCAGGGGACAAGCCAGCCCCTGCCATCGCGCCATTAACAGCTCCCAGCCACCGTCGTCAACGCCCAATCGTCTGCTGCCGCCCATGCCATCCGTTGGCCGCCCCCTAGCCCCGCTCTGGCACTGCCGCCTGCGAGCCGAGAGCGCCTAGAGCGAGCTCCGCGTTCCCAGCTGAGGAAGGATGAAATCGAGTCGTGCAACGCCCGTACCTGCGCGGCATCGTATCCCCTCTACCCTGCACCACTCCGTCTGAGCCGAAGCCGACCAAAGCGACGCGAACGAGCTCGACAAGCCGTGCAGACGAACTGAAAACTGCACGTTTCCGAGCCCAACGTCTTGCCCCCGACCAAACCAAATACATCACTGCACTCAGCTCACTGCGCCGTACAGAACGCACCGCACCGCCGCCCAATCCGTGCTGGTCAAGACCACGGCACACCGAGCCCATTGCCTGCAGATAAAAACCCCCGCGCCCCTCGCCTCGCCTCTCTGCTCGCCATTTCTCCCCATCCCACCTCTCCTCTCATCCGCAAGCCTGCATGCGCTAAGCCACCCTCTCCCTTGCCTTGCCAAGCCTCCACGAGCTCGCCGGAGAACCACCGAGGCCGAGAGAAGAGAAGAGGAAGGTTGCCGTCACCTGCAATGCCTCTGGCCCCTCTTCTTTTCCTCTTTGGCTTCCCAGATCTCCTGCGAGGCTAACGCTACCTTTTTCCTGGCCTAGGTTCGACGGTAGCCAACGCCATCGCCGCCGCCACCGGAGCATCTGGAGGTGAAGGAGCACGCCCAGGATCTCGCCGCGTCGACGTTCGCCCCTCCAGCAGCATCACCAAGCCCTTCCGACGCACCGCAGCCAACCACCGCCGCCAGATCGCCGCCGAGCTGCCCTAGGTGAGCCCCCAGTGAGCCCCCGTCTAACCCTAGCCTCGCCGCCTCGCTGTTCTTCTATCGCGAGGATGACGAACACTGGTCGTAGATCAGAACTTAATCGGATGGCCGGAATCGGTCGATACCGATTCGGTATCCCGCAGCCGCTGACGACCGGACCCCATCCGTCAGCTGTTTGAATTCCCCCTCCCGCGCGTGGCATAGCAGATCTGGGCCGGATCTGGCTGTTCCGGCCCGTTTCGGGCAGATCTGGCCCGTGACTATTTTTATTTTTGAAATGCCCTGTTATTTTGATTGTTCCTATGAACTTTGAAATTAAATAGAAAATAATCAGTGCATGCTAATGATGTGATTCAAAGTTCTGTGAGTAGCTTATGATGGTATCTTTCATATGGTACTAGTCCCATGATTTTTGGGTCACTGTAGATTATTTGCTAATTAAGTATTGTGTTATTAACCACCTTTTCCACTTATAATGCAAATCTTGAGTTTGGTATGGTGAAATTGGGTGAAACCAATTTCCAATGTTAGCATATCATTATGTACTGTTTGACTCACTGGAATTTCGATTTTAGGACTTAAAATCTTGCAGTAGTAAATAAAATGGCTTAGAAAATATTTAAGGTTAGAAAAATCATCACTTGCAATAGGATTTGTATTTTGAGTTGAATCCAATTTTGTTGGACTGTGTTCTGGAAGAGCTTTCCAGAGAACTTGACCTCATATTTTTCTGAGTAGCAGAGAATATCTGAGGATTAAAATGGTAGTATAGTGATATTTCCCTATTGTTAAGTGCTTAGAAATTAAACCACACTTTATTTTTCAGTAAATCCAACTTTGGTAGTTTCTTAAGATTGTTGTCAACCTGTATTGTTGATTGGTGTACTGTTTATATCACTGGATGCCTCCATGCTTGAGTTGGTTGCTGGTAGTGGTGTTCACATCAATTTGTTAAACACTAGTTTCTATTAGGATTAATTGTTAACTATGAACCCTTAAAACTTTGTTTGTTTTCTAAACTTGTTTGCTTCTGATACTCTTTGATGATATGGTTGTTTGCTGAATGTGTGTGAACCTTGTATGCGTGTATATTTACCATGTGTTATTAATTCCCGACGATAGAATCGAACGAGAGGTGCACCGAGGAGGGTGAAGTGTACGAGTACCAGGAGGAGGAAGATCAGGGACAAGCCAACCAAGGCAAGCCATCTATTCTTGATGCATATCTAAATCCTATTCACTTAATCTGCATGTATCATAAAGGTTTACCAAAATGCATGTTTTTACATTGCTATCGTCCTCGTAGCAATTATTTGTTGGCTCAAGCTCCGCAAGCCAATTTGTTATCATCCTTCGAGATGACCCCTTTGAACACCTATTCTTTACCCTTGCAATAGTGGCTTGTTGATTAGCAGCAAAGCCTTTGGGAAACTTCTAGTGGAGCCAAAAACTCTAGGATGGGAATACTCAAAGAAAGTTTCGAAAAGGCTTTCGAAAACCTTGGAGTAGTATATACTCCACTGAGATGCTTTCAAAAATGGTTTTGGACAAATAAAGTTGGACATGGAGTAAAAAGGAGTTGTGGTTTTAAAAAGAAAAGACATTGGTGATTATGTACTCACCCGGGGCAATTAATCCGTGCAACCACATTACCCTGGTATGGGACGGGGCTTAGCCCAAAGTTTGTTTGCTTTAGTGCGGGGAGCCTCACACTATATAAGGGTTTGTAGGACCTCGGAATCCAGGTTGTCGCAACTGGTGGGCAATAGTATAACGGGCCCGCCAATAGGCTACCCGTCCGGAAGACACTTGGGTTCTCCCGCCGTGGCGCCGGAGTTACGCTCGACGAACTGAGGTAGGCTGCTGGGGCATGCCGGGGAGGTACTCCACAGGGTAGGCACCCGTACTAAGGTAGATGAATGGAAGGCTATGATCGGGTGCTTGTCGTGGCATAGGATGCTATGCAGGGATGATGCCCACATGATGAGTATTCGGATGGTGTGGGTAAAGTGTACAACCTCTGCAGAGTGAAATTCTATTCGAATAGCCGAGTCCTCGGTCATGGACGGTTGAACTGGCTGTTGCCTAACCCAATGTCAAGTTTTGGTTTTATAAAAGTGTTTTCGGAAAAAGGGAAGAAATTGGTGCCAGCTCGGAGTACTCGGAGGGTACTGCCATGGCACGGAGGTGATTCGGAGTACTTGCAGGGTACTACCGAAGGTTGAAAGTGGTCATGTGCGATTGACCGAGATTCATAAGGAAGGTGGTCATGTTTGATTGACCCCGGCTCTTCTCTTGAAATGAGTTTCCCCCTTTCCTAGAGCTTTTTCTCAAGATGCTTTACCAAAACTCTTCTTTAACAAGGATATCGAAATGTCGTAAGACATGCTATATCAACACGAGAAATTGACTAGATAGGATAAACTAGATTAGAGCCTTTCTTCTTGCTACAGCCAAACTGCATATTTCTCCCTCCCCTTTAGTTGGTTTGCGAGTACAATTCAAATGTACTCACGGCTTTGTCCCTGGCTATTAACTTGGCCAGATTATGAAGACTATGAAGATGATGATGAGGAGTTCGATGATGCCGATGCGAACTAGGATCCGTCTCCCGGTCAGTCGCCTGTAGGGTAGAGGCATGACACGGGCTAATCCTACGCTACCTATGTATCCGCTGCACTGCTTAGTGAATTTGCCCTGCGTGGCAGTTTAAATTCGGCCAAGTGGCCATGTAAGACTTTGCGACCTATTTATGTAATGGATGATGTACTCTGTAATGCCAGCTCTGTTATGTGGATTCATGATGGTCTTCCTGGGATCATGAATTGTATGCATAACGGGAATCCCGGACGGTAAACCGGGGTCCCCACAGAGTTGGTATCAGAGCCATCCTGGCCTTAGGAGACCCTAGTTAGCATGGGCGTTAGACAGGACCAAAAATATATTTTTACTACTAAGAATTAAAAGAGATGGCTTAATATATATAAGGTAAATATATATTGCTCTCATCTCTTCTCTTATTCTTTAAGCATTTAGAATTACTTGCATCTTAATTCAAGCTTTTACTGTATTTAAAATATTGCACACTTGGGTAAGATATTAACTCAACCTACTCTAAAATTTTGTGTAGATGGACGCCCCTACTGCGCACCGTCAGGTCGGTACCCACGGGGACATGCTCGTCTTTGAGCGCGACCTGGTGGAGCTGTGCACCCACCTAGGACGCCCGCGCCCCGAGGTGCGGGGTTACCGCTTGTTCGAGGAGGGTACCCGCGAGTTGGCGTTCCGAGTCGTTTGCCAGGTCCGCGGGAAGGAGGTCCCGCCGACTTCTCAGGAGTTCACCTTTGAGGTGATCGAGCGCAACTGGGGCGATGGCCTCATGCGCGTTCTGCGTCACGCTATTTCACACCTCGTCCACCTCCACTTCGACGAGCTTCTCGGCACTCGCTACGAGCACTACGGACGAGTCGACTCCGACGGTTTTCCTCACCAGGCCGCCGTCCACACTCCTTTCAGCCGCCACCTTTGCCACACGGAGGCCCTGCTGCACCACACCCAGGAGCATCTGGACCATGTCCGGATGGTCGCCGACAAGAGGGGACTGGAGTTGGCTGTTCTCCGTGAGGACCTCCAGGAGTCCATTTTCTCTCGTCACCGTCTCCTCGCTGCCAAGAGGAGGATCGTGAAGAGGAACAGGGCTCTGCGTCAGCACATCCGTGATCTGGAGGATCACCTCGCTTCACTCGAGAGCCACGTGTCCGAGCTAGAGGAGGAGACCACCGAGCTCCGCAAGGAGAACGAGGAGGTGCTTGGCCGCGATGACGACCACCAGGAGGCCTACGACGAGGAGCCCGCGAGCACCGACGACGACGACCGTGGTAGCGACAGTGGGGAGGGCCACGACGCTATCATGGACTTCTACGCTCCTGCCACTCCGAGTGAGGAGGACCCCGAGGAGGTTGTTCCCCACGTGAGCGCCGATGAGTAGGTACCCGGCGCCCACCACTGCACTTAGGATGTTGCGTATCGAGTAGGACTACCCGATCCCTTTTACGTATGGTTGTGTATGGTTCTACAGAAACCATTTGATGTGTGTTGCATGAGACTTGTGGTATGTGTGCTAGACTTATATTAGCACTTCTTTTGTATGCTTGTATGCATGTGATGGACTAGGTTGACTATGGCAATGATGTGTGTTGTGTATGATGGTTTGGTCATGTTTCTTATGAATCTCCTTCATGCCTTGTTGCATAGCGTACTTTCCCCGCATTTGAAAACTGTTGTTGTATCTCACAAGCTCAACTTCTCTCCAGAATGGCTCCCGAAACGCGAGGCCAAGCTGGCAAAAGCAACAACCCGCCTCCACCTCCTAAGCCCAACATGACGCAGGTGCTGCGGCTCATGCTTGAGGATCGTGAAGCCGCACGTGCCGAGTGCCAAGCTAGTCTCGCCACCCTTCAACAACTCGCCCAGCTTGCCGCCCAGCGCAACAACAATGGTGGCAATGATGAGCCCCCGAGCAAGCTTAGGGAGTTCCAGAACTCCAATCCCCTAGTTTTCTCCAAGACCACCGAGCCCCTGGAAGCCGATGATTGGCTCCGCACCATAGAAAACAAGCTAGAGTATGCAGGAGTCGGGGCAAATGACAAGGTACTGTATGCAACCCACTTCCTAGCTGGAGCAGCTGGAGCATGGTGGGAAAATGTCCGCGCCATGCAGCCCGAGGGTCAGGTGATGACTTGGGAGGCATTCAGGGCCAAGTTCCGCAAGGCCCACGTTCCCTCTGGACTCATCAAGATCATGAGGGATAAGTTCCTCAATCTGAAGCAGGGAGGAATGAGTGTCCCTGAGTATCTGGACAAGTTTACCTCTTGGGGAAGGTATGCACCCAATGACATCGATACCGATGAGAAGAAACGAGAGTGGTTCCTCAATGGACTGCAAGAGGAGCTGCAGACCTACCTTGTGGCTGTGCCCTACCCCGACTTAGAAGCCATGGTGGATGCAGCCATAATGGTTGAAGACAAGAACAAGGCTGCCCGTGAGAGTCGCAAGAGGCGGATGATGAGTCAAGGGGGACCAAGCAATCAAAGGTCCCGTAGCATGCCCCCATCAAGGTCAGCGCCACCACCCTAGAGGTTTGCTTCTCAAGCTCCAAGGCCTAACAACCCAAACCGTCAATACCCCAGCAACCGCCCCAACGGCGGGAATTCTTCCAGTGGTAACCGCAACACATTCAACCCCGTCAACCGAAGCCAGGGCAGTGGATGTAACACTTGTGGCCAGCCAGGTCACTTCTCCAAGGAATGCCCTCTGAAGAAACCCTCTGCACCGAGCCTCAGCGCGCCGCGACCCAACCAGGGTCAAGGCCGTGGACCCACTGGGAAGAACCCTAGGAACCAAGCCAATACTGCACGTGGCCGTTTGAATCATGTCACCGCTGAGGAGGCAGCTGAAGCTCCTGATGTTGTTCTTGGTACGTTTCTCATCAACTCAGTCCCAACAAAGGTCTTGTTTGATTCTGGTGCTTCACATTCGTTTGTCACTGAGACATTTGTGGCCGCGGGAGGGTTGACCGCGACTAAAATGGCACGTAAAATGATAGTGCAAATTCCGGGATCCCAAGTTAAAGCCCACTTATGCTGCGAAGGGGTACCCGTAGTAATCCATGGGGCCTCTTTTCAAGCCAACTTGATTATCCTGGGTACAAAGGGTTTGGACGTAGTACTTGGAATGGATTGGATGTCCAAGTACCAAGGGCACATAAATTGCGCCCGAAAGTCTATATTCGTAACCAACAGTGAGGGTATTCAGATTGAGCACATTGCAACCATGCCATCCCGCAAAGCATACTACAAGAAATCTGTATCTGGGCCAACTCTTGACCAAGTTTCGGTGGTATGCGAGTACCCCGACGTTTTTCCTGAAGAGTTGCCAGGTATGCCCCCTGACCGGGATATAGAGTTCATTATTGAGTTGATTCCCGGAACAGCCCCTATAGCACAGAGAGCCTATCGTATGAACCCCCAAGAATTAGAAGAGTTAAAGAGGCAACTCGCTGATATGCTCAGCAAAGGTCTTATCCGCCCCAGCGCGTCACCTTGGGGATCGCCTGTTCTATTTGTAGACAAGCGAGACGGTACCATTCGCCTATGTGTGGATTACCGCAAGTTGAACGAGGTGACTATCAAAAACAAGTACCCACTCCCAAAAATTGAGGACCTATTTGATCAGCTGAATGGAGCTAAGGTGTTCTCCAAGATTGATCTCCGCACCGGATATCATCAGCTGAAGGTTCACGAGTCCGACATTCCCAAAACCGCCGTCACCACCCGCTATGGTTTATTTGAGTACACTGTGATGTCCTTTGGCCTGACCAATGCCCCAGCCTATTTTATGAATCTCATGAACAAGGTGTTCATGAAGTTCCTCGACAAGTTCGTGGTGGTATTTATTGACGACATCTTGGTCTATTCCAAGACGGAGGAAGAGCACGCAGAACATCTGCGACTAGTGTTGGGAACCTTGAGGGAACATCAACTTTACGCCAAGTTCAGCAAGTGTGAATTTTGGCTAAAGGAAGTTGGATTTTTGGGACACGTTATTTCAGTCGGGGGAGTGTCTGTTGACCCATCGAAGATTACTTCTATCTTAGAAAGGAAGGCCCCAACCAATCCCACCGAAGTTCGAGCGTTCCTCGGATTAGCTGGATATTACCGGAAGTTTGTTGAAGGTTTTTACAGCATTGCCCATCCAATGACCCAACTTCTCAAGAAGGGTATAAAGTTTGAATGGACCGAGAAGTGCGAGCAGAGTTTCCAGGAACTCAAGAAGAGACTCGTATCAGCTCCCATATTGACCATGCCCGACATCACCAAAAGTTTTGACGTCTATTGCGATGCCTCCAAGCTTGGTCTTGGAAGTGTCCTAATGCAAGATGGCAAGGTCATTGCTTACCTATCCCGTCAACTGCGCCCGCGTGAGCTAAACTACCCTACTCATGATCTGGAACTTGCCGCCGTCGTGTATGCACTAAAAACTTGGCGACACTATCTCATGGGAAACAGATGCGAGATCTATACCGATCACAAGAGCTTGAAGTATATCTTCTCACAGAAGGAGTTGAATATGAGGCAGCGTAGGTGGATTGAGCTTATCAAAGATTATGACTTAGGCATTCATTATCATCCGGGAAAGGCGAACGTGGTCGCCGATGCCCTCAGCTGAGAGCCCTGCTCCCTGAACGCCCTACTAAAGACCAACCAGCCTACCCTATGTGAAGAATTTGAGAGGTTTGGACTGGAACTAGTGAGCCATGGGTTCCTAGCCAACCTTGAAGTCCGACCCACTCTGTTCGACCAAATCAAGGAAGCTCAGAAAGGCCATGAGAGCATTGAGGGGATCAAGCATAGAATGGGACGAGAAGAAGTGCCTGGATTTTCGGTTGATCAGCAAGGTGTGCTATGGTATAATGGCCGCCTATGCGTCCCAAATGTCGAAGAGTTGAAGCAGCTCATTTTAAAGGAGGCCCATGATACTCCCTACTCAATTCACCCAGGAGGCACCAAGATGTACCAAGACTTGAAAGAGCAGTTTTGGTGGCATGGGATGAAGCGAGAGATAGCCTTCTATATTGCCCGGTGCGACGTTTGCCAACGAGTCAAGGCCGAACACCAAAGGCCTGCGGGTCTGCTGCAGCCCTTAAAGGTACCCATGTGGAAATGGGAGGAAGTAGGAATGGACTTCATCACCGGCCTACCCAGATCAGACAGAGGTCACGATTCCATCTGGGTGATCATCGACCGCCTCACCAAGGTGGCCCATTTTATACCTGTCAAGACTGTTTTCAATGGAAGACGGTTGGCCGAACTTTACCTTGCCCGTATTGTCAGTCTCCACGGAGTTCCTAAGGTGATCGTCTCAGACAGAGGCTCCCAGTTCACTTCTCGATTCTGGAACAGCCTACATGAGGCCTTAGGGACCAAGCTTTCCTTTAGCACAGCCTATCATCCGCAAACTGGAGGTCAAACCGAAAGGGTCAACCAGATTCTTGAAGATATGCTCCGAGCATGTGTCCTATCATATGGATCCAAGTGGGAAGATTGCCTGCCATTTGCCGAATTTTCCTACAACAACAGCTACCAAGCTAGTTTGCAGATGGCCCCCTTCGAAGCCCTGTATGGCCGTAAATGCCAAACCCCTCTCAACTGGTCAGAGACTGGAGAAAGTCAGGTATTCGGTCCTGATGTCATCAAGGAAGCCGAAGAACAAGTGCTGTTAATCCGCAACCGCCTGAAGGCCGCGCAATCTAGACAGAAGAGTTATGCGGATTCCCGTCGAAGACCCCTTACCTTCCAAGTAGGAGATTTTGTTTATCTCCGAGTGACCCCACTTAAGGGCATGCAACGTTTCCATGAGAAAGGAAAATTGGCACCCCGCTACATTGGCCCATACAAGATTCTTGAACGCCGAGGTGAATTGTCCTACAAGCTAGACCTACCTCCTAAGTTGTCGGAGTTCCATGACGTTTTCCACGTCTCCCAGCTTCGCAAGTGTCTCCAAGCCCCCAATAAACCTGAAACCTTCAAGAAGATTGATCAAGATATCATTGACCTCAACCAAGACTTGACCTACCGCGAGAGGCCGATCAAAATTTTGGAGAAAGATGTCCGTCTCACCCGCAGACGAAAGATCAACATGTACAAGGTTCAGTGGAGCAATCACACCGAAGATGAAGCCACCTGGGAGCGTGAAGATTATCTTCAGCGAGAATTTCCCGAGTTACTCAATGCTTAGCTACGGAATCTCGGGACGAGATTCTTTTAAGGGGGGAAGGTCTGTAACAGCCCACTTTTTGTGCTGCTTGTTGGAACCCAATAATGCATTGTTTAGGGGAAACTAAAATTTTTAATAAAAATACTTTGCCGGTTGTATGCATGATCTCTTGTGATCTAGTTTGGTGTTACAAAATCTTTTGGATCAAAATTTCTTTCTATAACTATTGCAGGTGTGATTTGTATTGTGTGCTAACTTGCAAATCGTTTGAACTCCAATTCAAACACTAGAGAAAATAAGATTAGGGCTTGTTTGCTTGTGTTGCACTATGATTTCATGTGCATATGTGTTTATCATCTATTTTCTTCTTCTTTCAATTTCCAACTTAACTTGCTGCATAAATGCTCAGAGTGGTGCTATGATTTCATGCCAACACCAAACCTAGTAACTTGAAACCCTAGCACCTCTTCTTCCTTTATTTCTTTTAGATTACACATTATTTCTGCACACTATATTGGGAAATAGGAACCTGACCAAAATCCTATTTCCTTTGGGCCAAAAATATTGAAACTTGGTGGATGCTTTGCTATCCACTTATGATCATTTCTGAACCTATCACCATCACCTCTAGATCAAAACTCGACACACTTCAAAATTCAAAGGAATTTTGGCCGAATTCATCAAATCTCATCCTCTTCTTTTCTTTCTTCCTCTTTCCTTCTCCAACTCGACCAAGGAGACACCCTAGCCGGCTGTGCTTCACCTCTGTCCTTTTCCCCTTGTCTTATTCTCTTGGACACAAAGGATGGGGGAAGCCCGAGGCAATCTTGCAAAGATTGCACCCCATCTCTCTCTCTCACCCCCAGCCACCCTCTACCCCCAATTAGCATCAAGCCACCGCCCAGATGAACCCTAGAACCCCACCGGCCAGTGCCTGCTCAGCCCCAGCCACTCTTCCTCTCCCTCGAAGCCCGAAGTCACCCCGAGCCCACTCATGCCGACTAGGGTGCAGGGGACAAGCCAGCCCCTGCCATCGCGCCATTAACAGCCCCCAGCCACCGTCGTCAACGCCCAATCGTCTGCTGCCGCCCATGCCATCCGTTGGCCGCCCCCTAGCCCCGCTCTGGCACTGCCGCCTGCGAGCCGAGAGCGCCCAGAGCGAGCTCCGCGTTCCCAGCCGAGGAAGGATGAAATCGAGTCGTGCAACGCCCGTACCTGCGCGGCATCGTATCCCCTCTACCCTGCACCACTCCGTCTGAGCCGAAGCCGACCAAAGCGACGCGAACGAGCTCGACAAGCCATGCAGACTAACTGAAAACTGCACGTTTCCGAGCCCAACGTCTCGCCCCCGACCAAACCAAATACATCACTGCACTCAGCTCACTGCGCCGTACAGAACGCACCGCACCGCCGCCCAATCCGTGCTGGTCAAGACCACGGCACACCGAGCCCATTGCCTGCAGATAAAACCCCCGCGCCCCTCGCCTCGCCTCTCTGCTCGCCATTTCTCCCCATCCCACCTCTTCTCTCATCCGCAAGCCTGCATGCGCTAAGCCACCCTCTCCCTTGCCTTGCCAAGCCTCCACGAGCTCGCTGGAGAACCACCGAGGCCGGGAGAAGAGAAGAGGAAGGTTGCCGTCACCTGCAACGCCTCTGGCCCCTCTTCTTTTCCTCTTTGGCTTCCCAGATCTCCTGCGAGGCTAACGCTACCTTTTTCCTGGCCTAGGTTCGACGGTAGCCAACGCCATCGCCGCCGTCACCGGAGCATCTGGAGGTGAAGGAGCACGCCCAGGATCTCGCCGCGTCGACGTTCGCCCCTCCAGCAGCATCACCAAGCCCTTCCGACGCACCGCAGTCAACCACCGCCGCCAGATCGCCGCCGAGCTGCCCTAGGTGAGCCCCCAGTGAGCCCCCGTCTAACCCTAGCCTCGCCGCCTCGCTGTTCTTCTATCGCGAGGACGACGAACACTGGCCGTAGATCGGAACTTAATCGGACGGCCGAAATCGGTCGATACCGATTTGGTATCCCGCAGCCACTGATGACCAGACCCCATCCGTCAGCTGTTTGAATTCCCCCTCCCGCGCGTGGCATAGCAGATCTGGGCCGGATCTGGCTGTTCCGGCCCGTTTCGGGCAGATCTGGCCCGTGACTATTTTTATTTTTGAAATGCCCTGTTATTTTGATTGTTCCTGTGAACTTTGAAATTAAATAGAAAATAATCGGTGCATGCTAATGATGTGATTCAAAGTTCTGTGAGTAGCTTATGATGGTATCTTTCATATGGTACTGGTCCCATGATTTTTGGGTCACTGTAGATTATTTGCTAATTAAGTATTGTGTTATTAACCACCTTTTCCACTTATAATGCAAATCTTGAGTTTGGTATGGTGAAATTGGGTGAAACCAATTTCCAATGTTAGCATATCATTATGTACTGTTTGACTCACTGGAATTTCGATTTTAGGACTTAAAATCTTGCAGTAGTAAATAAAATGGCTTAGAAAATAATTAAGGTTAGAAAAATCATCACTTGCAATAGGATTTGTATTTTGAGTTGAATCCAATTTTGTTGGACTGTGTTCTGGAAGAGCTTTCCAGAGAACTTGACCTCATATTTTTCTGAGTAGCAGAGAATATCTGAGGATTAAAATGGTAGTATAGTGATATTTCCCTATTGTTAAGTGCTTAGAAATTAAACCACACTTTATTTTTCAGTAAATCCAACTTTGGTAGTTTCTTAAGATTATTGTCAACCTGTATTGTTGATTGGTGTACTGTTTATATCACTGGATGCCTGCATGCTTGAGTTGGTTGCTGGTAGTGGTGTTCACATCAATTTGTTAAACACTAGTTTCTATTAGGATTAATTGTTAACTAAGAACCCTTAAAACTTTGTTTGTTTTCTAAACTTGTTTGCTTCTGATACTCTTTGATGATATGGTTGTTTGCTGAATGTGTGTGAACCTTGTATGCGTGTATATTTACCATGTGTTATTAATTCCCGACGATAGAATCGAACGAGAGGTGCACCGAGGAGGGTGAAGTGTACGAGTACCAGGAGGAGGAAGATCAGGGACAAGCCAACCAAGGCAAGCCATCTATTCTTGATGCATATCTGAATCCTATTCACTTAATCTACATGTATCATAAAGGTTTACCAAAATGCATGTTTTTACATTGCTATCGTCCTCGTAGCAATTATTTGTTGGCTCAAGCTCCGCAAGCCAATTTGTTATCATCCTTCGAGATGACCCCTTTGAACACCTATTCTTTACCCTTGCAATAGTGGCTTGTTGATTAGCAGCAAAGCCTTTGGGAAACTTCTAGTGGAGCCAAAAACTCTAGGATGGGAATACTCAAAGAAAGTTTCGAAAAGGCTTTCGAAAACCTTGGAGTAGTATATACTCCACTGAGATGCTTTCAAAAATGGTTTTGGACAAATAAAGTTGGACATGGAGTAAAAAGGAGTTGTGGTTTTAAAAAGAAAAGACATTGGTGATTATGTACTCACCCGGGGCAATTAATCCGTGCAACCACATTACCCTGGTATGGGACGGGGCTTAGCCCGAAGTTTGTTTGCTTTAGTGCGGGGAGCCTCACACTATATAAGGGTTTGTAGGACCTCGGAATCCAGGTTGTCGCAACTGGTGGGCAATAGTATAATGGGCCCGCCAATAGGCTACCCGTCTAGAAGACACTTGGGTTCTCCCGCCGTGGCGCCGGAGTTACGCTCGACGAACTGAGGTAGGCTGCCGGGGCATGCCGGGGAGGTACTCCACAGGGTAGGCACCCGTACTAAGGTAGATGAATGGAAGGCTATGATCGGGTGCTTGTCGTGGCATAGGATGCTATGCAGGGATGATGCCCACACGATGAGTATTCGGATGGTGTGGGTAAAGTGTACAACCTCTGCAGAGTGAAATTCTATTCGAATAGCCGAGTCCTCGGTCATGGACGGTTGAACTGGCTGTTGCCTAACCCAATGTCAAGTTTTGGTTTTATAAAAGTGTTTTCGGAAAAAGGGAAGAAATTGGTGCCAGCTCAGAGTACTCGGAGGGTACTGCCATGGCACGGAGGTGATTCGGAGTACTTGCAGGGTACTACCGAAGGTTGAAAGTGGTCATGTGCGATTGACCGAGATTCATAAGGAAGGTGGTCATGTTTGATTGACCCCGGCTCTTCTCTTGAAATGAGTTTCCCCCTTTCCTAGAGCTTTTTCTCAAGATGCTTTACCAAAACTCTTCTTTAACAAGGATATCGAAATGTTGTAAGACATGCTATATCAACACGAGAAATTGACTAGATAGGATAAACTAGATTAGAGCCTTTCTTCTTGCTACAGCCAAACTGCATATTGCTCCCTCCCCTTTAGTTGGTTTGCGAGTACAATTCAAATGTACTCACGGCTTTGTCCCTGGCTATTAACTTGGCCAGATTATGAAGACTATGAAGATGATGATGAGGAGTTCGATGATGCCGATGCGAACTAGGATCCGTCTCCCGGTCAGTCGCCTGTAGGGTAGAGGCATGACACGGGCTAATCCTACGCTACCTATGTATCCGCTGCACTGCTTAGTGAATTTGCCCTGCATGGCGTTTAAATTCGGCCAAGTGGCCATGTAAGACTTTGCGACCTATTTATGTAATGGATGATGTACTCTGTAATGCCAGCTCTGTTATGTGGATTCATGACGGTCTTCCTGGGATCATGAATTGTATGCATAACGGGAATCCCGGACGGTAAACCGGGGTCCCCACAGTCTAGCCGTGGAAATGACTCTATTTGGGTCATTGTGGATACACTAACCAAGGTAGCCCACTTTATTCCTGTCAAGACCACTTACAACTCGGGACAGTTAGCAGATCTGTACCTATCCAGAATTGTCAGTTTGCATGGAGTTCCCAAAACCATAGTTTCCGATCGAGGAACCCAATTCACCTCGAGATTTTGGAAAAGCTTACATCAAGCTTTGGGAACCAAATTAGCTTTCAGCACCACCTACCACCCTCAGACTGATGGACAGACTGAAAGAGTGAACCAAATCCTTGAAGATATGTTGAGAGCCTGTGTTCTAGCCTATGGAGCTAAGTGGGAAGATTGTCTACCTTTCGCGGAATTTTCCTACAACAACAGTTATCAAGCCAGTTTGCAAATGGCCCCATTTGAAGCTTTGTATGGAAGAAAGTGTCGTACCCCTCTGAATTGGTCAGAAACCGGAGATAGCTAGATTTTTGGACCAGATATTCTGCAGGAACCCGAGGAAAAAGTTCGCATGATTTGTGACTACCTCAAGGCAGCCCAGTCAAGACAGAAGAGTTATGCCGACAAAAGACAGAGAGAACTGACTTTCAAGAGTGGAGACTTTGTTTATCTCAGAGTATCACCCCTCAAGGGAATGCAAAGATTCCAAGTAAAAGGAAAGCTTGCCCCAAGATATATTGGACCCTTCAAGATACTAGACCACAGAGGGGAAGTGTCTTATCAGTTGGAAATGCCCCCTGAATTGTCTGAAGTACACGATGTCTTCCACGTGTCGTTACTTCGGAAATGTCTTGAAGTGCTGGAGAAGCCAGAAATTTTCAAGAACATTGATCACCGTTCTGTGGACATCAACAAGGATTTGACATACCGTGAGATGCCTATTCGTATCCTCGAGGAAGCTTATAGAACCACTCGAACCCGAAGCATCAAGTTTCTGAAAGTTCAGTGGAGTAATCACACCGAAGAGGAAGCTACTTGGGAACGAGAAGATTACCTTCAGAAAGAGTTTCCCAATCTTTTCAGTTCTTAACTAGTGAATCTCGGGGATGAGATTCTTTTTAAGGGGGGAAGATTGTAACAACTCAGAAATTGTAATCCACTTCTTAATAAATAAAGTGTCAAATTTTGGACCCAAATAAAACTTTTTATCTATTATTTTATGCATACATGTATTTTCTACTCTATGTATTCTATGATTTTATGTGTGTTATTTTTGATTGAGCATTGGTTAGATAATTCTAAGTGAACCAATAGAATCAAGTGAGAAGATTATTAAGAAGCAAAGAAACCAGAAATAAAAATAAGTAAGAAAGAGATAAAGTTAATATGATCTAGGAACTGTTATTGATTACACCACTTTGAGCCCTTGGATTAAGAAATCTACAGCTCACCTTCAGGTTTGGCCAGCAAGTTGAGTTTAACCAAGTTGTATACTAACTCAACCAACAAACATTTACCCAAATTTCAAACTGGAACATCACAGAAATTTGAGCCAAAGTTTGAATCTGAAACAGAGACTATCAAATTTGAAATATAAATTTCTGCAAAACTTCTTCTTTCTCCAGAACAAAAATATGACAGGATACCTTGGCTAATATGTTGAGCACCCAAAGTGAAAAAATTTAAAAATTCAAATTTTGAGTTCTTGCGGGCATTTCGTCGAGCACTGGCAGAAGCAAATTGAGTTGAGATCAACTTCACTGGTGCTGCACTGTTCTAGCTCGACCAAGTGCTGTAGCCATGCTCTCTGGCCTCTCCTCGATCGATTCCAGCGCCCCCAGCCCCGACCCAAGCCAGGAGAAGCGGAGGGACGGCGAGGTTTGCACCCAGGGCCCCCTCCCAGTAACCTTCTGCCCCGCGCGATGCCGACCAGCTTGGAGGCGCCAGAGGAGACCCACAGCACCCCGCGGCCGACCCAGCAACCCCCCAGCACGCGAGCGTGGCCGCCGTGGCCGGAGAGACCGTCGAACGCAACCAGGACCCCCGAGCCGGCGAGCTTCTGGTCGCCTTGCTCCCGGCCTCCTGAGACTGTAAATACCCCCTCCGATCAAACGAAACGACTCACCTCACTCACCGCTACCTCCCAGACATAGTCGCTTAGCCCCGCTTGCCCTAGCTCGCCGTCGCCAGCCTCGCCGGAGTGGTACTGGACGAGCGGAGCGCCGCCGCGTTCGAATACCTGGAGGCAAACTGCTGCAGGGAATCGGAGGAGGAGGAGCACCGCAGCCGATCCCGAGCATCGCCGTCGAGTTCCGTTTCCTCTACGCCTCGCCCTCGCCGTCGAACGATCTTCGCTGCTCGCAGGTGAGCTCCCGCCATGCTGAGGAAGACGATGATCGTGAGCCGTCCGATCTTGATCCGACGCTAACTTACCGATTCGGGAATCGTTAAGTGAGCTGACAGCGCGACCCCACCTGTCAGCTCCCATTTTATTCTTTTTCCCTCGCGTGAAACGGTATGGGCCGGCCCGTTCGGGTTTGATCTGAATAGGGCCCGGCTCGTTTCGAATTCGGTCCGATTCGTTTTAATTAAATTCCCGCCCGTTTCATTTATTTCAAATATGTTTCAGATGCTATTTTCAAACTTTAATTCCTAGAGTTTTACAAATCCAAATCTAGCAAATAAATATTCATTGGAAAGCTTATAAAATACTCTATCCAATAGTACTGGTTAGAATTCAAAATAAGTTAAGAATTAATTTGGATATGAATAGTGTGACCATAGCTTGTTGAATAATGAAAGATTTCTAGAAATTTATTTAAGCCATCAAAAATCATGAAAATTAAAATGTGAACTTACTAA
Source organism: Dactylis glomerata (assembly GCA_007115705.1). Taxonomy (NCBI): domain Eukaryota; kingdom Viridiplantae; phylum Streptophyta; class Magnoliopsida; order Poales; family Poaceae; genus Dactylis; species Dactylis glomerata. The sequence continues at coordinate 4,122,853 of QXEO01000528.1, read as the reverse complement.
TGACCCCTCTTACTGTTAGTCAACACTAATCTACCCCAAACCCTATTAGTGTGACCCATTAGACCCTAATCCAATCCTAGTTTTGTAGCATAAAAGGATAAATCACTATTGCACACTTAGAAGTATTTTGCCCTCAATGCCAATTCACTTCGTGGACCATTCCCACTTGAACTTGCCTTAGTAACCCTAAATCAATACCAATGCTGCACAAGTGAACCACCTATGCCACTTAGTAAAGAATCTAGCTTGCACACTTGGAGAAAAACTTAGAAGAAAGACTTACAATCCAACACCGTAAAAATGCAACATGAATGCTTTGGTTAGCAAACAAAGAGGTGTGCTTGGTGTGTTGTTAGCTTGGTGAAGTGATGGTGTGCTTTGTGTTTATTCATTATTAGACGCTAGTGTTGCCGAGGAGGATATTGGAGGGGATTATTATTATCAAGAAGAAGAAGAAAACCCCGGACACTTTGCCAACCAAGGCAAGCCATCTTTGATTCATACTCCCCATGCCTAGTTTTAGTATTGCATTCTACTTGTTTTAAGTAAATTGCATGATTGAATTGCTAGAGTAGAATGATAGAAGTGTAGTGATATCTTGTTTAGCAAGAGCATCAAGCTGAGTTTATCCAACCATAGTTAGTAGTATCATCACTCCAGGTAGTTGCTTAGTCGCTAATAAGATTGAGGCCATCTATAAGGGGAACTCTATTTGAAAAGTGGTGACTTGAACTTGAAACTTGAATTGGAGATTGCTCCTATATAATGGCTTACGAAAGAATTTAATCTTGACTAAGCACTATGAAATGTATTTCTCAATGACAACGAGTGATGTACTATGGGAGCCAATTTTACCTTACAACCACATTACCCCTATATGGGAAGGGGCTTAATCCGTAGTTTGTTTATCTTAGTATGGGAGGCCTTGTATCAAAGCTTCATGGAAGGACCCATGAGCGGTTACTTCTGGACCAGGTGGATTCCAATAACCCGGTCTCCGGGATGGGCAGAACTAGAGGCGCCGGAGCGGGGTTCCGTATCCCGGGCTCTAGGGAAGGATCCTATACTAGGATGAGCAAGTGAAAGAGTTTGTTTGATTATCTGAACCTCGCATACTTCGTGTATGTCGAACCGTGGATTTCTCCCGGCAGATGTATCGAATCTTGTGGGTAAAGTGTACCCCTCTGCAGAGGTTTTGAAACTATTCGAATAGCCGCGTCCGCGGTCATGGACGGTTGGCAAGCTGTACTTGACTTTTGTCAGAACTAAAAGTGACAATGGTGACTTGGTGAAGGACTTGACTTGAAATGTTGTTGACACCCTTGAAGTCCTCCTTAGATGGAACTTAGAGAACTAAATCTCTTTCCTATAAATGAACATTCTTGGGAAATAAACTAGCTTTTGCAAACAACTTAGTGCTTAGTCCACCATATCAACCTTGCATTTCTACTTCATCCTTTCATTTATAAGATGGTTTGCGAGTGCATCCAATGTACTCACGGCTGTGTCCCTGGCTATCAACTTGGCCAGACTATGGGGAAGAATACCAGGAGGAAGGGTATGAAGAAGAGTACCAGAACTAAGCTCGTCTCCGTGAGTCGCCATTGCCTGTAGGGAGAAGGCATGGGCCGAAGACGTTATTTCCGCTGCTATATTGTGTTGTAATATCACTTGGTCTATATGACCAATGTATTTGAACCCTCGTATTGTAATGACTATGGAACTGAGTACCAACTACGTTATGTATATCGCAATAATGGTTCTGGGATTGCGGTGGAATACATAACGGGCACTTCGAATTTGTATCAAATTTGAGGTCATCACAGATATCGTCCAGGAGCGTGTTGCTCTACTTGGTCTTCACCACCACGTCGTCCACATAAGCGTGCATGTTCCTCCCAATCTGCTCCTACAAACATCGCTGCATGGTTCGCTGGTAAGTGGCTCCAGCGTTCTTCAGGCCAAACGGCATGGTAACGTAGCAGTAGGCTCCATACGGGGTGATGAAGGAGGTCTTGATCTGATCCGGCTGGAAGAGCGGGATCTGGTGGTAGCCTGAATAGGCGTCCAGGAATGACAATAGGTCACAGCCGGCTGTGGAATCGATCACCTGGTCAATTCGTGGCAGCGCAAAAGGATCCTTGGGGCAAGCCTTGTTGAGGCTGGTGTAATCGATACACATTCGCCAAGTGTTGTTCTTCTTCAGAACCAAGACTGGGTTCGCGAGCCAGTCAGGGTAAAACACTTCCATGATGAAGCCGGCTGCAAGGAGCCGGGCAATCTCCTCGCCAATAGCTTTCCTCTTTTCTTCTGCGAACCGCTGCAGCGGCTGCTTGACCGGCTTGGCGTCCGGCCGGACGTTAAGCGCGTGCTCAGCCAGCTCCCTCAGCACACTAGGCATGTCCTTTGGAGACCATGCGAAGATGTCCCGATTCTCACGGAGGAAGCTGGTGAGCTCGCTTTCCTATTTTGCAGACAAGCCGGTGCCGATGATGACATACTTGGAGGGGTCGCTCTCGTCCAATAGGATCTTCTTGGTGTCGTTGGCCGGCTTGAATTGCTCCACAGGCGACTGGCAAACTGGTACGTCTTGCTGGGCCAGCTCTACGCGATGCAGAAGCTGCCTTTTCTCCTCGGCGATGACCAGCGCTTCCGCCAGCTGCGAGCTCTCCTTTGCGCAGGCCAGAGACTTCTTGAAGTTTCTCGAGATTGTGATCACACCTCTGGGCCCTGGGAGCTTCATCTTCAGATAGGCGTAGTGCGGAACCGCCATGAACTTGGCCAGGGCTGGGCGGCCTAGCAGCGCGTGGTAGGGACTGCTGATGTCCACCACCTCAAACCAGATGGGCTCGAGGCGGCTATTCCCCTTCTTCCCGAAGAGAACCTCCAGCTGCACCTTGCCCAAAGGGGTGCAAGAATGCCCAGGCACAATGCCATGGAAGGTGAGCCGGCTAGGTTTCAGCTGACCAAGCGGGATGCCCAACTTCTCCAGAGAGCTTTGGTAAAGAAGGTTGATACTACTACCACCGTCGATAAGCACGCGGGAGAAACGGCACATGTGCGTATCGGAACACACGACAGGATCCACGACCAGAGCATACTCTCCAGGGCTGGGCATCAACCTCGGGTGGTCCTCGCGTCCCCAGGTAATGGCCGCCTCTGACCAATGCATGAACTGGGGCTCTGCAGGCATCACGGCGTTCACCTCTGCTTCATGCCAAAGGTCGCTCCTTTTGTCCTTGCCGGGGGTAGTGAAGATGTGATACTGCTCCACATCTGCCGAGAAGTCATCATCTTGATCCGGCTCGCCTCCAGCCGGGTCGTGCTGTTGGTCCTCCTGACCTTCAGCCAATCGCGCTTGCGACGTGCCAGGGACCTGCCGAGCACGCTGCTCCAGCTCTCTCATGAAACGGCACTGACGCGTGGAGTGGGTCGCTTACCTGCCCGGGGAGGTGTGAAATTTACACGGCTGATCAAGCGCAGCATCGAGGGTATACTTGCCCTCTTTGCGCCCATGACCGCTGCCTGCAGCCCCCGGGCCTCCTTGGTCGGAAGCCGGTCGCTTTGAGCCAGCAGGTCCCCTAGAGGACGTCTTGACGTGGTCGAGCCACAGGTGGATGTGCAGCGCCGGTGGGCGAGCCTGGGACTCCGACCCTGGCGCTGACTCCGCGATCAAGTGTGGTCCGCTCGCTCTACCGCCTTGCTGGGCGCGGCGGCCTTGGGCGTTGCCGCTCGGAGCGCGGCCACCCTGTCCATGCCCTCCGCGGCCTCGGCCTGCGGATGGCGACCGCTGGATCTGGCCGAGGACGGCGGTGGCGAAGCTGCGACACGAGTCGCGGGCGAGCTCGGTCGGTGCGTCTCCATGCGCGCTGTAGAATTCGCCGAGCGTGGTGCTCGCACGGCGCCGGTTGGCCTCGTCCTCAGCCACCTTGCCGAGGAGGGCAAGACGCGCCCGCCCCGGGGCCTCGGTGAGCCGGGCAGGGTCGATGACGCGATCGAGGGGAGCGCGCAGGTCCACCGCGGAGACATCCGGGGCGTCCCGCTCTAGGAGTGGAGCGTCTTGCTCCTAAGGAGGTGGGCGCTCGAGCGACGGGTGCTTGGGGTGTGGTAGGTCGCCGCCCTCATCCTCTCCCAGGGTCATCACCTCGACCACGGCGCCAAGGTTGCTGCTTTCACCGTAGCTCGAGCCTCCGTCGCAGAGGGAGTCGAAGACGTCGGTGATCTCCTCCGAGAAGGGCTTGGCGACGTAGAAACGGTGGCCGCCGATGTCGAGGAAGGAGCCGCCATTGCCAAAGCCGTTCTTGAAGTGGGCCAAGCTGTCGTCGACGTAGTCGAAGGTGCCGAACCTCCAGACGAGGCCGGAGGCGACCTTCTCGCCGGAGGGTCCCGGCCAGAACTTGACTCCGCTCGCCACCGCGCTTTGCCCCACGGTGGGCGCCAACTGTCGTGGGAATTTAGAGACAGTAGCCATGGGGAGGCTTATCGGAGGGGCTCGACTTTGGTGACGATGGGTCCGGCTCGGGATTGTGCCAACAGAGACACCTCGGTTTACCCAGGTTCAGGGCCCTCCCGGTTGGAGGTAAAACCCTACTTCCTGCCTGCTTCGTATTGATTGTAGTAACGATTACAGTGCTCCTCGAGCTGTTCGGCTAGAGGAGGAAGAAGAAGATCAGATCTCCCCTATGCTAAGGGTCCAGGCCCCCTTATATAGACGGGGGCCTGGTTACAGGTTTATGGTGGCGATTCGACCGGCTGCCGGCTCCTCGGCGGCGGTGTCCTTGGCGTCATCCTCTGACCTTGCTCTGGCAAAGACACTTTATAAAGTGTCTTTCCCTTGGACCGGCATCTGGAGGGCATATCCCCTCCCTCTGCCTCGGATCCCATCATGGGGAAGGGTCTTCGATCTCTCATTGGTTGGACGTGGTCGTGGCGTTCGTCACTCCTGTTCTACACCCCTGACGGTCTTGTCGGGGCTGTTCCGCTTTTGGCGAGACAACCGTTGGGGAGTTTTGTCTCCATCGCCCGGCTCCAGTCCTCCTCGGTGGAGTCGTCAGCCGGCCGCTGGCGCAGCCGGCCCTTCGAGCGGAGCCGGTCTTCTCGTGCTGAGGCCGTGGGATTTCCTGGGATGCCAGCCGGCATATTGCCCGGCTCGTGGTGTGCCCCCTAAGAAGGAGGACAAGGAGAACCTAGGCCGTAGCCACAGGGTGCCCTGGAAGAGGAGTCCCTGGTCGGACTTCCATTTACAGTGTGTAGGGTCTACACTAAGGAGAAACAAACTACTCCACTAAGCCCTGTCCCATACCAGGGTAATGTGGTCGTCGGTAAGGTTGGTCCAGCATATACTTCACACCTCATCATTAAAAATTCATTTCGTAGTCATTAGCCATTATTGCCTTTCTTTCAAAAACTCAACTTGGAGGAGCAATCTTCATCCAAGGTTTTCAAAGTTTGGTTCCTAACTTTCAGTAGGGTTCCCATCTATAATACTCCAATTTTATTAGCAGCTAAGCAACTAATGGAATAATGATTGAACTAAGGGAGTAGTAGATAGCTCTGTTTGGTAATCTTGCTAAACAAGACCTCATGACAATTATTCCTCTACTCTAGCAATTCAATCATGAAATTTAATTTTAAAGACAAGAAAGTATGCAATTTGAAAGATAGGTATTGGGTATGATTCGAAAGATGGCTTGCATGGTTGGGCAATGTTGTAATAGTCTTTATCTTCATCTTGTCTTGTGTAGTCTCCATCACCATTCCTTGGTTGACTTCGGGATCCATTCTCCTTACTCTCATTATTGTCTAATTGTAGGATGGTAAATAAGCATACAATCACCACACAATTCACAAACAACACATATTCACTACAATAAGGATACTTGGGTAAGGGAAATGATCTAGGAAATCTATGGAGAGTGGTTTCAAAAATAATTGAGTTTTGATGGTTGAGATTATTGAGTGGCTATATTTAAGTAGGGTTCATTTATTTTGGATCAGGAAAATATCTCCTACAAGTCCTTATATGACCAAAGGTCATGGACTACAAGTAGATATTTGTGATTAGGGTTCAGTCAATGTGGGTAGATATCATTTTGATTTCTTTTGAATTATTGGGCCAAGTTTCAAGTCGATAGATAGCTATTATCAACTATTGGAGTTTCCAATATCTCTGCAAGCTCAACTTGAAATAAGTCCCATTCTTAGATATTAATATTGGGAATAGGGTTTAGTACAAGAGGATTAATAAAACTTCTATTTAAACATAAATTGTGTCATATTCCTAAGTTAAGAATGCCTATTTAACCAATTGGAAACAAGCATTTAATTTAAAAGGTTATATTCAAAAACTATTGTCATCAATAGATAGATAATACTATTTGTGAATTTTTAAAGTTGGATTCACATTATTTTGAATTTTATTTGATTTGTTATGAGTTTTCTAAAATTGCAAACCTCCCATTTTGTTATATTTACCAGAGAATATATATAACTCCAAATAGGTCCAAACCACTTCTATAGGATAGACAATGTTCTAAGCTTTCTAGGGATATGTGGTTTGCTAAATTTAAACTCTTATGTCTGGGAATCTTAAATCTAAAAGGGGTTCCGATTTGACATTTCTAGATTCCATTCTATATTTTTTTCTAGCTTTCCTGTCAATGGGCCACATGCAGAGAGGTTAACGGGCCAGCCTATCGGGCATTCCCGAGCATGGGCAGAAAAAAGATGCACTGACAAGTGGGCCCACCGGTCAGTGCACTTAAAACCGATGGGGTATGAGGGTGTCTCGACCATCCGATTAGAATCGGATCCGACGGCCAAGGGTCATCTCCCCCAGCCTGACAGGGGCGAGAGAGGGAGCGAGGTCTGTGAGAGGGTGGAGCTCGGGTGGCTCACCGGTGGTGACGGGGAGCAGCGGCGAGGGTGCAGGGTGGCGGCGGAAGGTCTTATCTGCCACCTTGATCAAACGGCGATGCAGAAGGACATCGAGTTCGCAGGGAATGGGCGTAGTCCTGAGAGCTCCTCGTCGGTGATGTCGAGCTTGATAGGGCATGAGGGCGGGAGTGATGTTGTCTAGGAGGGAGAGTGGAGTGAGGTGAGTGAGATGGAACGCTCTTGGGCTCCATTTATAGGCGGGAGAAGGGAGTGCTAGCAGTGTGCTGGGGCAGACGAGTCACCTTGGTGCCGGCCAGGGAAGCAGCATGGGAGTAAAGAGACGGGACGCTGGCGTGTGCTGCGGGCTGTGGCATGTTGCAGGCGCATCCTCGCATGATGAGAGGGGTCAAGATGGTCTGGTGTAGAGGGGGACATGGAAGGGGGCGGCGGTGGTATTGCTCTGATCTTGGACATGTCGAGTGAGAGGGGGAGCAAGGAGCAGATGAGTTAGGGTAGAGGGTACGGCTAGGTAAGCCAGAGCATGCCATCTCTCCTCTAGGTTGCTAGACCTGCAGCCACCATTCAAGTCTTCTCCTAGGTCAACGGTGCACCTCACCTGTTCAATGAAATGCGCGCAAGAAATTTTAAATTTGATTGTTGAAATTTTTGATTTGGATTGCTTTTATATTGATTCTAAAGGCTCTGTGATTTATTTGGGCCCAAAAGGATCTGGTTTGGTTGCAAAAGCTTAGGGTGTTGGAAAGGTCGCTGTTTTGAATTCAAACTTTGACCAGATTTTAAATAGGGTTAGTATGCAATTTTTGGAAAGTTACAACTAGATCTTGAAACAATATTAGTTTTTCTTGGATGACTTGCAGAAATACACCCATGTCTAGATCAATATTTTCTTAATAAAGGTGAGGGAAAAGGGGTAGTGGCTAACTGTCTCAAAATCGGTTATCTTATTAGTTTCCAATTAGGGTTCTGCTTATTTTCTTATTTATTTCTATTTTAACCGTTGTTTTTGGGGTTGGAGTGATTCTAATTGTTTTAGAAATAATCTCATCTAGTTTTAGCATGCATTCATGCAAAAATTTAAATAGGTCAAAACCAAATTTTTATATCAAATAAGGCACTTTACAAACAAGGGCTCACGTTGGGTCTCAAAACTTGGCTAAGAGATCATAGGTGGTTGGAAAAGGGTTTTTGTAATGAGTTTTTGGGAAAGATGTCCTAAGGCAGGGTTATTTTGAATACCGAGTCAAATCATTTTTGGCAATATCATCTGAATAAAAGAAATAATTTTCAAAGCGGTTCTTTTTATTTATATAAGAAAAAAAACCAGGCTAGGATCCTTAACATAAGGAATTATCTTCCTTACAAATATTTTCTTTTTGAAGAATTTGAAAGATTGGATCCAAGATTTCGATTTCTAAAACTTTCTCCCATTATTTTTATTTGAAGCATGGGAACAAAATGCAGTGTTAAAAGGTAATAAACTAATTTTGTATTTAAAAGTAAAAGTTTTTGTTGGCCCCAAAATTTGGTATTTGAATAAATTCCATTTATTTCCATTTTTGAAAAATTTGGGTTGTTACAATCTTCTCCCCTTAAAAAAAATCTCGTCCCGAGATTCACAAGTTAAGATTTAGAGAGATTGAGAAATGAGCTCACTAGATATAGATGAGTATATATTGAGTTCTATCTGGACAAAGATTGGGTACACCCAAAAAAATGTGAAAAGGCCAGATGAGTCAAAACACATTTTCATCAATCATGTAGCAATTTCAAATCAAATAATTACACTTTCTATAACAACAGTTTTTTGGGTTTAAACCATAAGGTTTCATTAAAAAGGGTCTTGCGGATTACATGTCTCCTTCTTGTTTTACAAAGAGATAAGCAAGACTACTAGTACCAGTAAGGGGTCTAAGGCTTCCTCTTGGCTTGGTCTTCAAATGCTTGATCCAACCTGTTCTTACTACTTTATGGCTAAGAGAAACTTCAAGGTACTTGGTGGCTAATTCCCGATGATTGATATCTTTTTCTTCTCTTCATGCCTTTGGGTTGGAGAGGTCACTTCCTGGTGTTCTGAAAGGCTGCTTCCTTTCCCTGTGAAAGTTGAGGCTATAGAGACCTTTGACACTATCTTCAATAATGACGCGGTTTCGAACCTTGCCCAGGTTGGTGGTGATAGGGGTGCCTCCTAAAGATAAAAGAATATTTGTTGGATCTTCCCAACAACTGTGTTTGACACTTTCTTTAATTATGACCGGATCTTGAGCGACAGGATGTTCTGGTGTAGCATTTAGCTTGATTGGGCACTCGTTGGAGTAGTGCCCTTTGATTCCACACTTCCAACAGACGATGTTGGTCTTATCGCCATGCATGGGATAGGTATCCTTTGACAAGGTTCTTCTGGATCATAGGTTTAGGTCGTAGCATAGGTTAGAGGGTGCTGGAGGCTTATTTTCTTGAGGCCTTATCCTTCTTTCTTGCTTCTTTTTGTTACGAGATTTCTGTTGTTTTCTATGAACGTCATGCTCTATGCTAGTCTTGACCACTTTTGCTACTAGCTGATAGCTGTTTTGCTTGATCTTGGATATAGCTGTCACCAGGTGGTTCATGGAGCAATTTGTTGGCACATGAGTACTACTCTCACATAAGAAACATGTGTTGTTTCTCAAAGGGAATTCTCTAGTTGGATGCTCGTCGTTGCAATTGGAACAATTGCCAGTACATTGGCTAGCTTGATGACCTTCTTCTCCACAATGGCTACAAGCCTTGAGGTGATCTAGGTTGGGAATACTTTTATTGGGGCATGGAGGTTTAGTGTGGAGTGCTTCTCCACAATCACAACATAAGGGTTGAGTGCAAAAATCTCCTTGCTTCTTCTTCGTAATTAGATTCAAGTGGGACCTTCTTTGGTATTCTCGGGCAATTCTATTGAGGTGAAACTCAAACTCTGTGTTGGCCTTACCTTTGTTTGTACATAACTTAAATTGTGGACTTGAGAGCCTGGGGGTGCATCAGAGGGGTCAAGTCCTGCAGTAGATGAGAGGGAACATTTTTCAAAAGGTTTCTTATGCGGGATTGGTAGGGTTCAGAGTTTAATTTTGGGCCAGCAAGTCCAAAAACATTTTTTCAAAGAAACAAGTTGTCAGGATGTCTGCTTCATGTTACCGGAGGTCATATGCGAAACATATCCCAAAATAAATCATTCGAACAATCAAGGTACTAAGAACACTTGATAATCATGTTGTAAGGGTAGCTCAATACAAACAATTGAGCATTTCCTATAAGTCCTATTAGTTCAAGGCTGTTGAGGTCTTCATTGTTTCTAATCACACTTGTTTTGTCTCTTGAAGTCTTTATCCTACATATTTGACTCTCGTGGGGAGATTTCTAGGTAGCAGGAAGAATTGTCTCTCCGTCGATGGTAGCCATCATAGTTGATGTCTAACGTTGACGTCTTGTAAAAGATTGAGTACATGATTTTTTGATCCATCCTTTTTTTGGTCTCATGTTGGTATGTCATCCATAGTATAATTTGAGGTAGATGAGGAATATAGTAAAACAACTCTTTAAAAGATTTTCTAATCTAGAGGTTAACACATTCTCTGTCAAAAATATTTTGAGAGCATAAGTTAAGAGTATAAGATATTTGAAGTGAATAAGAGAAGAGTATAAGATTGGCTTTGGATACCAAAGCAAATTAGTTTCTTTTGTAGAAGTAAGTATTTTTCCAAAATATCACTTTTTTAGCTAATGACAAAACTAACTAAGGTCTCCTATAGTCATGATAATCCTGATACCAAACCAGTGATATCACAAATGTCATTTTCTAACGACCATGATAGCTAGGTTTCCTAGAGTCAGCATAGCTCTGATACCAACTTGTAACACCCTCGAATTTATAGCAAATTCAAAGTGCCCATTATGCAATCCATCACAATCCCAGAATCATTGTTGTGATTCACATAACATAATTGGTATCATAGTCATAGCCCTTAATAATAAATAACTAGGTTTACATAGGTGGTCATACAGACCAAACCTTACATTATATCAATATGCATCAGAATAATACTTTGGGTCCATATCATCAAGCTTCAACCACACAGGCAAAGCCGACAGTAGGAAACGAGCCTAATTCACAAAATTGTCAATGAATCCTTCCTTCTTGATTTTTTTCTCCTTCAAGTCTAGCCAAGTTAATAGCCAGGGACGGAGCCATGAGTACATTGGATGTACTCGCAAACCATCTTATAAATAAATGAAAGAGAAATGCATGGCTCATATAATGGTCTAAGCTCTAAGTTTATTTGCATAAAGCTAATTTTCTTTTCCAAGAGTATTCATTAAAAGGGAAGAAAACATTTAGCTTGATAAGTAAGTTTGAGATGGAACCCTCAATTGTTGATCACTTTCTTTACTCAAGTCACCTTCACAGTCATAGTCATTTCTTGTCATGATTCAGTTTATTATTTCAACACCTGACAAAGGTTAAGTACCGCTAACCCAACTTTCCATGACCACAAACGCGGCTATTCGAATAGTTTTATGCTCTGCAGAGGTTGTACACTTTAACCACACCATCCAATTACTTATCGTGTGGGTGACATCCCAGCATAACGATGTATGCCATGACAGGCAACCAGCCATTAATGTTTCACCTGCCCGCCTTAGCATAAACACTACCACCTAGAGTTGTACCCCTCAACACCAGAGTCCAGGACGCTGTCTGGGGTGTGCAAAGTCCCCAGCCGCTTGAACCTCTGGAATGGCACTCACCGAGGTAGAGTCCTACCCATGATAGTCCATTTTCAATGAGGGCTCTTCGGCTTGTACCCCAACCACCTGAAAAGGAGGACAAGGCAAACCTACGCCATAGCCACAGGGTGCCCTGGAAGAGGAGTCCCTAGTCCGACTTCCATTTACAGTGTGTAGGGTCTACACTAAGGAGAAACAAACTACTCCACTAAGCCCCGTCCCATACCAGGGTAATGTGGTCGTACGGTAAGGTTGGTCCAGCATATACTCCACACCTCATCATTCAAAATTCATTTCATAGTCATTAGCCATTATTGCCTTTCTTTCAGAAACTCAACTTGGAGGAGCATTCTTCATCTAAGGTTTTTAAAGTTTGATTCCTAACTTTCAGTAGGGTTCCCATCTATAATACTCCAATTTTATTAGTGGCTAAGCAACTAATGGAATAATGATTGAACTAAGGGAGTAGTAGATAGCTCTATTTGGTAATCTTGCTAAACAAGACCTCATGACAATTATTCCTCTACTCTAGCAATTCAATCATGCAATTTAATTTTGAAGACAAGAAAGTATGAAATTTGAAAGATAGGTATTGTGTATGATTCAAAAGATGGCTTGCCTGGTTGGGCAATGTTGTAATAGTCTTTATCTTCATCTTGTCTGGCATAGTATCTATCTCCATTCCTTGGTTGACTTCAGGATCCATTCTCCTTACTCTCGTTATTGTCTAATCGTAGGACAGTAAATAAGCATACAATCACCACATAGTTCACAAACATCACATATTCACTAAAATAAGGATACTTGGGTAAGGGAAATGATCTAGGAAATCTATGGAGAGTGGTTTCAAAGATAATTCAGTTTTGATGGATGAGATTATTGAGTGGCTATATTTAAGTAGGCTTCATTTATTTTGGATCAGGAAAATATCTCCTACAATTCCTTATTTGACCAAAGGTCATGGACTACAAGTAGATATTTGCGATTGGGGTTCAGTCAATGTGGGTAGATATCATTTTGATTTGTTTTGAATTATCGGGGCAAGTTTCAAGTCGATAGATAGCTATTATCAACTATTGGAGTTTCCAATATCTCTGCAAGCTCAACTTGGAATAAGTCCCATTCTTACATATTAATATTGGGAAATAGGGTTTAGTACAAGTGGATTAATAAAACTTCTATTTAAACATAAATTTTGTCATATTCCTAAGTTAAGAATGCCTATTTAACCAATTGGAAACTAGCATTTAATTTAAAAGGTTATATTCAAAAATATTGCCAACAACAGATATATAATACTATTTGTGAATTTTTAAAGTTGGATTCACATTGTTTTGAATTTTATTTGATTTGTTATGAGTTTTCTAAACTTGCAAACCTCCCATTTTGTTATATTTACCAGAGAATGTATATAACTATAAATTGGTGCAAACCACTTCTATAGGATAGACAATGTTCTAAGATTTCCAGGGATATGTGGTTTGCTAAATTTGAACTCCTATAACTCTGGGAATCTTAAATCTAAAAGGGGTTCCGATTTGAAATTTCTAGATTCCATTCTATATTTTTCTCTAGCTTTCTTGGCAATGGGCCGCATGCGGAAAGGTTAACGGGCTGGCCTATTGGGCGTTCCTGAGCACGGGCGGAAAAAAAGATGCACTGACAAGGGGGCCCACCGGTTAGTGCACTTAAAACCAAAGGGGTATGAGGGCGTCTTGACCGTCTGATTAGAATCGGATCCGATGGCCGAGGGTCATCTCCCCCAGCCTGACAGGAGCGAGAGAGGGAGCGAGGTCTGGGAGAGGGCGGAGCTCGGGTGGCTCACTGGCGGTGATGAGGAGTGGCGGCGAGGGTGCAGGGTGGCTGCGGAAGGTCTTATCTGCCACCTTGATCAAACGGCGGTGCAGAAGGACATCGGGTTCGCCGGGAATGGGAGGAGGCCTGGGAGGTCCTCATCGGTGATGTCAAGCTTGATAGGGCATGAGGGTGGGAGTGATGTTGTCTAGGAGGGAGAGTGGAGTGAGGTGAGTGAGATGGAACACTCTTGGGATCCTTTTATAGGCGGGAGAAGGGAGTGCTACTGGTGTACTGGGGCAGATGGGTCACCTTGGTGCCAGCCAGGGGAGCAGCAAGGGAGTAAAGAGAGGGGAAGCTGGCGTGTGCTCGGGCTATGGCATGTTGCAGGCTCATCCTGGCACGATGGTAGGGGTTGAGATGGTCTGGTGCAGAGGGGGACAAGGAAGGGGGCAGCGGTGGTATTGCTCTGATCTTGGACATGTCGGGTGAAAGGGGGAGCAAGGAGCAGAGGAGTTAGGGCGGAGGGTATGGCTAGGTAAGCCAGAGCATGCCATCTCTCCTTCTAGGCTGCTAGACCTCCAGTCACCATTCAAGTCTTCTCCGAGGTCAACGGTGCACCTCACCTGTTTGACAAAATGCGCGCAAGAAATTTTAAATTTGATTGTTGAAATTTTTGATTTGGATTGGCTTCGATATTGAGTCTAAAGGCTCTGTGATTTATTTGGGCCCAAAAGGATCTGGTTTGGTTGCAAAAGCTTAGGGTGTTGGAAAGATCGCTATTTTGAATTCAAACTTTGACCAGATTTTAAATAGGGTTAGTATGCGCTTTTTGGAAAGTTACAACTAGATCTTGAAACAATATTAGTTGTTCTTGGATGGCTTGCAAAAAAACACCCATGTCTAGATAAATATTTTCTTAATAAAGGTGAGGGAAAAGGGGTAGTGGCTAACTTCCTCAAGATCAGTTATCTTATTAGTTTCCAATTAGGGTTCTGCTTATTTTCTTATTTATTTCTATTTTAACCGTTGTTAGTGGGGTTGGAGTGATTCTAATTGTTTTAGAAATAATCTCGTCTAGTTTTAGCATGCATTCATGCAAAAATTTAAATAGGTAGAAACCAAATTTTTATATCAAATAAGGCACTTTACAAACAAGGGCTCATGTTGGGTCTCAAAACTTGGCTAAGAGATCATAGGTGGTTGGAAAAGGGTTTTTGTAATGAGTTTTTGGGAAAGAGGTCCTAAGGCAGTGTTATTTTGAATACCGAGTCAAATCATTTTTGGCAATATCAACTGAATAAAAGAAATAATTTTCAAAGCAGTTCTTTTTATTTATATAAGAAAACAAACCAGGCTAGGATCCTTAACATAAGGTTTTATCTTCCTTACAAATATTTTCTTTTTGAAGAATTTGAAAGATTGGATCCAAGATTTCGATTTCTAAAACTTTCTCCCATTATTTTTATTTGAAGCATGGGAACAAAATGCAGTGTTAAAAGACAAGAAACTAATTGTGTATTTAAAAGTAAAAGTTTTTGTTGGCCCCAAAATTTGGTATTTGAATAAACTACATTTATTTCCATTTTCAAAAAAATTGGGTTGTTACATAAAGCTATTACATGGCATATAAGAAGTTGACACGCAGGTCATACACAATTATAAAGACAACCATATGGCTCCTGCTGGTTGTGAACTCATCGACATGCAATTTATGAAACATTACAAAACATGATCATCGCATACATCACATATATCACATCACATCTTGTGGCCATACCATATCACAAAACACTCCCTGCAAAAACAAGTTAGACGCCTCTACTATGTTATTGCATGTTTTTCGTGGCTTATGGGAGTAAAAAGTTAAGAATGATTCTTACTTACGAAAAGCCACAACGGTGATATTATGGTTGCTAACATCCATTGTAAATCTCATGACTACTATAGTGAGAGAAACTGGCATCCACCAGCCGCATGTGTGGAACAAGCCACACGTCAAGTGCAGAGCCGGTCTCGCGAACAAGGTCATGTAAAGTTGGCCTGGACCACTTCGATCTCACTATGCCGCGCAATAAGAAATCACAAAAAGAGGTTTGCAATAGAAAGCATCAACGCCCGCAACAAGCATGTTGCGTTCTACTCGTGAAACACATCTACGCATAGATCTAGCTCTGATACCACTGAAGGGTTTCGTAGCATAGTAAATTAAAAAAATTCCTATGGATGCGAACGAGAAAGCCAAGATCTAATCTACGAGATGTAATCAATGAGAGAGATAGATGAGATCTTCATACCCTTGAAGAAATCGCACAGTGGAAACATTCAATAGAACATGGATGATGTAGTTGTACTAGCCTTCTCCTCCTCGCGATCCGATCCGATCCAACGCCGCAAGTGGCGAAGCCTCTGAGAGATGCACACGTACAATGCACCAACGACTCCGCCTTCCCGGTTCAGCGAGATATGTTGGACTGGTAGATGAGATCGACAGCACAACGGCGTGGTGTCTATGGTGGAGAGTATGCGCTGATAGGGCTTCACCTGTTTGCGTGGTGGAAGAAGCACAGAGAAAGGAAGCTTCAGAAACCGGATAGCGGCTTCACGGGAATTAGGTCAAACCTAAAGAGGTGTGGCTCACATCCTTTTATAGACATCTAGTGCCTTGAAGAAAAATCTAGGTCGAGCAAAAACGCGCAGCGCACGCAAGCCAGACCAGCCGCCAGCGCTCGCATCGCTAGGAGCTAGCATGCCAGGCATGAGCATGCAGTGGCGTGGAGTGCACGATCGGGTCTGGCCGATGCGGCCTAGCCTGGCACCCGGCCCAGCAGCACTAGGCCCAACTGGCCAGGTCCCAGCCGGCCACCCCTGCTAGCGAGTGAGCGAGCCACCGAGGGTGCCTGGCCGCCTCGCTCTGATCGATGCGAGCGAGCCAGGGCTCCCTGGCCGCTGCACTGCTTTTCCTTTTTTCTTCCTTTTTTTCTTTATCTATTTCTTCTAAATAAATATTGATTAATATTTATTAATTCATGCAATCAATAAATATTGTATTTCCACCTAGAACAATTTCGTAACTCTTTGAAATGTTTTCACATATATCCTGAACTACCCTAGCGTTGATTTGCGTTAAGTGTGTGACCCTGGAGTTCGAGAATATGCAGACATGATCTTCATCAATAATCAATAGCGGGATCTAGAAATCCATATTGACTCCCACGCACTCAGCGATGATCATATTGTATGAACAATGATGTCCGGATTCACTCAATCCCGTATTCGTATTCCCTTCGTCTCGTGATATTTTACTCGCTCGAGATTCAATCGTCGGTATCGGCATACCTAGTTCAATCTTGTTCACAGAAAGTACTTTACTCATTCCATAATCTGATATCACTTTATAATTAACTCCTTAACCACATGCTTGCAAGCGGTGTTGATATCGATTATCGAGTGGGCCCAAAGTATATCTCTCCGACTCGGGAGGGACAAATTCCATCTTGATACATACAACCCAATAAGTACTTTCCGATTACCTGAGAGACAACTTTATGATCACCCTTTCATAGGACGATGTTTGATGACCTCAAAGCTATCTTCCAGCACTAGGGAGTTGCATTATCTCATGGTCTAAGGATTACAATACTTGACATAGGAAAAAGCTTCACAAAGATGAGCACAATGCCACGATCTAATTGCTGTGCTTTATTTGGGTCTGTCCATCACATCATTCTCCTAATGATATGATCTCATTATTAATTGACAACTCATGTCTATGGTTAGGAAACCTTAACCATCATTAATCAATGAGCTAGTCCATAGAGGCGTACTAGGGACATGGTGTTGTTCATAAACCACACAAGTATTAAAGTTTCCGCTTAATACAATTCTAGCATGGAATATAAACATTATCATGAACAAGAATTATAATAATAACATCTTTATTATTGCCTCTAGGGCATAATTCCAACATGGTCATACCACAACTCGGTATGATCAAAATGCGTATCATAAAGCTCATGAGAATGTAAGACTAACATCCTTGGTGGTATATACTATTTGAATTGCACCAGGTATGTCCTAGTATTCCCTGTACGGTGGTGTTTCACCCTGGTACCAATGGGCTCCTCGATGCCTTCTCCATGGGTGTCTCCTCATCAGTGGCCTCGAACACCACTAGCTCCTTGGGAGCTTCCTTGGGCATCTCCGGGGTTGTCTCCTCGGCCTCCCGTAATGTCTTCTTCTTAGTAGGCCAAGGCTCATACTTCATTAGATACTTGATGAGATATGCACACTGTCCTTGCAGTCCTATATTACGTGCAGTTTGATCCTCTGTCTTGGCTGTCAACTTGTCATTTATGGCATCGAGTAGTGCGTTCTTCTCCTTCAGCTTCTAAATCATGTTCTCCAGTTGCTCAATCTTCTCATACTTCTCATGGAGTTTGTACTTGGCATCATCTGCGTCATCCATCTCAGTGTGAAGCATGTGTCCCATGTTGAAGGCATAGGCCTCCATATCCTCCAACTAAATCTCGGTCCATAGCAACTCATCACAAAGTCCTAGAGTACTCAAAGCCCATCCATCGGAGTTGCGTCTTCTAATCTAATAAACAGAGTTGTCCCACTTTTCAATCTCCGAAGCGTACATCCCACAGATGCAAGCTAATGCCTCTTGCATGGCTATCATGATTCCAGTCTCCTAGCCTGGGTACATCTTTGAGTACACCATTGTCTCAGTGAGTGGGGCAATGGTACGTCCTTTGATCTTTGTCTCTATCTCCCAGCAATTGATCTCCAGAATATTGCAAGGTATCACTCTACCCCGAAAGGTGGGAGGGGCTAAGTGCAGTATTCGGGTAAAGCGGGACAGCTGATCACTAAAGGGCTCAGCGTCATCGTCAAAGGGAATATTCATCTTGGTGAAGGTCATCTAAAGAGAAAAGATGGAATTTAATTAAATGAATATGATAAGTATGTAAAAGAAAATTTTAATCCAAAAGCAGTTAATGTGGATATGCACAAAATTTAAGAAGATGAGGTTGCTAGGGTCTCCTAGTCTATTCCAAACTTAAGGTCTCGATCCTAATGGCAACTGGCTCTGATACCATTCTACAGCACCCTACCTTTTGCTAAGTTAGAAATCCTATGTTAATGTGCTACTCCCTGGATCAATAGATAGCACCATAGTTCAGAAATATAGTAATCAAGGCAATAGTATCAAATTTACAACATAAATCAAGTTGCACAGACCATCTACCTTACAGAATCACACAGCTTGAAGCACAGTAACCGTGAGCCTCCACCTTCTTCAAGTGCCACAGGCAAACATGTTGGAATGTAAGCTCGAGATCCTACTTATCGTTCCATAACCGAATGAAAACATGCACGTTTGAATATGCAGCCCCAGAGGGGTCAGTACAACTATGTACTGGCAAATGACACATATTTGGTGGCATTTGTGAAAAGACTATACTATATGATATCTGGCTAGTGGATCTCATAGGCTAATTTGCATAAAGCCAATTTTATCATATCATCTTTATAAAACTTTCTTTCAAAATTTTAGTTCTATAAGGGTCAAGATAACCCCCATACACTACATGTTAATTAGGCATGTAGTTCTGGGCAAAACTCAACAAAGTTTGAAGTACATGAACCACCACCCCTCGGAGTGCATGGCCCTGAGCCTTCTCCTGATAGTTTCTAGTCAAATTTATATCATTCAGAAATGGTGATGAGATTCTTTTGAACATTCCATGACTAGAGACTCAATTGTCCATAACCGAGGACACGGCTAATTAATTAGATTTATACACCTTGCAAGGGTTGTGCACTTTCACCTTAATATTCATTTTATGGCCATACATAAAATGAAACAAGACCTTTCAAAAAAAGCATTCAACCACATGGATCTGACCGTTCCCCTTATACTATACTACACCTACTGTCAGTACCCTTGGTTGAACCCATAATCATATTCAATCAAGACAGAGCCCATATTGTCATAAGGCTGCACTGGAAGTACATCTATTCATGGAAGACATATTAACCTCTTTAATCTTGAGTGGCCATCCTGAGCAGCATCCTGAGCTACACATCTGTACAAGCATGTGCCCCAGGACCCATCTACTTCACTTTCCATCACAAACCAATACACCCAAGTAGTTAATTTTAGTTGAAGTTGTTAATTTATTCACAAAATAACTTTGACAAAGTGATCATAGCATAGCATCATATTTTTCAAAGTATTTAGCATCCTACCAAGTGGGGTTTGATGGTTGGCTATTCACTACTAGGATCTAGCAATTTGTAAAACATTGAGTAATCCACCTATCATGCATACTACATAAAGACACTAATGCATAATAAAAATAGGTAGAAGATATGTGTGTCACTTGCCTTTTTGAAGATTACGATCTTTCCACTTCTCTCAACTAAGCATGTAACTCTTCACACAAACTATAGTGCAAAAATAACATAACATAAACACACCATACAAACATAATCAAACATAACAAACAACAATGAAAAGGGTTTGTTCAACATTTTAGATTAGTCAAGATATTGATAAAATAGATATGGAAAAAAGGAAATATGGATTGTGTGACATGGGTTGGAGAGCTTAGTTGGAAAAGATCAAAATGTCTATTGAGAATTGGTTAAGCAAAACATATTTGATATAGTCTTCATGCTTAGAATATATCATGTGGGTTAAATCACTCAAGAGACAAAATAATGCAATAGCAATACTATTGAATAAGTGTGAAAACAATTACTCATAAATAGCATGCATTACACTTAGGCTTTAGGTATAGATTTTGTGAAGCATTGAATTACTCAATTAACTTATTTGCAAATTGAATAGTTCATTAAAAGTGAACAAGATTAAGTGAACTTTAATAAGTGATTTTGGGTAGCGAACAAGTTTAGATAATATTTGAGAATAGGGCCCAAGGTCTTTATTGGTTACATGGAGTATGGGTATATTCCATGATGATTTAATCAGCACCACAATGGCAAAAAATAGAATTTATGATTGGGTTGTACCACACTTTACTCAAATAAAACAATTGAAATTTGAATAAGTGTGAGCAAGGCAAAATAGACCTAAGTGGAATGACATTGAATTAAGATGTGATTTAGATGGACAAGGTATGTTCATGATAGTGTCAAGATGACATTTGATTAGTAGCTAAGATTATAGAATTCACTAAAGTGGAAATAAGTAATGCTAAAAGAATTAGAATTAACTTTATAGTGGATAGAGCTCAAATCCTCATATTAGAATTTGAACAGCAATGAAGTGCTTCAATTAAATTAGAAAGTGATGCTACTGGATGGCTTACAGCAATATAGAGCTAAAGCAATTGGAATCATCCTAAAATAATTTATAGAATTCAAACTATGGTCAAATTAGGGATTTGGATAAATTTAAATGCACAAAGTGTGTGCACGTATTAACTTTGAAATATTTTGATTCTATGATGTTCTACAGATTCATAGGATTCCAGGGACTACAAATTTGTAATTTTTTGATATATAGAAAAAAAGTTATGAATTAAATAAACTAATAGATGGGTTTGATTCAACTTAAATTTGAATTCAAGTTGAATACTGAATGTATGAAATATTATTGCACTAACAGATTCTACACATCACAAGGTTTCCAGAGGTATATTATTTGTTAATTTTGGATGCAAGATCAAAAGATATGAATTTCCTAATTTGGATAGAATTCAGATTCAAATTTCTAATTCAAATTAAGTTTGATCTAGAGACAGACATGTGGCTGCTTCTGATTGCACGATACTGTTTGGGTGGATAATGAGTGAGGAACGTTGGATTTAAGTGAGATCGGATGCACAAGATTGATTGGTACCATTTCATTTAAGTGATCTATCAGAGATCAGACGGCAATGATTTAAAATGAGGGAGGGAGACGCTCTGGTGGTCTCCATTTCATTTAAGTGATCTATCTGTTTTGTCCAAGTGGTGGTCTTCGGTGTCGCTCCGGCGATCCTTGGTCAACGGTGAGGGTACTACGACATTCAGCGGAGCAAGGTGACCTCGGGTGCATGCACGAGGTCGTCGATCACTTCCAGTATCAACGAGGAAGCACGGCTGGAGCTCCGCGTGGTGTCGCTGACCTTTGGGTGGTGGTGTTGTGCTCGTTTTACTACGGAATTGAGCGAGAAAAAGAGTGTCAGTAGATGCGCTGGAGGAAGCAAAGAAGATTGAAGGTAGAGAGGGAAGCTCATGCTCACCGTGGTGGTCTGAATCGGACATCGATCTCCGTAGAGACAACGGAGTCTATCGAGAGAAATTTGTGCAGCCTGGCGGCGCTTTGATGCAATTAAGGGAGGGGGTTTAGAGGGGACATCGAGGGGGTTTTATAGCCGCCCTGGCTTGGCGAGGGGGTTAGGGTTTAGGCAGGATCGAATAGCTGCGCGCGACATCATGTTTGGGTCGGTCTCCTGGTCGATGTAGAAGATGACTGACAGCTGGGGTTGGTGTGTCAGCGGGGCAGGGAAGATCTAATGGGTGGGGCCTGGGTGTCAGCAGCATGGGAGAAAGGGGGCATACCGATTCGGGTGGTGTTGGGCTGGGCTGGCCATTTCGGCCTGGGCCGAATCATTTCCCGGCGGCCTTTTCTTCTTTTCTTATTTCCTTTCCATTTTCTTTTTCCTATTTTCTATTTTTATTTTCTATCTTCTGCAAAAATGCAACAAAACCACTCAAACCACTTTTAGCAATTTTATAAAATTCAGCACATTGTTTTAAACCAGTAAGTAATAAGTTTTCAGGAACAAAACCTAATTTTCAATAAAACCTTTTGGACTTAGAAAAGAACTTTGCTTGCATACATAAAATATAAACTAGGGTTTAGGAATAAAACCTTTTAGAATTTGTTTGAAAATACTTTATAAAATAATAATTGGGAATCATTCTCAATCATAGTTTGAAGGAAAGAAATTTTTGGTAAACAACCTTTCTGTGATTCATTCCGTTTGCAAGAAGGCTGGCATAAGTCTGAACAAAGGAGAATAATATTTAATACTTGGTTTTCTCAAAGAAGTTCTTCAAAGAATACTAGAGAGTTTAAAAATATTTTTCCAATTAAAGCTTTTTAATAAACTCAAAAGTTTTAAATCCCTGTGAACTTTCAATCAATGAACACAAACAAAGGCAAAAGGAAACTTTCCCCCAAAATTTGATAAAATCTTGGGATGTTA
Organism: Dactylis glomerata; assembly: GCA_007115705.1. Lineage (NCBI taxonomy): Eukaryota > Viridiplantae > Streptophyta > Magnoliopsida > Poales > Poaceae > Dactylis > Dactylis glomerata. Next base: position 4,100,180 of record QXEO01000528.1, on the reverse strand, counting down.
CACCTACTGTCCTGGCTTGCGTTGCACGCCATAGGATGGGATAGAGACGACTGTGAGGAAATGCAAAGCTTTGGAAGCAGGAGGCGGTGGTGGCTGTGTAATGTGTCTGTTGAGAGGAGCACGACCTCTCTTTTATAGTCATAGAGGGAGGCGAACAGCAGTGGCGGGAGATGAAACGAATAGCTAGGAAATGAACCAAATAGACTCGTATTCACTTCCACTCAGGCAAACGTTCCAGCTTCTGCGTGACTGTTCGGTTCCATAGTTCAGTCACATGTGACAAAAAGAAAGGCTCGGCACCGAGGCACATTCCGCAAATCACGACGCACGCGTCGTGGCGAGGCGGGTGGTGGAGGAGGAGCGCGTGTGAAAGAGTCTTCTTCTCACACACTCTTATCAGAAGGGAAAAAGCTTACCTTATGACAAGGGTATAGCTAATAGAGCCCATTAGTTGAGTACACCTGAGGCCCCGTTAAGCTAGGCCCAATTGTAATGATAGTCGAGATACGAGTTCTTACCGTATGTCGATATTGTAATATGTATCGGATCCCACCCGATCCTCAAGACCTGGCCACCTATATATAGGGGCCAGGAGGGGACGGTGTGGGATAGATTGAAAGCAAGCCAGGTTGAACACCCAAGTTTACTTTCGATACACACCTATTTCGACTAACCTTACCTTCGAGTTCATCTGACGCCCTATCTCCCCGATCCTAAGTCCTTCATCTAGGACATTTGTCGAGTTAACCCTCGTCAATTAGCGCCGATCGTGGGGACTCTGGGCATTGGAATCATGAATTTGATGGCTTTTTTGCTTTTAGCCAATAGCAGCGCTGGAGTCGACAAAAGTCAAGAGACAGAGTTGACGATCAGAAGTCTAAGCATCTTCATCAGACCTTCAGGTTTGATTCGCCTCTCGGATTCAGCAAAAATAGATCCGTCAGCAATTGAGCCCAAGGCAGTAGCAAAGGTGGAATCATCTAAAGGCTCTTCCAGTGAGGTAAACTCTCCAGTCAGCTTAGGAGAAGCACAAATTGCAGAAGGCGACAAAATTCAGGAAAAGTTTGACATGGAAGTAAAAGTGTTTAAAACGCACAATAGTACAAGGGACTTCACCGCCGGAAGTAGTGGCATCTCCAAAAGCATACATTAGTTATGCGTCATTATCACTAAAGTAGAAGAAGAAAATAACCACGAAGGAAACAAAGGGATCGACAGGCAAGTCGACAAGGCAAGGGAGCCCAATAAAAAGGAGAAGGAGAAAATTCACTTCTCAACTGGAGAGTGGAGGATCATCATGTCAGCTGTCAATCATGGCACAGAAATACCTGAAGGATCAAGAAGAGAAGTTCTAATGGGATACCAGTACGCATTACACCAGCATAAGAAGAAACTAAGAGAGGAAAGAGACATATTTACGAAGAGTCGGGACAATAATAGTATGTCAAGCGAAGAGTTTTGGGATGATTACAGCGACGATTCAGAGTACAGCAGGGAAAGGCACAGAGACCCGAAGCATAATAGAAGGACAACAGAGCAGAGAAGAGAAGACAAATACTTGAGAAGTATAACCCCACAGCCAGAGGAGAAGGAAGAAGACTTTGTGCAAGAAACACCGAAAGCAGCATTGATAGCAGCATAGGCGTACCTGCTAACCACATGGCCAGAGCCTGGAGATCCGAGGGAGGACATGCACCAAGCCGCACTACGAAGTCTCAGGATAATAGAAGATAAGATCAAAAGAATGCAGAGGCAAAGTCGACAAGCTATAAGGAAAGGCGAAAGGAAGAGTACAAGCGCAAAACCACGCGAGGCGAGTCCAGCGAATCATCAGAAGAAGAAAGGCTACAAGAGAACGCAAGAAATATAATAGCACAAGCTCAAGTAAATAAATCACATCACGCATGGAAGGAAGAAAATTATGAAGACGATGAAAAAGAGATGGGCGCGTTATGCTTTACCCGTAGGGTTCGCAAAACGCGGGTACCCAAAGGATTCAAATTACCGCACGACCAGCAAAAATATGATGGGTCGCAAGAACCAACCCTATGGTTGTCAGATTATCTGCAAGCATTACAGATATTAGGGGGAACAAAAGTGACAGCAATGCAAAATTTACAATTATACCTCACCGGCGCAGCACGGTCCTGGTTGAATACCCTACCCAATGAATCCATCGGAAGCTGGGGAGAACTCAAAAACCAATCCGTAAGAGATTTTCGCTCGACATATAAGCACCCAGCATCGCTGGAGGAAGTCAAAGCATGCGTGCAAAGGAAAGGTGAAACTCTATGTTCTTATATACAACAATGGAGTGTAATCAAAAACTCAGCAGAGGACGTCTCTGATGAAAGAGCAATAGATGCTTTTTCGGCTGGCCTTCGTCACTCAGACCTTGTGGAAGAGATAGGAAGAACAAAGCCAACAACAGTAGCCGAACTAATAGAAGAAGCCAATAGATTTGCTGACGGAGAGGATGCATATAACAATAAAAGAGGACGCTCACTAGAAGTCAATAGAGCAAGCAGACAAAGGAGAAAACACCGCAGCAGAGATAACCACACAAGGCAAAGTTAGGTAGCCACGGGATACGAAGGAAAGGAAGAGGAAGGTTATGAAAATAGGAAGTTTCAGGCAAGAGGCAACCAAAGAACAGAAAAACTGAGATATTCCGGACCCTCGGCTGAAGACATGCTACATGGACCTTGCCAAATCCACTACGCGTATCTCGACAAAAAGAGAGTCTCTAACCACCAGATGAAGGACTACAGAACTTTCTTAAGGTTACAAAGTGCCATGGGCTCAACCCAAGAAGGGTGGCAAGGAGAGAAACACACAAGCCAAGGATATCAGGCACAAAGGCTAGCAAGGCACCTAGAGTCAAAAATCTACATATCTGCAATGATTCAACCAGTGCCCAAGTAAAAAAAGAGTGAAAGAGTATATCAAGGTGGTAAACCTAGCAATATCATCACCACCAGCCACTATGGAGTACCTACGATGGTCAGATCAACCAATTAGGTTCAGCAGAGCAGACCACCCAAGGAAAGTACCCAGGCTGGGACACTCGCCAATGGTGCTAAAAGCGCAGATAGGAGGGTACAACATCGGGAGAGTATTCATGGACGCAGGAAGTGGCATAAACCTAATATACGCAAGAACGCTGAAGCCAATGTGTATCTCGCTGACAAACTTAAAGCCAATGGATTGCTCTTTCCATGGAATAGTACCAGGGGCCGCAAATTACCCTCTGGGGAAAATAGAACTCGATGTCTGTTTCAGCAGTAGCAGCAACTATCGCAGGGAGAAGTTGGAATTTGAAGTCATGGACTGGCCCTCATGGTACCACACAATTCTAGGACATCCAGCATTTGCAAAGTTCATGGCAGTACCACACTACGCATATCTAACACTAAAAATCCTAGGACCCAAAGGAACGATAACAGTGCAAGGAAGCTTTGAAGTATCCAATACTTGCAACAAAGAATTCAACAGAATGGCACAAACTTTCGGCATGACAGCAGAATATGAGAGACTTAAAGGAGAGACTGATCATAATGTGCTACCCGATGTTGGATGATCCCTGCCAGATAAGGCTTTTGACACAACCCAGGACTCAAAGAAAATCCAGGTCCACCCTATAGACCCAAACAAGACTACATCGATTGCAGTAAACCTGGATCCCGCATAGGAAAGCACGCTCGTCGACTTCCTCTGCGAGCTGGGAAATCTTCGTCTGGTGTCCTTCAGACATGCCAGGGGTTCCCAGGGAACTCGTCGAGCACGCACTAAATGTGGACCCTAAAGCAAAGCCAGTCAAGCAACCGCTGAGATGATTTGACAAACCCAAAAGAAAGGCGATAGCATTGGAGCTGCACAGTCTAGAAAACACTGGATTTATTAGAGAAATAAAAACTTTGAGTTGAGTATCCAATCCAGTCATCGTACCCAAGAAAATATAGATATACAAAGAATGTGTGTCGACTACACATCTCTCAACAAACACTGTCCAAAGGATCCCTTCCCTCTACCCTGCATTGATCAGATAATCGATTCAACAGCGGGGTGTGCAAGGCTTTCCTTTCTGGATGCATATTCTATTTACAACCAGATTAAGTTGAAGAAAGAGGATGAAGAAAAGACAGCCTTCATCACGCCATATGGAGTGTTCTGCTATCAAGTAATGCCTTTTGGCCTAAAAAATGCAGGAGCATCCTATCAACAGATGATGCAAAATTGCCTCGAAAGCCCAATAGGACTCAACATCCAAGTCTACATCGATGACGTAGTCATTACTACAAGAAAGGAAGAATCCCTAATTAGCGACTTGGCAGAAACCTTCGACAACCTAAATACGTACAAGCTCAAGCTTAACCCGACAAAGTGTTCCTTTGGCGTGTCAGCAGGACAACTGTTAGGGTTTCTAGTATCAGCACAAGGAATAGAGGCGAACCCAGAGAAGATCCAAGAAATTCTAACAATGTGGAAACCCACGAAATTGCACGACATACAGAAACTCGCAGGACACGTTGCGGTACTAAGTCGTTTTGTTGCTCGATTGGGAGAGAAAGCACTCCCTTTCTATGCGCTCATGAAGAAATCAGATGATAAATTTGAATGGACAGAAGAAGCAGACGTAGCTTTCGCGCAGCTAAAAAAAGTGCTTTCTACACCACCAGTGCTGGTCGCACCAAAAGAAAAAGAACCACTACAACTCAACATCGCTGCAACCCATCAGGTCATGAGTACAGTGTTAGTAGTCGAAAGAAGTGAAGAAGGAAAAGCCCACGGGGTCCAAAGACCAGTGTATTTCATAAGTGAAGTACTTTCTCCGACAAAATAGAGGTATCTGCATTATCAAAAACTCGCATATATCATCTTTACAACAGCACAAAAATTGTGGCAATACTTTGTGGTGCACCCAATCATAGTGGTCAATGAAGCACCACTATCAAGCATACTGAACAATCCTTCAGCAACGAGATGTGTCTCCTTATGGGGAATCGAATTATCTCCCCTAGACATCATGTATGAAAAAAGGAAGGCGATCAAGTCATAAATCTTGCCAGATTTCACAGCAGAGTGGTTGGAGCTACAGAGCACAGGACAGCCATATTTATTGAGTGTATGGACAATGTACTTTGACGGTTCTAAAAGAATCCAAGGCTCAGGTGCAGGAGTAGTCTTGATATCACCAAAAGGCGACAAACTGAAGTACGTTTTAAGGATGAGTTTTCTACAGGCCTCTAATAATGAAGCAGAGTACGAGGCTCTACTGCATGGAATGAAGATGGCCAAGGCATGTGGAGCAACTCGACTAAAAATATTTGGGGACTCGAACCTCATCATCTAGCAGGTTATGAACAGATGCGATACAATCAATGACAACATGATGGCTTACAAGAACTTATATCACTATCTCGAAGGAACATTTGATGGGTGTGAAGTTTCGCACGTCAGCAGAAACAGCAACGAAGAAGCCGACAATTTGTCAAATATCAGATCACAATGCCTGCCTGTACCATTAGGAGTCTTCTGGGAAGAGATAGTCGAAAGATCAATAAAAAGCGTTAAAAAATAGACTCCTGTAGTAGACTCGGGGGCTAGCGCCAAAGACGGCGGAAAGACACCAGAACCTGAAGAAGTCATGATGATAGAAGAAGCTTGGATGCAGCCATATCTCGCATACATGGTAAATAAGAAGTTACCAGAAGATGCAGTGGAAGCCAAAAGAATAACTCGACGATCGAAAGCATTTGTCATGTTGCAGGGAAAATTATACAAAAGAAGCATAACTGGTGTTCTGCAGCGTTGCGTAATGCCTCAAGAAGGACAAGTAATACTAAAATATATAAATGCCAGAGTATGTGGTCATCATGCTAGCAGCAGGGCAATCATGGCAAAAGCATTTTGAGCAGGATTCTATTGGCTAACAGCCATCGATGACGCAAAAGATATAGTTCAAAAGTGTGAAGCATGTCAAAAGTTCGCATCTAGACCACACGAGCCAGCAGCAGAGTTACAGCCAATACCATTGTCTTAGCCCTTCGCATAGTGGGGCCTCGACATGGTGGGAAAGTTGCATAAATCATGGCCAGGAGGGCATGTCTATATGCTAGTGGCAGTCGACAAATTTACCAAGTGGGTAGAAGCGGCCCCGATAACAACTCAAGATTCGACAGCAGCAATCAACTTTATCAAGTCAATAGTATTTCGCTTTGGAGTACCATATAGCATCATCATAGACAACGGGACAAATTTCACTTCAAAGGAATTCAAGAACTACTGCAAAGGTTTGGGAATCAAACTAAAGTTTGCATCCGTAGCACACCCAAAGACAAACGGGTAAGTCAAAAAAGCCAATGGCTTAATATGTAATGGGATAAAAAAGAGGCTTTTAGCACATCTAGAGAAAGCCAAGAGCGCTTGGGTAGATGAACTTCCCTCCATTTTTGGAGTCTAAGAACTACGCCTAACGCAGCTACTCAAGAAACTCCATTCTTCTTGGTTCACGGCGCAGAAGTCGTGCTTCCAGTAGAAATTATGCACGAAGCTCCAAGAGTGATGGCGTACGATGAGGCAACATCAACAGAAGCATTACAAGACGATGTCGATGCACTGGATGAAGCAAGAGATAAAGCACTGGAAAGAGCCACGCAGTATCAACAAAGTCTGCGGAACTACCACAGTAGTCGAGTTCATCCACGATCCTTCGTGGTGGGAGATCTAGTCTTACGACTCAAACAAGATGGCCATAGCAAGTTAGAGTCCCCTTGTGTGGGACCTTACATCATTACAGAAGTGATACCAGGAGGAGCTTATCGATTACAAGACACGAAAATGGGAAAAGATGAAAGCAACCAATGGAACGCAGAGCAGCTGCGGTGTTTTTACGCATAGAGGAAATTGTCGATGGATTTCGTGTCGCAAGAACACAGGGTACCACGCGACGGACCCGAAGATTCGAACGCAGGGGGCTGAACGTGTGAGATCTTGGATCGCAACGAAACACGGTGACGGAAGCCTCGATTGTCGGACGCGCAACGCACTGCAGAGAGGGAGACCGAGCTTTACCCAGGTTCAGGGCCCTCGTGGTGAGGTAAAACCCCTACTTCCTGCCTTCTTGTATTACGACGCGACACCTCGCGAGGAGTACAAGGCCTTGGTTACACAGCTCTAGTTGGCCAGAGGTTGAAGAACCTGCGTGCCCAACTAGCAGCTTGAAGAAGATGAAGATCAGACTAGATTGGATCGGATCCCCTCTAAGGGGTGGCCTCCCCTCCTTTTATAGCGCCAAGGTCCTCCTTCCCCTTATCTTCTTGGGGAAGGGGTTGCCACACACGGCCAAGGAGGGAGGACAGCTGTAGACTAGGTTCTTCCGTAGACTTGGTCTTCGTAGAGCAGCGGCGCCGGTCCACAGGAGTGGGTGGAGAAGGCTGACGTCCTCCTCTGGCGCCCTGCACCGTCCATGCCATATTTAGGGGGGTGGCCAACTGCCACTGTGCCGCTTTGGGCAGGTACAGAGAAAGTTGGTCTCCTCCCTGTCGGGGGTAGCGTGGACGATACGCGGCCTTCTGCCCGTTGCCCTTCTTGCTCTGCACGAAAACGTGCTGAGCTGACGTGGGCGTACCTCCTCTCCTCACCAGCATGGGCTCGTGAGGAGGTCTTCTGGTCCTTAGCGGTTTCCATCGTCGTTCTCCTCACGAGGCGCCTCCTCGTGAGGGTCTTCTCCGAGCTGAAGATTGCTGATTATCTCCTGGGCTGACGACGGGCCGATGAAGGGGCCCAGGAGCAGGTGGACCGGGATACCCCGGTATCCATTCCACCGACAGTAGCCCCCGGGAGCCCGGCCCACAACGCGCCCTCTCGAGGAAGCGAAGGGACGGGGGCCCCCGAAGCGACTGGGCCCTCCGACGGCACGCGTCCACTGCGCGGTCAGAGGACCATGTGAAGAAACAGAGTCTCCGAACACGTGGCGCGGCCGCAGCTGGCGAGACGAAACGGCGGATGACGCTACGGTCGCCGAGGCGTCAACCTGCCGTAATGATGTTTCGCTTGACTGCAGAGCGCCGCGCCAACGCTTCGATTCCCGCGCGAGGATTTGACGCATCGACGTTGGATGATCCCCTTAAATAGGTCCTCCTCGAGACCGCCGGCACTTCACCTCCTTCCTCCAGTACCACTTCCACTTCTTCTTCCCTGAGAACATGGACCCCTCCAACTCCGCCGCCGCTGCCGGTTCAAGCTCCGGAGCGAAGCGCCCAGGGAGCCCTCTGGGCGGCGGAAAGAAGGCGAAGGCCGCCGCCCAGTGGACGCCCGGCGCCGGCGGCCCCCTCCGCATTGGCGCGTCGCGGCAGGGCGAGGCAAGCCATGCCGCTGCGGGGACCTCCGGCGCCCTGACCCTCAGGGGTCCTGCGCGTGGAGGCGCCCTGAACTCGTCGTCGCCGCTGGCGGCGGCGCCTGCTCCCCGCGCCTCGGGGAGCATCGATCGGGCCCTCCGGGAGATGGAGGCCGCCCTGGGACCGCCTCCTCCCGCTGCGGATCTTCCGCTCCCGCCGGTGAATGGGGTGGTTGCCACTCCGCGCCACCTGGCGGCGGCGATGTTGGGACCCCTCGTCGCCCCGGGGTCCCGCTTCCTGGAGCTCCTCGTCGTCGTCGACGCTCCGGGCTTCAACTCCCTCCGGCTGCCCGACGCCGTCCGGAGGGTGATCCACGCCCACGGGAACGCCGTCGGGGAGATCCTCCTGGGGGAGCAAAGCAGGCCAGGCCTCCATTGGCCTGTGGACATCCTCCTCGGGAACGGCGGCAACGTCGTCCTCGCCGGCCGCTGGAGGGCATTCGCCGTCGGCCTCCGACTCCGCGTCGGCGACCGCATCGTCTTCCGCTTCAAGCTGGGGACGCTGGAGGCCTTGCTGCGGGTCTTCACCGCCGGCGGGGTGCGCCGCACCTACCCCCAGCTCCCGGCGCAGTGAAGAGGAGGTCCTGGGCAGTAGTCTTCTGGGGAGGGGAGCTAGTCTCCTCCCTTTTCCGTTGTGTAGTCCTTGCCGGCGGGGAATGCCCCGCCGTGCTTTGCTCCTTCCCCCTCCGGGGGCGCTTCAATGAAATCCTTTTGCTAAATCTTGATGTCCTTCGCTGTCCTGGCCATTCGCTCGCTCGAGAGCCCCGCTGAGTTGTAGGCATCGACGGGAAGCCTCCCTCCACCTCAGAGCTCGGGATGGGTTCGGCGTCGATGACACAGCGGACGATTCCTGAGACAAGAAGTTTGAAGAAAAGAGTTGGAAAAGAAAAAACCCCAAATCCCCGAAAACGGAAAAACAAATCGATAAAACAAACGAAAAAAGAAGGCGAATAAGATGCCCCTGTGACCGGCACAGGGACCTTCTCCGTCGTGGAGGAGCGCGGCACTATCTGTGCCAGCAGCTAAGAGCAAATGCCGCGCGTGGCGATTCACGGGGCCTTCCTCGTCGTTGAGGGAAGCTGGACCCTCACGGACGTGAAAACGTCGACGCTTAAGAGAGCCCAGAGACCGTCGACACCTCACAAGGGTTGCTCATGAGGTGAAGGGCCTGGCGCGGACCTCCGGATCTGCGTCTCCTTCGCAAGATTTATCGGAGCGGCCTTTGTCTTCAATAATCCTGCCACGTTAGGCCTTCCTCCGGAGAGGGAATCCTCCCGCGGATGCTGGAGCATCGACGCGTCTTTGCTCCCCCGTGAGGGTTGCTCACGAGGGGTAGGTCCTTAGCGGGTGCCATGGGCACACCTTGGACTTTTCCTTGAAGATTTTTTATTTTCTGGAGCACTTCGCGGGGAACTAAGCACCATGGGCATCCAGAGGTGATCGTTAATGGGGCCGTCGCCCCCGACCAGAGCTCGCTCCCTTCGGGTTTTTCGGGCTTGCTGTTTTCCGGGCGAAGGCCCCAGCATAGACACCGTGCCTAGCCCCCTTCCGCGAGGAGTACAACAGAAAATAAATGGACTTCATGCCATTTTGATGTCATGCCGAAGCAGAGGCGCTACATTGCGCGATACCTTAATATCAGTGCTTAAGAGCAGGTTGAGCTGATACAAGGGCCGTGAAAACGGTCTTTTTCTCCTCGTGAGGAACCTAAGGGTAGAACTTTCGCAGGTGAGCTATGTTCCACGGGTTCCCCACTGGCACGCCTTCTGCGGTTTCCAGCCGCGCCGAGCCAGGCCTGGCAATGTGCGTCACCTTGAAGGGCCCTTCCCACATTGGAGACAGCTTGTGCAGGCCCTCGCGAGAGAGTATTCTCCTCAGCACCAGGTCGCCGACCTCCAGAGTCCTTGCTCGAACATGGCGGCTATGGTAGCGGCGTAGTCCTTGCTGGTACCTCGCGGCGCGGAGCGCGGCTTGGCACCGAGCTTCCTCGAGCAGGAGGAGGCGATCCTTGATGAGGTCTTCTTGGCGAATTTCGTCGAAGGCGAGCACTCTTGGCGACCCGAACTTGATGTCGGTGGGAAGAACAGCCTCCGCCCCATAGACCAAGAAGAAAGGGGTCTCTCCAGTGGGCTTGGAGGCGGTAGTCCTGATGGACCACAAGATGGATTGGAGGTTGTCTAACCATTTTTTGCCGCAGGCCTCGAGCTTGGCGTTGAAGCTTTTCGTCTTGAGTCCTTTAAGTACCTCAGCGTTGGCACGCTCGGCTTGGCCATTGCTCCGGGGGTAGGCGACGGAGGCGAAGCAGATTTTGATGCCGGTCGATGCGCAGTACTCCCGGAACAAGCCGCTGGTGAACTGGCTGCCGTTGTCGGTGATTATGCGGTTAGGCACACCAAAGCGGCAGACCAGCCCACGGATGAACTTGACGGCGGATCTGGCCGGGATTGTGCACACCGGTTCCACCTCCACCCACTTGGTGAACTTGTCGATGGCGACGTAGAGGTAGCGATAGCCCCCTTGCGCTCTGGGGAACGGACCGAGGATGTCCAGCCCCCAAACGGCAAAGGGCCAAGTGAGTGGGATGGTTCGCAGCTCTTGCGCCGGCTGATGTATCTGCTTGGCGTGGAATTGGCACGCCTCGCACCTCCTGACCATCTCCGCCGCGTCTCCGAGCGCCGAAGGCCAGTAGAAGCCACTTCGATATGCCTTTGCGGCTAGAGTTGCCGCAGAGGCATGATGGCCGCACTCGCCGGCATGGATGTCCCTTAGAAGCTCCTGGCCTTGGTGAGTAGATATGCACTTCAGGGCGATGCCACTAGGGCGACGCCGGTACAAGTCACCGTCCTTGATGCAGTAGCCCGAAGCTTGCCGCACGATCCTCTCGGCCTCCTCTTCATCCTCGGGTAGCCTGCTGCTGGTGAGGTAGGCCTTGAGCTCGATGATCCAATCCACTCCCTCCTGCCGAGCCAACGCCAGAAGGACGCGGTCACCCGAAGGAGGTCCGCAATCCGGAGCCCCCTGCTCCGGCGGTGGCGGCAAAGCAGGAAGAGGAGGTGGTTTGGATGTTGGCGGAGAGGCGGACGGCTTGAAGAGACGCTCCTCGAAGACGCCGGCGGGCTGCGCCAGTCGATGAGAGGCGCGCTTGGCGATTTCGTCGGCCTCGACATTTTCTCCCCTCGGGACGTGCTTCAGCTCCAGGCCTTGGAAGCGCTTTTCCATCTTTCGATGCTCCTCGAGATAAGCCGCCATGTGCTCATCCCTTGGAGTGTAGCTCTTGTTCGAGAAGTTCACAACCAGTTGTGAATCCCCCTTGACGATGAGACGCTTGACGCCCAACGCGCTTGCTGCCCTTAGGCCAGCAAGTAGTCCTTCGTACTCCGCGATGTTGTTGGAGACCTTGTCCTCGGGCTTGAAGCAGAGCTGCACAGCATAGAAGAGCTTGTCTCCAGAGGGAGAGGTTAGGACAGCGCCGGCTCCCGCGCCGGGGAGGTTGAAGGCACCGTCGAAGTGCATGACCCAGAGGCCTGGGGCCTCCTCTCCGGGGAGAGTTGACTCCACCTCTGGAGGCTCGTCGACGAACGGGTCAGTCCATTCTGCAGTGAACTCGGCCAAAGCCTTGCTCTTGATTACCTTTGTAGTTTCGAAGGAGATCTCGAAGGGCTGAAGCTCCACAGCCCACTCTGCCATCCGCCCGGTGACATTGGGGTTGCGGAGGATGGCTTCCAGGGGCCGATCGGTTACCACCTTAATCGGGTGACCCTGGAAGTAGTGGCGCAGCTTCCGCGAGGCGATGAGCAAGGTGTAGAGCAACTTTTGCTGCATGGTGTAGCGCTCCCGCGCATCGCGCAGTACCGTGCTGACGAAGTACACAGGCTTTTGCACCTTGACGACACCCTCGGAAGGCTCCTCCTCAGGAGGCTTTTGAGCGTTGCTCTGAGAGAGCGGCTCGGCCGGTGAAGATCCCTCGGGCGGTTCCTCTCGAGGGGCGGGGGTTGAAGCAGCTTCTTCCTCGCGAGGAGCCCCCGAGCTGGGAGGACGACCTCCTCCTTGGCGATTATCCTGGCGTCTCGCTCCGCGACGAGGACGGCGCTCGCAGTCCTTGGAGTTGCCGCGATGTAGAGTAGCAAGGGCTCGCGGGGGGTTGGTGCAACCATGACCGGTGGGCTCGTGAGGTACCTTTTCAACTCGGCGAAGGCCTTGTCGGCCTCCGGAGTCCACTCGAACTTCCCGGTGCGCTTCATAAGCTTGAAGAAGGGTAAAGCCTTTTCCCCACTCCTCGCGATGAAGCGCCCCAGGGCTGCCATGCACCCCGCGAGGCGTTGCATTTCCTTGAGATTGCGCGGAGGACGCATTTCTTCGATGGCCTTGACCTTGTCGGGGTTCGCCTCTATCCCGCGATTGGACACGAGGAACCCCAACAGTTTTCCCGACGGCACGCCGAAGGCGCACTTGGCGGGGTTGAGCTTGATGCTTACCTTTCTCAAGTTGACGAACGTCTCCTCCAGATCCTCGATGAAGGTGCGACCCTCGCGAGTCTTGACGACGATGTCGTCGACGTAGGCTTCCGCATTCCTTCCCATCTGAGCCCCCAGAGCCTTACGCATGAGCCTTTGGAAGGTAGCTCCTGCGTTCTTCAGGCCGAAGGGCATGCAGACGTAGCAGTACACACCGCAAGGCGTGATGAAGGCGGTTTTCTCTTCGTCCTCCTTTGCCATCTTGATCTGATGATAACCGGAGAAGGCATCCAAGAAGCAAAGGAGGTCGCAGCCGGCGGTGGAGTCGACGATTTGATCTATCCTCGGGAGGGGATATGGATCCTTGGGACAGGCCTTGTTGAGACTTGTGAAGTCTACGCAGAGGNCAGGTCAAGAAGAAATTATTCTCTAATATCATGAAAGGAAGAGCTGAAGAGTGGTATCGACTACTCCAAGATGGTCCATCTATGGCATGGGAGGATATTGTGCCTCTCTTTTATTCCAAGTTTTATCCTCCAAGTGAAATTCATAAAGACCGTAACAAGATATATAATTTTTGGCCTCATGATGGAGAGAGTATTGCCCAAGCGTGGGGGAGATTGAAGTTACTAATGCTCAAATGCCCCATTCATGAGCTCCCCGATAATATTGTTATTGATAATTTTTATGCGCGGCTTACTCTTCCTGATAAGGATTATTTGGATGCTTCTTGTTTTGGATCATTCACTCATATGAAAGAAGATGCCAAGTGGAAACTTCTTGACCGTATAAAAGAGAATGCGGAAGGTTGGGAAAACGACAAAGGTAGGAAGTCAGGTATAAACTATGATTATGAATGCATTAAATCTTTTATGGGAACCGGTGACTTTCATAGTGTTAGCGCTGCTTATGGTCTTGATTCCCAAATACTTGCTAATTGTTTTAAGGCTTTTGCCTCTTATATTGATGTTCCAAAGAAAGATTGGAACAAATATCATGCGCCTTACAAAGATTCTATTAGTCATATGCCTGCTGCAGCTACAGAAGTTTGTACGGTGGATAGCATCATTCCTGAACCTTATATTGAGAAGACACCTTTCCCTGCTAAGGTAAAGAAGTACTCTACTTTGGTAAGTGTGTCTAATAAAAGTACTAAGAAAGCTGCAGAGCCTGATGAGCAAATTACTATTAAGTCTCCTGTTGCTATATTGAAAGATCTTGTTACTAAAGATGTAGGAGATGAATATATTCTTTTTTGTGAAGATGCTTCTAACATTCTCTCGCATCCTAAAAAGCATAGGAAAGCAAGTGTTCCTGTTATTTCTGTCAGGATTGGAGATCATTGCTATTATGGTTTATGTGATATTGGTGCTAGTGCAAGTGCTATTCCCTTTGAGCTTTATAAAGAAATTATGCACGAGATTGGCGCTTGTGAACTGGAAGATATTGATGTGGTTGTTCAGCTTGCTAACAGAGAGACCGTTTGGCCTCTTGGTATTGTTCGAGATGTGGAAGTTCTATGTGGTAAGACTAAGTACCCTACTGATTTTCTAGTACTTGGTAAGGAGGCTAGTGAAACTTGTCCTATTATTTTTGGTAGACCCTTTTTGAACACTTGTGGCGCCATAATAGATTGTAAGAAAGAGAAAATTTTTACTAAGTTTAATGGAGAGTCTTATGAGTTTAATTTTTCCAAGTTTGCTAAGACTTCTTATGAAAATGACACGCCTAATGAAAATTTTCGAGTTGAGCAGCTTGCTTCTATTGCTCTTGCCCCTAATAATGCCTTGCAGCAATTCATGGAAGATCACGAAAGTGATGTGTTTAGCAAGGAAAGAGAAGAGATTGACGATATTCTTCTTCGTCAACCACCATTACTCAAGCATAATCTACCTGTGGAGGATCTTGGTACCACTTTGCCGCCTAGAGAAGATCCTGTGTTTGAATTAAAACCTTTACCTGATGACCTCAAATATGCTTATATTGATGATAAGAAAATATATCCTGTTATTATTAGTTCTAAACTTTCAGGAAAGGAAGAAGAAAGATTATTGGAGATATTGAGGAAACATCGAGGAGCTATGGGATATACTCTTGATGATTTAAAAGGGATTTCTCCTACTTTATGTCAGCATGCCATTAATATGGAGAAAGATGCGAAGCCAGTTGTAGAGCATCAACGTCGCTTAATTCCCAAGATGAAGGATGTGGTAAGGAATGAGGTATTAAAACTCCTTGATGCTGGTATTATTTATCCTATTGCTGATAGTAGATGGGTTAGTCCTGTTCATTGTGTTCCTAAGAAAGGAGGTATGACTGTTGTACCTAATGAGAATAACGAGCTTATTCCTCAAAGGGTAGTTGTTGGTTATAGAATGTGCATTGATTATAGGAAGGTAAACAAAGTTACTAAGAAAGATCATTACCCTTTACCGTTTATAGATCAAATGCTAGAAAGGTTATCTAAGAAGACTCATTTTTGTTTCCTTGATGGTTATTCTGGTTTTTCTCAAATTGCTGTTAAGAAGGATGATCAAGAGAAAACCACTTTTACTTGTCCTTATGGAACTTATGCTTATAGACGTATGCCTTTTGGTTTATGCAATGCTCCTGCTACTTTTCAAAGATGTATGTCTGCTATTTTTCATGGCTTTTGTGAAGAAATTGTGGAGGTCTTCATGGACGATTTCT
Source organism: Dactylis glomerata (assembly GCA_007115705.1). Lineage (NCBI taxonomy): Eukaryota > Viridiplantae > Streptophyta > Magnoliopsida > Poales > Poaceae > Dactylis > Dactylis glomerata. Next base: position 4,084,637 of record QXEO01000528.1, on the reverse strand, counting down.
CCGTCTATGGAACTTCTTTTGATAATTGTTTGCACAACCTTGATAAAGTTTTGCAGAGGTGCGAAGAAACTAATCTTGTTCTTAATTGGGAGAAATGCCACTTTATGGTGAATGAAGGAATTGTCCTTGGACATAAAATCTCTGAAAAAGGAATTGAAGTTGACAGAGCAAAAGTGGAGGCAATTGAGAAAATGCCATGTCCAAGAGATGTTAAAGGTATTCGTAGTGTTCTTGGTCATGCTGGTTTTTATAGGAGGTTTATTAAAGATTTCTCTAAGATTTCAAAGCCTCTTACCAATCTTCTTCAAAAGGATGTACCATTCGTCTTTGATGATGATTGTAAGGAAGCTTTTGAAACTCTTAAGAAGGCTTTAACTACTGCTCCTATTGTTCAACCACCTGATTGGAATTTACCTTTTGAAATTATGTGTGATGCTAGTGATTTTGCTGTTGGTGCTGTTCTTGGACAGCGCGTAGATAATAAGTTGAATGTTATTCATTATGCTAGTAAGACTCTTGATGCTGCTCAGAAGAATTATGCTACTACTGAGAAAGAGTTTCTTGCTGTTGTTTTTGCATGTGATAAGTTTAGATCTTACATTGTTGATTCTAAAGTCACTATTCATACTGATCACGCTGCTATTAGATATCTTATGACTAAGAAGGATGCTAAGCCTAGGCTTATTAGATGGGTGTTGCTTTTACAAGAATTTGATTTGCATGTCGTAGATAGGAAAGGTGCTGAAAATCCTGTGGCTGACAACTTGTCTAGATTGGAAAATATTTCTTTTGATCCTATTCCTGTTAATGATAGTTTTCCAAATGAACAGTTGGCTGCAATTAATGCAACTTCACGGGACCTTCCTTGGTATGCTGATTATGCTAACTTTATTGTTTCCAAGTATTTGCCTCCGACCTTTACAGCTCAGCAAAGAAGAAAATTCTTCTATGATTTGAGGCATTATTTTTGGGATGACCCACATTTATATAAAGAAGGAGTTGATGGTATTATGAGAAGATGCGTACCAGAATATGAGCAACAAGAGATATTTAGAAAATGCCATAGTAGTGCTTATGGAGGGCATCATGCTGGAGATAGGACCGCACAGAAGGTTCTACAATCAGGTTTTTATTGGCCAACCCTCTTTAAGGATGCCAGAAGGTACGTTTTATCTTGTGATGAATGTCAAAGAGTTGGAAATATTTCTAGACGCAATGAAATGCCTATGAATTACACTCTTGTTATTGAACCGTTTGATTGTTGGGGATTTGACTTTATGGGTCCTTTTCCTCCTTCAAGAGGCTATACCCATATACTTGTTGCTGTAGATTATGTTACTAAATGGGTAGAAGCCATACCTACAAAGAGTGCCGATGGTGAGACTTCGTTAAAAATGCTTAAGGATGTTATTTTTCCTAGGTTCAGAGTTCCTAGATATCTTATGACTGACAGAGGTTCTCATTTTATTCACGGTAGTTTTAGAAAGACTCTTGCTAAGTATGATGTCAATCATAGAATTGCTTCTGCTTATCATCCCCAAACTAGTGGGCAGGTAGAGCTTTCAAATAGAGAGATTAAGTCTATCTTGCAGAAGACTGTTAGTAGATCTAGGAAAAACTGGGCTAGTAAGTTAAATGACGCTTTATGGGCTTATAGAACTGCTTATAAGAATCCCATGGGTATGTCTCCTTATAAGATGGTTTACGAAAAAGCGTGTCACTTGCCCTTAGAATTAGAGCACAAAGCTTTTTGGGCAATGAGAGAGCTTAATAGAGATTTTAAACTAGCCGGTAAGAAGAGGTTGTTAGATTTGAGTTCTCTAGATGAGTGGAGAAATGAAGCGTATGAGAATGCCAGACTTTTCAAAGAGAAAGTCAAGCAATGGCATGATAAGAGAATTCTTAAGAGAGAGTTCCATGTTGGTGAGAAAGTTCTATTGTATAGGTCTCGTCTCAGATTTTTTGCAGGTAAATTACTTTCTAAATGGGAAGGACCATATGTTATTGTGGAAGTGTACCGCTCAGGTGCTATTAAGATTGCTTCATTGAAAGATGATTCTACACAAGTGGTGAATGGGCAAAGACTCAAACATTATATTTCTGGAGATTCTTATAATGAAGATGTTGATGTTATTGAAACAGTTTCTCCGGAAGATTACATCCAAGACAAACTGCAGGAACCTGCAGAGTTTGTTTTTGAATAGGTAACAGTTCTAGTCAGAAAAGTTTTGCGAAAGGCTCTTCTTTTAATATTTTTGCTGTTTTTAATAAATATGAAAAATCGCGAGACGAAAACGGGGAGGAAAAGAAGTCCGTGTGGGTCTCACACAGGGGTGGCGTGGGCCCACCCCTGGCCGCGCCACCCACGTGTGAGAACGCCTCGGAACTCTTTTCCGTCCCGGTTTCCTCCTGTGACTTCGTTTCGATGTATAATTTTCGCCTATTTAACCACCCGGAGTCCCCGAGGTCGGTATATCGTTTTCTCGTCGTGTTTTGTTTCGAGCTGTTTCTGTCAGGAGTTGATCTTAAGCTTTGGGAAGTCATGGCTTCTTCAAGCGGGGACAAGGGGAAGACACCTCCGGAGGATGATCTCCAGAATCCCAAGTTGAGGGAGGGACAAATTACCGCTGGATCAAGGACAAGAGAGCCTACTTTCGTAGGATCGACTAACATTGGACGCGCTTTTTCTCATAATTTGCAGGGACCAATGCCACTAGTTCTTGATCTCAGCTCCTACCCTGCATCGGTGGAATAAGGGATACTTCGAGAGGAGAACAATAGGCTTCGTAGGATGCTGGAGGATTTTCTCACCCCAATCATGATTGCGCCGCCACCACCAAAGGAGTAATTCGTCATCGGTATAGGCATCCCCTTGGCTTGTTCTAAGCTTGGGGGAGTGCCGCGGTATCACATCATTACCTTTTGTTCATTTACTTTTCAAGTAGAGTCTTATCATGAATAGAGAAGTTATCATATGGAATAGTTTGCAGTTGGAAGTATCCTCCTTAGTTAGTTATCTCTGTATCCCTTGGTGTGAGTTGCGGTAATAAAGTATTAATGAGAAGTTTTATCGTTTACTTTTCGCATACTTTATGCTAGTCTGCAATCTCTCTTATGTGACTAGTCTTGTTGATTGGTATTGGTATCACATTGGGAGCATGAGTAGATTCAGTTGGTTTTGGCAAACCTAGCTTGGTCAGTAGCAACTTTACCTTGAAGTTTGAGTAGAAAAGAATAAAGAAGTGCTTGTAGTTACATCACTTCAGTTTTCCTTAAATTTGGCTTATAAGCATTGTTATTCTTAAAGTTAAAATCGTTGTACTTTCAGGGGAGTTTGCATGATTGTTCTCATTATATGTATGTTTGTTTGTTTCATGCAACTCTTATGCTTGCTACCCAGCCTTGCTAGCCAAAAAAAACCTGTACTGAGAGGAAATACTTCTCGTGCATCCAATTCCCAAAAGCCAAGTCACTTCCAAAGAGTCCACTATAAATTCCTATACATGGTATTTTAAGCCATTCCAAGTAAATTTTCATGTGCTACCTTTCAAAAACTTTCAAACACTTCTCATTTTGTGCCACTGTTTTTAGCTCATGAGGACGTAGTGGATGGGTTTGTTATCTTCCATACTAAATTAAGTACCCCTCGACTAGGCAGCTTCATCTGCTCGTCATTAATTTGGCAAGGGAGCTGGTCAGACCATTATAATCTTAATTCTAAAAGAAAGAAAAAGGCACTCCTCCATTGGATTGTGAAAGTTGGTCGGCACCCGATGGAATCGGTTAGCCATGGTTTGAGAAAGGAAAAAGGTGGGGAGGAGTGCAAAGCTATAAAAGAGCACCAAAGTGCCAACTAATTAAACATCTCAGAACTGCTCTCACTTGTTTAGTATGGAAGATATCAAGAACTCTGTTGCTAGTCGTTGACAAAAGCAACCACCTCTCAAAACAATCTTTACCTCTCTATTACAAATAAAAAGCTCTAGCACATGTTTAATCCCTTCTTCCCTATGCGAAGGGCCTATCTTTTACTTTTATGTTGAGTCAACCTATTTCCCTCTGTCTCAAGCAAGCATTTGAGTTGTTATGTTTCACTCATCCATATGTTGATCCGTTTAATCATGTTTATTATCTTCCTTGTTTTCGTATAATGCTTTTGTCTGAAGGAATACATCTTTGAAAGCTTTCTTTGAATGCAAAAGTTTACTTTGTTGAGCATATAGTCTTTGCTATATTAGCTCCATTTTAAAAGGCTCCGTTTAAAAAGAGAGAACAGCTTGTTCTCCATTCTTTGACCAAGAACTAAGGTTTGCCATTGCCAATTATAATTTACCTTGTGCATCCTTATATGTGATTCCCTTTTACTTATTGCAAGATTACATCTTATAAAGGGAAGTTGCTGTCTATTATAATTTGTGCCTTAGTGAATGTGATGCTTCTTGTTCGTATTTTGATTATCGACACTTCACTCCATAAACGTGTGGTCATGTTTACCGAGTTTAGTTTTCGCTTGGGGACAAGCGAGGTCTAAGCTTGGGGGGGGTTGATACGTCCAATTTGCATCACTATTTTGTATCATAATTTACTGTTATTCATCGATATATTTAATATTTAGACATGATACTTATGTTATTTCCTTTGCTTTCACATGTTTGATGATCATCGGGAGAGCTGCTGCCGGAGTCAGGAATCTGCTGGAAAAAGGACCATCAGGAGACCATATTTTGAAGATCAGGAAAATTCCAGAAAAATACCCAGAAATTATAATTTCCCAGAAGACTCACGGAGCCAGAAGGAGGAGTCGAGAGGGGCCAGGGCTGGCCCACACGCTAGGGCGGCGCGGCCACCCCCCTGGCCGTGCCAGCCCTGTGTGAGGGGGCCTTGGCCCACCTCTGGTCTCGTCCCTTCGCGTTCATCATCGTCCCCGAAAACCTAAGTCAGGGGGGGGGTTCAGAGTTAGACACAGCCGCCTCTGCGGGGCAGAGAACACCAGAGAGAGAAAGCTCTCCGGCAGAGAGAAATCTGCCGAGGAAATTCCTTCCCGGAGAAGGGAGATCGTCGCCATCGTCATCATCATCGCACCGGACTTCATCGGCATCATCATCATCATCATCACCATCACCAGCACCTTCGTCTCCATCATCACCTTGCCATCCCGCTGTAACATCTTGAGTTGGATCTTGTTATATTCATAGGGGAAATTCCCGGTGTTGATTACTCTTGTAGTTGATGCTATTGAGTGGAACCGTTGAATTAAGGTTTATGTCCAGATTGTTATTTACCATTATTTCACCTCTGATCATGATCCATATGATGTCTTGTGAGTAGTTCGTTTAGTTCTTGAGGACATGGGAGAAGTCAAGATGTTAGTAGTAAATTATTGTTGAGAAATATTTAATGGTTTGATATTGTTGTGGTGCTATTTCACTAGTGGTGTCATGTGAACGTCGACTACATGATACTTCACCATTTATGGGCCTAGTGAGATGCATTGTGTATTTGGTCACCGACTGTGGGGTTGCTGGAGTGACAGAAACCTAAACCTCCGTTGGGAAACCATTGCACCAGGGAGCGTAGGATCCTAGAGTTTAAGGCTGTGGTTAGATTTATCTTAATTACTTACTTGTATTTGCGGATGCTTGCAAGGGGTATAATCACAAGTGTGTATTTATCCTAGTAAGGGTAGTGCGCTAGCACAGGTTCACCCCCATAACATTTACCAAATCAATAAATACTATTGGCTCTATGAAGCGAAAGCTCTTGACAGAAACCTCCCGTGTGTCCTCGAGAACGTTTGGTTATTATAAGAACACAACCGGCTTGTCCTTTGCTGAATAAAGGATTGGGCCACTTGCTGCAATTGTTACTACTGTCTTTTATTTACTCGCACTTTACTTACTCGTATTACCAAATACTCCTGAAAACCTGTTTGCTAGTATTTACAGTGATTCCTTGATCAAAACTGCTCATCAACACCTTCTGCTCCTCGTTGGGTTTGACACTCTTATTTATCGAAAGTACTACGATACACCCCCTATACTTGTGGGTCATCAAAACTCAACACAGATTTAAATCTCGTGTCCATTGTACCCGTCGGATTCTAAATCGTGACCGTGATGGAAACCATCCAATCAGCCACACCCCAGCCAATCATTGGTCCTCTGCTCCCCCGCGTCGAGGTAATGTGAAGCTGTCCTATGCTCGCCTAGAATAACGTGTCGTCTCCATCATTAACGTCACGTTGTCTTCTCTTCCGAAGATCAAAGCCTTGTTGCTGACGCCACCATCACGCCATCCGATCCTTTTTGCCCCGCCAGCCGTCGTACCCAATAGGACAGTCGCGGCGATCCCATTGTTGCGGCAGGAAGACGACCGCCATCATCACACTAGTAGGAAAAGTCTGACTTACTCGTGGCACACCAATATTTCCTATGCCACGACTAGTTACCCGTGGCGCACCGAAACGTGTTGCGCCACTCCTATACAAGTAGTTGTGGAGCACCAAATTTTTTATATGCCAATAACAAATGTAGGTAGGTCAAATCGGAAATGCGCCACGGCTATGTGCCACGCGTAACTTAATACCCGTGGAGCACCCAATTGTAATGTGCGACGTTTATGTGCGGTATGGTCCAGGCTCGCATCCTTATCCTCGCCTTCCTCTCTCTAACTCAGGCTCTCTCTGTCCCCCTCAAAAAAACTCACGCTCACTCTCTCTCTCCCCCTCGACTCATTCCACACCACATGCACGCACACCTCGCACCATAAGATGCAGATGCAGCGCCATTGTGTAATTCTTCCATTAGTCCAATACAAATTAAGGAGAGAGAATTAAGGGATCTTCCTCGCAAAACTTCCAATAATAAAACTGCTCTCTTGCTCTACAAAAGGCATGTTTCGGTGTTTAGCCAAAGTATGATTCAGAAACACTTATTTTTTTTGAAATGGGGATGCCCCAGCGTCTGCATCAAAGTGATTCATATGGCCTTTATTAAAATTATTTAGAGTCCGGAGACTCCAGAAGTATCATAGTTTTACAACTCATGAATCGCATAGTGTGGCCTGCTGTTAGCGTTGTTTGCCGATGAAAGCGTAAGGATACCCATGTATGGTTTTGCTGATTAATCACCATTCATATATGGACTAATATTCACCCTGAGTTATAATGGAATCGTATCTTCATATGAAAATGTTTATATCAATAGATAAACAATAAAATAACATGACACTTGTGATAGGACTTGTCATCTATGCCTTATGTTGTACAACAATATTTTCGAGAGAGATCAAGTGAACGGATGAATTTCGTTTTCAATTAATCTGAAAATGCAAATGTACATTAGATATTATTTTCTTATAATTTAGTGAATCACATTTCTTTTAATATCTAAAGCAAGGAGTATTTGTGTTTTTAGAGAGATCAATGTATTTTCTGAGCCATTAGAGGATTGCTAAATGATGTAGAACAAACACAAAAACTCCACGTGTTGGTACACGTCCCTATCTATCAAAAATCCTAGTTGGATCACGATCCTAACTTCGGAGTCATGCCAGATTGCATCACTTCCTTCCTTCCGAGCCTCACTAAACTACCATGCCCATCAGGACCAACTTAAATGCATCCCACCGCATGCAGTTCACATTTCCCACCTTCGTAAAGAGTCATTGCCATCGACCAATCAGGAGACGAAGATGGAACACCCCCTTATGGTGTGGCGGTTCGTGTTGCCGACACACTAACCAACTTTGTATTAGACAAATGCCATGAAAAGCCTATCTCCTTAGCAATCTCAGTATCTTCCAGGCTATTCCTACAATCAAATAATGTCTTACTCATCATGGATGAAATAATGATACTTATTGACAAATATGCATATGATACCCTCAAATGTTGGTATCACTACCAGAAAAACAGAGGGTCACCGTGGCCATCCTGTCTGCCGTCTGCCAGGTTGGCGCGAAACAAGGTAGACCCATCCTCTGCCGTGTTCCGGGCCAACCTGGCACACGGCAGACAGCACGACCACGGTGGTGGCCCAGGCGGACACACGACAAAGTATGGAACACGACAAAAGTCAACAAATGCACACGACAGACTCCTACCAGCCGTGGACCGCGCACTTTTCTGTTCCTGCCAAATGTCTGCCGTGGGACTAAAACTCTATAGAGTGTAAGAACACGACAATAATATTCATTTTTAATAAAACCCCTCTCTTATGTCAACAATGTTCTCGGAGTAATTCCAGAATTTAAATTTTTTTCTTCTTTCTTTGTCAACAACATGCATATATACATGTCACATACATTGATGTTGCAAGCCTAAATATGGGACCCACATGGAATGATAGGGGGTAGACCGCGTGTGGACCATGGGCTAGGGTTTTGCTGTAGACTGGGCTTCGGGGTGGGGGAGGGGGGGGGGGTAGAACCCACCGAAAGGATGCATGTGGACCTAACATCTGTATGTATGTGTGATGGTGGGTTGGAGATGCAATAGCTAGGTCCCCGTTGTGACCTTCCACCTATACCTATTGTTTGGGTCATGACTTAGAGGTGGAAACTCCCCTGTCGGTTCCACCGGGGGCAAATCTTGTGGTAAGCATGGGCAAACTTTTTCTTCCCATGTTCCTATCTCCTATCCAAAGTCAAAGGAGCACATTAGCCCTCTGGCTTGTCATCGTCAGAGAAATCTAGGGGGTAGACCATGCGTGGGCCATGGGCTAGGGTTTTGTCGTACACCGGGCTTCGGGGGGTGGGGGGGGGGAGAACCCACCCAAAGCATGCATGTGGACCTAACATGTGTATGTATGTGCGATTGTGGGTTGGGAGATGCAATAGCTAGGTCCTCAGTGTGACCTTTCACTTATGCCTATGTTTTGGTTCCTGACTTAGAGGTGGAAACTCCCCCATCGGTTCCATGGGGGGGAATTTTCTGGTAAGCATGGGCAAAACTTTGCTTCACATGTTCCTATGTCCAAACCAAAGTCAAAGGAGCACATTAGCTCCCTGGCTTGCCGCCGTCCAGAAAAATCTAAGGGGTAGACTGCGCGTGGGCCACAGGCTAGGGTTTCACCGTAGACCGGGCTTCCGGGGGCCAAAACCCACCGAAAGCATGCATGTGGACCTAACATTTGTTTGTATGTGTGATGGTGGGTTGGGAGATGCAATAGCTAGGTCCTCGGTGTCTAACATGGACCTTCCACCTATACCTATGGTTCTGTTCCTGATGCATCTGCTATGGACTTGTTGTCTATCTCGTTCTATGCATGTGCTTATGGACTTGTTGTCTAACATGGGCTTATGTATGATATATATGCACGTGTGTTGTGCGCTTATTAGTCATATGGTGCTATGTAATGGTTTCCATGGTTGAAGAGGCTATCTGCATCCAATTTGATGATTTGATGGTGCGATATGGTGCTATGTGACGATCTAATGCTACTGTGTGATGATTTGATGATGTGGTGATGCTATTGGTCCACATTGTAGTGTTATTTATGAATTGTAACCATATATATGCATATATTGTTTGAACTGCGGGTATGTGAGTGAAAAACAAATAAAAAGGGAAAAAAACTGCACCTTTACCATATGCAGACACATGGCAAAGTGGACAAAAGTTCTATAACGTGTGCCTGCACACGGCAAAGGGGACACGTGTCGGTAGCCTATAGACCTGGGAAGCACCTGGTGGACCAAACGGTCAAGCTACCGACAAAAGACACACAGCAAACTCCCAGGACATGGCAACCCAGGGCACACGGCAAACTGTGGGTCCGCCACTGACCGTTGAGCGCCGCTCCACGTGGACGACACACGACATATGTTGATACACGACATAGTCTTTGCCGTGTGGTCACCGACACACGGCAGACCGGGACCCCACCTAGCACGCGTCTGCCCCTCCTGCAGCTTTATTCTACCGACTGTTCGCATTTGACACACGGCAATGCCTCTACCGTGTTCCGTGGGACAGGACACACAACAGAAGTACTCTGCCGTGGTGATCTCTGTTGTGTATTATCTACTGTGTGTCTGCAAACAGCAGAGACACTGCCGTGTTCCGAGACACCTTTGCCGTGTATTTTACCCACACGGCAGAGGGTGCGCTTCCAGTAGTGTATAACCATAGTTGTACCCTGAAAGGTTCTCTCGAAACAGGCTTTCGCCCCGCTTTATAAATAAAGCCACACACACGGCCGAACCGATACAAGGTGATGAGGAGAACCTCTTACAAAGCAGATCAAAATAAACAAAAAAGTACAAGAAGAACCAAGACTTGCCACCAAAGATACCGAAACGAGACCGAGGAGGATCGGAGCTCCACGACTACGCCCCCAAGAGGGTAACGACGCATCCGCCGCCGTCGTCGAGACCATAAAGTCAAGGGTTTTCACCCGGAGCCTTAGTGCGGCAAAGGTAACCACAACGGCGCCCCCAAGAGGGTTACGACACCCTCAGGCGTCGCCACCGCTGGCATCAAAACGCTGAGCTTTCGCCCGAAAAAACCTCCACACACACTCGATACCTCGTACCGCCCAATCTCTCCGAGTCCGGCCTCTAGAACACGATCTGGGAGAAGCCGAAATCATCGCCAACTCCAGGAACTCCCGCCGCCTGCTCCCTGCCATCCAAATGACCGAAGAGCAAGGCCACCACCACCGCCACGTCGCTCGCCGTAGAGACGCCCGTGCAGTCCACCTTCCAGGGCCGCCGCCCCGGCGTCCAACACCTCGAGCTCACGGCAACATGACATCGCGAAACCAACGACGAAAACAAGGTCAACCGGCGATAGAACCAGGCCCACGGTGGGCGGCAGCATCTCCAAAGGGAGGAGATCGGACCCTCCACCGCCAAAGACAGTCGCCGACCGGACGGAGTAGCAGTGCCGGTCAGGTCCTAGATCCTGAAGATCAGACCCGACTAGCTCCGCCGCCTCGCTGCAGCACCAAGGCTACTGCCGCCACCCTGCAGGTAGGTATCCGGGTGGACGCACCGGCTGAGGCCCGCTAAGCCCAGATCGGGCCCGAACAGGCCCAGATCTTGGCCGAGCATGCCCTTGCCATGGCATCCACCATCGCCTTGCTGCCGCATGTCCCCGCCGCCGCCGTTTCCCGTGCTGTCGTCGTTGAATCCCAGCCGCTGTCCTGCTGCCGTCCTGAGCCGAGTTCCCCGCCGACCCGAACTGGTGCCGCCCACGGCCCTCGCCGCCGAGAGTAGGCGCGATCCACATATTCTTAATCAGCTGAGGAACAAACAATCTTTATTATGAAGTTCAAAGATACAATGGCATTACTACAGACATGGTGGTCCGGTGAAAGTTGTAAACATATTCTACGTGCATGCCTTGCCATGTACGACATGTATCTACATGACGGTGGCTGGTACGTGTGGAATAGCTATCAACTTCAAATCAAACTTTCGGCCTGAAGTGATCCCATATTTCTCGGACATGTCCAGAGGCTCGCTTGTCCCATTGGGCTGCAACCAGTCAAAGTGGTACAACAGATTTGCCAATCCGATCTCTACTGTCGACGCGCCGAACAGTATCCCAGGGCACTGCCTTCGCCCAGCCCCAAAGGGGATGAATTCAAAGTGTGCCCCATAGTAATCTATGTTGTTTTGTTCAAACCTCTCTGGCCTAAACTCTTGGGGGCAATCCCAGTACATGGGATCTCGAAAAATGGCGAAGGCATTGATATGGATAGTGGTTCCTTTAGGTATGTCATAACCCATGATTTTGCAGTCCTCTCTAGACTCTCTAGGAACGAGTAGTGGAGCAGGGGGATGGGTTCGAAGGACTTCCTTGATGACCATTCGCATGTAGGGTAGTTGAGCAATGTCACTATTTGTGATGACAGCTTTGTGTAGACCGAACACTTGTCGAAGCTCTGACTGTACCTTAACCATAACTCTGGGGTTATTGAAAAGCTCAGACATCGCCCACTCTAAAATGGTTCCCGATGTCTCCGTGGCAGCTGCAAAGAGGTCCTGAAAATAACGACCGCGTGATATACAGTATTAGTTTTCTGTCTAAAAAATATACACTATTACTTCCTCCGTTTCTAAATATAAGGTGTTTTAGGTTTGTGAAGCAAATATATCTAGACAGTGTATAATATATTTGCTTCACAAAAATAAAACATCTTATATTTTGAAACGGAAGGAGTAGTTCCGTAATAAGAAACAACCAAGGGTACTTGCATCTAAAACAAACGTACTTGGAAAGAAAGGAAAACTCAGCGTTCTCACACATTTTAGAGAATTGGGAGAGAATATTTACTCACAAGGATGACGACACCGATAATCTCTGTGGTCAGCGGGAATGGCAGGGAGTCCTCCTCCTGCAACCTGAGCAGCACCTCCAGCAGGTCCTCGCTATCGGCGCTGGTGCGGTCGCCCGCAGCTCGCGCCGCCTTTCTCTCCTCGACCATGTCTGAGATGATGCCCTGGATGCGACCAGAGCTCCTCCTCATGTCACGCTCGCCATTGGTGAACCACCGCGCCAACCGCGACGATGGGAAGAGGTCAACGAGGTTGAAGCCGGCCAGCAGCACGACGACCTCGTCCACTGCCCGGAGGAACTCGTCCTGCCGGGCGCACCTGCCGCTGAACACCGCCCGCGACGAGATGTTGTTGCTGAGCGACGAAAATTTCTCGCTCAGGTTAATGGCGCCCCCCCGCGCGGACGCGGACAGGGATCGGAGGAGGTTGCCCACCTCCTGGGCCCTGATGCCCTCCAGCCGCTTCACCTGCTTGGCGCTGAGCAGCGCCGCCACGCCGACCTTGCGCATCTGGCGCCAGTGCTCGCCATAGGGGGCAAAGCCGATGCCCTTGCCTCCGGAGCTCACAATATCCAGCGTGGGGCTGCGCGGCCTGTTGGCGAATTTTAGGTCGTTTTTCTTCATCACCAGTTCCGCCGCCTCAGCGCTGGAGACCACAACGGTGGCTACCTCGCCAAACATCAGGAACATCACCGGACCGTGCCGGCTAGACAGCTCCGCCAGGGTACGGTGCGGGAGCCCACCCACGACGTGATGGAGACTGCCGATGATCGGGGCATTCCAAGGCCCAGGAGGTAGAACCAGCTCCTTCTTGGCCTTGCTGCTACCACCACAAGATACTACTATGAGCTTCACAAGCCAAATCGCCAACACCGTGGCAAGGGCTACGAAGCACAAACTTATTAGCACCTCCATGGTAGGTATCCTCCAATCTGTTGGTCTACGAGTTGCCGCGGGTCATAATATATATAGTACGGGCGTGATTAATTCAGAATGGAGTCGACTAAGGCTGCTCATAGTGGGGAGTAACTTGGAGTAGTGTCATACATATATTACTAGTATATGTTACTACCTTCATAGTGGGTAGTAACTTATATATGGTGTCATGCAAGTTGTCATTTATTAGGTTGTAGACTCATTTTGCTTTGGGGTGTGTGATGTTATGATAACATAGCTAGTTACCACAAGCCTCGCTCTCTTCACTTAATGACCTGCCATGTCACCATTCTATCTTGAAAAGTGTGATGTTACCACCTAAGTTACTCCCACTATGACTAGTCTAAGAGTTAACATACTCCCTCCGTCTCACTTTATTAGTCCTGCACGTATACCTAGATTCTTAGTTTGATCTATATAATATAAACTATATAATATAAAAATTATACAAAAGTATAATAACTAAAGCTTTTAATGGTATATTTTTTATAATATACATTTCATATTAAATTAGTCAAATTGATAACCTAAAAATGACTAATAAACAGAGATGGAGGGAGTAATTCTCAATTGTATCTTAGTTATACAAATCATGACTAGCAAGAATTAATCACGAGAAACCAACGACTTCAGTCATTTTTATAACTTGTAGTCCATATTGTAACTTATGACTAGCATGAATCACAAGATCCTATGGTCGTTGAATACTTTTTGTCATGTATGCGTTCGCAAACACCGGGGATGGAGAAACCCTTTTTAGGTCTGGTGAGGGGCGATGAGATTGCCTCAAGATCTGGATCAGATACATGAAGACAATTTTTTTTTTACCTCAGGTCGCTTAGAATATAAAAGCCCTACGATGTCTCAAAGATGTTCAAAAGGACGAGCCGAAGGAACTGTCCTTGCCGAGGTAGATAACTCCGGGCTTCAGGATTCTTGGCTATGCCAGCGATTGATTGGTCTATTGCTTGGTGAGATGCCCTTCTCTCAATGGCCATGGTCCCACTTTCTTAGCTGCAAGGGGCTACCACAGTGGTCAGGGGTGTCCCGTCCAAAGAAGGGGTACCTCTCTCGCTTCGCCTATCGGATGATAGGGGAAGAAAGGGTGTCAGAGTTGTCTTTGACAAGACGAATGGTCACCTCCCCTAGCCCAGTCCTATGCCTAGCTCTAGAGAGGTATACATTGTGGAATCGTTGTGACGATACTTGGTCTCCATTGACATGCCTGGCAAAGGACCGCACCGCCTATCCAGTGACAGACCCTAGCATCTCGGCCATGCTTCACACGTGGCTGGCATCATGCAACTTCCCTAGCATTACCAGATGCGTCACTGCTTACATCCCGACGCTAGGGCTAGAATCTTCAACATGCCAGCTCCCGTGAGACCCCTAGGGATTGTTGACATGGGCGAACGCGTTTGTGGCCAGGAATCCTCTGATCTGGGAGACCCTGGTTCTCCCAGGGCCAATGGTATCCCTCGGGCATGAGGCGGACGCGTGGGACACTGCGCCTCAGACAGCCCTCCAAATCCGTCGGGTGGTCTGTTTGCTACAAAAGGTGACCGGGCAAGAACCCCAGGGATACACTGTGCACCTACAAGCTTGACTAGTCAAAAGTGTATGACCGTGTTGATTGGAGTTTCCTTGAAAATTCCCTAAGTAAGTTGGGATTCTAGACCAAGTGGACGAACTGGGTTAGGAGATGCGTTCGTTCCGTAAGGTTTTCCTTCGGAATTAACGGGTGCACACACAAGGTGTTCTCACCCACACGAGGGTTTAGACATGGAGACCCGCTGAGCCTTTATTTGTTCTTGTTTGTGGGCAAAGCACCGTCTTGCATCCTCAAGAAAGAAACCAGTGAAAGAAGGATCACCCCTCTCAAGTTTGCGAGGGGCACACCAGTGGTGTGCTAGCAGTAGTACTTTACCACTGGAGCACCAGCTTGGTACGCCAGCAGCTAATGTGAAGCCCCAAGCGCACCTGCATGTGCGCCAGCAGTATATTATATAGGTTTTTTTTAAACCAGCCATACTACGTATTTGTATAGGTAAGATACATCATTTATAGAGACGTTAATACGATATAGATACAGAAACAACAACACAAACATATCTAAGTCTCCAAATTCATCACATTAGCTACAAGTATCGACATACATAGTTATTACACGAATATAGAGCACAAGTGTTGACATGGTAGTTACACGAATAGCACAAGTCTCACTAGCTAGCTAGCCATCTAAAGGACAATCAAATAGACTAGGAACGCAGTCACGATGAGCACGAAGGGTATCACGATGGTCTTCATGTTCCGATTCCTCCTCTCACCGTCTAGGTTCTCCAGGTAACTAGCCTCCGCCTGCTACTTAGTCGGGTACCCTTTGTAGTTGTTGCCACTAAACTTGTTGACTGGCTTGTGAAAGTCTTTCCATTCGGCGTAGATGTCTGGTACCTTACCTTTGTACACGACATAGTACCTCATAGATAATATGCAACGTATACATGTTATACAACAATGACATATAAGCATACAATTAGGATTAAGAGACGTGTGACACAAGTTATTCGCCAAAACTCTAGAAACTGAGGACAAACTTAACAAATTTGTCACAAGTCTAGGAATAGCATTGTTCAAATGACTTAAGATGTTTAACATGGTCACAAGTCACACAATTCTAGGAATAACATGCAAGTTTAACACCAGTCCTGCTATGGCGGGAAGGGACGGTATCCCTCTAAGATGTTGAATGGCATTAAGTCATGACTCATGTTTAGCACGGTTTCGATTTCGTCTTTGGATAGTTGTTTCGTCTGGCGGAGTATTCCGCCCCTCCCGATGACATCGTGGGAGAGGATTGTGGCAATTATCCGCTAGATGCGATCAAACTCTTCTCGGAGTTTGTCGTCACTGCCATTGGCCAATTCTATGCCCCATTTTAGACGTTGATCCTGCATGAACGCCCGCATGTAAAGGATGGCATAGTAGGCATTCATCATGCTGTTTGTCGGCTGCTTGACACGGGGAAATCAAACTTGTGTCCGAAAAGCACATAGCCATCCTTATTGACGTTATTCCTCTTGAGTCTTCGCCCTCTCTAGAAGGCGGCGGTGCTAAGAGCCTGGTCCAGAACCCCCCTGATGTGGGTAGGGTCCTTTCGCTTCTCACTCCCTGAGTCGAGATACAAGGCATGATAATGTTGCGGGTACAGAATGATGAGCATGCAATATTGGTCTCTGCGCAAAACAATTCAATCCTCAGTCGAATATGTAAAGATATTTTGGATGATGTATGTGAAAGCGTGCTATTGTGGCTAGAGAATGATTTCCTTGGGAAAATAAGGGATGATCATGATTTCCTTGTCACAATTAGCCACTAAGAACTCCTCAATGTACTTTTCTACAATAGCATGGTCGCCTTGAGAGCGCATTATGCTCTGAAGCATGAAGAAGGGGTCCATGATCGCGGCGACCGGGGTCTTCTCCCTGGCCAGCTAGGACACCATACCAAGCTCCATAAGGAGGACGATGGAACGGGGGAGCTGCCTGAGGTGGAACATATTGAAGTTGTCCGCATGCCTCACTAAGAACGAGCTCCCGGGGCATGTATCGATGAAGCCCAATCCCTTTGGCACGTTGACCACAAAGACCGGGTATGAGGGATTAATTTCATGCATAATGGTCATCGCCAGGTGAAGAACAGTGTCGTGCAGGCTCCTCATATCCATAGTAAGGGTCGCGTGGTCTTGCTCCGGCAGGATCGCTTCACCCAACTCATGGATTTCGTGCCACTGAGGCATGTGGATCCTCTCCAGGACATGCTTCTTAGGCATCGGCTGGCTGGAGAAGCCCTTCCCTTTCTTACCAGGCCTCTTACGTTCCTTCTTCTTCCTCGGGGCGTGATACGTCTCCAACGTATCTATAATTTTTTATGCTCCATGCCTATTTTTACACCATTTGCCTAATGTTTCATTACACTTCGTGGCACTTTTATGCATTTTCCAGAACTAACCTATTAACAAGTCGCCACAGTGCCAGTTCCCTATTTTCTGCTATTTTTGTGTTTCAGAAAAGCTACACAGGAAATATTCTCGAAATTGGACGAAACAAGTTCCTGAAGTCTTATTTTTCCTGGAAGCTTCCAGAGATCCGAAGAGGAGTCGAAGGGGGACCACGGGGGCCCCACACACCAGGGCGGCATGGCCCAGCCCCTGGCCGCGCCCCCTATGTGTGAGGGCACCTCGGTCCACCTCTGACGATGCCCCTTCGCCTATCAAGACCCCCCATCGGGAAAAGCCTAAGTCCCTGATCAATTTTCCAGAACACATCGCGATCTGCCACCGTCATCAACCTGAGATCGGGAGGGTCCAGAAGCTCTTCCCGGCACCCTACCGGAGAGGGGAATCACCACCGGAGGTCTTCTTCATCGCCATGCTTGCCTCCGGAGCGATGAGTGAGTAGTCTACCTTGGACTATGGGTCCATAGCAGTAGCTAGATGGTTGTCCTCTCCACCATGTGCTTCATGTTTAGATCTCATGAGCTGTCCTACATGATTGAGATCACCATTATGTAATTCTACATGTTTGGTTTGCTGGGATCCGATGAATATTGGTGTTATGATTGAGTTGCTATACTGAAATATATCTTATGTTATCTCTATGTTATTTATGATCTTGCATGCTCTCCGTTGTTAGTAGCTATCTTGGCCAAGTAGTTGCAAGTAACTCCAAGAGGGGGTATTTATGCTCGATAGAGGGTTCATGCCTCTATTTAATAGAGGGGAGTAACAGAAACCTCTAAGGTTGTAGATGTGCTGTTGCTACTAGGGAGAAAACAACATTCATATGATCGAGGGCATATGCTTTGTTTACATTACACACTTTGCTTAATGCAATTATATGTTGTTCGCAACTTAATACTCATGGGGTGTTCGGACGATATCCCCGTGAGTGGATTATTAGTCATAGATGTAGTTGGATAGCGGTCTATGTATTTTATTGTAATGCCCAGAGTAAATCGCATAGTGATCTTCTTGACATATCACGTTTATCTTTATTCTATCAATTGCCCAACTGTAATTTGTTTACCCAGCATGTGTTATTTATCTTATGGAGAGACACCACTAGTGAACTGTGGACCTCAGTCCTATTTCCATCATATTGCTATCACCTGTTTACTTTACTTGCACTGTTTACTTTACTCGCATACTTCTATTGTTTTCCACTCGATACGCTCGTACCCTTTGTTTCAAGCAAACCGGTGAGATTGACAACCTCATCGCAAGTTGGGAACAAAGTACTTGGTTGTGTATGTGCAGGTTCCACGTTGCTACTAGCTGAAGACACGCAAACTCGTTTTATCGTGAAACGGCGCCCTTGTTGGAGTGTCACTAGGCTATCAAGCATCACCTTCAGTTGTTTGTCTGCTCTTCTCCTGATCGACATACCTTGGTTTCTTACTGAGGGAAAAGACTTGCCGCTGTGCTCATCATACTTTCCGCTTGGAGTTTCCCAACTGCCTGGCCATAATCATCATCAACTACACGCCAGCCATCAAGCCCTTTTCTAGCGCCGTTGCCGGGGAAGAAGTGGAAGACCTCTACAAGGGGAGTTTTTCGCACGCACATCCTTTACTTTGTTTTATTGTTTTGCTTTACTTTATTTTTACTTGCATTGTTTTATATAAAAAACCCAAAAAAAATTAGAATCCTTGATAGTTGTTTTTACTTGTCTACTTTTAGTTTTGCTGAAATGGCTAATCCTGAAAACACCAAGTTGTGTGACTTTACTAGCACGAATAATAGTGATTTTATCTGCACCCCTATTGTGCCACCTGCTCCTGCTGCAAACTTTTATGAGATTAAGCCTGCTTTATTGAACCTTGTTATGAAAGAGCAATTTTCTGGTGCTAGTACTGAAGATGCTGCAGCTCATCTCAACAATTTTGTTGAGCTATGTGAGATGCAGAAATATAAGGATGTAGAAAGTGATATTATTAAGCTCAAGTTGTTTCCTTTTTCTTTGAGAGGAAAAGCTAAAGATTGGTTGCTGTCTTTGACTAAGAATAGTATTGATTCATGGGCTAAGTGTAAGGATGCTTTCATTGGTAGATATTATCCTCCTGCTAAAATTATATCTTTGCATAGCAATATTATGAAGTTTAGTCAATTTGATAATGAACATGTTGCTCAAGCTTGGGAAAGAATGAAATCTATGATAAAGAATTGTCCCACTCATGGACTGACTACTTGGATGATTGTTCAAACTTTTTATGCAGGACTGAATTTTTCTTCAAGGAACCTACTTGATTCAGCCGCTAGAGGCACTTTTATGTCCCTTATCTTGGGCGCCGCAACAAAGCTACTTGACAACATGATGGTAAATTATTCTGAATGGCGCACCGAGAGAGCTCCACAAGGTAAGAAGGTAAATTCTGTTGAGGAAACCTTTTCCTTGAGTGATAAGATTGATACCATTATGGCTATGCTTGCTAATGATAGAACTCATGTTGATCCTAATAATGTTCCTTTAGCCTCTTTGGTTGCTCAAGAAGAGCATGTTGATGTGAACTTCATTAGAAACAATAATTTTAACAACAATGCTTATAGGAACAATTTTGCTAGTAACAATTATAGGCCGTATCCTTCTACCAATGGTAATGGTTATGGTAACTCTTATGGTAATTCCTCCAACAACACTAGGGCCGCGCCCTTTGAACTTGAAGTCATGCTCAAAGACTTCATGGTAAAACAAACTGCTTTTAACAAGTCTATTGAGGAAAAGTTAGGCAAAATTGATATTCTTGCTTCTAAAGTTGATAGCCTTGCTCATGATGTTGAACTTCTAAAATTAAGAGTGTTGCCTAATGATGTGAAAGAGAACAATGTTTTTGCTACTGCTAATGCTATCCAAGTTGGAATTGATGAAAATATTAGATTGTTAGCAGAATTGCATGCTAGATGGGAAAGAGAGGATGAGATTGCTAGGAATATGAAAGTTTGTACTATTACTACCTCTAATGATGTTGTTCCTAATGTTAGGAATCCTCTTACTTTGATTGGTGTAGAGAAAACTCCCACTCCTTGTGTTAAAAAGCATAAAACTGCCAAAACTTTTTCTCAAAAGAGTGCTGAAATTTTTCGGAGTGTAGGAGATGATAGCTCTACTTCTTTTAATGATTTTGATGTTGATGGCTGCAATATATCTGAAGTAATTTTGTTCTTGCAAAAGCTTGCTTTGACTCCCAATGCTAGTTCTTTAAATATTGCTTTTACTAAGCATATTACAAATGCTCTCATGAAAATTAGGGATGAAAAGTTACAACAAAAAGCTTATGTTCCCAAGAAATTAGAAGATGGTTGGGAACCCATCATTGATATGCATGTTAATGGTTTTGATTGCCATGCTTTATATGATCTAGGTGCTAGTATATCTATTATGCCTAGAAAAAATTATGACATGCTTGACTTACCACCGCTTGAAAAATGTTATTATGATGTTCCTATTGCTGATGTTGCTAAGAAGAAACCTTTGGGAAGAATTAGTAATGTTCTTATTGTGGTTAACAATAACCTTGTTCCCGTTGATTTTCTCATTATGGACGTTGAATGCCATGCTTCATGTCCTATTATTTTGGGAAGACCCTTTTCTTCGAACTGTAGGTGCAATATTGATATGAGGGAAGACACCATCAAATATCAATTCCCACTCAAGAAAGGTATGGAACACTTCCCTAGGAAAAGAAAGAAATTACTTTTTGACTATATTCTTAGAGAAAATTATGAGCTTGATGCTTCATCTCTTGATGTTACTTGATTCGCAATTTTCTGCGCCTAGCTCAAAGGGGTTAAAGAAAAGCACTCTTGGGAGATAACCTAATGTTTTCTTTTCAGTACTTTTTCTTTTATTTGAGTCTTGGAAGTCATTACTACTGTAATGACCTCTCCTTGCCATTTTTATTTTATTGTTGTGCCAAGAGAAGCCTCTAATTTGAGTGAGGTAAAGATTTGGGGATGTTGCTGTCCTGAAACTGTTTTTGGTACTGCACCGTAAAAATTCGTGAAAATTCTCTGTATATCTTTTGCACATGAAACTTCTTGTGCACATGCCCCAGGTTATATCCAAACTTTCATTAGTTGAACAATTTTTTAGTTGAGCAACATAAAACCCCTTAAAAAATCGGCTTTTATCAGCTGTTCTGTTTTGACAGATTTCTGCCACTATTCATTTTTGCCGCTTTATCGCTTTCTTTTCAAGTTCTTTTGATCACGGAACTTTTGAGGAAGTTGCTACAGTAGAATATACATTATATGTGGTGGTTTTGGGTTGAAACCTGAAGCAAAAAAAGAGGTTGATTATATGTTATGCTACACTAATTTTGCTAATAGATTTGTGTTTAGTTTTGTATAAAGGAAGTTTTCAAGTGTAGGGATTGGAGAATGATGAGATGAGTTGAAGAATGGACAAAAGCTCAAGCTTGGGGATGCCCATGCATCACCCCAAGAAATATCTAAGAAGTACAAGCGTCAAAGCTTGGGGATGCCCCCGAGGCACCCCTTCTTCATCGGCAATAATCAGGTCACCTTTCAAGACACTATATTTTTATTGCTTCATGCACTATGTGTTTTTCTTGGAGCGTCAGTTGTTTTAGTTTTCATTATTAGTTTTGTTTTGTTTTCTGCAATAAATGGTTGGACCCCAACAAATTTCCTTTGGAGAAGTTGCCTTGCTTTTCATTTGCCAAGAACGCTCTAGTTTTCATTCTTATCAAAAACCGAGTGTTCTTCTTTTTCTGCTACTGCTTTTGGTTTTTGTTTTTGCCTTGATTTGCATTCAGACCTTGTCATATCTTTTCATCAAGGTGTATTTTTGCCTCTGATCTTTATTGGTTTTCATCAAAAGAGGTGTTTATAAATTTTTTGAATGGTGTTGGAAAAGAGAAAAAGCTTTATGCAAAAAAGTGGTACAAGAAGGAGCTTGTGTAGACTGCGGGCTAGACTTTTTCATGTTATGCTTGATGTATTTTTGATAGTATGCTTAGTGGTTCTGCTGTAGCATGACTTTTCTCAAATAACTGAGATTGCTTAATGAGCCTTTGAAAAAATCATGCATTGTTTTTATCGTTTGGAAGCATTATCATGGTTTTCACCTTGATGCTTTATTTGGGTTGACTTGGCGCATGCTCACACATGTTAGACTCTTACAAAGTCACCAATAGCCTCTATGATCATTTAGTTTTTGACTTTTGATGACATCTTATGCTTCTTTTAATGTCGCTTTGTCGCTTTGCATGATTATTGCCATTATTGCTCTCTTAGTTGGTCGCTCCCAGTCTTTTGCTAGCCCTCGCCTTATACTGAGTATGAGCTCTACTCGTGCATCCAACTCCTAAAAACCAAGTTTGCCAAAGTGTCCACCATACATACCTACTAGCAATTTGCTATTCCAAGTAAATTTGACTTGCTTTTATTTACTCTTCAAATTAAACTCTTACCAGTGTTATGCAAAAATTGGTCAATAAAGCTCTCACGAACCGGAAGGCACACTTTACTTTTTCTTGTTCTTAAAAATTTGACATTGTGGTCTCTTATGTTGAGTTGTTATGCTTGCAAGTTGTAAGTTGGATACTTGCCCAACCATGCTGTCATGGGGCAAGCCTTCAACATTGCACTTCTTATTTGAGTTGATATCATGATCTTTTGTTTATGGATGCCCGCGGTGTGAAATGAATTGGGAATCTTGCGGGGATCATGGAGTTTGTATATGTGTTAGGGAAACGCCTGGGCTGCCAATCTAAGCCATGCATAATTCATGGTGGAAATTTGTAGCATACCCATAGTGGACATTCGATGACGCATCTCACAATAAAAAGCTAAACAAATGGCAAATAAAAGAGATGTCAAGGTGTTCATTGTCTGCTTGTCCTATCATTTTGATGTGGGCTTGTTCCATGTCATCGGGCATGGAGGTACCCCGTTGGCGGTTCTCGATGATACATATATACTTACAATGACAAGAGCCTTGCTTCGGACTCTAAGTAAAATAGCATGAGGTTTGGGTACTCGTATTCATGGGACACGAGGTTTTCGACTTATGATTTGTCAAGCATATGCATCATAATTATTCTCACATTAACTTTAACCATTCAAGATGCTTATGATGGGGGCAATGAGAGCTCAAAGCCGGTAAGTACCATAATTTTTGAAGGTCTATAAAACTTGCAATCACTGCTTCCCTCTGCGAAGGGCCTTTCTTTTACTTTCATGTTGAGTCACCACCTTCTATCTTTATGCATCATTAAGAGAGCATAGTTGTCATTCTTAGTATAATGTGCATTGTCCCGAAGTTTTCATTGATTGATTCATATTGTTGGTTTCACTTGTTCTTAAATTATTTGTATCTAGTCGCCCTCTTAAACTTGAAGGTGTCCTATGCATTTATGTTTTGCTCTCCATGAAGGACAAGCTGAAAACCATTTGTATGTTTTTCCTTATGATTTGAACACACGATTGATTTTCATTGTTTCATTTTCATGATCTTTTGTTTGTGTTCATTTGCTTGTTATAACATGGTTGCTAAGTTCTAATTGTCAAGATTATATCTTTCATGCCCATGTTTTAAGTTCTTATGATCCCAGCTCACAATGCTTACATATGTGATCAAGATTGTGTAGGTGCACGTCACCTCAAAAATTATTCTTTTGTTATCACTTACCTACTCGAGGATCAGCAGGAGTTAAGCTTGGGGATGCTTGATACGTCTCCAACGTATCTATAATTTTTGATGCTCCATGCTTGTTTTTACACCATTTGCCTAATGTTTCGTTACACTTCGTGGCACTTTTATGCATTTTCTGAAACTAACCTATTAATAAGTCGCCACAGTGCTAGTTCCCTATTTTCTGCTATTTTTGTGTTTCGGAAAACCTACACAGGAAATATTCTCAGAATTGGACGAAACAAGTTCCTGAAGTCTTATTTTTTGCGGAAGCTTCCGGAGATCTGAAGAGGAGTCAGAGGGGGGGCCATGGGGGCCCCACACACCAGGGCAGCGTGGCCCAGCCCCTGGCCGCGCCCCCTATGTGTGAGGGCACCTCGGTCCACCTCTGACGATGCCCCTTCGCCTATAAAGACCCCCCGATGGAAAAAACCTAAGTCCCCGATCAATTCTCCAGAACACATCGCGATCTGCCGCCGCCGTCCACCTGAGATTGGGAGGGTCCAGAAGCTCTTCCCGGCACCCTGCCGGAAAGGGGAATCACCACCGGAGGTCTTCTTCATCGCCATGCTTGCCTCCGAAGCGATGAGTGAGTAGTCTACCTTGGACTATGGGTCCATAGCAGTAGCTAGATGGTTGTCCTCTCCACCATGCTTCATGTTTAGATCTCATGAGCTGCCCTACATGATTGAGATCACCGTTATGTAATTCTACATGTTTGGTTTGTTGGGATCCAATGAATATTGGTGTTATGATTGAGTTGCTATACTGAAATATATCTTATGTTATCTCCATGTTGTTTATGATCTTGCATGCTCTCTGTTGTTAGTAGCTATCTTGGCCAAGTAGTTGCTAGTAACTCCAAGAGGGGGTATTTATGTTCGATAGTGGGTTCATGCCTCTATTTAATCTGGGGGAGTGACATAAACCTCTAAGGTTGTAGATGTGCTGTTGCTACTAGGGAGAAAACAACATTCATATGCTTGAGGGCATATGCTTTGTTTATATTACACACTTTGCTTAATGCAATTATCTGTTGTTCGCAACTTAATACTCATGGGGTGTTCGGACGATATCCCCGTGAGGGGATTATTAGTCATAGATGCAGTTGGATGGCGGTCTATGTATTTTGTTATAATGCCCAGAGTAAATCGCATAGTGATCTTCTTGACATATCACGTTTATCTTTATTCTATCAATTGCCCAACTGTAATTTGTTTACCCAGCATATGTTATTTATCTTATGGAGAGACACCACTAGTGAACTATGGACCCCGGTCCTATTTCCATCATATTGCTATCACCTGTTTACTTTACTCGCACTATTTACTTTACTCGCATACTTCTACTATTTTCCACTCGATACGCTCATACCCTTTGTTTCAAGCAAACCGGTGAGATTGACAACCTCATCGCAAGTTGGGAACAAAGTACTTGGTTGTGTGTGTGTAGGTTCCACTTTGCTACTAGCTGAAGATGCGCTAACTCGTTTTATCGTGAAATGGCGCCCTTGTTGGAGTGTCACTAGGCTATCAAGCATCACCTTCAGTGGTTTGTCTGCTCTTCTCCTGATCGACATACCTTGGTTTCTTACTGAGGGAAAAGACTTGCCGCTGTGCTCATCATACTTTCCGCTTGGAGTTTCCCAACTGCCTAGCCATAATCATCATCAACTACACGCCAGCCATTAGGGCGGTTGTCACCGCCATCTCCTCGTCAACCACCCCTTTGAGTGTGTTCAGGGTAAAAAATAGCGCCCTCCTTGCAGTTTGATCCTTGGTGTAGGCGACAGAAGGTCACACTGTAAACCCTTTACATGTATCCATACCTTCAGGGAAGAAGGTTGAAGGACCTCTAGATTCCTTTAAATGAATTGGGAGTTAGTTGTGGTTTGGGTTGCATGCACAAGGGACTTTTCTATGTCTACCACAAGCCATAACCTTTATGTATTGGTGCATTGACCTTATAGAGGCATTCACGTAGACCCACAACACTTTCCCCGTCAAACTCCAATCCTCGTACTAAACATATCAAATCTAAGTAGTACTCTATCCGGGGTTCACTCAGAACCCCTAGTTGCGGCCTGCTTTAGTCGTATCGCATCCAACTGGTTTTGCACTAAATGTGTAACACTGTAAGTTCACGACCACTCAGGCATCCAAGGTCTAGACAAGTCTTCGAGACCAAAGTTGCTTCCATGAAAACTCGGGTTGTGGTCGATAGGTTCTATCAAAACATGCCCAATTGTCATAAAGTCATTATGGTGAATCGTGACAATGTGTCATATGGTCCATTACCTGTGCCTCACAATATAGATTGTCAATCTATAGGTGAATACTTGTCATCCCTTTATTTTATTGACATATCTTCTCTATCTTGTGATATGGATTCATTGAACTAACTGTAGTCTAAAGACTTAGTTAACTATTTTTGGAATTGTATGCTCTAGCCAATTTAGTCAAAAGGCCGATATCCTGGAAGAGAATAGTCAATTATACAACACCTCCCTAGAAGGTTAGTGGGTGGCCTTTTTCTTTTTATCAACAAAGGCACGTGGATTGTTAGATTCTTTTAGGGAAGCCGCAAATATAAGTTTTTTTAAAAATGTGTTTCCCGTGACATTATTCTAGGACCTTGTGGCTCCAATACTATGTGGAATTGTATGCTCCAGGTAGTTCAACCAAAACACAAGTCTATTTGAAGAGACTAGTCAATTGTAATGAATGCTCAAGTCGAATGGCGAAGCTTCATGAATAAAATCACTTGCGAGGGCCTGGAAAATATCTCTACCAGTCTCGGGGGAGGCAAATACCGTCTTGGTCAACCGCGTCGTGGAACTTGCTTCTCGACAACTCCAATTCTACCTTTGTGACTACCTGCTTGCATATTAACAATTGGTTGATCATAAGTAAGATTATTCACAAATCGCATGCAAGGACCTCAAGTTTAAGGACATGTGATATACATTTCTTTAGATGAGAATTTGCTCAATGCATATCAAACAGTGTCCGTTCAACTCGGTGAACTCCTCTAATAATGTTAGTACTATCAGATTGATAGCACCACACACCTGACTAGCCGAACTTAGTCATCAACCGCGTGGTACACTAATCAATGATAATTAACGTACAAAAAATGTTCCACAACCAAAGCACATATTTAGTAATCCATGTTATTGACGATGTTAAATTATAACATAATTGAAACAAGGAGTCTAATATAGATTTAGGTGAAACCGACCTATTGAAGACTACAAAATTAAAGGAGGACAAAAGCTCACTGATGGACCAAGAAACTCCAAATCAAAGCACCCACTGGTGGAAAAAAGGCCTTCAATCCCGGTTTGTAAAGACCATTAATCCCGGTTTCCGCAACCGGGACTAACAAAGCGCGACTAAAGGCTTCAGCCTTTAGTCCCGGTCATTTATGAACCGGGACCAATGGTCCGCCACGTGGCCCTGGGTATGTGCTGCGGCTTGAGGACCTTTGGTCCCGGTTCCTAACACGGACCGGGACTATAGGTCCATTCGGTATAAAATTGTATTTTCTGTTTCAGAATTTCTGTATTTTCTTTCATTCTCTATTTTTCTTTATTTCTCTATTATCTAATCATCTCTATTCTCTCATATAGAATTAGATACTTATGGCTCTCACTCCATATCACATATCAAATTACAAGTACTTGTGGTCCTCACTTCCCGGTCGGTCACCCATCCTCACACTGCTCCACCCTTAGCACGCTTAACTTCTCCATTCCTTCCCTACTAGCTTCCAAGACTGCGCTCGCGACTTCTTGATAATGGTATGGTACCTATTCTATTAACCTATACACTTTGGTAATATATAATATTACTTTTTTAAATTCCAAATGAATTCACAAAATAAGAAACAATGATTACGAATAATAAGCACCAATGAATTTCAAATATTCTTTATATATAATTTAATTATTAATTTTTTGATGATTAAAATATTCAAAAAAGCAAAAATACTTGAAAAATCACAAATTCGAAAATTTATTGACTTTGTTAACCGAAACAAAGGGAGTACATTTTTTCAAACATACTCATCCAATATGGCTCATCCAACATTTTTCCATTGCTCATCCAACATTTTTCCATTGCTCATCCAACATTTTTCCATACATATAATCGATCATCCACCTAATTATTAAGGTTAAGACGATCAACATTGCTATTGTAGCCCTTTAGCTTCTAGAATCTCCTAGCTATCTCAAAGCCTAGGCGAGCATCTAAAGCGGCATATTTTAGTTGGTTCATGCTCAATGGAACTTTTTCCCAACCAAAAATTAGATCATCTTCTTCTTTTTTTTTCTTTTTTTCTTCTTCGTCTTCTTCTTCTTCTCCCTTCTTCTTCTTGTCCTTCTTCTTCTTGTTGTCCCTCTTCTTCTTCTCAAGATGTGTCCCAATAATAGCATTGGCCAAATCATAGAGACTCGGAATTTGCTTGCTAGTGGGGTTTGGGACAACTCGTTGAAGATCATATGCGGACGGAATAACAATTCCGTGTGGGCTTAGCTTGCGCAGATCATTGTCGATGGCGGCACCAACAAACTTGATGGTGGTGTCCTTCAAGAAGTCCTTGAGGAGTTGCGGCACGGCATTGGCCTTACAAATTTGGAAGATCAATATCTCGGACGCCACCGAGAGTTGAAGGACGGCGGCACGCTGCGGGACCTCGTGAGTGGTGAACTCACAATCCAGGCCCACGCACTTGATCGGTGCGTCGTCGAGGAACCGGCGCTTGACCTTGCCGATCCACTTCTCCACCCTCGAAGCACGGAGGGTCTCCGTGATGGTGAAGTTCATCTCTTCGATGACCACGTAGTAGACCCGAGACCGGGGCCAATGTTGCTCCTCCATTGTCGCCGAAGGAGAGCTCACGGGCGCCGGCGGTATGGTGATGTGTGGGAGAGGTTTTGGGGAAGATCAAGAAGAGGAATGTTTTGGGGAAGAAGATGATCAAGTGTTGAGTGATTTATATAGTGAAAGAGGGAGAAGATGAGAGAGCACACGCCGGCGATGTGAATGCAGAGATCGAGTTCCAACGCTCGCCGGCGGTTCCCGATCAGCACGAAGTGTCGTCGTTAATGTCGTCAATCGATCCGAAGCGCCGTCGATCGATAACTGGCGCGAAGTGGGTGGTTCGTTTGAACGGGTGATTGGTCCCGGTTCGTGGTACCAACCGGGACTAAAGGTTACCTTTAGTCCCGGTTGGTGCTACGAGCCGGGACTAAAGGGCCACGGGGCATTAGTCCCGGCTGTTAGGTGAAACCGGGACTGAAGTTCCCTTTTGAACCGGGACTAATGCTCCCTGGCCCACATTTTCAAATGAACCGGGACTGATGTACCCTTTGGTCGCGGATCGAATTTGGTCCGAGACAAACGGGTCGAATGGAAGCCCCTTTTTCCACCAGTGACCCACATGCGTCATTGTAATCTTGCTCTAGCAAGCTTATCAATCTAGGGCACTTGATACCGTTAAGTTTGAGGGATCTCTTTGCTAATTAACATGTGCAGTACACACCATTTATCCCTCTATGTCTCTCATAACATGAGACACTATGTAGACCATGGTTGATTTGGGATTCTTTGAGTCGATATGGATAATTCTAACATGTTTTTGGAGTCATGATACTCTATACATGTTACGATCAACATGCCAAATATGTATAACCACCAATAAAATAGCGAATCTACTAGCGTATGCACATAAAAGCATTGTAAGTATCAGTGTGTTTTTCAAAAGTTCATTAAAAAGTACTCCATCCGATCCTATATCTAGAGTGTATTTTTTTGGCTAGAAAATTAAACAATGCATTTGAATGGAAAACAACACCAGTTTTGGTGAGGACTATCCCGGTTAATTGACGTGAGAAATTTTTATAAGATAATAAAATGTAATCAAATCCCTTAGAAGTTTGACCATGTGATTGGTGCAAAGCAATATACCCAATATTATGGATTTTCCTCAAAAGCATATACACCTTACATCTTGGAACAGAGGGAGTGTAAAAATACTCCAAATATGATTTGCCAGGTCTTGTAGTAATACAAACATAGTACAATACCACAATGTCAACTTCTCTTATTCGAATACAAAGGTAAAATACAAAATAAACATACGGTTGATGGTACAATGATGTAAGGACATGTTGCCTTATTGGTATAAAAGCTGTATGCATCACTCCGATGACGTTTCTTTGTTCCACACATGTGGAAAAGCTCTGACTCGCAGGTCATTCTTTCTGTTTACTGTCAGCCCAAATTTCTCAGACATGTCTAAAGAAGCCTCACTAGCTCCATTAGGAAGCATCCAGTTGAAGTGATACATAAGGTTGGCCAACGTTATTTCCAATGTAGATGTACTAAACAACATACCAGGACATTGCCTTCGCCCTGCTCCAAAGGGAGTGTATTCAAAGTGTGTCCCATTATAATCTATGTTGTTGTTCTCAAATCTCTCTGGGATAAATGCTTCTGGGTTTTCCCAGTATCTTGGATCTCTTGAAACTCCATACACATTAACGTAGACATTGGTGCCTTTAATAATGTCGTATCCCATAATTTTACAGTTCTCTCTAGCACTCCGGGTGACTAGCGGACCAGGTGGATGCAACCTAAGAACCTCCTTGATGATCATCCTCATGTAGTGAAGTTCTGAAAGGTCGCCATTTTTAATGACTCCCTGATTTTCACCAAGCACCTGTCGGACCTCTTTTTGTGCCTTAGCCATAGCTTTAGGATGAGTCACTAGCTCGGACATAGTCCACTCTAAAACAGTTGATGTGCTTTCCGTGCCAGCTGCAAACATGTCCTGCAAACAATGGTTTAATGTATATTATAATTAAATACTATATTATATTAACAAAGTAATGGGAAAACAAATTATTGAGATATATCATGTTGTCTCATTAAACGATATCACAAGCAAATGCAATAGGCTAGTCTATACCGACACTAAAGAATCAAATCTAGTCACTCCACAAAATAGCAAAGATATTTCTGATGGGACGAGATTATGAATGTTCAATTTTTCTTGTGTCTTGTATGTATTTTTACCTTGAGATATATACTACTAATTTTTTCTTACTTCAGAGACAACTCTATGGGAAGCCCTGGAAACATATATAAACTGTTTTCTGATTAATGTGTATGAAGAATGCCAATCAATGAATCACATTCAATAAAAAAATAAGTTTATCCAGATATCCAAATTAGACAATCTTGGTAGTATTATCTTTGACGAGGTTGTTGCCTCCTTTGTTTTTCCTAATCAACTGAGTATTATATGTTTTTCTAGATATTACCTTGTTAAAATAAGGTCTTTAATATTCTATTTTACTCCTAAAGCTATGGCTAAGGCACGAAAAGAGGTCCGAAAGGTGCTCGGTGAAAATCTATAATTCCATCCTAGGCATCTAAATTTACATGTATAATATTTATAAAAATGTTTAACGTTCTGCTGTCACTTACTATATATGCCCTACATACTACCGGTTAGGCTGATTCTCCAAACAAATTAAGAAGACTACCCGCTAGACTAGATACGCCATCCTGCTATATGAAAGGATACACATCGATCAGTTGCATATATACGCTATAAAGAAAAAATATACTCACAAACAAGACAGCGCCAATAGTCTCAATCGTCAGAGGGAATCCAAGCGAGGCCTCCTCCTGCAGCCTAAGCAGCACATCGAGGAGATCCTCATCGTCGGTCTTGCTGGCACCGTAGCCAGGAGCTTGCGCCGCCTTGCGCTGCTCCACAATGTCGGCGATGATCGCATGGATGCGGCCACAGCTCCTCTTCATTTGGCGCTCGCCATTGCTCAGCCACCGTGATAACGGTGACGACGGAAAGAGGTCGACAAGGCAGAAGCCGCCCTGTAGCCGGAACACGACGTCCAACTCGCGGAGGTAGTCGGCCTGCTGTGTGAACTTGCCGCCGAAAACGGCACGGGAGATGACGCTGTTGCTGAGGGCCGCCACCTTCTCACTAATGTTGATGGTACCACAGGCAGAGGAAGAGGCAGAGGCCCTCACAGATCGGAGGAGGTTGCCCACCTCCTCCGCCCTGATGCCTTCCATGCGCTTCACCTGCTTGGAGCTGAGTAACTCCACGACGCAGGCCTTGCGCATGTGGCGCCAGTGGTCGCCGTAGGGCGCGAAGAGAAGGCCCTTGCCGCCACAGCCAGCAATGTCAAGGGTCACACTACGGGGCCGTCCCGCTAATGCGAGGTCGTTTGTCTTCAACACCAGAGCTGCCGCCTCGGCGCTGGAGACGATCACGGTGCTGACCTCGCCTAGCTTGAGGAGCATCAGTGGCCCATGCCGGCGAGACAGCTCTGTAATGGTGCGGTGTGGGAGGAGGCCGACGACGTGGTGGAGACTGCCAATAATTGGCAGAGTCCATGGTCCGGGTGGCAGCACCAGCTGCTCCTTTGCCTTGCTGCTACTACCTGCCGATGATGTAAGCCTGAGAAGCCATGTTACGAACAACGTGGCAAGGGAAATGAAGCACAAACTTAGGGCCTGTTTGTTTGGGCTGTGGCTGGCTGGCTGTGCAGAGAAAGCTGCTGTGCAGGGAAAGCTGCTGTTCTGAGTTGAACTGTTTGGCTAGTTGTCTGGCTGGCTGGCTGTGTGTTGATGAATTGTCTGAAATGCCCTCATGGTTGCTGACTTAAGTGTACTAACGTATTTTTGACCGCAAAATACCATGAATACACAAAAAGTAAGCACACTAGTAATTAATTAAATATACGTTTGTCCAAAATACATACTTGTACGAGTACACAAATAAGATAACATCCATAATGAATAAAGATTCATCCAAACTACATATCCCTAGTAATTTAGCTAGCACTAATCAATCATCTTCTTCTTGCATTGAACAGAGATGTAGCAATGCTATCACGCGTCAAGTCCATGTCAACCGTGTGTAGCCCACTTGGAGCAGTGTCACCAACTAATGTTACTGACTGCCTCTGGATCTTAGGGATGTAATTCTCATCTGAATCACATAGGTCAAATTGTTTGTCACGTAAGTTGGAGTCCCTAATGAAATTGTGAAGCGCAATGCAAGCAAGGATGATTCTCTTCTGTGTAACCAGACCATACGAAGGAATTTGCTTCAATATGCGTCACTTGTTTTTCAAGATGCCAAATACACGCTCTATAGCATTCCGAAGCGATGAGTGTAGATAGTTGAAAATCTCCTTCTTTCCTGTAGGTCGCCCTTCTCGACGAAAGTCAGGTATATGATAAGTGTTATTCTTAAAAGGAGCTAGAAAACCTTTCCTATTTGGATAACCTGAATCGACAAGGTACTATGTATCTGCACATGAAGGGAAAATATCAAACAAGCAATAAGCATATTATAATCTCAAAGCAATAAAGATAGAGAATATTACCACCAGGAGGTGTCGGGAACTCTACTGGATACTTCTCAATGCTACGTTGTAGAATGCGTGTATCATGTGCCGAACCAGGCCATCCAGCAACAGCAAATGTGAATCTCAAATCAAAGTCACATATGGCAAGGAGATTCTGTGATGTGTAACCATGCCTTCCTGTGTGGTTAACCACCTCCTCTGCAGGTACTTCAACCGGAATGTGTGAGCCATCTATGGCGCCAATTGCATCTTTGAAATGTGGCCAGAAGCGTGCATCTTGAAGTCTAGGATGCACATCCTTGAAATTTCGGTCTACTGGCTTTATGTTATCCTTTCCCAACTTGTACAAGCAGTTTAAAACCATATGGAACTTCCTATGAATTGTTTCAGTTGAACGACTAAAATGGTTCTCAACTTGACTAAATGATTGTGGTCCTCCAACCATCCATAGAAACATTCCTAGACATTCAACCAATGACATGTCTCTAGTTGACTCTAATCCATAGCTAGAAACTAGAAGGTTGTGCAATTGTTCAAACACTTCAGGATACATTCTAAACATCTTGTAGCATCTTTTCCTATTTCCAAGTTGTTCATTCACCCATTCAATACCTGTTTGTTCTGGGATCCTCCTAGGTTCCTTGTTCAAATACTTCTCGCTATAGAGATTGCCATAGTAGCCCAAGACAGCCATGTCACGCGCCAATCCGAGAAAGTGGCGTGTCATTTCATATTCGGCATCACGGTTATCACCACCACCATCCATCTACAAAAAGGCAAATATATCATGTCAAATTGCAGAAGTACATGATACAAAAATAATATAGCACCCAGATTTACAAATAAAATTGTCTCAATCAAGTAAATAGTACCCAGGTTTACAAATAAAATTGTCTCAATCAAATAAATAGTACCCAGGTTTACAAATAAAATTGTCTCAAACAAATAAATAGTTCACAAGTAGTCTACAACATGTAAAAATAGTCTCCCACACAACCAGACTTGCAACAAATAAATAGTACAATGATACAAATAAACAATACAGTACAGACTGCATCACACATCTACTTTTTCATCTCATTATGTGTCCTCTTCAACCAATCGAGTCTTCCATCAGTTGTTGCAAATGCAGCAAAAACCTCTCTATGATCCCTATTCATGGCCAGCTTGCTTGCTGTGAACATGATATCAGTCCCTTCAAGTACTCCTAACTCTCGAACCATCGCCAAAAATTCCTTCATAGTTGGAACAGATTCATCCTTGCTGCAAGAGCTACCTTCGGTATGCTTTGAGACAAGTGTGCTCTATGCATTGTTGTATGCTGTGAAGAAAGGGCTTTCCTTTTCCTTCTCTCCAGAACCATACTTGTGTTTCCCTGTGATTCTAGAGGCAGAGGCATCACGTTCATCATCCAACAAAATAGGAGCATCCTTGCCAACTCCTGTATCTTCTCCTGCAATGGCTGCGGATTCCCCGGTCACATGTGCCTTCATAAACATGACATCTTGCTGCACCAAGTTAGGAGGTGGCCCATTTCTAAACTTTGCATGATCAGGACGGATCTGAAAGAAAATAACATAATACATACATGAGTCAAATTACTATGATAAAAAGTATTCAAAGAAAAACAAGACAAGTATAGTGAATATAATAACTTACAGCTATGTGATTCTTCCACCAATCATCATCGGTGTCCATAGTTTTTGTTTCGGGATCCCAACCAAGTCCGGTTGCATTTAGCAATTCCATCCATCCCGTGTAATCCTTTTTCAAAGCATCCCATTTGTTTTTGAATTGTTTCTTCACTAATCTGCGGGCGGCGGCGCAGGCGGCGGGGCGGGTGAGGAGTCGCGGGAGCTTTTTTTTGGCTCGAACCCTAGCGTCGGTCGGGTGAGGGCGCGGGGTCTGGGCAGCACCGATTTTTTTTTTTACAATAACGATTCGGGCCGACGCGGTGGCATTTGCGTGTAATTTCCCGCAACGACATGTCTGATTTCCGAAAACGATTCGGCCCTAATGTGCGAAGCCGCGGGAAGCACCTCTCCAGGTGCTTTCTCTAGTATGCATGTGCGAGGATTGGCTTTGACGAAGCCCGCAGTCGAAGTCACCCCGTTTGATTCATTTGACCTGCTTTTGCTTTTGGAAAGCCACCAAAAGCTGAAACAAACAGGCCCTTAGCACCTCCATGGTATTGCTTCTGTGTTGGCATCCACCTCTGGGCTGGTCAAAGTTATATACTCCCTTGGTTCTTAAATTTATCTAGATTCCCTTGTTTCTATACACTGAAACGCGTTTAGATATCTAGACAAACATAAGGCAACTAATTTTGAATGGAGGGAGTAACCGAATGAAAAATCGCCATAGGGCGCGCGACCGGGAGGGCTCGACCTAACCAGTACATGCCATGTGGCATGTGACATCATGGCAATGCATATTTGGTAGGTCCCATTTGGAAGGCATTGTGCGAGAAACATAACGACCGCCCGATATATTTCTCCATTTTTTGGTGGTAAACTCAAAGACTAGGACACGAGGCATATGTTCTCTGATATACGGAGAGAGTATTTTATATTATGGACCCTCAACTTTTTTTACAGGAGACCTTTATACTTTTTATAAATACTTTTCACATGTCAGAATTCGTTTATACTATCAGCACACAGTCCATTACATCTATTTTACAAATTATGCAAAATAATCTACAAACCAACCATGTCATTTTTATTCTCCATTAATAACTTCATTTTAACAATGACACAACATTTTTTTCTTGAACTACATGAGTATTCAACAACATCCTGGGTTGCATAAGATAATCCACATTTTTAGATTGAATATTCAAATTCGTATTGGCAGTGATATTGGTTTCGTTCTCCCTCCTAAGGTCATCGATTTGGAGGTACAACGACGTGGAATATATAGCATCGATAGCAGAGGGTCTCGGTGGGGTGACCCAGCAGGGGTCTCGATGATGGAAACATGTTTTGATAGACGCGCACAGGGTGGTGACACTATTGGTGTGGTAGCGGCACTGGCGGAAGGCTTGCCAAGGTCATTGTGTTGATCACTCACTATGCCAAAAAGGCCTAGCAGTGACGAGCGTGGCTTCCGCTATACTGATGATAGAGGCGTTCGTCACTGATATACAGCCACTGGTAACCAGAACGGCTGACAGCCTGTCATGTATAGTACTCGGCAGTGACGCCCGGACATAATTCAATTCATCGGCGGTAGTTGCTTTGATCTGACGAGCGGCGCTAGGTGCAACATTCTAGTGGCGCAAAAACAGTAGGTAACACGTCAGTTATGGTGCTGATTTGACGAGAAGAAAGTTTGGCTTTCCGCCAGATCTAGTGCATCAGTGACGTCTATGTGTAACATGCGGCTGTCAAATCATGATTAAGCTCTATAATTACGCGATTGCTATAGACATACACGTTCCAGCAGACCACATCATTAACAAATTTGTAGTGAAGAGGTGTTGAATGGAAGCCCCGTTATTCATTTGCTACCAGCGACAGCGCTTCTCTTTGCCAGGTAGTCATTGGTAATTTATCACTGGCGAATATCATTTTTGCTCCAACATATCGTTAGTAGTTTTCGGTGACGTGCTCGTCTATTTACAGCACTAACGATTCATATTTATGCGCACGTCGCGCGGGTTAGTTTTTTACGAAAATAAAATCATCGTTTTTATACAATCCAAGCTGCACTACTGGGAAAAGGCTTAGAGCCGCGATATCACTGGTAGCAAAAAAAATAAAGATAGTCACCGACAATCGATATACATGACGGGCCAGAAAAACTCGTCACATCTATGTCCCGATCTGGTCTCCTCCGCACCTAACGATGATGCCCGATAAAAAAACGCGTTGTTGGAAGTTCGTTCCGTGATCGTCCTGGGCTCGGAAAAAAGGTTGTGACAGCGTCCGAATTGCACCCGTCACGGGTTTACTGACGGCTATTTTAAACTTATGTTGCAAATTCTATACGAAAAAGTCATGACGTGCACATTATACAGTTCGTTGCTGGCTGTGTATACATGTATGACGGGCATATTTTAGAATACGTCGGTGGTCCGACTCGTCATATCACGGGACTAACTGATCCCCAGTTTGGCACACTTTTTTTGCTATATCTGTCACAAGTAATTATGTTCCAACGCGTCGCTGGTTCGTGGAGGTAGGCTGTGTGGGCGACGCGTGCGCTCGTATAGATCCGCGTGCAAGTGTGACTTTGTCGGTTTTTTTGCCTCGGCATGGGAAAAGAGACATCGCCTCTTATTTTCACATTCATTTAGGATATAATTTTTTTCATGTCGCCTGGTGAGGGCGAGAGGGGAATCATCTTCTTGTGACGACCTCAAATTTGATAACAAATTCGAAGTGCCCGTTATGTAATCCATCACAATCCCAGAATCATTGTTGTGATTTACATAACGTAGTTGATACCACAGTTCCATAGACATTACAATACGATAGTTCAAATACAATGGTCATATAGACCAAGTCATATTACAACACAATATAGCAGCGGAAATAACGTCTTCGGCCCATGCCTTCACCTACAGGCAATTGGCGACTCACGGAGATGATCTTAGTTCTGGAACTCCTCCTCATACCTTTCCTCCTGGTATTCCTCCCCATAGTCTGGCCAAGTTGATAGTCAGGGACACAGCCGTGAGTACATTGGATGCACTCGCAAACTATCTTATAAATGAAGGACGAGGTAGATATGCATGGTTGGGTATAGTGGACTAAGTACTAAGTTTATTTGCAAAAAGCTAGTTTTATTTCCCAAGAATGTTCATTGGTAGAAAAGAGGTTTAGTTCTCTAAGTTTAATCTAGAGAGGACTTCAGGTGTGTCAACAACATTGTCAAGTCAAGTCATTCACCAATTCACCATAAGTTGTTTTCATTATTGACAAAAGTCAAGTACAGCTTGCCAACCGTCCATGACCGCGGACGCGGCTATTCGAATAGTTTCAAAAACCTCTGCAGAGGGGTACACTTTACCCACAAGATTCGATAAATCTGCCGGGAGAAATCCACGGTTCGACATACACAAAGTATGCAAGGCTCAGATAATCAAACAAACTCTTTCACTTGCTCATCCTAGTATAGGATTCTTCCCTAGAACCCGGGATACGGACTTCCCGCTCCGGCGCCTCTAGTTCTGCCCATCCCGGAGACCGGGTTAGTGGAATCCACTTGGTCAAGAAGTATCCGCCCATGGAGTCCTCCCATGAAGATTTAATACAAGACCTCCCATACTAAGATAAACAAGCTACGGATTAAGCCCCTTCCCATATAGGGGTAATGTGGTTGTACGGTATAATTGGCTCCCATGGTACATCACTCGTTGTCATTGAGAAATATATTTCATAGTTCTTAGTCAAGATTGATTTTCTTTCATAAAGCCATTAGGTAGGAGAATCTCCCATTCACGTTTCCAGTTCAAGTCACCACCTTCCAAATGGGGTTCCTCCAGAGATAGCGTCAACTTTTATTAGCGACTAAGCAACTATATTGAGTGGTAGTACTACTAAACGTGGTTGGATAAACTCAACTTGATGCTCTTGAAAATCAAGATATCACTTTACTTCTATCATTCTACTCTAGCAATTCAATCATGCAATTTAAGTAAAACAAGTAGGATGCAAATCTTAAAACTAGGTATTGGAAGTATGAATCAAAAGATGGCTTGCCTTGGTTGGCAAAGTGTCCGGGGTTTTCTTCTTCTTCTTGATAATAATAATCCCCTCCAATATCCTCCTCGGCAACACTAGCGTCTAATAACGAATAAACACAAAGCACACCATCACTTCACCAAACCAATAACACACCAAGCACACATCTTTGTTTGCTAACCAAGCATTTAGGTTGCCTTGCTATGGTGTTGGATGGTAAGTTTTTCTTCTAAGTTTTTCTTCAAAGTGTGCAAGCTAGAATTCTTTACTAAGTGGCATAAGTGGTTCACTTGTGTAGCATTGGAGGTGATTTAGGGTTACTAAGACAAGTACAAGTGGGAATGATCCACTAAGTGAGTTGGTCTTGAGGGTACTTAATTCTAAGTGTGCACTAGTGATCTATTATTTTATGCTACAAGATAGGTTTGGGGTTAGGGTCTAAATGATCACACTAATAGGATTTGGGGTAGATTAGTGTTGGCTAACAGTGAGAGGGGTCAGTAGTAAGTTCACCATTTTTATTTTCATGATTTTTGATGGCCTAAATAAATTTCTAGAAATCTTTCATTATTCACAAGCTAGGGTCACACTATTCATATCCATTTTATTTCCTAGCTTATTTTGAATTCTAACCAGTACTATTGTGTAGATTATTTTACAAGCTTTCCAATGAATATTTATTTGCTAGATTTGGACTTGTAAAACTCCCGGAATTTGAATTTGAAAATAACATCTGAAAGTTATTTGAAATAAATAGAAACGGGCGGGAATTAATTTAAAAACGAATCGGACCAAAACTTTCCTAGTTGGGCCCAGTTCAGACGAAACCCGAACGGGCCTGGCCCAGAAAACGTTTCGCTGCGGCTGGGGAAAAATAAAATGGGCTGACAGGTGGGACCTCCTCGTCAGAGCTAATTCAAAACCCGAATCGGTAAGTTGTCGTCCGATCAAGATCTAACGGTGCTCGATCATCTTCTTCCTCAGTCACGGCGGGGGCTCACCTGCGCGCAGAGACGAGTGTTCGACGGCGATGGCGAGGCGTAGAGGAAGCAGAGCTCGTCGGCGACGTGCGGGATCGGCGGCGGTTCATCTCCTCCTCCGATTCCCTGCAGAAGCTGGCCTCCAGGTGGTCGGACGCGGCGGCGCTCCGCCCGTCCAGTACTGCGCCGGTGGGGTTGGCGACGGCGAACTAGGGCACGAGGGAGTAAGCGGCGATGTCTGGGAGGTAGAGGGGAGTGAGGTGCGTTGCTTCGTTTGATCGCCGGGGGTTTATATAGGCCAGAGCGACGGGGACAAGCTCGGCCAGAAACTCGACGATGCGGGGGTCCTGGCGGCGTTGCAAGCTCGCTCCGGTCACGGCGTTCACGCTCGCGTGCTGGGGGGTTGCTGGGTCGGCCGCGGGGTCCTGTGGGTCTCCTCTGGCGCCTTCCAGACGGTCGGCATCGCGCGGGACAGTGGGTTACTGGGAGGGGGTCCTGGGTGTGTTTCTCCTTCTCCCTCCTCTTCTCACGGCCTGGGTCGGGCCTGGGGGTGCTGGACTCGACCGAGGCGAGGCCAGAGAGCATGGCTACAGCACTTGGTCGCGCCAGAACAGTGCTGCACCAGTGAAGTTTGATCTCACCCGATTTGCTGCTGCCAGTGTTCGACGAAATGCTTACAAGAACTCGAAATTCGAATTTTTCAAATTTGCCACTTTGGGTGCTCATCATATTGGATAAGGTACCCTGGCATATTTTTGTTCTGGAGAAAGAATGAGTTTTGCAAAAATTTATAATTCATATTTGATATAGTTTCTGTTTCAGATTCCAACTTTTGCTCAAGTTTGGGTGGTGTTCCAATTTGAATTTTTGGTGGATCTTAGTTGGTTGTGTTAGTCCATAACTTGGTGAAGCTCAACTAGTTGGCCAATTACTGGTTTGAGTTACAGAATTCTTAATCTAAGGGCTCAAAGTGGTGTAGTCAATAACAAATCCTAGATCATATTAACTTTATCTCTTTCTTACCTATTCTTATTTCTTGTTGCTTTGGTTCTTATAATCCTTCTCAATTTATTCTGTGGGTTCACTTAGAATTCTCTAACCAATGCTCAATCAAAATAACACACATGAAATCATAGAATACACATAATAGAAAATACATGTATGCATGAAATGATGAATAAAAAGTTTTATCTTGGTCCAAAATTTGGCACTTTATTTAATAAGAGTTGGATTACAAATTCTGAGTTGTTACAATCTTCCCCCCTTAAAAAGAATCTCGTCCCCGAGATTCACTAGTTAAGAACTGAAAAGATTGGGAAACTCTTTCTGAAGGTAACCTTCTCGTTCCCAAGTGGCTTCATCTTCGGTGTGATTACTCCACTGAACTTTTAGAAACTTGATGCTTCGGGTTCGAGTGGTTCGATAAGCTTCCTCGAGGATACGGGTAGGTACTTCACGATAGGTCAAATCCTTGTTGATGTCCACAGAGCGGTGATCAATATTCTTGAAGATTTCGGGCTTCTCCGGAACTTCAAGACATTTCCGAAGTAAAGACACGTGAAAAACATCGTGCACTTCGGACAATTCCGGGGGCATTTCCAACTGATAAGACACTTCTCCTCTGCGGTCTAGTATCTTGAAGGGTCCAATATATCTTGGTGCCAGCTTTCCTTTTACTTGAAATCTTTGCATTCCCTTGAGGGGTGATACTCTGAGATAAACAAAATCTCCAATCTGGAAAGTCAGTTCTCGACGTCTCTTGTCGGCATAACTCTTTTGTCTTGACTGGGCTGCCTTGAGATATTCACGAATCCTGCGAACTTTTTCCTCGGCTTCTTGCAAAACATCTGGTCCAAAAATCTGGCTGTCTCCGGTTTATGACCAATTCAAAGGGGTACGACACTTTCCTCCATACAAAGCTTCAAATGGGGCCATTTGCAAACTGGCTTGATAACTGTTGTTGTAGGAAAACTCCGCGAAAGGCAGGCAATCTTCCCACTTTGCTCCGTAGGCTAGAACACAGGCTCTCAACATATCTTCAAGGATTTGGTTCACTCTTTCAGTCTGTCCATCAGTCTGAGGGTGGTAAGCGGTGCTGAAGGCTAACTTGGTTCCCAAAGCTTGATGCAAACTTTTCCAAAATCTCGAGGTGAACTGGGTTCCTCGATCGGAAACTATGGTTTTGGGAACTCCATGCAAACTGACAATTCTTGATAAATACAGATCTGCTAACTGTCCCGAGTTGTAAGTGGTCTTGACAGGAATGAAGTGGGCAACTTTGGTTAGTCTATCCACAATGACCCAGATAGAGTCATTGCCACGACTAGACCTTGGGAATCCAGTGATGAAATCCATTCCAACAGATTCCCACTTCCATTCCGGAACTTGCAAAGGTTGCAGCAATCCTGCCGGTCGTTGATGCTCAGCCTTGACTCTTTGACAAATATCACACTTAGAGATGAACGATGCAATCTCACGCTTCATTCCATGCCACCAAAATTGTTCCTTCAAATCTTGGTACATCTTAGTCCCTCCGGGGTGGATGGAGTAAGGTGTCTCATGAGCTTCCTTCATAATCACTTCCTTCAAATCTGAATTAGCAGGCACACAAATACGTCCTTTATACCACAGGACTCCTTGATCATCTTCTTCAAATCCTGGCACCTTGCCGGAACTAATTCTGCGCTTAATTCCGTCAATACTCTCATTTCCCTTCTGGGCTTCTTTGATTTGGCTCATCAAGGTGGGTTGAAACTCAAGGTTGGCTAAGAATCCTTGACTGACGAGTTCCAATCCAAAATTTTCAAACTCTTGGTGCAACATAGGTTGCTCTTCCTTGATCATCATATTCAACGAACATGGCTTCCTACTCAGCGCATCGGCCACTACATTTGCCTTACCGGGGTGATAGTGAATTTCCAGATCATAATCCTTGATCAACTCTATCCATCTCCTTTGCCTCATGTTCAACTCCTTCTGGGTGAAGATATACTTCAAACTCTTGTGATCAGTGTAGATCTCGCATCGGTTGCCCATCAGATAGTGCCTCCAAGTCTTCAAAGCTAGAACCACGGCTGCTAACTCTAGATCATGGGTGGGGTAATTTTCTTCATGAGGTCGAAGCTGTCGAGAGAGGTAAGCTATGACCTTGCCTTCTTGCATCAATACGCAACCAAGTCCAAGTTTGGAAGCGTCGCAATAGACATCAAAGTTTTTGGTGATATCGGGCATGGTTAGGATGGGTGCGGTCACCAATCGCTTCTTGAGCTCTTGAAAACTCTCTTCACACTTAGGGGTCCATTCAAACTTCTTGTCCTTCTTCAACAATTGGGTCATTGGCCGGGCAATACTTGAAAATCCTTCAACAAACTTGCGGTAATATCCCGCTAATCCGAGAAATCCTCTAACTTCAGTCTGAGTGGTAGGGGCTTCCCAATCCATGACTGATTTGATCTTCTTGGGGTCTACTGAGATTCCTCCTGCTGATAGCACATGGCCTAAGAATCCAACTTCCTTCAACCAGAACTCACATTTACTGAACTTGGCATACAGCTGATGCTCTCTTAAGGTTTCTAAGATTAATCTCAAATGGTTTGCATGCTCTTCTTCGGATTTGGAGTAGATAAGAATGTCGTCAATGAATACCACAACAAACTTATCCAAGAACTCCATAAAAACCTTATTCATGAGGTTCATGAAATAAGCAGGGGCATTGGTTAATCCAAATGACATTACGGTGTACTCATACAATCCGTATCGGGTAGTGAAGGCTGTTTTGGGGATATCCGTTGCACG
Organism: Dactylis glomerata; assembly: GCA_007115705.1. Taxonomy (NCBI): domain Eukaryota; kingdom Viridiplantae; phylum Streptophyta; class Magnoliopsida; order Poales; family Poaceae; genus Dactylis; species Dactylis glomerata. Next base: position 4,040,825 of record QXEO01000528.1, on the reverse strand, counting down.
GATCTTCAGTTGGTGGTATCCAGTTCTAAGATCTATCTTCGAGAAGACTCTGGCCCCAGTCAATTGGTCAAACAAATCTTCGATCTTCGGGAGAGGGTACTTGTTTTTGATGGTCACATCGTTTAGCTTGCGGTAATCAGTGCACAGTCGGCTAGAACCGTCACTTTTATCCACAAACAGAACAGGTGATCTCCAAGCAGAAGAACTCGGTTGGATCAATCCCTTACTCAAAAGGTCATCCAATTGCTTCTTCAACTCAACTAATTCGGCGGGGTTCATACGATATGGTCGTTGGGCTATAGATCCAGTTCCGGGGATAAGCTCAATGATAAACTCAATATCCCGATCCGGTGGCATTCCGGGTAGCTCATCGGGAAAGACATCCGGGTACTCACAGACGATGGGGACTTGCTCCAAAGTCGGTCCTGAGATACTCTTATGACATCGGGTGGTTTGGGGTGGTTTTACGGACACATGCTTGACTATGATTCCATTGCTACTCTTCATGGTGATGGTCTTCTTGGCACAATCTATCACTCCTTGATGTAAAGACATCCAATTCATACCAAGAACGACTTCCAAACCTTTGGTTCCCAACACTATCAAATTGGCTAAGAAAGCTATCCCATGGATTTCTATGGGCACTGCCAAGCAGTTACAACTAGCTTTGGTTACTGACCCGAGAATTTGCACTGACATGACCTCTTTCAAGGGTGTGGGTTGAAGTCCACTTTTATCAACGAATAATTGGGTAACAAATGAGTGTGAAGCTCCAGAATCAAACAGAACTCTTGCAAGAACTGAGTTTAACAGGGAACATACCAAGCACCACGTCGGTTGCTTCCTGAGCTTCTTCAACATTCATGTGATTCAGACGACCATGAGAATGAGGCTGGTTCCTCGGTGGATAGTTCTTGCCATTTCCCACACGACGCTGTTGCTGAGCAGGGGCAGCAGTCTTGGATGCATCATTCAGCTTCTTGGGGCACTCATTGGAGTAATGCCCTTTTTGTCCACACTCATAACATGTAACACCAGACTTGTCACCGGGCTTGGGTAACACAGGGGCACCATTTGGCCTCGGAGTATTGGGGTTGAAGTTATTGCCACTCGGTCTTGGAGGTGCACGGTTGGAATTGTTGCCGGGTGCACGGTTGGGATAGTTGGGACGCGGAGCAGGTGCAGACGGCCTCATAGGTCGAGGGGCGAAACCCATTGGTGCATTTCCCTTTGACTTCTGCGAGTTGCTCGAATTGCCTTGATACATCATACGGCGCTTGCGGTTCTCGGTAGCTTGCTTGAGTTTGCCTTCCATCTGAATGGCAGAGTCAACGAGTGACTCCAAGTCGGCAAAGGGAATACTGACCAGGACACATTGCATCTCATCATGAAGTCCATCCAGAAACCTTTCTTGCTTCTTCTCAGTGGTGTTGGTGTCATCTAGGGCATAACTAGACAAAGTAAGGAACTTGTCACGGTAATCCACCACAGACATGGAACCTTGCCTCAGATTCCTGAACTCATCTCTCATCCTTTTAACCAATCCCATAGGAACATGGGCTTTGCTAAACTTGCTCTTGAACTCCTCCCAAGGCATCGCATACCCTGGGGCTTGCATTGCACGGGTGCTATCCCACCAAGCTCTCGCTGCTCCAGCAAGATAGTGGGTGGTGTACAAGACCTTCTCATTTTCGCCAACTTCGGCGACTGCCAAATTGTTTTCCATAGTGCGAAGCCAATCATCGGCATCTAAGGGCTCTTCAGACTTAGTGAAGATAGGAGGGTTGGTGTTTTGGAAATTCCTCAACTTGGATCGGTGATCTCCATTGCCATTGTTTTCTCCTTCACCATTGCCATTGCCATTGCCATTGTTGTGGTTCATTGCCATCTGGGTTATTTGCTGAAGAGTGGCCAAGTTAGCTTGGCGCTCAGCTCGGGCGGCTTCCCGGTCTTCCATGATCAACCTTAGCAATTCGGCCATTTCCGGGTTCGGGGGTGGGGGTGCTCGCGGCATCTGAAGATAAGGTGTGTAAGACAAGAGGGAAAAGCAAACTTGCCAATATTAAAGGTAATATGGATGATGCAATTTTTGTCTTGCTAAGGCCCTAAGGGCTAAATTCATATTTCATTCAACACTCAACAATCATATCATACATACGAGTTCACACATTACAAATGGTTCACACTGAACCCTTGCGACTCGTCTACTAGAGAGGGGGATACAACTCACACCTACACGAAGTGACAAATAAAGTGGAACTCATAGCTAGATAACATATGGATCACGAATCTAAACAGCGGGCTCCTCGGGGTCTTCCTCCTCGTCACTCACAATGAATCCATTGTGCCCACCATCTTCCGAATCATCAAGGTCCTCCATGAAGTCATCCTCATCACTAATGAGGGCATTATCCTCCTTGCGGAGATCAATGCCTTCCTCCTCACCAAGGTGATCCTCCAGACTCTCAATATACTCAGTCAACTCGGCCACATTGGCCTTCAACTCCTCAATGTCCTGATCCTTCTCATCGCGCTGGCGACGAAGGCTCTTGCGCTCCTTCGCAAGAATCCTGATAGTGTTCCTCGCATCCACCAATGCGAAGTGCTCAAGGTTGGCCTTGGTACGGGCACGATCGGCCTCCTGCTGAGTGGAGTACAGCAAGAAGTCCATGTGATCGATGTAGGTACTCGGCTCATTCTGCCCAGGCATGTTTGCGGGACGTCCCTCCACATCACGCCGAGCAAAATCCCTGAAGCGTCCTCCCTGGACCTCCTCAACATGCAGTCCGCACAAGCGGGCGTGCATCTCCTGCATCGCTCGGACCAAACCATCGGCCCAAGTGTTCTCCACAAGCTCAAACTTGATCCTTGGAGAATTCAATTTCCCCTTCTTGCCACGGCAACTGGCTCGGATAAGCCACCGTAGCTCTCCATCGGGGTGCTCATTGAGTACGGCTCCCTTGAACTCCGGATACAAACGATCCAGAAACAAGGTCAAGGTGGTGAGGTCGCGCTCAAAACAGAGGCTGCCACCCTGGCCCAACTGGTAGTGCTCAACAAACTCCAGGGCCATCTACAAAATTTTAGATTGGTTCAAGTTAGTGATCAACTCAAGTGTGCAAAATTTTAAGTAGACCAAACTGAAGTAGGTATAAAACTTTGCAACTAGAGAGGAAAGACTAAGCAATTTTTGCAACCGTTCTTGTATCTTTGTTTTTATCAAGGTTTTGTTTACGCCCATTCTAACTAAGGTCTCCTATGGTCAGCCTAGGCTCTGATACCAACTTGTGACGACCTCAAATTTGATAACAAATTCGAAGTGCCCGTTATGTAATCCATCACAATCCCAGAATCATTGTTGTGATTTACATAACGTAGTTGATACCACAGTTCCATAGACATTACAATACGATAGTTCAAATACAATGGTCATATAGACCAAGTCATATTACAACACAATATAGCAGCGGAAATAACGTCTTCGGCCCATGCCTTCACCTACAGGCAATTGGCGACTCACGGAGATGATCTTAGTTCTGGAACTCCTCCTCATACCTTTCCTCCTGGTATTCCTCCCCATAGTCCGGCCAAGTTGATAGCCAGGGACACAGCCGTGAGTACATTGGATGCACTCGCAAACCATCTTATAAATGAAGGACGAGGTAGATATGCATGGTTGGGTATAGTGGACTAAGTACTAAGTTTATTTGCAAAAAGCTAGTTTTATTTCCCAAGAATGTTCATTGGTAGAAAAGAGGTTTAGTTCTCTAAGTTTAATCTAGAGAGGACTTCAGGTGTGTCAACAACATTGTCAAGTCAAGTCATTCACCAATTCACCATAAGTTGTTTTCATTATTGACAAAAGTCAAGTACAGCTTGCCAACCGTCCATGACCGCGGACGCGGCTATTCGAATAGTTTCAAAAACCTCTGCAGAGGGGTACACTTTACCCACAAGATTCGATAAATCTGCCGGGAGAAATCCACGGTTCGACATACACAAAGTATGCGAGGCTCAGATAATCAAACAAACTCTTTCACTTGCTCATCCTAGTATAGGATTCTTCCCTAGAACCCGGGATATGGACTTCCCGCTCCGGCGCCTCTAGTTCTGCCCATCCCGGAGACCGGGTTAGTGGAATCCACTTGGTCAAGAAGTATCCGCCCATGGAGTCCTCCCATGAAGATTTAATACAAGACCTCCCATACTAAGATAAACAAGCTACGGATTAAGCCCCTTCCCATATAGGGGTAATGTGGTTGTACGGTATAATTGGCTCCCATGGTACATCACTCGTTGTCATTGAGAAATATATTTCATAGTTCTTAGTCAAGATTGATTTTCTTTCATAAAGCCATTAGGTAGGAGAATCTCCCATTCACGTTTCCAGTTCAAGTCACCACCTTCCAAATGGGGTTCCTCCAGAGATAGCGTCAACTTTTATTAGCGACTAAGCAACTATATTGAGTGGTAGTACTACTAAACGTGGTTGGATAAACTCAACTTGATGCTCTTGAAAATCAAGATATCACTTTACTTCTATCATTCTACTCTAGCAATTCAATCATGCAATTTAAGTAAAACAAGTAGGATGCAAATCTTAAAACTAGGTATTGGAAGTATGAATCAAAAGATGGCTTGCCTTGGTTGGCAAAGTGTCCGGGGTTTTCTTCTTCTTCTTGATAATAATAATCCCCTCCAATATCCTCCTCGGCAACACTAGCGTCTAATAACGAATAAACACAAAGCACACCATCACTTCACCAAACCAATAACACACCAAGCACACATCTTTGTTTGCTAACCAAGCATTTAGGTTGCCTTGCTATGGTGTTGGATGGTAAGTTTTTCTTCTAAGTTTTTCTTCTAAGTGTGCAAGCTAGAATTCTTTACTAAGTGGCATAAGTGGTTCACTTGTGCAGCATTGGAAGTGATTTAGGGTTACTAAGACAAGTACAAGTGGGAATGATCCACTATGTGAGTTGGTCTTGAGGGTACTTAATTCTAAGTGTGCACTAGTGATCTATTATTTTATGCTACAAGATAGGTTTGGGGTTAGGGTCTAAATGATCACACTAATAGGATTTGGGGTAGATTAGTGTTGGCTAACAGTGAGAGGGGTCAGTAGTAAGTTCACCATTTTTATTTTCATGATTTTTGATGGCCTAAATAAATTTCTAGAAATCTTTCATTATTCACAAGCTAGGGTCACACTATTCATATCCATTTTATTTCCTAGCTTATTTTGAATTCTAACCAGTACTATTGTGTAGAGTATTTTACAAGCTTTCCAATGAATATTTATTTGCTAGATTTGGACTTGTAAAACTCCCGGAATTTGAATTTGAAAATAACATCTGAAAGTTATTTGAAATAAATAGAAACGGGCGGGAATTAATTTAAAAACGAATCGGACCAAAACTTTCCTAGTTGGGCCCAGTTCAGACGAAACCCGAACGGGCCTGGCCCAGAAAACGTTTCGCTGCGGCTGGGGAAAAATAAAACGGGCTGACAGGTGGGACCTCCTCGTCAGAGCTAATTCAAAACCCGAATCGGTAAGTTGTCGTCCGATCAAGATCTAACGGTGCTCGATCATCTTCTTCCTCAGTCACGGCGGGGGCTCACCTGCGCACAGAGACGAGTGTTCGACGGCGATGGCGAGGCGTAGAGGAAGCAGAGCTCGTCGGCGACGTGCGGGATCGGCGGCGGTTCGTCTCCTCCTCCGATTCCCTGCAGAAGCTGGCCTCCAGGTGGTCGGACGCGGCGGCGCTCCGCCCGTCCAGTACTGCGCCGGCGGGGTTGGCGACGGCGAACTAGGGCACGAGGGAGTAAGCGGCGATGTCTGGGAGGTAGAGGGGAGTGAGGTGCGTTGCTTCGTTTGATCGCCGGGGGTTTATATAGGCCAGAGCGACGGGGACAAGCTCGGCCAGAAACTCGATGATGCGGGGGTCCTGGCGGCGTTGCAAGCTCGCTCCGGTCACGGCGTTCACGCTCGCGTGCTGGGGGGTTGCTGGGTCGGCCACGGGGTCCTGTGGGTCTCCTCTGGCGCCTTCCAGACGGTCGGCATCGCGCGGGACAGTGGGTTACTGGGAGGGGGTCCTGGGTGTGTTTCTCCTTCTCCCTCCTCTTCTCACGGCCTGGGTCGGGCCTGGGGGTGCTGGACTCGACCGAGGCGAGGCCAGAGAGCATGGCTACAGCACTTGGTCGCGCCAGAACAGTGCTGCACCAGTGAAGTTTGATCTCACCCGATTTGCTGCTGCCAGTGTTCGACGAAATGCTTACAAGAACTCGAAATTCAAATTTTTCAAATTTGCCACTTTGGGTGCTCATCATATTGGATAAGGTACCCTGGCATATTTTTGTTCTGGAGAAAGAATGAGTTTTGCAAAAATTTATAATTCATATTTGATATAGTTTCTGTTTCAGATTCCAACTTTTGCTCAAGTTTGGGTGGTGTTCCAATTTGAATTTTTGGTGGATCTTAGTTGGTTGTGTTAGTCCATAACTTGGTGAAGCTCAACTAGTTGGCCAATTACTGGTTTGAGTTACAGAATTCTTAATCTAAGGGCTCAAAGTGGTGTAGTCAATAACAAATCCTAGATCATATTAACTTTATCTCTTTCTTACCTATTCTTATTTCTTGTTGCTTTGGTTCTTATAATCCTTCTCAATTTATTCTGTGGGTTCACTTAGAATTCTCTAACCAATGCTCAATCAAAATAACACACATGAAATCATAGAATACACATAATAGAAAATACATGTATGCATGAAATGATGAATAAAAAGTTTTATCTTGGTCCAAAATTTGGCACTTTATTTAATAAGAGTTGGATTACAAATTCTGAGTTGTTACACATCTGTGGCCACACAGTAATGTCCATCCACCCAAGGAGAGACCGCGATCCTGCATTGATGGCTAGCCATGGTCTTCCAGTGGACTGGGCCTCTCTCCCCAACAACCTTGTCAAGAAGATCGGCTACATCTTCCTCTCCATGGAGGACCTCGACTACTACTCCAACTTCCTGGATGTTTGCGGCGGCTGGCGAGGCATCTTACCAGCAGAGCCGCCCTTCATGCTCACCAAGTGGATCAATCTGGAGCACTCCTTGTCCAGGGACAATCTCATCGATGATGCCACCATGACATTACTGAATGTGAGCACAGGTCGCTGACTACTGAAGAAGATCCACAGTTTGATTCGCAGGTGCTTGTCTTCCACATATAGATTTACTCACTTTGGTCTCTATTTGTCAGATCGAATTGTTCGACAGTATTCTTGCCATACTCTAATTTTTCGTAGACTAATTAAAGCTTGTCTTCTCAACCAAGGTACTTCTATGTCGGAACAGCAACCGTTTGACAGTGTTCAACACCTTAACTGGCGTCATCAAAGGCTTTGATGCGCAGATACCGGCGGAAGAGTTGTCCTCTGTTGTGGTGAGGATGAAGCCGTCCTTGACTGTTTTCATATCAGACCTTCAAAATAATACCATACGGTGGGCTGATAAGAGCAGCGAGGCAGCGGGCTCTGCTTTAGGCATTGGACATGGATTTTACAAGGCTCCATGTCCTTTTGCAGTTCTCCGGTGCATGACACACTTTGCTGGTGATGTGTTTGTCATCGATAGATATGGCTCCGTCATTTTTACAATGCCCGGCACCGCCAACCCTGGCACTAAACTGGAGATGAATACTGCCATTGTAGGCCCTATTCCAGATGATCAATACTCCCCTGATATGTTCTACCTGGTGGAGTGTGAGGGGGAGCTGCTGTTTGTGACGAGCGAGCGGGTTTACAATGTTCAATCGGCAGTCTACTAGGTGGACACCAAGAATCGTGTCCTCGAGCTGGTCATAAGCATTGGCTCACATGCCCTTTTCCTTGGCAGGAACCGGTGCATCTCCATTTATAGCAGCAAAGCCCCGACAGTCCAAGCTGGCAGCATATATTATGCGGACCACTCTCTTGGTAGATCTTATGATTATGAGGCTCTCGCCTGGGAAGAGGAGGAAACGTATGTCGGTGGCTATGGAGTTAGCTCATTATGGGATAATCATCATCCTTTCGCGTTTGACGAGTTGTTGGCGGAGTATTGCAGAATCGTCGAGCACTCTGAACTGCAAAATGGTGCCTCCTTATGGTGAAGACGGTTACTCATGCTATGAATACTACGATGCCTATGCCTCGGACTGATATATAGTAGCTAGTTTGTAGTTGGACTAATATAGTTCATAGTGGAAAAGGTTATATGCATATGACATACGTATATCCCTTGCCCTTAAGAGGCTCCGCTGCAGCAGAGTTCTCGCACCCTTTCGTTGAGGCGACACAGCGTACAGCTCAGGAGTCAGTGCCTCTGCGATACCCACGGACGGTGAAGCAGAGGCATGCGTCACCGCCTCCTAAGCCCGCTGCCTTGCCAAAGCAATGGAGCGGGGCACCCACCGCCCCTCGTCAGGCAAGCCGGCCGGGCGCAGGCCGCACTGTCTCCTCCCTCAGGCATGGCCAAAGGAGTGGAGAGATGGAGTTGTCGACGAAGCGGAGATCGATGGAGTCGACGAGGATGAATACCATGAGCCTACCTAGCGCGCCAGATGTCGCGGGTGTGTTCGCAGACACCGGGGGTAACACCCCCTAGATTGTTTGGTAAGTGCGCGGGAAAGACGTCCTCGTCCCTCTCACAGAGCAAACACAAGAACACACAGTGATTTACCCTGGTTCGGGCCACAAGAGGGGATCTCGCATAAAACCCTACGTTCGCCATGTCTGAGCTTATTGATGAAGATGTCAGCGGGAGTACAAAGGGGGATCAGAGGCAAAGCCCAAAGGCGTTCACCCTCTAATGATAGCTCTCTCTACTTCCTATGCTACTCAACCTCTCAAGAGCTGAGAGATTGAGCTCTAGACCTGGTAGGCGAATCCTCCCAGATCCTCTCTACAAGGCTCACAAGATGTAGATCTTGTAGGTCCCTACGCTCTTCTCTTGGAAGAGCAGCTTCACTGCCGCTCTACTACCTATCTTCTCTCTTCTGAGAGCTTTCCTCTCTTCTCTTCTTTTTCCTCCTGCTGCCTCTCGCTTTCCCGCCCCCCTCTCTCGTGGCCTGGCTCTCCTTTTATACTCAAGGGGATACCAAAGAGGCCAGTATGCATGCGTGATAGATGTCACATGAGTCGGGGCGGTGGCGTAGCCTGCAGGGCTAGGCGCTACGAGTTGTCCTTTCGCTCCGTCTGGCATGCTGCACTGATGGGACTTGACCAGCCGGTCCAATCCATCATAACCACCTCTGGCATGGTAATGATGCCTTCTGCAATCCCGCTGCAGAGGGCTTTCGCCGCGCGTCTCCCATGCGCACCTCCGGGAGGTGACACGAGGATCCTTGTAGGATCCCCTCGCCACGCGCTCCCTGGCCTTGTGCAGTGCGACAAGCCTTCTCTGGTACACCATTCTCTCCCGGGTGGGAGAGAAACCTTCTCTTGTAAGCTTCCCTCCCCACAAGGGGGGCGAGGTCTTCATGTCGTGGGGATGACTTCGGGGGTATGCCGAGGGCAGCGCTGCCTGTCGGCTGGTGTCCCAGGAATCTCCACGATGCTAGGTAAAGAAGACCGGCTCTAACCAAGGGGCCGGCTGGCAACTCCACCGAGGAGAGCTGAAGCCGGACGAAGACGACAAGACCTTCCCAACGGTTGCTTCGCCGAAAGTGGCCTGGCCCCGACAAGATCGACAGAGGCGAAGGATGGGCATGACGCAAGACACGCCCGGGCTCGACCAATCAGCGAGCAAGAGTTCTCCCCACGAAAGAATCCTAGGCAAAAGGGAGGGCATATACCTCCCAGATGCCGGTCCAAAGGGGAAAGCCACTTTATAAAGTGGCTACCGTCAGAGGGGGCCAGAGGATCACGCCGAAGACGCAGCCACGGAGGAGCCGGCAGCTGGGCAGCCGGCCACCTAATCTGTAACCAGACCCCTGCCTATATAAGGGGGTCTAGACCCTTAGCCTAGGGGATCCGATCCATCTTCTTCTGCCTCCTCTAGATCGAACAGCTCAAGGAGCGTTGTAACCACTATGAAGATAATAGAAAGCAGGCAGGAAGTAGGGGTGTTACCTCCTGCGTGGAGGGCCGTGAACCTAGGTAACCGAAGTGTCTCCGTTGGCACAATCCCGAGCCGGACCCATCGTCACCACCGTTGAGCCCCTCCGATAAGCCATCCCCATGGCTACTGTCTCTAAATTCCCATGACAGTTGGCGCCCACCATGGGGCAACACGCGGTGATGACCGGAGTCAAGTTCCGGCCGGGATCCCCATCGATCCCCGGCGAGAGGGTCCTCCGGCCTTGTCTGGAGGTTTGGCACCCTCAACTGCGTCAGCGACAACTTGGCCTACTTCAAGGATGGCTTCGGCGATAGCGGCTCCTTCCTCAACGTCGGCGGCCACCTTCTACGTTGCCAAGCCCTTCCTGGAGGAGGTAACTAACGTCCTCGACCCTCTTAGCGACGGAGGCTTGAGCTATGGTGAAAGCTGCGACTTTGGTTCCATGGTCGAAGTGATGGCCCTGGGAGACGAGGAGGGCGGCGACCCACCGCGCTCCGCGCGCCCGCCACTCGAACGCCTTCCTCTGCAGGAGCAGAACACTCCACTCCCAGAGAAGGACACCTCGGACATTGCCATCGTGGACCTGCGTGCACCGCTCGACCGCGTCATCGACTCCGCCCAGGTTGCGGAGGCCCTGGAGCGGACGCGCCTTGTTCTCCTCAGCTGGGCGGCCTAGGAGGAGACCGTCCGGCTCGCATGAGCACCACGCTCCGCGAGTTCTACAATGTGCATGGAGATGCGCCGGACGAGCTTGTCTGCGGCCAGCAACGCGGCCATTGACTCGTTGCCGTGGGCCCTAGCCAGGTCTAGCGGTCGCCATCGACAAGCCCAGGCTATGGGGGGGACGGATAGGATGGTCGCGCCCCGAGCAAGTACACCCGAGGTTGCCGTGCCCAGTAGGCTGGCGGAGCTGGCAAGCCGCACCCAGTCCCGGTGCCGACACCAGGGCTGGAGCCTCAAGCTCGCCAGCCGGCCCTGCACATCCAACTGTGGCTTGACCACATGAAGACGCTCCCCAAGGGACTTGCTAGCTCAAAGCGAGCAGCCACCAACCAAGGAGGCCCGGGGGCTGTTGGCGGCGGTCAGGGGCGCAAGGAGGGCAAGTACACCCTCGATGCTGCACTTGACCAGTGTAACATCCCAAGATTTTATCAAATTTTGGGGGAATTTTTTTTGCTTTTGTTTTGCTTGAGATGTTTGAAAATTCACAAAGATTTAATTTTTTTTGAGTCTATTGGAAAGCTTTATTGGAAAACTATTTTAAACTTTCTACTACTTTCTTGAAGAACTTCATTTAGAAAGAACAAGTATCAAAATATTATTTTCCATTCTTTATTCAAACCTACGCAAGCTTGCTTGCAAAGGAGTGAATCACAAATGTGTTTTATTAAGTAAAGGTTGTATTTTAAAAACTAAGTTTGAAAGATAATTTCAAATATTATTTTATAAAGTATTATCTCTTTTTTTAAAGGATTTATTTTGCAAACCCTATACTATTTTGCATTATGCAAGAAAGTCCTTTTACTAAAATTTATAGGGTTTTATGGAAAATCTTATTTTATTTTGAAAACCTGTTTCTTACTGTCCCACTTTGATACTTTGTATTTTAGAAACTTTACAAAGTTGGTTTGAAGCAATTTGAACCAAATTTGCAAAAGTTATAAAAGGAATAAGAAAGCAGAAAAAGAAAAAGAAGAAAAGAAAAGAAAATAAGAAAAAGGCCCTGGGGAAGCCCTTCGGCCCAGTTCCAGAAAAGGCCCACGGCCCACCCCAGGAAAATACAGAACCGGTACTCTATCTCACTCTCTCCCTCACCGACAACTGGGACCCGCATGTCAGCATCTTCTCCCCCCCCTGATTTTTCTCCCTCCCTCCTGGCAATGGAAACGGCCGGCACGTTACTCCCTCCCCGCTCACTCCGTGCACTAAATGTCCATCAAAACCCAGCCTTAAGCACCCCATCCTTCCCTCTCCCACTTCTCTCTGGATCTAGAACTGGAGACACCGTCATCTCTGTGAAATCGCTCACCGGAGCATCGATCTTTCGCCGCTGGAATCCGTCGATGTCGGCACAGTGGTGAGTCCCGGCGCTCCCTCTCCAACCTCATGCTTCGTGTCAGGACCCGGCGCACCTCCTCATGTCCTTACCTTGCATTTGGGCCCAGAGAATCATCGACGCCACGGACGCCAGAAGATTGCCTCCGCCTGCCTCGACTCCAGCCGCCTCCCCGCGCCGTTACCAGAAGCGAACGACAACCTCGACCACGCATACGAGCTTGCCGTGACTCCCTGCACCTCGTCGTCCACTTCCTTGCCTCGGAGCACCACCAGAACGTCGCCGGCGGGCGTTTCTAGTACGCAGCACGCCGGAGAAGCCTGCCGGAAACCTAGCCGGTGAGCACCCCCCCTCCTCTGCTTGATCTAGACCGTCGGATCCCGATCCATCGCCCCAGATCAAATCACTTATCTGAACCGGTATGGACAGATCTGGACCGTTGAAGCATCATAAGATCCTACGGCTCTGAATCACAATCCGATCGAACCGGTATCGGCTAATCCGATACAGCTATGTGGCCAGCCTCTGATCAAAACAGAATTCAAATGAGTTTTCTAATAAGATTTCAACTCAATCTTGCAAAAATCATAACTTTTGATCTATAGGTCCAAAAATAGCAAATGATATACCGTTGGAATCCTTAGGAAGTGTAGAATCCAGTAGTACAATAAAACTCCATATTTTATGGGTTCAATTTGAAACTATTTTCAAATTGTAATCAAACCTTCTGTTAGCTTGTTTAATTCATATCTTTAGTTCTGTTAATGCAAAAATTACAAATTTGTAGTCTTTGGAATCCTCTCAACTTGTAGAACGTCATAGGGTCAAGAAAATCCAAATTTGATACTTGCACACACCTTGTGCATTCAAATTTGTCCAAATCACTATTCTGATCACATTTTGAATTCTATAACTTATTTTGGAGTGAAACCAATTGCAGTGACTTTGTCTTACTGCAAGCTATCCAGTAGAATCACTTCCTAATTTTATTGAAACACTTCACAATTATCCAAATTCTAATATGAGAATTTGAGTAATTTCCATTATAAAAATAAATCTATATTTGTTCAGTAATGTTTCCTTCTACCATAGCAAATCTTATGTTCATACCTAGTCATCAAGGTTATCTAAACAACATCTTCATCAAGATCATTTCACTTAGACCTATCTTGTAAAGTACCCACTTATTCAAATTACAAATGAGTCATTTGAGTAAAGTGTGATACTTTCAATCTTAGTTTCTACCTTTGCTACTATGGTATTGATCAAATCAACATCATGGTACTTAACCCAATACCATTTACTCATTAGGAATCTTAAGCCATGTTTTCGAACATCATCTATACATATCCATTACCTATAGCCATTTACTCATGTCTACTCAATCTTAACCTTGCATTGAACTATTCAATTTGCATTTGAGTTAATTGAGTACTTCAATGTTATAAGAACCCTAGCCTAAGCTTAAGTGTAATATATACTATTTAGAATAATTGTTGTCACACTTATTCAATAGTATTGCTATTGCACTATTTTGTCTCCTATGTGATTTACCCACATGAGATATTCCAAGATTCTACATGCTTTAATAAAGCATAAAGATCTCACTCATCATATTTTGTCTAATTCATATATGTACTCAAATTGCAATTGTGCTACTTGAGTAGAATATGAATTCATCTCAAACTTAGGTTCTATTAATGTGGAGTTGTTATAATCCATACCATAGTATGTGTTATGCACCATGTTGATCAATGAACCATTTGAGCCATGTCCTCCAATATCAATCTTTTTCCAATCACTTGACCGTCACAATCCGAATACCTACTTAGTTTTGTTTGCATGTATTGAACTATTCAACTTGCAAATGTGCTAATTGAGTAATTCAAGCATTCTTAAAACCTAGCCTAGTTCCTAAGTGCAGTAGATGCTATTTAAGAGTAATTGTTGTCACATTTACTCAATAGTGTTGTAGTTGCACAAGTTGACTCTTGTGTAATTTATTGTACATGAGTTATTCCTAAAACTCTTATATGCTTAAATAAAGCATAAGAACTTCATCAATTATATTATGCCTAGTCAAATTCTCTCTCCAATCATATTGATCTTTCCCAACTAAGCTCTCAAATTCATATCTCACAAATCATAATACTTTGCCCTATCTTTCTTGTCATAACATCTCAATAAATCTAATTTGTTAAACAAATACTTTTCAATCATTTGATTTGTTTGATTGTGTTTGTATGGATTGTTTATGGTATGCTATTTCTTGTGCTATAGTTGTGCGAAGAGCTACGTGCTTAGTTGAGAGAAGTGAAACATCGTGATCTTCAAAAAGGCAAGTGACACACATATCCCCTACCTATTTTTACTACTGCATTAGTGTATTCATCTCTTGTAGTATGCATGATAGGTGAAATGTTCAACTGTTTTATCAGATGCTTAGATCCTAGTAGTGTGTAGCTATTCCCCAAACCCCACCTGTTAGGATGCTAAATACTTTGAAAAATATTGATGCCTTGCTATGATCACTTAATAAAGGTGTTTTGTGAACAAAAGTAAGAACTTCAACTAAAATGAAACACCTGGGTGGATTGGTTTGATAAGAGGTGGTGAAGTAGGTGGGTTCTGGGATGCATGCCTTGTTGAGAGGATGTGGGTTCAGAATGCCGCTCGGGATGGCCACCCAGGAACAAAGAGATGGCTATGTCTTCCATGCTTAGTGTACTTCCAGTGCAGCCTTATGACATTATGGGCTCTGTCTTGACTGATTAGATGTGGGAGTGCAACTTGTCGGCAAGAAGTGGTGGTAGTTGAATTGTAGGTTGGGGACGGAGCTTGCCAAGTTAGTTGCCCTCTCCTTCTAAAAGGTCTCGTTTCATTTTATGTATGGGCATAAAATGAATCGTAAGGTGAAAGTGCACAACCCTTGCAAGGTGTTCAAACTAATCGATTAGCCATGTCCTCAGTTATGGACAATTGAGTCTCTAGTCATGGAATATACAGAAGAATCTCATCACCGATTCTGAATTATTAAAATTTGTCTAGAAACCTCTAGGTAGGAACTAAGGACCATACACTACGAGGGGTGGTGGTGCCTGAGGTTCCAAACTTTGTTGAGTTGCGCCCAGAGCTACATACCGGCCAGTATGTAGTGTATGGGGGTTGTCTTGACCCTTAAAAAAATTTTTTTAAAGAAAATATTAAAAAGGATTTTTAGGATAAAATTGGCTTTATGCAAATCAGCCTATGAGATCCACCAGCCAAATGTCATGTAGTATAGTCTTTCCACAAAATGCCACCAAATATGTGTCATTTGCCAGTACATCATTGTACTGACCCCTCTGGGGCTGCATATTCAAACGTGCAGGTTTTATTTCGAGTAAGGAACCAGGAGTAGGATCTCGAGACTACCTTCCAACATGTCTGCCTGTGGCACGTGATGAAGAATGGAGGCTCACTGCAACTATGCTTTATGCTGTGTACTCATAAGGTAGAAGACCTATGTAACTGGATTTACGTTGTAATATTGATGCTATTGCAATGATTACTATATGTTGTACTGTGGTGCTATCTACTGATCCAGGGAAATGGCACAATATACAGGAGTTTTGCCTTTAGTAAAAGGCGGGGCGCTATAGAATGGTATCAGAGCATAGTGTTGCCTGTAGGATCGAGACCCTAGGTTTGGAATTAGAAATAGGAAGACCCTAGGATAAAATTCCCTATCTCATCTTACTTCTATTTATTAAAGAAAAATGTTTGCATTTTGAAATCCTTGTATTCTCTCCTACTTCCTCTCCAAATGTTTCCTAATACTGTAGCTGACCCTACCCTGAAATCATCAACAAAGGATAGAAGATCACAATGTGCCAGAAGTGTGAGACTGATACTCCATATATTTCCTTGACTCAATATAAAGGAGCTTGGAGAAAGACTCAAGTGGAAACTTCATAATGCTCAGCAAGACCTCAAAGAAGAAAAGGAAGACACTACTACATTGAAGAAAACCATAAACCAACTTCAAGGTGACATAGAAAAATTGGTATCTGAACTTAGTGTTCAAGGAGACCTCATCGCCACCAAGGATGAACAAATTACCAATCTACTGAAGCAGCTGGACCAGAATAATGGATCTGCTTAGAAGAGTACCAAGAAGCCTTAGTTGGACCTCCATTTAGGAAATTTTAATAAGCAACGACGTGTAATAAACATTATGGTCATACCGACTTGTGGAGGATCGTACCTTCCCGTTTGTTTGAAAACTAGTTTGCTTGTTATGATGAATGTTTGTTAGACATTGCTTGTAAGATAAATTGTTTTGATCTGTTTTCTTTTGGGTAAGATTTTCTTCTTTAGATCCCTTCTATCTAATTCTCATCTATGCTAATACCTAAACTTGTCCCAAAACCCAAACCAAAGTATTCTCAATGATAGAACAACTACAATGACCCTCAGTTGGAGATAAGGATACATAATACAACAACAAGAGGTAGTGTTTCAAGTACAAGAGACTGGAACATTACGCAAGAGACTACACAAAGGATGATACCCCAAGACTCCAGTAAGCTAGAATGACTAAAGGATACCTCACAAACAATAAGAAGACACCCCAAAGTGTAGCTAATGTGGAAGTAATACTATTCAACCACCTCATGCAAAAAGGGGTGGAAGGGACAAACAGAGCAATGGAAAGAGCAAACAGAGCAATGGAAATAGCAAACAGAGCAATGGAAAGGATTTTATTCCCTCATAAATGGCATACCAAAGGATCTACAACTTAAGGATTATTGCCATGAGCTTTGTTGAAAACCTCTAGCTAGGAACGATAGATTTTGTTCTCAAATTTCAAAAAAAAGGGATTTAGGAACTTGGTTCCAATTTCAACAACAAAAAAATTTTGTTTAAAAAGCTAGTGAGGTTGACCAAGAGTTAGAATACGAGATGCACAAAACCAAATACAAGGTAATGATTGGGTGCGATATGGATTTGCGCCCCATGACGACTACTCATATTGTTCGCTCTTGTATGAGGAATGGTGAATCTAGAGAGACATACCTACATGAGAGATGACGTCTTTAAACCATAACCTTAGGAGGATAATATATTACATCCCTTATAAGTGAGCCAGTGTGGCCAAAATGTAGGAATACGGTGAGGATGTTTTGGTTATTGAACGGCTACATGAATCGGAAACATTTTGCTCAGTGGGCTTTGAAGATGGAGACTGTTCAGCTTTAGCTACTGCCTGTTCGCCTACCTCCCTGAGCCTATAAAAGAGAGATCAC
This sequence comes from Dactylis glomerata, assembly GCA_007115705.1. Lineage (NCBI taxonomy): Eukaryota > Viridiplantae > Streptophyta > Magnoliopsida > Poales > Poaceae > Dactylis > Dactylis glomerata. Next base: position 4,023,383 of record QXEO01000528.1, on the reverse strand, counting down.
TCCTCTCCAGAGAGACACAACAGAGACCGCCACCACCAACTATGAGATTTCCTCCTGATTCCAGAGCCCTACGCCACCGAAGTCTACCTCAACCTGACCTGCGATGCCATGAGGCAACTCTCCAAATCAATGGAACTATTTTCCTGCCCATGAGAGCTTCGTCAGATCCCTTTTTCTTACAAAGGAGATCATCTCCGAGATATGATCAAGTTGTTCAGCGCCTTTCATCAACTATGAAGACGGTTGCTAAAGGAATTCTTAAGGACCATCTGGTACCTGTGGCAAGTAGCACGACTTGCTCCGGTAACTTGAATGGATTCAACAATGCTGGTTATAAGGCAACCTTCCGTCCCTTAAAGGTGCAAGTACCTCTCACAGAGTCCACCTTGTTTACCCCTATGAAGTGCATGAGAAGACTACAGAAAGATGCCATCCTAATTCATTGGGATGTGTGGCCTCATCATGTTCATGGGGCAAGCATGCAGTACTTGGCACTGAGTCATCTTTTGAGATTTTGTAATGAAAATCAGCTAAAAAGCAACAAGGAGTATGGTGATAGCCAGTATGCTGTCTTGGCATTGGTGAGGACCGACCAAGAAAAGGCTAGATACACATTCTTGGAAGATGTACAACAACCAGGAAGGTTACTAGAACAGAATGGTATCATGGAAAATTGAAGTTCAGAATGGTATAAGGAAGCAACCATAAGATGAAGAACCTCTAAGGATGATGATAAGAAAGTTGAGATGATCAGAGGATACCCTCTCAGCTTGGTCTTCTGAATGACCCAAAGAGGAGACAACTCAGCTTGGTCCTCTGATTGAACCAAAGAGTGACTCCTCAGTGTCCAAAGTAGTTCAACAACTACCCCGTTGGATAGAAAGCTCTACAATAGAGTAAGGTTACCTCAAGCAGCCCCATAAGGAAGGTTGGTGCCCGGATTTGTGAATAGACACCCACCTATTGTAAACGAAGATGTGGACCACCTTGTTGATGACAACGCAATGGATGATATCTGCTTATCACCAGAATTGGATGGAATCCTTGGTATGCCCACTTTTGAACTTAGTTGTGATCATCAAAAATTTCTGAGAAAGGCGATTTAGAGAAAATGGCACAACAGTGAATGCAAGCTGGGAACAAAATGCAAGTGCCTAAGGAAGCATCAAGATACCACCAAGAGGATTTTTCTTTTAAGGGTGGTAGCCACCTAAGTACCCAAAACCTTCTACCCTTCTAGCCTCTCCAATCTCGAGGACGAGATTTCTTTTAAGGGTGGTAGTCTGTAACATCCCAAGATTTTATCAAATTTTGGGGGAATTTTTTTTTGCTTTTGTTTTGCTTGAGATGTTTGAAAATTCACAAAGATTTAATTTTTTTTGAGTCTATTAGAAAGCTTTATTGGAAAACTATTTTAAACTTTCTACTATTTTCTTGAAGAACTTCATTTAGAAAGAACAAGTATCAAAATATTATTTTCCATTCTTTATTCAAACCTATGCAAGCTTGCTTGCAAAGGAGTGAATCACAAATGTGTTTTATTTAGTAAAGGTTGTATTTTAAAAACTAAGTTTGAAAGATAATTTCAAACATTATTTTATAAAGTATTATTTTGCAAACCCTATACTATTTTGCATTATGCAAGAAAGTCCTTTTACTAAAATTTATAGGGTTTTATGGAAAATCTTATTTTATTTTGAAAACCTGTTTCTTACTGTCCCACCTTGATAATTTGTATTTTAGAAACTTTACAAAGTTGGTTTGAAGCAATTTGAACCAAATTTGCAAAAGTTATAAAAGGAATAAGAAAGCAGAAAAAGAAAAAGAAGAAAAGAAAAGAAAATAAGAAAAAGGCCCCGGGGAAGCCCTTCGGCCCAGTTCCAGAAAAGGCCCATGGCCCACCCCGGGAAAATACAGAACCGGTACTCTATCTCACTCTCTCCCTCACCGACAACTGGGACCCGCATGTCGGCATCTTCTCCTCCCCCTGATTTTTCTCCCTCCCTCCTGGCAATGGAAACGGCCGGCACGTTACTCCCTCCCCGCTCACTCCGTGCACTAAATGTCCATCAAAACCCAGCCTTAAGCACCCCATCCTTCCCTCTCCCACTTCTCTCTTGATATAGAACCGGAGACACCATCATCTCTGTGAAATCGCTCACCGGAGCATCGATCTTTTGCCACTAGAATCCGTCGATATCGGCACAGTGGTGAGTCCCCGCGCTCCCTCTCCAACCTCATGCTTCGTGTCAGGACCCGACGCACCTCCTCATGTCCTTACCTTGCATTTGGGCCCAGAGAATCATCGACGCCACGGACGCCAGAAGATCACCTCCACCTACCTCAACTCCAGCCGCCTCCCCGCGCCGTTACCAGAAGCGAACGACAACCTCGACCACGCATACGAGCTTGCCGTGACTCCCTGCACCTCGTCGTCCACTTCCTTGCCTCGGAGCACCACCAGAACGTCGCCAGCGGGCGTTTCTAGTACGCAGCACGCCGGAGAAGCACGCCGGAAACCTAGCTGGTGAGCACCCCCCCTCCTCTGCTTGATCTAGACCGTCGGATCCCGATCCATCGCCCCAGATCAAATCACTTATCTGAACCGGTATGGACAAATCTGGACCGTTGAAGCATCATAAGATCCTACGGATCTGAATCGCAATCCGACCGAACCGGTATCGGCTAATCCGATACAGCCATGTGGCGAGCCTCTGATCAAAATAGAATTCAAATGAGTTATCTAATCAGATTTCAACACAATCTTGCAAAAATCATAACTTTTGATCTATAGGTCCAAAAATAGCAAATGATATACCGTTGGAATCCTTAGTATAAAATCTTCAAGAGGATTTTTCTTTTAAGGGTGGTAGCCACCTAAGTACCCAAAACCTTCTACCCTTCTAGCCTCTCCAATCTCGAGGACGAGATTTCTTTTAAGGGTGGTAGTCTGTAACATCCCAAGATTTTATCAAATTTTGGGGGAATTTTTTTTGCTTTTGTTTTGCTTGAGATGTTTGAAAATTCACAAAGATTTAATTTTTTTGAGTCTATTGGAAATCTTTATTGGAAAACTATTTTAAACTTTCTACTATTTTCTTGAAGAACTTCATTTAGAAAGAACAAGTATCAAAATATTATTTTCCATTCTTTATTCAAACCTATGCAAGCTTGCTTGCAAAGGAGTGAATCACAAATGTGTTTTATTTAGTAAAGGTTGTATTTTAAAAACTAAGTTTGAAAGATAATTTCAAACATTATTTTATAAAGTATTATCTCTTTTTTTAAAGGATTAATTTTGCAAACCCTATACTATTTTGCATTATGCAAGCAAGTCCTTTTACTAAAATTTATAGGGTTTTATGGAAAATCTTATTTTATTTTGAAAACCTGTTTCTTACTGTCCCACTTTGATACTTTGTATTTTAGAAACTTTACAAAGTTGGTTTGAAGCAATTTGAACCAAATTTGCAAAAGTTATAAAAGGAATAAGAAAGCAGAAAAAGAAAAAGAAGAAAAGAAAAGAAAATAAGAAAAAGGCCCTGGGGAAGCCCTTCGGCCCAGTTCCAGAAAAGGCCCACGGCCCACCCCAGGAAAATACAGAACCGGTACTCTATCTCACTCTCTCCCTCACCGACAACTAGGACCCGCATGTCAGCATCTTCTCCTCCCCCTGATTTTTCTCCCTCCCTCCTGGCAATGGAAACGGCCGGCACGTTACTCCCTCCCCGCTCACTCCGTGCACTAAATGTCCATCAAAACCCAGCCTTAAGCACCCCATCCTTCCCTCTCCCACTTCTCTCTGGATATAGAACCGGAGACACCGTCATCTCTGTGAAATTGCTCGCCGGAGCATCGATCTTTCGCCGCTGGAATCCGTTGATATCGGCACAGTGGTGAGTCCCCGCGCTCCCTCTCCAACCTCATGCTTCGTGTCAGGACCCGGCGCACCTCCTCATGTCCTTACCTTGCATTTGGGCCCAGAGAATCATCGACGCCACGGACGCCAGAAGATCGCCTCCGCCTGCCTCGACTCCAGCCGCCTCCCCGCGCCGTTACCAGAAGCGAACGACAACCTCGACCACGCATACGAGCTTGCCGTGACTCCCTGCACCTCGTCGTCCACTTCCTTGCCTCGGAACACCACCAGAACGTCGCCAGCGGGCGTTTCTAGTATGCAACATGCCAGAGAAGCACGCCGGAAACCTAGCCGGTGAGCACCCCCCCTCCTCTGCTTGATCTAGACCGTCGGATCCCGATCCATCGTCCCAGATCAAATCACTTATCTGAACCGGTATGGACAGATCTGGACCATTGAAGCATCATAAGATCCTACGGCTCTGAATCGCAATCCGACCGAACCGGTATTGGCTAATCCAATACAGCCATGTGGCCAGCCTCTGATCAAAATAGAATTCAAATGAGTTTTCTAATCAGATTTCGACTCAATCTTGCAAAAATCATAACTTTTGATCTATAGGTCCAAAAATAGCAAATGATATACCGTTGGAATCCTTAGGAAGTGTAGAATCCAGTAGTACAATAAAACTCCATATTTTATAGGTTAAATTTGAAACTATTTTCAAATTGGAATCAAACCTTCTGTTAGCTTGTTTAATTCATATCTTTAGTTCTGTTAATCCAAAAATTACAATTTTGTAGTCTTTGGAATCCTCTCAACTTGTAGAACATCATAGGATCAAGAAAATCCAAATTTGATATGTGCACACACCTTGTGCATTCAAATTTGTCCAAATCACTATTCTGATCACATTTTGAATTCTATAACTTATTTTGGAGTGAAACCAATTGCAGTGACTTTGTCTTACTGCAAGCTATCCAGTAGAATCACTTCCTAATTTTATTGAAAAACTTCACAATTATCCAAATTCTAATATGAGAATTTGAGTAATTTCCATTATAAAAATAAATCTATATCTGTTCAGTAATGTTTCCTTCTACCATAGCAAATCTTATGTTCATACCTAGTCATCAAGGTTATCTAAACAACATCTTGATCAAGATCATTTCACTTAGACCTATCTTGTATAGTACCCACTTATTCAAATTACAAATGTGTCATTTGAGTAAAGTGTGATACTTTCAATCTTAGTTTCTACCTTTGCTACTATGGTATTGATCAAATCAACATCATGGTACTTAACCCAATACCATTTACTCATTAGGAATCTTAAGCCATGTTTTCAAACATCATCTATACATATCCATTACCTATAGCCATTTACTCATGTCTACTCAATCTTAGCCTTGCATTGAACTATTCAATTTGCATTTGAGTTAATTGAGTACTTCAATGTTATAAGAACCATATCCTAAGCTTAAGTGTAATATATACTATTTAAGAATAATTGTTGTCACACTTATTCAATAGTATTGCTATTGCACTATTTTGTCTCCTATGTGATTTACCCACATTAGATATTCCAAGATTCAATATGCTTTAATAAAGCATAAAGATCTCACTCATCATATTTTGTCTAATTCATATATGTACTCAAATTGCAATTGTGCTACTTGAGTAGAATATGAATTCATCTCAAACTTAGGTTCTATTAATGTGGAGTTGTTATAATCCATACCATAGTATGTGTTATGCACCATGTTGATCAATGAACCATTTGAGCCATGTCCTCCAATATCAATCTTTTTCCAATCACTTGACCGTCACAATCCAAATACCTACTTAGTTTTGTTTGCATGTATTGAACTATTCAACTTGCAAATGTGCTAATTGAGTAATTCAAGCATTCTTAAAACCTAGCCTAGTTCCTAAGTGCAGTAGATGCTATTTAAGAGTAATTGTTGTCACATTTACTCAATAGTGTTGTAGTTGCACAAGTTGACTCTTGTGTAATTTATTGTACATGAGTTATTCCTAAAACTCTTATATGCTTAAATAAAGCATAAGAACTTCATCAATTATATTATGCCTAGTCAAATTCTCTCTCCAATCATATTGATCTTTCCCAACTAAGCTCTCAAATTCATATCTCACAAATCATAATACTTTGCCCTATCTTTCTTGTCATAACATCTCAATAAATCTAATTTGTTAAACAAATACTTTTCAATCATTTGATTTGTTTGATTGTGTTTGTATGGATTGTTTATGGTATGCTATTTCTTGTGCTATAGTTGTGCGAAGAGCTACGTGCTTAGTTGAGAGAAGTGAAACATCATGATCTTCAAAAAGGCAAGTGACACACATATCCCCTACCTATTTTTACTACTGCATTAGTGTATTCATGTCTTGTAGTATGCATGATAGGTGAAATGTTCAACTGTTTTATCAGATGCTTAGATCCTAGTAGTGTGTAGCTATTCCCCAAACCCCACCTGTTAGGATGCTAAATACTTTGAAAAATATTGATGCCTTGCTTTGATCACTTTAATAAAGGTGTTTTGTGAACAAAAGTAAGAACTTCAACTAAAATGAAATACCTGGGTGGATTGGTTTGATAAGAGGCGGCGAAGTAGGTGGGTTCTGGGACGCATGCCTCGTCGAGAGGGTGTGGGTTCAGAATGCCGCTCGGGATGGCCACCCAGGAACAAAGAGATGGCTATGTCTTCCATGCTTAGTGTACTTCCAGTGCAGCCTTATGACATTATGGGCTCTGTCTTGACTGATTAGATGTGGGAGTGCAACTTGTCGGCAAGAAGTGGTGGTAGTTGAATTGTAGGTTGGGGACGGAGCTTACCAAGTTAGTTGCCCTCTCCTTCTAAAAGCTCTCGTTTCATTTTATGTATGGGCATAAAATGAATCGTAAGGTGAAAGTGCACAACCCTTGCAAGGTGTTCAAACTAATCGATTAGCCATGTCCTCGGTTATGGACAATTGAGTCTCTAGTCATGGAATGTACGGAAGAATCTCATCACCGATTCTGAATTATTAAAATTTGTCTAGAAACCTCTAGGTAGGAACTAAGGACCATACACTCCGAGGGGTGGTGGTGCCTGAGGTTCCAAACTTTGTTGAGTTGCACCCAGATCTACATACCGGCCAGTATGTAGTGTATGGGGGTTGTCTTGACCCTTAAAAAAATAAATTTTTGAAAGAAAGTATTAAAAAGGATTTTTAGGATAAAATTGGCTTTATGCAAATCAGCCTATGAGATCCACCAGCCAAATGTCATGTAGTATAGTCTTTCCACAAAATGCCACCAAATATGTGTCATTTGCCAGTACATCATTGTACTGACCCCTCTGGGGCTGCATATTCAAACGTGCAGGTTTTATTTTGAGTAAGGAACCAGGAGTAGGATCTCGAGACTACATTCCAACATGTCTGCATGTGGCACGTGATGAAGAATGGAGGCTCACTGCAACTATGCATTATGCTATGTACTCATAAGGTAGAAGACCTATGTAACTAGATTTACGTTGTAATATTGATGCTATTGCAATGATTACTATATTTTGTACTGTGGTGCTATCTACTGATCCAGGGAATGGCACAATACACAGGAGTTCTGCCTTTAGTAAAAGACGGGGCGCTACAACCAGCCATGCAAATTCCATAGCACCCCTGGCAGGGAAGCGACCCACTCCACGCATCAGTGCCGCTTCATGAGAGAGATGGAGCAGCGCGCTCAGTAGTTCCCTGGAGTCTTGCAGGCGCAGCCGGCTGGAGGTCAGGAGGATCAGCAGCATGAGCCGGCTGCCAACAATCTGGATCAAGGCGAGGATGACTTTCCAGTGGATGTTGAGCAATATCACATCTTTACTACTCTGGGCAAAGATAAAAGCAACGATCTTTGGCACAAGGCGGAGGTGAACGCCGTCATGCCCGCAGAGCCTCAGTTCATGCATTGGTCCGAGGCGGCCATCACCTGGGGACGCAGATCATCCGCGACTAATGCCCAGCCTTCGAGAATATGCTCTGGTCCTGGACCCCGTCATATGCTCTGATACGCACACATGTCGGTTCTCCTGCGTTCTCATCGATGGTGGCAGCAGCATCAACCTTGTCTACCGAAGCTCAATGGAGAAGCTGGGCATCCCGCTTGCTCAGCTAAAACCAAGCCGGCTCACCTTCCACGGCATCGTGCCTGGGCATTCGTGCACCCCTATGGGCAAGGTGCAGCTGGAGGTTCTCTTCGGGGAGAAGGGAAATAGCCGCCGCGAGCCCATCTGGTTCAAGGTGGTGGACATCAGCAGTCCTTACCATGCATTGCTTGGTCGTCCAGCTCTAGCCAAGTTCATGGTGGTGCCACACTACGCCTATCTGAAGATGAAGCTCCCAGGGCCTAGTGGCGTGATCACCGTTTTGAGAAGTTTCAAGAAGTCGCTAGCATGCGCCAAGGAAAGCTCGTAGCTGGCGGAAGCGTTGGTCATCGCCGAGGAGAAGCGACAACTCCTCCATCGCGTGGAGCTAACCCAACAAGACGTGCCGACTCGCTAATCGCCGGTGGAGCAGTTCAAGCCGGCCAATGACACCAAGAAGATCCTGCTGGATGAGAGTGATCCCTCCAAGTAGTCATCATCGGCACCGGCCTTTCTGCTAAATAGGAAAGCAAGCTCACCAGCTTCCTCCGTGAGAATCGGGACATCTTCGCATGGTCTCCAAAAGACATGCCAGGTGTGCCGAGGGAGCTGGCTGAGCACTCACTCAACGTCCGGCCGGATGCCAAGCCGGTCAAGCAACCGCTGCGATGCTTTGCAGACGAGAAAAGGAAAGCCATCGGTGAGGAGATTGCCCGGCTCCTCGTGGCCGGCTTCATCATGGAGGTGTTCTACCCTGACTGGGTAGTGAACCCAGTCTTGGTCCTGAAGAAGAACAACACTTGGCGCATGTGTATAGACTACACCAGCCTCAACAAGGCTTGCCCCAAGGATCCCTTCGCGCTACCACATATCGACCAGGTGATCGATTCCATAGCCGGTTGAGACCTGCTGTCCTTCCTCTATGCCTATTCGGGCTATCACCAGATCCCACTCTACCAGCCGGATCAGATCAAGACATCCTTCATCACCCCATATGGAGCTTATTGCTATGTCACCATGCCATTTGGATTGAAGAACGCTGGAGCTACTTACCAGCGAACCATGCAGCAATGTCTGCAAGGGCAGATTGGGCGGAACGTACACGCTTATGTGGACGACATGGTGGTGAAGACTAAGTAGAGTGGCACGCTCCTGGATGATCTCAAGGAGACCTTTGCCAACCTGCGCTATCGCATGAAGCTCAATCCTGAGAAGTGCACCTTTGGCATGCCGGCTGGATAGCTCCTAGGTTATATCGTTTCCCAGCGAGGGATCGAGGCTAACCCCTCGAAGATAAAAGCCATCGAGGCCCTAGAGCCGCCCACATAGCTCAGAGATGTGCAGAAGTTTGCTGGATGCTTGGCCTCGGTCAGCCGGTTTGTCAGCTGGCTCAGGGAGAAAGCCATGACGCTATACCAGCTGATGAAGAAGATGGACCATTTTGTTTGGTCCTAGCGCGCTGATGATGCCTTCAACAACCTCAAGCGAGCCTTATCTACTGCGCCAATCTTGGCAGTGCCAGCTCCACGGGAGCCAATGCTGCTCTACATTGCAGCTACTCCGTGAGTCATCAGCGTTGTGATTGTGGTGGAGTGCACCGAGGAAGGCAAGAAGCTACCGGTTCAGCGCCCGATGTACTACCTGAGTGAGGTGCTCACTCTCTCCAAGCAAAACTACCCACACTACCAGAAGGTCGCGTACGGCGTGTACATGGCGGCTGGGAAACTGAAGCACTACTTCGAGGAGCACCCTATCACGGTAGTGAGCACCACTCCACTCTCAAAGATCATAGGGTGCAAGGATGCAACTGGCAGGGTGGCCAAATGGGCGATTGAGCTTGCAGCTCATACCATTCAATACAAGCCCAGAACGACGATCAAGTCCCAGATCATAGCAGACGTCTTCGCTGATTGGGGAGAGCACCAGTACCTACCGTCGGCTCCAGACTCCACCTACTGGCGCATGAACTTCGATGGCTCCAAGATGCTCGGGGGCTTGGGAGCCAGTGTCGTCCTCACCTTTCCCAAGGGAGACAAGCTGCAGTACATGCTGCAGATGCACTTTCGCGCGTCGAACAACGTCACAGAATACGAGGCCTTGGTGCATGGGCTCAAGCTGGCCAAGGAGATTGGCATCCGGAGAATCCTCTGTTTCGGAGACTCCGACCTGGTGGTGCACCAGGTCTCCGGGGAATGGGATGCCAAGGACGCCAACATGGCCTCCTACCACTTCTATGTGCAACAGCTCTGCGGATTCGTTGAGGGCCGCGAGTTCCATCACGTCCCTAGGGCAAACAATGACGTAGAGGACCGGCTGTCCAAGATCGGCTCCACCAAGCAAGATATCCCGGCTGGGGTGTCATTGGAGATCATCTGCAAGCCATCCATCAAGCCTTCGTCGGAGTCCCCCTCCATCTACATACCCGGAGACCCTGCACCAGCTCAGGCGCCGCCACCAGACTCAGGGGCTGCCGCCTCGGGACTGAAGGAAGCAGCCGGCCAGCCCAGCGCGGCCGGCTCGACAAAGGACTCTGGGGCTGCCGTCTCTGGACCGGCCCCTACAGCCGGCCAACCAGACGAAGATGGCACAATGATGGACCCAGGGGCTCCTGATCCCCTGGTTGCCATTATCTTCCACATACGGGAGATACCATCCTGGGCAGAGCCATTCTCCAACTACCTCATCACTGGGGACCTTCCTCAAGACAAAGAAGAAGCTAGGCGACTGCAACGTCATGAGCTGGCGTACACCATCATCAACAACGAGCTGTACAAGCGCAGCGTGTCAGGGATCTTCCAGAAGTGCATCGAGCCGGAAGAAGGGATAGAGCTGCTGAGAGAGATACATCAAGGGGAGTGCGGGCATCACGCATCTTCCAGAGCATTGGTGGCTAAGGCCTTCCGCCATTGTTTCTATTGGCCGATGGCCCAGAAGGATGCAGAACAACTGGTGAAGCACTGCAATGGCTGCCAGCGTTTCTCCAAGAACCAGGGGGCTTGACGCATCTGCTGGTAGCAGTGGACAAGTTCACCAAGTGGATCGAAGCAAAGCAACTTGACGGCTCGTCCACCATCAAGTTTTTCAATGAGATCATCACGAGATATGGAGTTCCCCACAGCATCATCACTGATAATGGGACAAACTTTGCAAAGGGAGTCTTCGCAGAGTACTGTGGCCAGAAGGGCATCCGGCTAGACTTGGCATCAGTGGCGCATCCTCAGTCCAATGGGCAAGTGGAAAAAGCAAATGGGCTGGTCCTGGCCGGCATCAGACCAAGGTTGGTCGAGCCTCTTGAGTGTTCAGCTGGCTGCTGGGTCGAAGAGCTACCCTCAGTGCTCTGGAGCCTGCGCACTACCCCAAATTGCTCTGTCGGCTTCACACCCTTCTTCCTGGTCTATGGAGCCGAAGCGGTGCTGCCCACTGATATCGAATTCGATGCGCCCAGAGTTATCCAGTACACGGAGAGGCAATCAAAAGAAGCTCATGAAGATGGCGTCGACCTCCTCGAGGAGGCGCGAGAGCAGGCCTTGGCCAGATCAGCACTCTATCAGCAGCAGCTGCGACGATACCATAGCCGGAAGATCCGTCCGCTCGTGTTTCACGAAGGAGATCTCATACTCCGGCTGGTCCAAAACACTAAAGGCATGCACAAGTTGTCCTCTCCCTGGGAGGGGCCGTTCATTGTCAGCTGGGTGCTAGGCAATGGGGCATATTACCTCATCGACGCATAGGAGCCCAGGAAGAACAAGGCAGATAAATCTGACAAGGAGATGGAGCGTCCCTGGAATGTCAGTCTCCTAAGACCTTTCTTCTGCTAAGGCAAAAGCTTGTACCCCGAAAAACTTGTCAATGAATAAAGGACAATGGAGCGCCTAGTTACGACCAGCTCCAAGGGATACACTTCATGTATGTTTTGCTTCCTGCGTTATTCACTTGACAGGCAACCGGCTCTGGGCACCGAGCCACAGCCGGTTGCCCTAGAAACGGTCGATTCCCAGTCAGCCGGATGAGTACTATGTATGAAGTAGGTCTCGAGCCCAACCTCCATCTTCCGGCTCCGCGCAGCTGGATGGATAGGAGCCGGCATGCCACATAGGAAGGAAAGCCACAGAGAAAAATCATAAACGATAGAAAAGTCGCTCAACTAAACATTGAAGATAGTGTTCGTTAACCATGCGTTGGCTAGCTCGAGCCGGGTGCCCGATAAGCCGAAGTACTACTTCTCACCCCGCGGCACGCTCCCACCCCAGGCCGACATTTGGCGGTTGGCCCAAGGGAGACCAACCGGTACCAGGCTACCGGTTGGGGGTAGAAGGACCGAAGGGTGGGGAGATTAAGGAAAACCTTGAGGGAACCAAGCTAAGGTAGGCCAGCGAATGGTCGATGACCACAGTTTCTCGATGTTTAGGCTCAGTAGCCATGTCAAAGAGGTTCGAAGCTAGAGCTGCCTCATTCAACGTCGGCATCGTATGCGAGCAAGCTAGTTTCAAGCCAGCTGTCATTCCAGCTGCCCGAAAACTCGGGGGCTAGGGGGAAGGGGAATTGGCCCTTAGAAGTGGGCCAGCTCCAATCCCTCGCCGGCTGTCCGATCAGTTGGCACTGCGACATGACCAGCAAAAGAGTGTCAAAATTGGAATCTAGCATTCGCAAATAAATGGCTAAAGCCAGTGGGTTGGAGGTTCGCTCCAGCCGCGGCAGGGGCTATTCGAAGGCTCGGCAAAGGAAGGCATGCCGGCTCCGGTCTCGCCCGAGCTGGCACAGGACTTAGCATCCATTTGTGTCTCCTCAAGCCGGTGCTAGCTTATGTCTCCCAAAGCCGGCCAGCAGAGGCACTTCTCCCTCCACGCTGGAACCAGAGGACCTCGCCAGGGGCGTCTGTTTAAGTGAGTGGCTATCTTAGCCCCTACCTACAAGCCTGCGCAGTGATGTTCCTAGCGTGGGAGGAATCCTAACTATGAAATCGTCACTATGCTCCAATGGAAGCAGAGGACATACAGCAAATGAACAAGCACACAACAAATGAAGAAAGATAAACAAGACTTGCAGAAAAGTAAAAAGTCCTTAAACATCTGGCGGGCGGTTACATAGTTAAGGCCACACTAAGGGCCGAGATAATGAAATTAACTCCCCTAAGCACCCGGAGCACCCCATTGACGAAGCCGTTGTCAAGGAAGGGGCTTTGGGGGTGCTTGCCGCTCATGGTAAGGGGGAGTAGACGCGGGCGCAGCCGAAGGTGTCGACAACGCGGATGCAGAGGATGGGCGACTCAGTTTGACGAGTGCAGATGAGAGTCTAGCCGCACTTCAGGTCGTAGTTGTCGATGAACCTCGTCCAGCCATTGGCGAGGTAGCTCTTCCCTTCCTCATCGTGAAGGATCTCGACGAGGTACAGGGGCTGGCCGCCGCTGCCCTCTTCCACCATGATGCTCGTCGGGGGGTTCCTTCCCAAGGTGCCGACGAAGCTGGCAGGGAGCGGCATGCGCTCCTCACACCCGGCCCGCAGATGCACCATGAAGGTGGTGAATCCATGCTTCGAGACATAGGTGAGCCGCTACCGTGGCAGCGAGCGTCGAGGCCGGCGCGCTTTGGCAGCGGCCGCGCCAGATGAGCCACCGGCGAGGCCTGGGGGAGTCGCCCCGACCGCAATCATGGTACTGACGATGGCAGCCGCTGCCTCGAGGGGAGTCGCGGCGAGGCCGGCAAAGGAGGTTGCGCCCACGGGGTCCGTGGCGTCGGTGGTGGCCAAGGCAACCACTCCCGCGGGGGCCGCAGTGACAGCGGTGGCGGAAGGCACCCCAGCGGACTTCGCGGCGGCCGCGGCCGCAAGAGCCTCCAAAGTCCTCTTGTTGCGGCTGCCCGGTGGGCGGCCACGCCTGCGAGGAACCGGCGGTGTCGTCGCTGGGACTTTCTCCTTGTTCCTACTTCCGAGCGGGCGGCCACGCTTGCGCTCGCCCGACCCGCTGGAGACTTCGCCCTCGGCTCCGCCAAGAGCTCTGGTCGACGAAATGGAGACGAAAAGGATGAGGTGGAGAAGAAGAAGGAACTGCTTGCTGAAGACGAGGAGTGAAGGCGCTCGGGAGTGGGGGAAAAACCCTCGAGAACTCCGGGACTTTAAAGAACAGCAAGGCATGAAAAGTCGAGCCGGTTTAATACGAATATATCAAACGTGTGGCATTTCGGTGGGACGGATCACTGACGTAAGCCTCGTCTCACCCCATGACGTCCCCTAGGAATCATTGCGGAGGCCGAAGAGTTCAAGCGACAAGACATGATGCTGCAGCACTGCACCGGCCACCTAATCTGTAACCAGACCCCTGCCTTTATAAGGGGGTCTGTACCCTTAGTGACAAGGGTATAGCTGATAGAGCCCACTAGTTGAGTACCCCTAAGGCCCGTTAAGCTAGGCCCAATTGTAATGATAGTCGAGATACGAGTTCTTACCGTATGTCGATGCTGTAATCTGTATCGGACCCTACCCGATCCTCGAGACCTGGCCACCTATATATAGGGGCCAAGAAGGGATGGTGTAGGCCAGATTGAAAGCAAGCCAGGTTCAACACCCAAGTTTACTTTCGATATACACCTATTTCGACTAACTTTACCTTTGAGTTCATCCGACGCCCTATCTCCCCGATCCTAAGTCCTTCATATAGGACATTTGTCGAGTTAACCCTCATCAATTGGTGCCGTCCGTGGGGAACCTGGGTGTTGGAATCATGAATTCAATGGCTTTTTCGCTTTTAGCCAACAGCAGTGCAGGAATCAATGAAAGTCAAGAGACAGAGTTGACGATCGGAAGTCTAAGCATCTTAATCAAACCCTCGGGTTCAACCCGCCTCTCGGATTCGATGAAGCTAGATCCGTCGGCGAGTGAACCCGAGACAGTAGCAATGATGGAATCATCTGAAGGCTCTTCCAGCGAGGTAAACTCACCGGTCAGCTTAGGAGAAGCACAAATCGCAAAAGGCGATGAAATTCGGGAAAAACTCGACATGGAAGTAAAAGCATTTAAAACGCACAATGGTACAAGGGACTTCGCCACTGGAAGTAGTGGCATCTCCAAAAGAGTACACCAGTTATGCGTCATTATCACTGAAGTAGAAGAAGAAAACAATAACGAGGGAAACGAAGGGGTCGACAAGCAAGTCGACAAGATAAGGGAACGCAACAAAAAGGAGAAGGAGAAAATTCACGTCTCAGCCGAAGAGTGGAGGATCACTATGTCAGCTATCAATCATTGCACAGAAGTACCCGAAGGTTCAAGAAGAGAAGTTCTAATGGGATATCAATATGCATTATACTAGCACAAGAAGAAACTAAGAGAGGAAAGAGACATGTTTTTGAGAAGCCAAGATAACAACAATATGTCAAGGGAAGTGTATTGGGATAACTATAGTGATGATTCAGAGTATAGTAGGGAAAGGCGCGGAGATCGAAAACACAACAGAGGGACAATGGCGCAGAGTAGAGAGGAAAGGTACTCAAGAAGTATTACCCCATAGCCAGAGGAGGAGGAAGAAGATTTCGTGCAAGAAACACCGGAAGCAGCGCTGATAGCAGGACATGCATACCTACTAACCACGCGGCCAGAACCCGGAAACCCGCAGGAAGATATGCACCAAGCCGCAACAAAGCCTCGAGATAGTGGAAGACAAGATCAGGGGAAAAGATCCAGAGGCAAAGTCGAGAAGCTACAAGGAGAGGCGAAAGGAGAAGTTCAAGCACAAAATCACATGAAACGAATCTAGCGAGTCATCAGAAGAAGAAAGGTGACAAAAAAGAAAGGAGGACGCAAGAAATATAATAGCATAGGCTCGAGTAAATAAATCGCACCATGCCTAGAGGGAAGAAAACTATGAGGACGACGAAAAAGAGATGGGCGCGTTGTGCTTTACCCGCAGGGTTCGCAAAACGCGGGTACCCAAAGGATTCAAGCTACCGCACGACCAGCAAAAATACGATGGATCGCAAGAACCTACCCTATGGTTAGCAGATTACCTACAGGCAGTACAGATATTAGGAGGCACAAAAGTGACAGCAATGCAAAGTCTGCAATTACACCTCACCGGCGCAGCACGGTCTTGGTTAAATACCCTACCCAATAAGTCCATCGGAAGCTGGGGAGAACTTGAAAATCAATTGGTAAAAGATTTCTGTTCAACATACAAACGCCCAGCGTCACTGGAGGAAGTCAAACCGTGTGTGCAAAGGAAAGGCGAAACTCTACATTCTTATATACAATGATGGAGTGTAATCAAAAACTCAGCAGAGGATGTCTTCGACGAAAGAGCAATAGATGCTTTTTTGGCTGGCCTTCGTCGCTCAGACCTCGTGGAAGAGATAGGAAGAACAAGGCCAACAATGGTAGCTGAGTTATTGGAAGAAGCCAATAGATTCGCTGATGGAGAGGACGCATATAACAACAAAAGTGGACATTCACCAGAAGTCGACAGAACAAGTAGACAAAGGAGAAGACACCGCAGCAGGGATAACCAAGGAAGGCAAAATTAGGTAGCCGCGGGATACGAAGCAAAGGAAGAGGAAGGCTATGAAAATAGGAAATCTCAAGCAAAAGGAGCAGAAAAACAAAGATGCTCCGGCCCTTCAGCCGAAGACATGTTATATGGACCTTGTCGAATCCACTATGCATATCTTGATAGAAAGAGAGTCTCAAACCACCAGATGAAGGATTGTAGAACTTTCCTGAGGCTACAAAGTGCCATGGGGTCAAGCCAAGGGGGATGGCAAGGAGAAAAATATACAAGTCAAGGATATCAAGTACAAAGGCTAGTGAGGCACCTGGAGTCGAAAGTTTACATATCGGCAATGATTCAACCGGTGCCCAAGTCAAAGAAAGAGTGAAAAAACATATCTAGGCAAGTAAACCTAGCAATATCATCGCCACCAGCCACTACAGAGTACTTGCGGTGGTCAGATCAACCAATTAAGTTCAGCAGGGCAGACCACCCAAGGAAAGTTCCCAGGCCGGGACACTCGCCAATGGTGTTAAAGGCGCAAATAGGAGGGTACGACATCGGGAGAGTATTCATGGATGCAGGAAGCGGCATAAACCTAATATATGCTAGAACCCTGAAGGCAATGTGTATCTCGCTGTCAAGCCTAAAGCTAACAGATTGCTCTTTCCATGGAATAGTACCAGGAGCCACAAATTACCCTCTGGGGAAAATAGAACTTGACATCTGCTTCGGCAGTAGCAGCAACTATCGCAGGGAGAAGTTGAAATTTGAAGTTATGGACTGGCGCTAACAGTACCATGCAATCTAGGGTGCCCAGCATTTGGAAAGTTCATGGCAGTACCTCACTACGCGTATCTAATGCTAAAAATTCCAGGACCTAAAGGAACGATTATAGTACAAGGGAGCTTCGAAGTAGCCAACACTTGTGATAGAGAATTCAACAAAATGGCACAAACCTTTGGCATGATATTAGAATATGTGAGGCTGAAAGGAGAAACCTGCCAGACCAGGCTTTCGACACAACTCAGGACTCGAAGAAAATCCAGGTCCACCCTACGGACCCAAACAAAACAACATCGATTGTGGTAAACCTAGATCTCGCATAGGAAAGCACGCTCATCGAGTTCCTCTGTGAGCGCTAGGAAATCTTCGCCTGGTGTCCTTAAGACATGCTAGGGGTTCCCAGGGAACTTGTTGAGCACACACTAAATGTAGATCCCAAAGCAAAGCCAGTCAAGCAACCATTGTGACGATTTGATGAACCCAAAAGGAAGGCAATAGCATCAGAATTGCACAGGCTAAAAAACGCAGGATTTATCAGAGAAATAAAAACTTCGAGTTGGGTATCCAATCCAGTCATCGTACCCAAGAAAAAAACAGATGTACAAAGAGTATGTGTCGATTACACATCTCTGAATAAGCACTGTCCAAAGGATCCCTTCCCTCTACCCCATATTGATTAGATAATTGATTCAACAGCAGGATGTGCAAGGCTTTCCTTTCTGGACGCATATTCTGGTTACAACCAGATCAAGTTGAAAAAAGAAGACGAAGAAAAGACAGCTTTCATTACACCATATGGGGTGTTCTCCTATCAAGTGATGCCTTTTGGCCTAAAAAATGCAGGAGCAACTTATCAACGGATGATGCAAAGCTGCCTTGGGAGCCAAATTGGATGCAACATCCAAGTCTATATTGACCATGTAGTCATTACAACAAGGAGGAATCCCTAATCAGCGACTTGGCAGAAACCTTTGACAACCTGAGCAGGTACAAGCTTAAGCTTAACCTGACAAAGTGTTCCTTTGGCGTATCAGCAAGACAACTTTTAGGGTTTCTGGTGTCAGCACGGGGAATAGAGGCGACCCCAGAGAAGATCCAAGCAATTTTAACTATGGGGAAACCCACAAAACTAAACAACGTACAAAAACTTGCAGGACGCGTCGCGGCACTAAGTCATTTCATTGCTCGATTGGGAGAGAAAGCACTCCCTTTCTATGCACTTATGAATAAGTCAGATGATAAATTCAAATGGACAGAAAGCAGATGCAGCCTTTGCGCAGCTGAAAAAAGTGCTTTCCACGCCACCAGTGCTGGTCGCACCAAAAGAAAAAGAGCCACTACTACTATACATCGCCGCAACCCATCAGGTGGTGAGTACAGTATTAGTAGTCGAAAGAAGTGAAGAAGGGAAAGCCCATGGCGTCCAAAGACCGGTATATTTCATCAGTTAAGTACTTTCTCCAATAAAATAGAGGTATCCGCACTATCAAAAACTTGCATATAGTGTCTTTACAACAGCACGAAAATTGCGACAGTACTTTGCGGTACACCCAATTATAGTGGTCAATGAAGCACCACTATCAAACATATTGAACAATCCTTCAGCAACAGGACGTGTCTCTTTGTGGGGAATCGAATTATCTCCCATGGACATCACGTATGAAAAAAGAAAGGCGATCAAGTCGCAAATCTTGCCAGATTTCATAGCAGAGTGGTTGGAGTTGCAGAGCACGGGACTGCCAGATTTATCGAGTGTCTGGACAATGTACTTCGACGGTTCTAAGAGAGTCCAAGGCGCAGGCACAGGAGTAGTCTTGATATCACCACACAGTGACAAACTGAAGTACGTTTTAAGGATGAGTTTTCCGCAGGCCTCTAATAATGAAGCAGAATACGAGGCTTTACTGCATGGAATGAAGATAGCCAAGGCGTGTGGAGCAACTCGTCTAAAAATATTCAGAGATTCAAACCTCGTCGTCCAACAAGTTATGAACAGATGCGACACAATTAATGACAACATAATAGCCTACAAGAACTTATATCACTATCTCGAAGGAACATTTGATGGATGCGAAGTCTCGCACATCAGCAGAAATAGCAATGAAGAGGCCAACAATTTAGCAAATATCGGGTCACAGTGCCTGCCTATGCCATCTGGAGTCTTCTGGGAAGAAATAGTGGAAAGATCGATAAAAAGCGTCAAAAGTTCGACTACTGCAGCAGGCTCGGGGGCTAGTGCGAAAAGTGACGAGAGTGCGCTGATGTCTACGCACTTCTATTCTTGTAGACACTTGTTGGGCCTCCAAGTGCAGAGGTTTGTAGAACAGCAGCAAGTTTCCCTTAAGTGGATCACCCAAGGTTTATCGAACTCAGGGAAGAAGAGGTCAAAGCTATCCCTCTCAAACAACCCTGCAATTACGATACAAAAAGTCTCTTGTGTCCCCAACACACCCAATACACTTGTCAGATGTATAGGTGCACTAGTTTGGCGAAGAGATAGTGAAATACAAGTGGTATAGATGATTATAAGTAGCAAACATGATGTGAAATAAATATCGCTGCGAGCAAACAAGTAACAAAATAGCAAGTAAACGGTGTGCAATGCTTGGAAACAAGGCCTAGGGATCATACTTTCACTGGTGGACACACTCCCAACAATATAACATGACTGAAAAAATAACTTCTGTTTGCTAAGGCACTCTGAATTACTCTCCTATTTAATAACACTAATCATTGTGTAGTGGCTACAGAAGCACCCCTTAAAGTTCATCAAGTACTTGACAAACACCACTCATAGAGATATCCAAATCAAATCACAATTCAAGATAGAAATCATTGCAACTTAGACCAAGTACTAACACGGTGCACACACTGTCAACATTACACCATGAAAGGAGGAATAGATCACTCAAACTATCATAGCAATAATTATTCTCATAATCCACAAAAGATCACAATCATAGCCTAAACCAAGTACCACCATGGTGCACGCACTCTCTCCGTTACACCAAGGCAGGAGGAATAGATTACTTTAATAACATCACTAGAGTACACAAAATATTTGAATAATAACATGTACTTGTTCAACATGACACAAAGCTCACGATCACATAAAGATCACATCATGGGAGAGAGAGGTGAACCACATAGCTACCGGTAGAGCCCTCAGCCCCGGGGATGAACTACTCCCTCCTCATCATAGGAGACAGCAAGGTTGATGGAGATGGCGGTGAGGTCGATGGAGACGGCAGAGACGGCGATGGAGACCGATGGAGATGGCTCCGGGGGCACTTCCCCGTCCTAGCAGGGTGCCGGAACAGAGACTTCTGTCCCCCGAAATTCGTCGGTGGCGGCGGCAGAACTGCGGAACTCTTTCTGGAAATTTGCCGACTCCCCTAGGGTTTTCCGTCCCGAGGCTTCTTATAGGCGAAGGGGCGATGTCAGGGGTGGACCAGGCACCCACACGTGGGCCCCGCGTGGCCAGGGGGCTGGCCACGCCACACCTATGTGTGGGGCCCTGGTGGCCCCCCTCCTACTCCTCTTCGGATCTCTGGAAGCTTCCGGATAAAATAAGACTTCAGGAACTTGTTTCGTCCAATTCCGAGAATATTTCCTGTGTATCACTTCTGAAACACAAAAACATCAGAAAATAGGGAACTGGCACTGTGGCACTTCGTTAATAGGTTAGTTCCGGAAAATGCATAAAAGTGCCATGAAGTGTAACGAAACAATAGGCAAATGGTGTAAAAACAAGCATGGAGCATCAAAAATTATAGATACGTTGGAGACGTATCAGCATCCCCAAGCTTAACTCCTGCTCATCCTCGAGTAGGTAAGTGATAACAAAAGAAATAATTTTTGAGGTGACATGCACCTACACAATCTTGATCATATATGTAAGCATTTGTGAGCTAGGATCATAAGAACTTAAAACATGGGCATGAAGATATAATCATGACAATAAGAACTTAGCAACCATGTTGTAAACATCCAAATGAACGCAAACAAAAGATCATGAAAATGAAACAATGAAAGTCAAGTGTGTGTTCAAATCATATGGAAAAACATACAAATGGTTTTCAGCTTGTCCTTCAAAGAGAGCAAAACATAAATGCATAGGACACCTTCAAGTTTAAGAGGGCGACTAGATACAAGTAATTTGAGAACAAGTGAAACCAACAATATGAATCAATCAATGAAAACTTTGGGACAATGCACATTATACTCAGAATGACAACTATGCTCTCTTAATGGTGCATAAAGATAGAAGGTGGTGACTCAACATAAAAGTAAAAAGAAAGGCCCTTCGCAGAGGGAAGCAGTGATTAAACATGTGCTAGAGCTTTTCATTTGTAAAACAGAGATAAAACTTGGGTTTTGAGAGGTGGTTGCTTTTGTAAATGAAGCAAGTTTTTGAGAGAGAGATTGGCACTTTTGTGCTCTTTTATAAAGCTTGGCACTCCTCCCCACCTTTTTTCCTTTCACAAACCATGGCTAACCGATTCCATCGGGTGCCCACCAACATTCACATTCCTTGGAGGAGTGCCTTTTTTCTTTATTTTTTTCTCTTTTTTTTTTCTTTTTGGAATAAGCAATATGGAAGATAGCAAATCCGACCACTACGTCCCCATGAGCTGAAAATAGGGTCACAAAACAAGAAGTATTTTGAAGGTTTTTTGAAAGGTAGCATATGAAAATTTACTTGGAATGGCTTGCAAATACCATGCATAGGAATTTATAGTGGACACAATGGCAAACTTGGTTTTTGGGAGTTTGATGCACGAGTAGAGCTCATACTCAGTACAAGGCGAGGGCTAGCAAAAGACTGGGAGCGACCAACTAAGAGAGCAATAACGGCCATAATCATGCAAAGCGACAAAGCAACATTAAAAGAAGCATAAGATGGCATCAAAAGTCAAAAACTAAAAGATCATAGAGGCTATAGGCGACTTATTTTTGTAGTCAACATGGTGTAAGCATGTGCCAAGTCAACCCAATTAAAGCATCAAGGAGAAAACCAAAATAATGCTTCCATACAATAAAAACAACGCATGATTTTTTTCAAAGGCTCATTAAGCAATCTCAGTTATTTGAGACAAGTCATGCTACAGCAAAACCACTAAGCATACTATCAAAAAGACATCAAGCATGACATGAAAAAGCCTAAGCCGCAGTCTACACAAGCTCCTTCTTGTACCATTATTTTGCATAAAGCTTTTTCTCTTTACCAACACTATTTGAAATTTTTATAAACACCTCTTTTGATGAAAACCAATAAAGATCAGAGGCAAAAATACACCTTGATGAAAAGATATAACAAGATCTGAATGCAATTCAAGGCGAAAACGAAAACCAAAAGCAGTAGCTGAAAAAGAAGAACACTCGGTTTTTGATAAGAATGAAAACTAGAGCGTTCTTGGTAAATGAAAGGCGAGTTCATCTCCTCCAAAAGAAACATGATGTGATCTAACCATTTATTGCAGCAAACAAAACTAAACTAAGAAAACTAAAAAAACTGACGCTCCAAGAAAAACACATAGTGCATGAAGCAATAAAAATATAGTGTTTTGAAAGGTGACCTGATTTTTGCCGATGAAGAAGGGGTGCCTCGGGGGCATCCCCAAGCTTTGACGCTTGTACTTCTTAGATATTTCTTGGGGTGATGCATGGGCATCCCCAAGCTTGAGCTTTTGTCTATTCTTCAACTCATCTCATCATTCTCCAATCCCTACACTTGAAAACTTCCTTCATACAAAACTAAACACAAATCTATTAGCAACATTAGTGTAAGAATAACATATAATCAACCTATTTTTGCTTCAGGTTTCAACCTAAAACCACCACATATTAAGCATATACTACAGTAGCAACCTCCCCAAAAGTTCCGTGATAAAAAGAACTCAAAAGAAAGCGATAAAGCGGCAAACACAAATATTGGCAGAAATCTGTCAAAACTGAACAGCTGACAAAGGTCGAATTTTTGAGGGGTTTTCTGTTGCTCAAATAAAAAAGTGTTCAACTAACAAAAGTTTGGATATAACCTGGGGCATATGCACAAGAAATCGCAGGTCCAAAAGATATACAGAGAATTTATACGAATTTTTACGGTGCAGCACCGAAAACAGTTTCAGGACAACAACATCCCCAAATCTTTACCTCACTCGAATTAGAGGCTTCTCTTTGCACAAAAACGAAATAAACAAGATAAGGAGCGGTCATTACAGTAGTAATGACTTCCAAGACTCAAATAAAAGAAAAAATACTGAAAATAAAACAATGGGTTATCTCCCAAGAGTGTTTTTCTTTAACGCCTTTGAGCTAGGCGCAGTAATTTGCAAAGATGCTTATGTGGGCGCCATATAAGAGCTTGAGGCAAAGGCGCCATATAGGAACTTAAAGCAATAGAGAGCATCAAAAAGCAAATGTGAAAGACATTTATATCTAAACCACTTCCTATGCATAGGAATCTTGTAAGAAAATAAATCAACGAGGCACATAGTAGCAAGCATGGATAGATAAAACAAGTGCCACTTCAAGATTTGCAACATAAAGAGGGGAAACTTAATATTATTGAGGTCCATCAAACCATGTTTTCCTCTCTCATAATAACTTTCAGTAGCATCATGAATAGAACTAACAATATAACTATCACATAAAGCATCCCTATCATGAGCCACATGCATAAAAGAATTAATACTCACCACAGGAACAATAGTAGTAGGAGCAGATTCAGCAGAATAATTATTCTCATCACCATAATCATCATAAATAGGAGGCATATTGTAATCATAACTAATTTTATTCTCAATAGTAGGTGAACTGAAAATATTATATGCATCATCGCAAGCTAAAGAACAACTATTTCGCAAAGCATATTCTTCAAACATATCATCATAAGAAGGAACATCACATATGGGAGATAAAATATCATCAGAGCAAATTTTCTCCACTAAAGCTGGGAAACTAAAAATATCATGCTTAACAAAACCAGCTTTCCCAAGCTTAGACTTTTCCATAGCATTAGCAATAACAGGATTCAAAGCATTCATACTAATAACATTGCTATGCGAAATAAGCTCCAAAGGATTTTCAATTTTCTCTTCAAACACTTCATATCTAAACTCAGGAAAAAGACTAAAGAACTCTTTGTTTTCCATTAGGCCTAACTAGTGAAAATAAAAACAAGAAACAAAAAGATGTAATTGCAGAATCTAAAGGAAATAACTCCGAGCACTCACACAGGAGGATGCGAGTACTTTTTACCTTACCTCCCCGGCAACGGCGCCCGAAAAGAGCTTGATGTCTACGCACTTCTATTCTTGTAGACACTTGTTGGGCCTCCAAGTGCAGAGGTTTGTAGAACAGCAGCAAGTTTCCCTTAAGTGGATCACCCAAGGTTTATCGAACTCAGGGAGGAAGAGGTCAAAGCTATCCCTCTCAAACAACCCTGCAATTATGATACAAAAAGTCTCTTGTGTCCCCAACACACCCAATATACTTGTCAGATGTATAGGTGCACTAGTTCGGCGAAGAGATAGTGAAATACAAGTGGTATAGATGATTATAAGTAGCAAACGTGATGTGAAATAAATATCGCTGCGAGCAAACAAGTAACAAAATAGCAAGTAAACGGTGTGCAATGCTTGGAAACAAGGCATAGGGATCATACTTTCACTAGTGGACACACTCCCAACAATATAACATGACTGAACAAATAACTTCTCTTTGCTAAGGCACTCTGAATTACTCTCCTATTGAATAACACTAATCATTGTGTAGTGGCTACAGAAGCACCCCTTAAAGTTCATCAAGTACTTGACAAACACCACTCATAGAGATATCCAAATCAAATCACAATTCAAGATAGAAATCATTGCAACTTAGACCAAGTACTAACACGGTGCACACACTATCAACATTACACCATGAAAGGAGGAATACATCACTCAAACTATCATAGCAATAATTATTCTCATAATCCACAAGAGATCAGAATCATAGCCTAAACCAAGTACCACCATGGTGCACGCACTGTCACCGTTACACCAAGGCAGGAGGAATAGATTACTTTAATAACATCACTAGAGTACACAAAATATCTGAATAATAACATGTACTTGTTCAACATGATACAAAGCTCACGATCACATAAAGATCACATCATGGGAGAGAGAGGTGAACCACATAGCTACCGGTAGAGCCCTTAGCCCCGGGGATGAACTACTCCCTCCTCATCATAGGAGACAGCAAGGTTGATGGAGATGGCGGTGAGGTCGATGGAGACGGCGGAGATGGCGATGGAGACCGATGGAGATGGCTCCGGGGGCACTTCCCCGTCCCGGCAGGGTGCCGGAACAGAGACTTCTATCCCCCGAAATTCGTCGGTGGCGGCGGCGGAACTGCGGAACTCTTTCTGGAAATTTGCCGACTCCCCTAGGGTTTTCCGTCCCGAGGCTTCTTATAGGCGAAGGGGCGATGTCAAGGGGTGGACCAGGTACCCACACGCGGGCCCCGTGCGGCCAGGGGGCTAGCCACACCACCCCTGTGTGTGGGGCCCTGGTGGCCCCCCTCCTACTCCTCTTCGGATCTCTGGAAGCTTCTGGGTAAAATAAGACTTCAGGAACTTGTTTCGTCCAATTCCGAGATTATTTCCTGTGTATCACTTCTGAAACACAAAAATAGCAGAAAACAGGGAACTGGCACTGTGGCACTTCGTTAATAGGTTAGTTCCGGAAAATGCATAAAAGTGCCACGAAGTGTAACGAAACAATAGGCAAATGGTGTAAAAACAAGCATGGAGCATCAAAAATTATAGATACGTTGGAGACGTATCATGCGCCAGAACCTGAAGAAGTCATGATGATGGAAGAAACCTGGATGCAGCCATATCTCGCATACATGATAAATAAGAAGTTACCAGAAGATGCAGTGGAAGCCAAGAGAATAACTCGATGATCGAAAGCATTTGTCGTGTTGCAGGGGAAATTATACAAAAAGGGCATAACTGGCGTTCTGCAGCATTGCGTAACGCCCCAAGAAGGACAAGTAATATTAAAAGATATACACACCGGAGTATGTGGCCATCATGCTAGCAGCAGGGCAATCGCAGCAAAAGTGTTTCGAGCAGGATTCTATTGGCTAACAGCCATCGAAGACGTGAAAGATATAGTTCAAAAGTGTGAAGCATGTCAAAGATTCGCGTCTCGACCACACACACCAGCAGCAGAGCTGCAGCCAATACCATTGTCTTGGCCCTTTGCACAATGGGGCCTCGACATGGTATGGAAGTTGCACAAATCTTGGCCAGGAGGGCATGTCTACATGTTAGTGGCAGTCGACAAATTTACCAAATGGGTAGAAGCGGCCCCGGTAACAACTCAAGATTTGACAGCAGCAATCAATTTCATTAAGTCAATAGTATTTCGCTTCGGTGTACCATATAGTATCTTCACAGACAACGGGACAACCTTCACTTCAAAGGAATTCAAGAATTACTGCGAAGGTCTGGGAATCAAACTCAAGTTTGCATCCGTAGCACACCCGAAGACGAATGGGCAAGTCAAAAAAGCCAATGACCTAATATGCAATGGGATCAAAAAGAGGCTCTTAGCACCCCTCGAGAAAGCCAAGAGCGCTTGGGTAGATGAACTGCCCTCCATCCTTTGGAGTTTAAGAACTTGGTGCAGAAGCCGTGCTTCCAGTCAAGATTACACACGAAGCTCCAAGAGTGATGGCATACGATGAAGTAACCTCAACAGAAGCGTTACAAGACAACATCGATGCACTGGATGAAGCAAGAGATAAAACACTGGAAAGAGCCACGCAGTATCAATAGAGCCTGCGGAACTACCATAGTAGTCGAGTTCGTTCGCGATCCTTTGTGGTGGGAGATTTAGTATTATGACTCAAGCAGGACAGTCACGGCAAGTTAGAGTCCCCTTGGGTGGGACCTTACATCGTCACAGAAGAAAAACCAGGAGGAGCTTATCGACTACAAGACAAGAAAATAGGAAAAGACGAAAGCAACCCATGGAACGCGGAGCAGCTACGACGATTTTATGCATAGAAGAAGTCTAGCGACATCTGTAACATCGAGTCGACCCTCTGAACCCAGAACATGAGGCCATAGGTCAGGTTCCTTGGGTTAACTGGACAAATTGTACAAATATTTTACTTTTCCACCCGGAGGCTTCAACCCTCGGGTCGTACGAAAGGAAGTCTATCACAATATGGAGATCTTTAAAGATATAATACTAGGTTGTGCAACAACCCGATATTCTTCAAGCAATATAATTGGTTCAAAAGAACCTGATAATATATAAAGCATGCCTCAGAACAACGATTTGTTCCCATGGTCTATTAAATGCATCAAAACCAAATATGATTATTTATTACAGATAGCATGGCAACGAGGCAACTCGAAAAGGAGATTACATAAAGAAGATTCTAGTGGAAGTGTACTTTAGCCTCGTACTCCTTCTGGCATTGAGTACATTGTATATCTTCACGTCAAACTTGGACGTGCCAACATGAAAGTCGAAGGTCATGAAGAAACCTCGCTGGATGTCGTGATCATCCACAAACTGTGACCAGCCGCCCTCGAAGTATTGTTTGCCAGCGTGGTCGTACCAGACCTCCACCTCATAGGGAGTTCCTCCCCTAGGATGTTCACGCAGAATTGCTTCATGCAACTTGCGCACATCCATAAATTGGGTGAACTTTAGCGGCAGCCGTTGAATTTCATGGCACTATGCACCGGCGATACAGAAAAACAAGTATATCCTTGTCTAAGGAGGAGAAGTGTTACCAGGAGGTGCCCTTGGGCCTGGGATAGCCCGAGGCACCTTTGGTTTATTCTTACTCCCGGCCGGACGGCCGGGACGCCACTTCATTGGAGCGGACGATGAAGATCCTACAGCAGCTGGTGCTATCTTATTCTTGCTGCCACGAGGGCGGCTGCGACCCTGCGGCACCGTCGGGGAGCCAAGGTTTAGACGGGACCCATCTGCATCAGCCATGGAGACAAGTTGGCAGAAAAGAAACCCTAGATGAAGAAGAAGATGATGCGGCTGAGGAGGAAATCTGTTTAGGGTTTTTACCCTCGCCAAAGGGTGCTTTATTTATAAGCACGCAGATAGTTACGGGCCTCCGTGAAAACAAGGCCCATAAAATATTTTCAAAGGAGTTAAATTCTGCACATAGCAGATGATAATAAAAAAGAATATCAAAGAGACTACGGGAAACCTCGCCTTGGACTCGGGGGCTTATGATTTCAAGGGAAAAAGAAAAGATAATGAGTGTACTAAGAAGAATTCATATTGTTTGAGCCTATACCCAGGAAAAATTTCTCGGCTATAGCCTCGGGGGCTACTCCCATCGGGAGCGCTAAGCACGCACCCGATAGAAAATAGAGAAGCAGCAATGAAGATGAAGAAGTTACGATATGGTATCAGTTGCCATCACTTCGACTACATAGTCGACGAAATATAGGGCGATTACTCCCATCGGGAGCTCCTCATGAGAAGTTAATGTAAATTCAAAAGATTTTGGATATTGCATCAGTCAAATTTGACTGCGACATGTGATTCTCGAGTTACGTTATCGCAATGAAACTCGAATGCCATGATTTATCATGAAGGTAAGACCCCGGGATCCGTCATGTGTGGCCTGGTATACGCACATGGATGCGCTCTGCTGGTAACGAGGGGTTAACTCGACAAATGTCCTAGATGATGGACTTAGGATCGGGGAGATAGGGCGTCAGATGAACTCAAAGGTAAAGTTAGTCAAAATAGGTGTGCGTCGAAAGTAAACTTGGGTGTTCAACCTGGCTTGCTTTCAATCTGCCCTACACCGTCCCCTCCTGGCCCCTATATATATAGATGGCCAGGTCTCGAGGATCGGGTAGGGTACGATACAGATTACAATATCGACATACGGTAAGAACTCGTATTCGACTATCGTTACAATTGGGCCTAGCCATATGGGCCTCAGGGGTACTCAACTAACAGGCTCTATTAACTATACCCTTGTCAGTAGCCCCTGAGATTCTACCAGAATTGCAGATTTGGGTTGAATCTCTAATCTTTAAATCTTCGACTTGATCAAATCTTCGACTTCTTCTTATCTTCAAATCTTCGACTTGGTTTTTCGACTTATATTAATGATAATTTACTCGCAAGGGGTCTTGATGAACAAGCCTGACAACTCTGACGGATCAAGAGGTCAGTTAACTGCCAGAACACATACTTGTCACCTACTTCAAATTCAATCCCCTTGGACTTGAATTCGGGATACCGGTCAAACCCATTCTTTTGCCGCATTTAGGACTTACAAAGAATGAATCCTAGTGGTTCTCAGGGTACCCAGTGCGTCCACCAGGATTTTCTTCACGTTGTAGACATAGATACATACCAGCAGAGCGCATCCATGTGCGTATACCAGGCCACACAGGACGGATCCCGGGGTCTTACCTTCGCGACAAGTCACGACATTCGAGTTGCATTGCGATAACGTAACTCAAGAATCTCATATCGCAGTCAAGTTTTGACTGAAAATATTCAGGTTTTAACAACCATGGAACTCGCTCCCGATGGGAGTAATTTTGTCGACCATATAGTCGAAATTTTGTGTGATATACTTCCTTCATCCTTGATATTGATTATCTCATCTTCTATCGGGTGCGCGCTCAGCGCTCCCGATGGGAGTAGCCCCCGAGGCCGTGTTTGGATACTTGTAATCAAGCATAGGCTCAAAGTTCAGTTCTTCTTCCTTCTGTTCACGTCTACTATTTGCAAGCCCCCGAGTCCAAGTCGAGATTTTCATATCGTTCAGCTGCAATCTCCTCTTATTATTATTATTATTATTTTCTTTAATATTATCGTCTGCTGTATGCAGAATATAACTCCTGTTTGTAAAATATGTTTACGGGCCTTGCTTATCACGGGGGCCCGATAGTACGTGCTTATAAATAAAGCACCCTCTAGCATGGGTAAAAACCCTAATCAGATTCCTCCTCCGCCGCATCATCTTCTTCTTCCATCTAGGGTTTTCCTTTTTCCTTCATCCACATGGCTGGTGTAGATGGTTCTCGTCTGAACCTCGGCTCTCCGGTGGCACCGCGAGGTCGGGGTCACCCTCGTGGAAGTAAGAACAAGAGCAACACTGCTCCTGCCGCCGCAGGATCGTCATCAGCCGCTCTAGCAAAGCGTCGCCCTGGCCGCCCACCTGGCAGCAAAAACAAGCCTAAGGTGACTGTCGCTGCCCGAGGTCCGAGCGCTCCTCCTCCTGCTGCTCCTGCTGCTCCTCCCAGGGTATTCTCTTTCTTTTGCATTGCTATGGCGCAGTGCCGCAAGATTCAGCGTCTCCCACTGGATTTCACAAAGTTCATGGATGGGCGTGAACTGCGCGAAGCGGTTCTTCGTGAACAATCTGGCAACAGGACTCCATATGAAGTGGAGGTTTGGTATGATGGCAACAGCAAGTAGTACTTTAGGGGTGGCTGGTCGCAGTTTGCAGAAGACCACGACATCCATCAAGGCTTCTTCATGGCCTTCGACTTCCACATCGGCATGTCGAAGTTTGATGTGAAGATCTATGATGGCACCCAGTGCCAGAAGAAGTATGAAGCTGAAGTTCATTTCCATTAGGGTCTATCTTTTATGTAATCTTGTTTAATAATGGCATTGTTGCCATGTTATCTGTAACGAATATTGTCACTTTGCGTTGATGTTTTTACTAGTACCATAAAAACAAGTCATTGTTCTGAGGTACGCTTGAAATATATCGGGTTCTTTGCGAACCAATTGGTATGAAGAGTATCAGGTTCTTTTGTGAACCAAGGTGTTTTGAATTTTTATCAGGTTGTCTGTACAACCTTATAGTGAAAAATAACTTCAAGTCACGATAAATTCCTTTCGTACGACCCGAGGGTTGAAGCCCCCGAGTGGAAAATTAGAGATACTTGTACAAATTTGTCGAGTTCAACCCAAAGAACCCGACCTATGGCCTCATGTTCTAGGATCAGAAGGTTAACTCGAGTTTAATGATATCAACAGAGTTGTTTTACTGCGTAAAAACATCGTAGCTGCTCTGTGTTCCATGGATTGCTCTCATCTTTTCCTATCTTCTTGTCTTGTAGTCGATATGCTCCCCCTGGTATTACTTCTGTGACGATGTAGGGTCCTACCCAAGGGGACTCCAATTTGCCATGGCTGTCTTGCCTGAGTCGCAAAACTAGGTCTCCCACCACGAAGGATCGTGGACGAACTCGACTACTATGGTAGTTTCGTAGACTCTGTTGATACTGCGTGGCTCTTTCTAATGCCTTATCCCTTGCTTCATCTAATGCATTGACATCATTTTGCAGTGCTTCTGCCGATGTTATTTCATCGTATGTCATCACTCGTGGAGCCTCGTGTGTAACTTCGACTGGAAGTACGGCTTCTGCGCCATGGACCAGGAAGAAAGGAGTTTCTTGAGTTGATGCGTTAGACGTAGTTCTGAGGCTCCAAAGAACAGAGGGCAATTCTTCTACCCAAGCGCTCTTGGCTTTCTCGAGAGGTGCTAAGAGCCTCTTTTTTATCCCACTGCATATTAAGCCATTGGCTTTTTTGACTTGCCCATTTGTCTTTGGGTGCGCCACAGATGCGAATTTGAGCTTGATCCCTAGTCCTTCGCAATAATTCTTGAATTCCTTTGAAGTGAAGTTTGTCCCGTTATCTGTGATTATGCTATATGGTACACCAAAATAGAATACTATCGACTTGATGAAGTTGATTGCTGCTGTCGAATCTTGAGTTGTTACCAGGGGCCGCTTCCACCCACTTGGTAAATTTATCGACTGCCACTAGCATGTAAACATGCCCTCCTGGCCAAGATTTGTGCAATTTTACTACCATATCGAGGCCCCATTGCGCAAAGGGCTAGGACAATGGTATTGTTTGTAGCTTTGCTGCTGGTGCATGCGGTCTAGATGCAAATCTTTGACATGCTTCACACTTTCGAACTATATCTTTTGCGTCTTCGATGGCTGTTAACCAATAAAATCCTGCTCGGAAAGCCTTTGCTGCTATTGCTCTGCTGCTAGCATGATGGCCGCACACTCCACCGTGTATGTCTTGTAGTATTGTTTGTCCTTCCTGGGGTGGTTGCTAAGTTTCTATTGTCAAGATTATATCTTTATGCCCATGTTTTAAGTTCTTTTGATCCTAGCTCACAACGCTTACATATATGATCAAGATTGTGTAGGTGCATGTCACCTCAAAAATTATTTCTTTTGTTATCACTTACCTACTCAAGGATGAGCAGGAGTTAAGCTTGGGGATGCTGATATGTCTCAAATGTATCTATAATTTTTGATGCTCCATGCTTGTTTTTACACCATTTGCGTAATGTTTTGTTACACTTCGTGGCACTTTTATGCATTTTCCGGAACTAACCTATTAACAAGTTGCCACAGTGCCAGTTCCCTGTTTCTGTTGTTTTTGTGTTTCAGAAGTGATACACAGGAAATATTCTCAGAATTGGACGAAACAAGTTCCTGAAGTCTTATTTTTCCCGGAAGCTTTCAGAGATCTGAAGAGGAGTAGGAGAGGGGCCACAGGCCGCCCTCACACCAGGCTGGCACGGCCCAGGCCCTGGCCGCGCCGCCATGGTGTGAGGAGGCATGGGGCCACTCCTGACATCGCCCCTTCGCCTATATAAAGCCTCGGGACGGAAAACCCTAGAGGAGTCGGCAAAATTTCCAGAACAGTTCAGCATCACCGCTGCCGTCGAAGCCAAATTTCGGGGGACAGATGTCTCTGTTCCGGCACCCTGCCGGGATGAGGAAGTGCCCCCGGAGCCATCTCCATCGGCCTCCATCGCCATCTCCGCCGTCTCCATCGACCTCACCGCCATCTCCATCAACCTTGCTGTCTCCTATGATGAGGAGGGAGTAGTTCATCCCCGGGGCTCAGGGCTCTACCGGTAGCTATGTGGTTCACCTCTCTCTCCCATGATGTGATCTTTATGTGATCATGAGCTTTGTATCATGTTGAACAAGTAGATATTATATTCAGATATTATGTGTACTCTAGTGGTGTTATTAAAGTAATCTATTCCTCCTGCCATGGTGTAACGGTGACAGTGCGTGCATCATGGTGGTACTTGGTCTAGGCTACGATTGTGATCTTTTGTGGATTATGAGAATAATTATCACTATGATAGTATTGAAGTGATCTTTTCCTCCTTTCATGGTGTAATGTTGACAGTGTGTGCACCGTGTTAGTACTTGGTCTATGTTGCAATAATATCTATCTTGAGTTGTGCTTTGATTTGGATATCTCTATGAGTGGTGTTTGTCAAGTACTTGATGAACTTTAAGGAGTGCTTCGTAGCCCTACGCAATGATTAGTGTTGTTCAATAGAAGAGTAATTCAGAGTACCTTAGTGAAGAGAAGTTATTTATTTGTTCAATCATGTTATATTGTTGGGAGTGTGTACACTAGTGAAAGTATGATCCCTAGGCCTTGTTTCCAAGCATTGCACACCGTTTACTTGCTGTTTTGTTACTTGTTTGCTTGCTGCCATTTTTATTCCATATAACATTTACTACTCATAATCATCTATACCACTTGTATTTCACTATCTCTTCACCAAACTAGTGCACCTATACATCTGACAAGTGTATTGGGTGTGTTGGGGACACAAGAGACTTTCTGTATCGTAATTGTAGGGTTGCTTGGGAGGGATAGCTTTGACCTCTTCCTCCCTGAGTTCGATAAACCTTGGGTGATCCACTTAAGGGAAACTTGCTGCTGCTCTACAAACCTCTGCACTTGGAGGCCCAACACTGTCTACAAGAACAGAAGCGTGTGTAGACATCACTGCTCCATCCGTCATGCGCCACGTCGACACGAGAAGTGGGCAACCGCTGCGGTTGTCATAAAAGATCGGGGGACCTAGAGCCAATGGGATGTGACACTGTGGTGCACGGACAAGTGGCGCCTAGGTCCAAACCCCGAGAGAACAAGTCCTGAGGATCCAGACGCCAGCCGGTGGCCATGAGGCGACCACCAACCAGTTCAGTCCTAGAACTGGCACGTCTCGAGACGGCCGGCAACACTCCACGGGGTTCAACCTTGAGATCAGCAACCAGCAAGCCGGACGAGAGATCTTGTGACTTCGACGGAGGCGAGCCAAATTCGGCGAGGGATAGAACCTGCCAAGCCCCATGCTGTCCCATGAGACTTCTCCAGTTTCGGGGGCTAGTGTCGTGGGGATGACTATCCAGGTAGGCTAAGGGCAGAGCCATCTGTCGGCTGACATCCCAGGGATCACCACAACGTTAGGCCAAAGAGGCCGGCTTCGACCGAAGGGCCGGCTGGGCCAGCAGCTGGCTAGCGATTTCATCATCAGAGGCACGAGCCAGCGAAGACAACGAAACCCTCCAACGTACACTTTACCAAAAGCAGCGTGGCCCCGACAAGATCGACAGAGGCAGGAGACCAGCGTGACGCTAGCCACGCTCGGCCTCCACCAACCAACGGGCAAGACCCTCCTCCACGAAAGGATCTGAGGCAGCACAGGAGGCATATGCTCCCAAGATGCCAGTCCAAGGGGAAAAGGCACTTTATAAAGTGGCATGCATCAAGACCGCAGCCACGGAGGAGCCGACAGCCGAGCAGCTGGACACCAAAACTATAACCAGGCCCTCGCCTATATAAGGGGGCTTGGACCCTTAGACTAGGGAGATCGAACTCTTCTTCTTCTACCTCTAGACAATCCAGCTCTAGGAGCCTTGTAAGCCACTGTGTGCTGAGAATAAGAAAGAAGGCAGGAAGTAGGGGTGTTACCTCCGGAGTGGAGGGCCCTGAACCTAGGTAATCACTGGTGTCCTAGTAACACAATCTCGAGCCGGACCCGTTGTTGCACATGGTTGAACCCGTCTGTTAAGCCATCCGCATGGCTACTATCTCCAAAATACCACGACAGTAAGATAATCAACAGCAAGAAGTATATGAGTATAACCTTCTAAAGGAGGAAAAGGACACATAAAGTCAAATCCCCAACGATCAAATGGTTCAATAACAAGAGAATAATTCATAGGCATTTCGTTGCATCTAGAGATATTTCCAACTCTTTGGCATTCATCACAAGATAAAATAAACTTTCTAGCATCTTTAAAAGGGGTAGGCTAATAAAACCTGATTGCAGAACCTTTTGTGCAGTTCTATCTCCAGCATGATGTCTTCCATAAGCACTACCATGACATTTTCTCAATATCTCTTGTTGTTCATATTCTGGAACACATCTTCGCATAATACCATCCACTCCTTCTTTATATAAGTGTGGGTCATCCAAAAAATAATGCCTCAAGTCATAAAATAATTTCCTTCTTTGCTGAGCTGTAAAGGTTGGAGGCAAATACTTGGAAACAATAAAGTTAGCATAATCAGCATACCAAGGACTCTCTCACGAATTGACCTTTATTGCGGCCAACTGTTCATTTGGAAAACTATCATTAACAGGAATAGGATCAAAATAAATGTTTTCCAACCTAGACAAATTATTAGCAATAGGATTTTCAGCACCTTTCCTATCTATAATATGCAAATCAAACTCTTGTAAAAGTAGCACCCATCTAATAATCCTAGGCTTAGCATCCTTCTTTGCCATAAGATACCTAATAGCAGCGTGATCAGTATGAATAGTAACTTTTGAATCAACAATATAAGGTCTAAACTTATCACATGCAAAAACAACAGCAAGAAACTCTTTCTGAGTAGTAGCATAATTCTTTTGAGCAGCATCAAAAGTCTTACTAGCATAATGAATAACATTCAACTTCTTATCTACGCGTTGACCAAGAATAGCACCTACAGCAAAATCACTAGCATCACACATAATTTCAAAGGGTAAATTCCAATCAGGTGGTTGGACAATAGGAGCAGTAGTTAAAGCCTTCTTAAGATTTTCGAAAGCTTCCTTAGAATAATCATCAAAAACAAATGGTACATATTTTTGAAGAAGATTAGTAAGAGGCTTTGAAATCTTAGATAAATCTTTAATAGACCTCCTATAAAAACCAGCATGACCAAGAATACTACGAATACCTTTAA
This sequence comes from Dactylis glomerata, assembly GCA_007115705.1. Taxonomy (NCBI): domain Eukaryota; kingdom Viridiplantae; phylum Streptophyta; class Magnoliopsida; order Poales; family Poaceae; genus Dactylis; species Dactylis glomerata. The sequence goes on along the minus strand of QXEO01000528.1, from coordinate 3,987,017 downwards.
CATCCCTAGGACAGCGCATTTTCTCAATTGCTTCAACCTTTGCTCTGTCAACTTCAATACCTCTTTCAGAGATTTTATATCCAAGAACAATCCCTTCATTCACCATAAAGTGGCATTTCTCCCAATTAAGAAAAAGATTAGTTTCTTCACACCTCTGCAAAACTTTATCAATATTGTGCAAACAATTATCAAAAGAAGTTCCATTGATAGAGAAATCGTCCAGGAATACCTCCACAATTTTCTTCACAAAATCCATGAAAAATAGCAGATGTGCATCTTTGAAAAGTAGCAGGAGCATTACACAAACCAAAAGGCATACATCTATAAGCATAAGTTCCATAGGGACAAGTAAAAGTGGTTTTCTCTTGATCTTGCTTTTTAACAGCAATCTGAGAAAAACCAAAATAACCATCAAGAAAACCAAAATGAGTTTTCTTAGATAACCTCTCTAACATTTGATCTATAAATGGTAAAGGATAATGATCCTTCTTAGTAACTTTGTTGACCTTTCTAAAATCAATGCACATCCTATAACCAACTACTACCCTCTGAGGAATAAGCTTGTTATTCTCATTAGGCACAACAGTAATTCCTCCTTTCTTAGGAACACAATGCACAGGACTAACCCATCTACTATCAGCAATAGGATAAATAATACCAGCATCAAGGAGTTTCAATACCTTATTTCTTACCACTTCCTTCATCTTAGGAATTAAACGGCGTTGATGTTCAACAACTGGCTTTGCATCTGGCTCCATATTAATAGCATACTGACATAGAGTAGGGGAAATCCCTTTTAAATCATCAAGAGTATATCCCATAGCTCCTCGGTGTTTCCTCAATATTTCTAATAACCTTTCTTCTTCCTTCCCTGAAAGTTTAGAACTAATAATAACATGATATATTTTCTTATCATCGATATAAGCATATTTAAGATCATTAGGTAAAGGCTTTAAATCAAAAATAGGGTCTTCCTTAGGTGGCAAAGTGGTACCCAAATCCTCCATGGGTAAATTGTGTTTAAGCAACTCTGGCTGACAAAGAAGAATCTCATCAATCTCATTTCTTTCTTCCCTGAAGATCTCACTTTCGCGGTCCTCCATATATTGCTTTAAAGCATCGTTAGGAGCAAGAGCAATAGAGGCAAGCTGTTCAACTCTAAAATCTTCATTAGGCAATTTAGTTTCATAAGGAGTTTTGGTAAACTTGGAAAAATTAAACTCATAGGATTCACCATCAAACTTAGTCAAAATTTCTCCTTCTTACAATCTATAACAGCGCCACAAGTATTAAAAAAGGGTCTACCAAAAATAATAGGACAAGTTTTACTAGTAGCTGAACCAAGTACTAGAAAATCAGTATGATATTTAGTCTTACCGCATAAAATTTCAACATCTCTAACAATACCAATCGGAGAGATAGTCTCTCTGTTAGCGAGCTAAATAACCACATCAATATCCTCTAGTTCACAAGAACCAATTCCATGGATGATTTCTCCATAAAGCTCATAAGGAATAGCACTTGAACTTGCACCAATGTCGCATAAACCATAATAACAATGATCACCAATCCTAATAGAAAGCACATGAAAACTTGTTTTCCTAGATCTACTAGGATGTCAAACAATGTTAGAAGCATCTTCACAAAAAAATAATATGTCCATCTTCTACATTTTTAGTAACAAGGTCCTTCACTATAGCTACAAGAGACTTAATAGTTATTTGCTCATCAGGTTCTAAAGCTTTCTTTGCACTTTTATTAAGCACACTGATGACCCACAAGTATAGGGGGTGTATTGTAGTACTTTCGATAAATAAGTGTGTCGACCCTAACAAGGAGCAAAAGGTGTTGACAAGCAGTTTTGATAAAGGATTCAATGTAAATACTAGCAAACGGGTTTTTAGGGGTATTTGGTAATGCAAGTAAATAAAGTACGAGTAAATAAAAGACAATAATAATAATTGCTACAAGTGGCCCGATCATTTCATAAGCAAAGGATAAGCCGGTTGTGTAACTTATGATTACGAAACGTTCCTGAGGACACACGGGAGTTTCTGTCAAGTGCTTTCGCTTTATACAGCTAAGTAATCTTCATTGGTTTGATAAGTGTTATGGGGGTGAACCTATGCTAATGCACGACCCTAACTTGGACTAATACACACTTGTGATTATACCCCTTGCAAGCATCTGCAACTACAAGAAAGTAATTAAGATAAATCTAACCATAGCCTTAAACTCTGAGATCCTACACTCCCTAGTGCAATGGTTTCCTAATGGGGGTTTAGGTTTCTGTCACTCTGGCAACCCCACAATTAGTAGCCAAATACACAATACATTCGACTAGGCCCATAAAGGTGAAGTATTATGTAGTCGACGTTCACATGACACCACTAGTAAAATAGCACCACAAAATATAAATATCAAACCATTAAATATTACTCAACATAGTTTCACTAATAACATCTCGACTTCTCCCATGTCCTCAAGAACTAAACGAACTACTCACAAGACATCATATGGATCATGACCAGAGGTGAAATAATGGTAAATAACAATTGAACATAAACCTTAATCCAACGGTTCCACTCAATAGCATCAACTACAAGAGTAATCAACACAAGGAAAGCTTCCCCTAAGAATTGGACAAGATTCAACCCAAGATGTTTCAGCGGGATGACATGGTGATGGTGAAGATGAAGGTGCTGATGATGATGGTGATGCAGATGATGATCCTGATGAAGCCCACCTTGATGGTGATGATGATGGCGACAATCTCCCCTCTTCGGGAAGGAATTTCCCCGGCAGATTTCTGCCTACCAGAGAGCTTTTTCTCTCTCGGTATTTTCCGCCCCACAGTGACAGTGGAGTCTATCTTTGATCCCCCTTGTGGTCTTAGGTTTTTGGGGACGATGATATATGTGAGGGGGCGCTGGCAGAAGTTGGCTAGGGTGGCCACACCACTGGGTGGCATGGCCAGGGCCTGGCCCGCGCCACCTGGTAGTGTGAGCCCCTGGCTGCTCCCCTCGCTCTCTCCTCTGGCTACTTTCGTCATCTGATGAAATATGAATTTCTGGGTATTTTCCTGGAATTGCTGATCTTCGAAATATGGTGTCTTGATGGTCCTTTTTTCCAGCAGAATCCTGACTCCGGCAGCAAGTCCTCCAATAATCATCAAACATGCAAAAACAGAGGAAACAACATAAGTATCATCTCTAAATATGAAATATATTAATGAATAATAGCAAATTATGATATAAAATAGTGATGCAAAATGGACATACCAGTGTACTGGATTCTAAGGTATCCCGATCCACCTGCTCCTGGGCCACTTCAATGGCCTATCTTCATCGACAAGGAGCGAGAAGTAACTCTTGACCTAGCAAAGAAGACCCTCGTGAGGAGGCACCTCACGAGGAGAACGACATCAGAATACTGAGGACCTGAAGACCTCCTCACAAGGCCTTCCTTGTGAGGGATGATGACCAAGTCCCTTTCCGGTGCAATCACGCGTCCGTGGATGGATAAGACAAGAAAGCAAGTGCGTCATCCATTTTCCCCCACAAGGAAGCGACCACCTCTGCCACACCTGCATAAAGCTACGCGTCGGTTGTTGCTTTCCTACCAAGATCGGTGTGGATGGTGCAGCGCGCCAGGGAATGATGTCAGGCTTCCCCAACCACTCTCGTGGACCGGCGCCAATACTCCTCGTAGACCAAGACCAACAAGATTGTAACAGGACAGCTATCCCACTCCTTGGCCAGATTGTGGCAACCCCTTCCCCAAGTTGATCTGGGGAAGGAGGACCTCCGCGCTATAAAAGGAGGGGGAGCTGCCCCTTAGAACAGATCCCCAATTTCTCTAGTTCTGGCTAATCTAGTAGGTACTTCTACCTCCATCTAGTTAGATCTCTGTAACCAAGACCTTGTATGCCTCACAAGATCTCGCAGTGCAATACAAGAAGGCAGGACATAGGGGTTTTACCTCACCACGAGGGCCATGAACCTGGGTAAGATCGGTGTCGCTCTCTATCGTGTGGTGTGCTTCTCCGACATCTCAACTCTTCCATCGTCATGCTTTGTTGCTCTCTAGGTCTCACATGTTCAGCCCCCTGCGTTCGATACCTTTGGGTCCTTCGTGTGGTACTCGTGTCCTTGCGACACGAAATCCATCGACGGTCATTTCCAACACTACTCAGTAGTTTAGGATAACAAGTGCCAAGCTATAAATTACATACATTATGAGCATTTAATACAAGCATTCAACCATTATTATCGTAAATCTAATGTGGATCTCAAATCTAAAGATTTCTTAGTCGACACTAATTAATCACATGGTCATGTGTTGTCTAGGGAAACAATAATTCCATTTGCCATTAGATTTGAGTGTCCAAGTGTTATGTGTGTAGAGTATGTCTAATTTAAGTTTCATTATTTAGAGTAAGTACTATAGGTCCTTATTGATTTTGAGCTAAATTAAAAATATATCTCGTCTCCTTATGTTGTTTTTGGGATAACATAACCATATAAACACTCTATTCTTTTATTATATTGGGAAGGGTTACCCCTTGTTTTTCTCCACCTTTCCGCCATTCCTCATTATGCCAAATAATATTGTATCCATAGTTTGTACATAATTCGTGAGGACATAGGACAACAACACTATAAGCATGGTCAATAAATCTAGTAATATCATCCAACTTCATACACAAGATTTTAATTAAATTGGGATCTACTATGAAATATATACCAATAATCTCTAAGATACAATACATTACGATGGTAGCCTTAGAGGATTAGTGGTGGTTGAGGCAGTGAGGATTTTGAGAGTTTTTGGAGTACCAATTGTATGTTTCACTTTATATATATTTAGGGTTGCACTATTCTGCAACTGATGATAGAATAATATTCTATACATGTCAAAACCTCTACATAGAATATTATTGTGCAGTGTAAGGTAATTTGAAATCTACTCTTAAACCATAAAGAATTTGAAAAAACTTAAAATGCAAAAAAGTTGTAAAATTTCAATGTCTTTCCAACGACATACCATTTGCACCATTTCGACTAACGATTGAAGATAAATCATCCAAACATTATCCACCGTAAGTTTTTGAATAAATCCAAATTTTGTAATTTTCACAATTATTCAAAAATCATGCCGAATTTGAAAAAACTTAAAATATGAAAAAGTTGTGAAATTTTCATATCTTTCCAGAACATATAATTTGCACCATTTTGACTAATGGTTGAAGAAAATCATCTGAACACTTTCCGCCATAAGTTTTTGAATAAATCTGAATTTCAGAATTTTCACAATTATTCAAAAATAGTGCTAATTTTGAAAAAACTGAAAACACAAAAAATTTGAGAAATTTCAATATTTTTCCAACGAAATATCATTTGCATCATTCTAGCAAGCAGTTAAAGAAAAATAAACCAAATAGTGTCTGCCATTCATTTTTCGATTAAATTCGAATTTTGGAATTTTCAAAATTATTCAAAACTTGTGCCGAATGTGGAAAAACAGGAAAGAGTTAAAACACGATAAAGTTTCTAAAATTCAATATTGTTTCCAATGACATATCATTTGCATCATTCTGACAAATGGATTAAGATAAACCATCGAAACACTATCCACCATTAGTTTTTGAATAAATTTGAATTTCGAACTATCAAAATTATTCAAAACCCGTGGCGGATTTGGAAAAACTTACGACACAAAATGGTTCCAAACTTTCAATATATTTCCAATAAATTATTATTACATCATTCCAATAAAAGATTGAAAAAAATATCCAAACACTGTATGCCATTCATTTTTTTGAATAAATCCAAATTTTGGAATTTCTAAAATTACACAAAACCATGTAGAATTTGAAAAATATAGAACACGAAAAAGTTGCAAAATTTTAGTATCTTTCCAATGACATATTGTTAGCATCATTCTAACAAACGGTTTAAAAATACAAATATTGTCCATCATTCAAACATTATCCTTCATAGTTTAGGGAAGTACAAATATCTTGTTTAGGAAGTACGCATAGTCCCTCGGAGTTTTGCATTTAAAAAATGGTTGTTATAACGAGAAATACAACACTGTGATAGAGGGAAGTACACATAAGTAAGACTGAGAAGTACAAATATCAAGTTTAGAGAAGTACATATAGGCCCTCGTAGTTTTGCATGAAAAAACTTATTGTCATGATGGAGGGAAGTACATAGGAGCAAGATTGAGAAGTACAGACATCTAGTTTAGGAAAGTACACATGGGATCCTATAATTTTGCATGATAAATTACTATCATGTCTAGAAGTACAACAATATGATGGATGGAAGTACACACCCGTAACATATAGAAGTACATATATCTTTTAGGGAAGTACATACAAGTAAAGAAAGTACAAATATTTAGTTTAGAGATGTACAAATATCTAGTTTATGGAAGTACATATATTCAAATTAGGAACGTACAGACGATACCTCGTAACTTCGCATGAAAAATGACAGTCATGATGGGAAGTACAACATGGTGACGTATGGAATTACAACATTGTGATGCAGGAAGTACAACATGGTGATGGAGGGAAGTACAACATGGTTTCATCATATTTTCATGTTTTATAAATTTTCTCAGATATCCATTACCTTTATATTTTAGATGGAACAAGAACTAAAGTCGAATGAATGGCCACATAATTTTTTGAACATGCCTAACATAGGTGACAAAACTTTAAATTCAAAAAACCTCACTTAGAAGCCAAATTTTGATGTTGTTGAAACCAGTCTTTGAATGGTAATTGTAATAGATGGCCATAGTTGTACCAATCATTTTGAGTGGTCATGGACCTGAAATGGACACCGTACGAGAAAGTTACAACCTTTTAAGTGAGAACTTTTTCATAACTTTGACAGGAAGTACAGACATGTCTAACAAAGAAGTACGATATATATATATATACTGGAAAGTACAAAAACTTTGTTTCCTTGGGACTGACATATATCATAAAAATCATGTTGTTTTAAGGTCCAGTTGCCTCTATAGTAGGCACAAATCATTTGTATGGTAGAACTAAACTTCAATTTTATTATCTTTTGCTTTCCATGATGAATTAAATAGCCTAGTTTCTCAATTTCAAATCTTTAACTTCCGAACAATACAAATCGTATGAAGTTAAAACAATACAAATTATTCTTCAACCGTCAGGAATTTACAAAAACATTATGAATCAAAAAGTTGCACATTTTCAACAGCTTTCCAACGGCATATCATTTCCATAATTCCATGTAACATCCCAGGATGTGAGACTAAAAATAAATAGGAAACCAAAGTGTGCATTGCATTCATGCATAGAAAATTTGGGAAATTTTCGTGCTTTTAAATAAAACTTGTCAAAGTGATTGAAGTTTCTCTTAAGTTGGTGGAATTGAACTAGCTCATCAAATGAAGTGCGATAAACTTCAACATGACCTTTGTTAACTAGCTCCTTGTTGTTAGCTTTCCAACAAAATTGGTTTCATCTCATTCGGAGTTTCCTTGCAAAAGTTATTTGGTTTTTGGGGCTGTCCAGTTTGGCCCCTGGTCCGGCTAGGCCGGGCTCCAGGCCAGACCTTCCGGCGGCAGACCGGTCCAGTCCAGCGGAGCAGCCGGACTGCTATTCGGAACCGCCTTTCGGTGGGGCGCCAGATCCGTCCGGCGGGCCACCGGACCGTCTGGCCCAGAGGCCGGCGCCGCCGGACTTACGGCCGAACTGGCCGGTGGGCTACTTCCAATGGCCAGTTTTTCCCCACCTATAAATACCCCTTCTTCCTCCTTGAGCAATCAACATTTTTGGGCTTCTCTCTCCTCCATTGTTGACCTTCAAAGCTTGCCCTCCCTCCTCACTTCCCTCCATGTTTCTTGCATCTTTTTAAGGGAAAAGAGAGAGAAGATCTAGATCTACTTTTCAACCAATCACTTTCTCCTCTAAGTGAGAGGAACCTATTGGATCTAGATCTTGGAGTTCTTTGTGGATTTCCTCCTTGTTCTTCCTCTCATATCCTCCATAGCATTTGTTGCTTTGGTAGGATTTGGGAGAGAAGGATTTGAGCACTTCGTGTGTTCTTGCCATTGCATTTGGTGCATCAGGTTTGAGTTTTCCTCAGAGATTCGGTGGTGAAAGCAAGAAGCTTATTTCCTCTTGGGTTCTTGGAACCCTAGACAGCTCAGTAGATTTCTTGGGGACCTCCAATTAAGTTATGGAGATCTTCCCAAGCTTTGTGGTGCCTCCGTGGCGATTATTGGGAGCCTCCAATTGAGTTGTGGAGTGTGCCCCAATCTTAGTAGCTTTGTGGATTTGGGAGGCTCCAATTAAGTTGTGGAGTAGCCCCAAGCTTTGTGCGGGATCGGTGACCGCCCTCAAGGGTCCCATAGTGGATCGGGTCTTCCATCTTGGTGGGAGGGCTCGAGGAGATTACGGCAAGCCTCTGTGGCGTTTGGGGAGCCTTGTGCCTCCACACCGCTCCAACGGAGATTAGCACCCGCAAGGGTGTGAACTTCGGGATACATCGTTGTCTCCGCGTGCCTCCTTTACTTATGCAATTTACTTATGCAATTTACTTTGTGATAGCTTTTGTGCTTGAAGTTATATATATCTTGCTATCACATAGTTGCTCATCTTGTTTACCATAAGTTGTTGGTGCACATAGGTGAACATAGTTTATTTAGGTTTTGTATGCTTGGCAAATTAAACGTTAGTTTTATTCCGCATTTGTCAAGCCGCTCGTAAAGTTTAAATCGCGCTATTCAACCCCCCTCTAGGCGACACTCGTGTCCTTTCAATTGGTGATCTGATACGTCCAATTTGCATCACTATTTTGGATCATAATTTACTATTATGATCGTAATTTCAATTTAGATATACTATTCACACCGTGGTTGTATCATATTAACTGAACATACGTTCCATCATGCTAATAACATGACCCATACCTATTTGGTATCTATAAAAATATAGAACTACAAGAGTACAAATACATGAGTAAGCAGGTCAATAGGTAGATTTCTCATATGTTGATTCTAATTTTATGGTGTTCCCGGAATGAAATATGCAGAAATCAGTTTTCTTGTTGACAGAACAATGATGGGGAGCATGGCTGTCATAGAAAATTAGGGTAGCATTCTTGTTGCGTTATGTTAATTTTAAGAATGCTAGGTCTTGCTAGGTGTGGTTGTTGATCCATCATCAATAACATGTGATCTTTCCTGTGTCTGACATTGTTCTTGCTGAAGCCCATCTCTTCGACTATGACTATCACTTGGTAGTCCTCGATAGCCTTGAGCATATCGTCCTTGAGGCTATACATAGGAAAATTCCTCCTCTCTGTTTTAGAGCTCCCTCTACATTGTGACCTTCGTGTCGGCAGCCTCAGCAAGTTCATCTATCTTGTTGTTGGCATCTATGACGGGCCGTGCCATCAGGAATGCAGGTCTCCATGAAGAAATATGTGTATATGATGTTTAATTGTTTGTACATGTCAAAACGATAATATGTAACTTTAATCTTAACGCTAAGCCGGTAAACTAAGCATTGACAGTAATGATATTTTAGTCTCTTCATTTTTTCTGACAGCAAACTAAAAATACTAAAAATTGACATACATATTTTAGTCTCCTCATTTTCTCTAAACACATGCGATGCATAACACGGATGGATGTACATCCTGCATTCACCTTGTGCGGCTAGTCCGGCCCCGCACACAAAGAAATGGGAAGAATGGGGTTCCCTCAAAAAGAAAGGAAGAAGAAGAATAGAGTTGGACTCTGAAGTCTGAACTCGCTGGTTGTACGTACCCATATCATACGGCGATCTGCTCTTCCCGTATCACGCCGCCAATCCGGTATCTCCTGCTAGTTCCTCCATGCGGTCAGCGCTAGCTCAGACCCACATGCATGCTCGTGGCCTCGCGCTCCTCTCGCACGGTGAGAGTCTCACCTCCTGGTCGACCTCCGGCCCTTCTGTTCCCCTACCACCACCACCAGCATGTCGGATGGTGGAGGCGAGAAGGCCGCACGCTGCCGCCCTCCAACGCCTGGACACACCCACCGCCAAGCTGTTGTCATAGAGCACCACTGCAGAAGTGAAGGCCACCTCGTCGTAACACCGCCCCGTTCTGACCCCTGACGGCCTCCTCGGCCTGCTTGTCCCGTCCAACGAGAGAGAGGAGGCCAGAAAGAACATGCATGACATTGTATTAATTCTATGCAATGATGTATGGGAGTGTACCCGTAGTGCATGCAGTCGGTGGTCTGCTCGAACATCTGAACTTTTGACCACAATGGACGGTATGTACCGCCTGTTAACTTTCAGATGTCTGAAAGTTAAGACCGGCTTAACCTTGTGAAAGCAGCTACATGTGAAACTGGTATGGCCTGCTTGCACGTCCTCTTGTCAGATCGCCTTCGTCTCCCTTTGCCCCTGCTACAGATTTGCCATGATCGTGTCGTCCGCGACAAATTAGTTAAGTCTCATCATTATGCTTTGGCACAGAACAGCAGCGACACGTCCTGGTACCTCCTCGACTACAATGGACGGAACTGGGAACCCCGTGAACGCAGCAGCATGGCGACCAATGGGCTCAGGGAGGCTGCAGGGATAGATGATTTATGCCTCTACTCTGGCCATGGAGGTGCGAGCCTGAGCTGAGCAGATGGAGGCGAGCGAGCGAGCAGCCCGTCCTCATGCTCGAAGAAGAGGGCGGCGGCTGCGGCTCTCCCTGAGGTTACCACGAGATTCACGCTCCTAGCTATCTCCTCCTGTCGGCCGTGTTGACGCGCAAAATAATTGATCGATCTTTCCTTCCCCTTTGTCGTGCAGGCACCGGTCGCCATCGCCTTGTTGTTAGTCTGCTAGCGGGCTCGACCTTGATGTCGACGCGTGTTTCTCAGATGTAATTTTAGATCTTCTACGACCGGGGATGGCCTGGCCAGTATATATATAGAAACATGATGCATGCAGAACAAGCTAGTTAGGCTAGTTTGATCCGAATTGGATTCCCATCGATCAAGTGACTTCGTACGTACGAAACAAACGATGATGGACGGAGCAAATTTACCGATACAAACGAAACGGATGAACCAACCAAACCAACCACGGAAACCTTACGTCCTTTATTATTAGGTATAGATACTTATGTTATTTCCTTTGTTTTTACATGTTTGATGATCATCGGAGGAGTTGCTGCCGGAGTCAGGATTCTGCTAGAAAAAGGACCATCAGGAGACCATATTTTGAAGATCAGGAAAATTCTAGAAAAATACCTAGAAATTATATTTTCCCAGAAGACTCACGAAGCCAGAAGGAGGAGTCAAGAGGAGCCAGGGGGGCTCCACACGCCAGGGTGGCACGGCCAGCCCCTGGCCGCGCGGGCCCCACGTGAGGCCACCCTGGCCCACCTCTGGTCTCGCCCCTCCGCGTACATCATCGTCCCCAAAAACCTAAGTCAGGGGGGTTCAGAGATAGACACAGCCGCCTCTGCGGGGTGGAGAACACCAGAGAGAAAAGGCTCTCCGGCAGGAAGAAATCTGCCGGGGAAATTCCTTCCCGGAGAGGGGAGATCGTCGCAATCATCATCACCATCGCACCGGACTTCATCGGGATCATCATCATCATCTCCATCACCAGCACCCTCATCTCCACCATCACCACGCCATCCCGCTGTAACATCTTGAGTTGGATCTTGTTATATTCATAGGGGAAACCTTCCCGATGTTGATTACTCTTGTAGTTGATGCTATGGAGTGGAACCGTTGAATTAAGGTTTATGTTCAGATTGTTATTTTCCATTATTCCATCTCTGATCATGATCCACATGATGTCTTGTGTGTAGTTCATTTAGTTTTTGAGGACATGGGAGAAGTCAAGATGTTAGTAGTGAATTATTGTTAAGAAATATTTAATGGTTTGATATTGTTGTGGTGCTATTTCACTAGTGGTGTCATGTGAACATCGACTACATGATACTTCACCATTTATGGGCCTAGTGAGATGCATTATGTATTTGGCCACCGATTGTGGGGTTGCTGGAGTGACAGAAACCTAAACCTCCGTTGGGAAACCATTGCACTAGGGAGCATAGGATCTTAGAGTTTAAGGCTGTGGTTAGATTTATCTTAATTACTTTCTTGTATTTGCGGATGCTTGCAAGGGGTATAATCACAAGTTTGTATTTATCCTAGTAAGGGTAGTGCGCTAGCGCAGGTTCACCCCCATAACACTTACCAAATCAATAAATACTATTGGCTTTATGAAGCGAAAGCTCTTGAAAGAAGCTCTCGTGTGTCCTCGAGAACGTTTGGTTATTATAAGTATACAACTGGCTTGTCCTTTGCTGAATAAAAGATTGGGCCACTTGCTGCAATTGTTACTACTGTCTTTTATTTACTCGCACTTTATTTACTCGTATCACCAAATACTCCTGAAAACCTGTTTGCTAGTATTTACAGTGATTCCTTGATCAAAACCGCTCATCAACACCTTCTGCTCCTCGTTGGGTTCGACACTCTTATTTATCGAAAGTACTACGATATACCCCCTATACTTGTGGGTCATCAAGACTATTTTCTGGCGCCGTTGCCGGGGAGTGTAGCACTATTGAAAAGTGGAATTGGTAAAGGTAACTGTCGCTGTGAGTATTGTTTTTATTTTGTCTTTTGTTTTACTCTGCTATGGAGAACTCTCCGTTTGGTTTCCTATTTGGAAACACATCTACTACTACTACTGCTGCACATGCGGAGGAACCACCACCGCCACCGCCCGCTGAAATTGATCCTTTTAAAATACCTATGAAAATTGTTGGGCGAATTATGGATAACTGCTATTCAGGAGATGGAACTGTCCATCCGGGTGATCACTTATTATTTATAAATGAATTATGCGAGTTGTTCAGATGTGCAGGTATTTCACCAAGTCAGGTCAAGAAGAAATTATTCTCTATATCATTGAAAGGCAAAGTTGAAGAGTGGTATCGACTACTCCAAGATGGTCCATCTATGGCATTGGAGGATATTATGCCTCTCTTTTATTCCAAGTTTTATCCTCCAAGTGAAATTCATAAAGACCATAACCGGATATATAATTTTTGGCCTCATGATGGAGAGAGTATTGCCCAAGCGTGGGGGAGATTGAAGTTACTAATGCTCAAATGCCCCATTCATGAGCTCCCCAATAATATTGTTATTAATAATTTTTATGCGTGGCTTACTCTTCCTAATAAGGATTATTTGGATGCCTCTTGCTTTGGATCATTTACTCATATGAAAGAAGATGCTAAGTGGAAACTTCTTGACCGTATACAAGAGAATGCCGAAGGATGGGAAAATGACAAAGGTAGGAAGTCAGGTATAAACTATGATTATGAATGCATTAAATCTTTTATGGGAACCGATGACTTTCATAGTGTTAGCGCTGCTTATGGTCTTGATTCACAAATACTTGCTAATTGTCTTAAGGCTTTTGCCTCTTATATTGATGTTCCAAAGAAAGATTGGAACAAATATCATGCGCCTTACAAAGATTCTATTAGTCATATTCCTGCTGCAGCTACTGAAGTTTGTACTGTTGATAGCATTGTGCCTGAACCTTATTTTGAGAAGACACCTTTCCCTGTTAAGGTAAAGAAGTATTCTACTTTGGTAAGTGTGTCTAATAAAAGTACTAAGAAAGCTGCAGAGTCTGATGAGCAAATTACTATTAAGTCTCCCATAGCTATATTGAAGGATCTTGTTACTAAAGGTGTAGGAGATGAATATATTCTCTTTTGTGAAGATGCTTCTAACATTCTTTCACATCCAAAAAAAGCATAGGAAAGCAAGTGTTCCTGTTATTTCTGTCAGGATTGGAGATCATTGCTATTATGGTTTATGTGATGTTGGTGCTAGTGCAAGTGCTATTCCCTTAGAGCTTTACAAAGAAATCATGCACGAGATTGGCGCTTGTGAACTTGAAGATATTGATGTGGTTGTTCAACTTGCTAATAGAGAGACAGTTTGGCCTCTTGGTATTGTCCGAGATGTGGAAGTTCTTTGCGGTAAGACTAAATACCCTACTGATTTTCTAGTACTTGGTAAGGAGGCTAGTAAAACTTGTCCTATTATTTTTGGTAGACCCTTTTTGAATACTTGTGGTGCTGTAATAGACTGTAAGAAGGAGAAAATTTTCACTAAGTTTAATGGAGAGTCTTATGAGTTTAATTTTTCCAAGTTTGCAAAGACTTCTTATGAAAATGATACGCCTAATGAAAATTTTCATGTTGAGCAGCTTGATTCTATTGCTCTTGCTCCTAATAACGCCTTGCAGCAATTCATGGAAGATCACGAAAGTGATGTTTTTAGCAAGGAAAGAGAAGAGATTGACGATATTCTCCTTCATCAACCACCATTACTCAAGCATAATCTACCTATGGAGGATCTTGGTACCACTTTGCCGCCCAAAGAAGATCCTGTGTTTGAATTAAAGCCTTTGCCTGATGACCTCAAATATGCTTATATTGATGAAAAGAAAATATATCCTGTTATTATTAGTTCTAAACTTTCAGGAAAGGAAGAAGAAAGATTATTGGAGATATTGAGGAAACACTGAGGAGCTATGGGATATACTCTTGATGATTTAAAAGGGATTTCTCCCACTTTATGTCAGCATGCCATTAATATGGAGAAAGATGCGAAGCCAGTTGTGGAGCATCAGCGCCGCCTAATTCCGAAGATGAAGGATGTGGTAAGAAATGAGGTATTAAAACTCCTTGATGCTGGTATCAATTATCCTATTGCTGATAGTAGATTGGTTAGTCCTGTTCATTGTGTTCCTAAGAAAGGAGGTATGACTGTTGTGCCTAATGAGAATAACGAACTTATTCCTCAAAGGGTAGTAGTTGGTTATAGAATGTGCATTGATTATAGGAAGGTAAACAAAGTTACTAAGAAAGATCATTACCCTTTACCATTTATAGATCAAATGCTAGAAAGGTTGTCTAAGAAGACTCATTTTTGTTTCCTTGATGGTTATTCTGGTTTTTCTCAAATTGCTGTTAAGAAGGATGATCAAGAGAAAACCACTTTTACTTGTCCTTATGGAACTTATGCTTATAGACGTATGCCGTTTGGTTTATGCAATGCTCCTGCTACTTTTCAAAGATGCATGTCTGCTATTTTTCATGGTTTTTGTGAAGAAATTGTGGAGGTCTTCATGGACGATTTCTCTTTCTATGGAACTTCTTTTGATAATTGTTTGCACAACCTTGATAAAGTTTTGCAGAGGTGTGAAGAAACTAACCTTGTTCTTAATTGGGAGAAATGCCACTTTATGGTAAATGAAGGAATTGTCCTTGGATATAAAATTTCTGAAAGAGGTATTGAAGTTGACAGAGCAAAAGTGGAGGCAATTGAGAAGATGCCTTGTCCAAGAGATGTTAAAGGTATTCGTAGTATTCTTGGTCATGCGGGTTTTTATAGGAGGTTTATTAATGATTTCTCTAAGATTTCAAAGCCTCTTACTAATCTTCTTCAAAAGGATGTACCATTTGTCTTTGATGATTGTAAGGAAGCTTTTGAAACTCTTAAGAAGGCTTTAACTACTGCTCCTATTGTTCAACCACCTAATTGGAATTTACTGTTTGAAATTATGTGCGATGCTAGTGATTTTGTTGTTGGTGCTGTCCTTGGATAGCGCATAGATAATAAGTTGAATGTTATTCATTATGCTAGTAAGACTCTTGATGCTGCTCAGAAAAATTATGCTACTACTGAGAAAGAGTTTCTTGCTGTTGTTTTTGCTTGTGATAAGTTTAGATCTTATATTGTTGATTCTAAAGTTACTATTCATACTGATCATGCTGCTATTAGATATCTCATGACTAAGAAAGATGCTAAGCCTAGACTTATTAGATGGGTGTTGCTTTTACAAGAGTTTGATTTGCATATCGTAGATAGGAAAGGTGCTAAAAATCCTGTAGCTGACAACTTGTCTAGATTGGAAAATATTTCTTTTGATCCCATTCCTGTTAACGATAGTTTTCCAAATGAACAGTTGGCTGCAATTAATGTAACTTCACGAGACCTTCCATGGTATGCTGATTATGCTAACTTTATTGTTTCCAAGTATATGCCTCCAACCTTTACAGCTCAGCAAAGAAGAAAATTCTTTTATGATTTGAGGCATTATTTTTGGGATGACCCACATTTATATAAAGAAGGAATTGATGGAATTATGAGAAGATGCGTACCAGAATATGAGCAACAAGAGATATTAAGAAAATGCCATAGCAGTGCTTATGGAGGGCATCATGCTGGAGATAGAACCGCGCAGAAGGTTCTACAATCAGGTTTTTATTGGCCAACCCTCTTTAAGGATGCCAGAAGGTACGTTTTATCTTGTGATGAATGTCAAAGAGTTGGAAATATTTCTAGACGCAATGAGATGCCTATGAGTTACACTCTTGTTATTGAACCATTTGATTGTTGGGGATTTGACTTTATGGGTCCTTTTCCTCCTTCAAAAGGCTATACCCATATACTTGTTGCTATTGATTATGTTACTAAATGGGTAGAAGCCATACCTACGAAGAGTGCCGATGGTGAGACTTCGTTAAAAATGCTTAAGGATGTTATTTTTCCTAGGTTCGGAGTGCCTAGGTATCTTATGACTGACGGAGGTTCTCATTTTATTCACGGTAGTTTTAGAAAAACTCTTGCTAAGTATGATGTCAATCATAGAATCACTTCTGCTTATCATCCCCAAACTAGTGGGCAGGTAGAGCTTTCAAATAGGCAGATCAAGTCTATTTTGCAAAAGACTGTTAATAAATCTAGGAAAAACTGGGCTAGTAAGTTAAACGATGCTTTATGGGCTTATAGAACTGCTTATAAGAATCCTATGGGTATGTCTCCTTACAAGATGGTTTACGGAAAAGCGTGTCACTTGCCCTTAGAATTAGAACACAAAGCTTTTTGAGCAGTGAGAGAGCTTAACAGAGATTTTAAACTAGCCGGTGAGAAAAGGTTGTTAGATTTGAGTTCTCTAGATGAGTGGAGAAACGAAGCTTATGAGAATGCCAGACTTTTTAAAAAGAAAGTCAAGCAATGGCATGATAAGAGAATTCTTAAGAGAGAGTTTCATGTTGGTGAGAAAGTTCTATTGTATAGGTCTCGTCTCAGATTTTTTGCAGGTAAATTACTCTCTAAATGGGAAGGGCCATATGTTATTATAGAAGTGTACCGCTCAGGTGCTGTTAAGATTGCTTCATTGAAAGATGATTCTACACAAGTGGTGAATGGGCAAAGACTCAAACATTATATTTCTGGAGATTCTTATAATGAAGATGTAGATGTTATTGAGATAGTTTCTCTGGAAGATTACATCTAAGACAAACTGCAGGAACCTGCAGAGTTCATTTTCGAATAGGTAACAGTTCTAGTCAGAAAAGTTTCGTGAAAAGTTTTTCTTTTAATATATTTGCTGTTTTTACTAAATATGAAAAATCACGAGATGAAAAAGGGCAGGAAAAAGAGTCCGTGTGTGTCTCACACACGGGTGGCGCGGGCCCACCCCTGGCCGCGCCACCCCTGTGTGAGAACGCATCGGAACTCGTTTCCGTCCCGGTTTCCTCCTGTGATTTCGTTTTGATGCATAATTTTCGCCTACTTAACCCCCCGGAGTCCTCGAGGTCTGTATATCATTTTCTCGTCG
Source organism: Dactylis glomerata (assembly GCA_007115705.1). Lineage (NCBI taxonomy): Eukaryota > Viridiplantae > Streptophyta > Magnoliopsida > Poales > Poaceae > Dactylis > Dactylis glomerata. The sequence continues at coordinate 3,969,301 of QXEO01000528.1, read as the reverse complement.
TGTTTTGTTTCGAGCTGTTTCTATCAGGAGTTGATCTTAAGCTTGGGAGTCATGGCCTCTTCAAGCGGAGACAAGGAGGAAACACCTCCGGAAGATGACACCAAAGATTTCCAGTTGATGGAAGAGGTTGAAAGCAAAGCCGAGGAGGAAGATCAAAGGCCAAGGGCGAACACCGTGATTGCCAGCATAGGGGTGGTGACAGATTAGGACAAGTTCAAGAAGAGTGCTCGCATAAGGACCGGAGGGGGTGTGCCTCATCACACTTTAGCTCCACGAACATCTCCGTCAGGCAACAATCCTTTCCATACTCTAATACATGAACATCAGTTTCAAAGGGTGCCTAGGTCGCGTCTACCCTCGGGTTGGGATATAGATCGTTCTGACAGTGCAGGAGAAAAAATTGCCAAGAGTGAAGAAGGATGGGGAAATAATTCCAAGAGCTGGGATTCTCTTGCCGACAGGTTCATGAATCGTGTTGAGCACAATTCTGAGATGATTCGCAACCTTGAATACAAGATTGATGAGCTAAAGGATTTGATTGAGAAGCTTATTAAAGATTACCCACCGCCACCACCCAAGGAGTAATTCGTCATCGGTATAGGCATCCCCTTGGCTTGTTCCAAGCTTGGGGGAGTGCCACGGTATCACATCATTACCTTTTGCTCATTTACTTTTCAAGTAGAGTCTTATCATGAATAGAGAAGTTATCATATAGAATAGTTTGCAGTTGGAAGTATCCTCCTTAGTCAGTTATCTATGTATCCCTTGGTGTGAGTTGCGGTAATGAAATATTAATGAGAAGTTTTATCGTTTACTTTTCGCACATTTTATGTTAGTCTGCAATCTCTCTTATGTGACTAGTCTTGTTGATTGGTATTGGTATCATATTGGGAGCATGAGTAGATTTAGTTGGTTTTGGCAAACCTAGCTTGGTCAGTAACAACTTTACCTTGAGGTTTGGTTAGAAAAGAATAAAGAAGTGCTTGCAGTTTCATCACTTCAGTTTCCCCTTAGCATTGTTATTCTTAAAGTTAAAATCATTGTACCTTCAAGGGAGTGTGCATGATTGTTCTTATTATATGTATGTTTGTTTGTTTCATGCAACTCTTATGCTTGCTACCCAGCCTTGCTAGCCAAAAACCTGTACTGAGAGGAAATACTTCTCGTGCATCCAATCCCCAAAAGCCAAGTCACTTCTAAAAGAGTCCACTATAAATTCCTATGCATGGTATTTCAAGCCATTCCAAGTAAATTTTCATGTGCTACCTTTCAAAAACTTTCAAACACTTCTCATTTTGTGCCACTGTTTTTAGCTCATGAGGACGTAGTGGATGGGTTTGTTATCTTCCATACTAAATTAAGTACCCCTCGACTAGGCAGCTTCATCTGCTCATCATTAATTTTGCAAGGGAGCTGGTCAGACCATTATAATCTCAAAAAGAAAAAGAAAGAAAAAGGCACTCCTCTAATGGAATGTGAAAGTTGGTCGGCACCCGATGGAATCGGTTAGCCATGGTTTGAGAAAGGAAAAGGTGGGGAGGAGTGCATAGCTATAAAAGAGCACCAAAGTGCCAATTAATCAAAACATCTCGGAACCGCCCTCACTTGTTTAGTATGGAAGATATCAAGAACTCCGTTGCTAGTCGTTGACAAAAGCAACCACCTCTCAAAATAACATTTTACCTCTGTTTTACAAATGAAAAGCTCTAGCACATGTTTAATCCCTACTTCCCTCTGCGAAGGGCTTATCTTTTACTTTTTATGTTGAGTCAACCTATTTCCCTCTGTCTCAAGCAAGCATTGGAGTTGTTATGTTTCACTCATCCATATGTTGATCCGTTTAATCATGTTAATTATCTTCCTTGTTTTGTATAATGCTTTTGTCTGAAGGAATATATCTTTGAAAGTTTTCTATGAATGCAAAAGTTTACTTTGTTGAGCATGTGGCTTTGCTATATTAGCTCTATTTTAAAAGGCTCCGTCTAAAAGAGAGAATAGTTTGTTCTCCATTCTTTGACCAAGAACTAAGGTTTGCCATTGCCAATTATATTTACCTTGTGCATTTTTTTTACATGTGATTCCCTTTTACTTATTGCAAGCCTATATCTTATAAAGGGAAGTTGCTGTCTATTATAACTTGTACTTTAGTGAATGTGATGCTTTTTGTCCGTATTTTGATTATCGACACTTCACTCCATAAACCTGTGGTCATGTTTACCGAGTTTAGTTTTCGCTTGGGGACAAGCGAGGTCTAAGCTTGGGGGGGTTGATACGTCCAATTTGCATCACTATTTTGTATCATAATTTACTGTTATTCATTGGTATATTTCATATTTAGATATGATACTTATGTTATTTCCTTTGTTTCTACATGTTTGATGATCATCGGAGGAGTTGCTTCCGGAGTCAGGATTCTGCTGGAAAAAAGGACCATCAGGAGACCATATTTTGAAGATGAGGAAAATTCCAGAAAAATACCCAGAAATTATATTTTCCCAGAAGACTCACGAAGCCAGAAGGAGGAGTCGAGAGGAGCCAGGGGCTCCACACGCCAGGGTGGCGCGGCCAGCCCCTGGCTGCGCGGGCCCCACGTGAGGCCACCCTGGCCCACCTCTGGTCTCGCCCCTTCACGTACATCATCGTCCCCGAAAACCTAAGTCAGGGGGGTTCAGAGATAGACACATCCGCCTCTGCGGGGCGGAGAACACCAGAGAGAAAAGGCTCTCCGACAGGAAGAAATCTGCCGGGGAAATTCCTTCCCGGAGAGGGGAGATCATCGCCATCATCACCACCATCGCACTGGACTTCATCGGGATCATCATCATCTCCATCACCAGCACCCTCATCTCCACCATCACCACACCATCCCGCTGTAACATCTTGAGTTGGATCTTGTTATATTCATAGGGGAAACTTTCCCGGTGTTGATTACTCTTGTAGTTGATGCTATTGAGTGGAACTGTTGAATTAAGGTTTATGTTCGGATTGTTATTTACCATTATTCCATCTCTGATCATGATCCACATGATGTCTTGTGAGTAGTTCGTTTAGTTCTTGAGGACATGGGAGAAGTCAAGATGTTAGTAGTGAATTATTGTTAAGAAATATTTAATGGTTTGATATTGTTGTGGTGCTATTTCACTAGTGGTGTCATGTGAATGTCGACTACATGATACTTCACCATTTATGGGCCTAGTGAGATGCATTATGTATTTGGCCACCGATTGTGGGGTTGCTGGAGTGACAGAAACCTAAACCTCCATTGGGAAACCATTGCACCAGGGAGCGTATGATCTTAGAGTTTAAGGCTGTGGTTAGATTTATCTTAATTACTTTCTTGTATTTGCGGATGCTTGCAAGGGGTATAATCACAAGTGTGTATTTATCCTAGTAAGGGTAGTGCGCTAGCGCAGGTTCACCCCCATAACACTTACCAAATCAATAAATACTATTGGCTTTATGAAGCGAAAGCTCTTGACAGAAACTCCCGTGTGTCCTCGAGAACGTTTGGTTATTATAAGTATACAACCGGCTTGTCCTTTGCTGAATAAAGGATTGGGCCACTTGCTGCAATTGTTACTACTGTCTTTTATTTACTCGCACTTTATTTACTCATATCACCAAATACTCCTGAAAACCTGTTTGCTAGTATTTACAGTGATTCCTTGATCAAAACCGCTCATCAACACCTTCTGCTCCTCGTTGGGTTCGACACTCTTATTTATCAAAAGTACTATGATACACCCCCTATACTTGTGGGTCATCAGTATCAGAGCGAGGTCTCTCATTTTAGGCTTCACTGCCTTGAGAGCAAAGATGTCGGCTAGGGGATTAGTGCATAATAACACTTTTATATTTGATGGCACTAATTATGATATATGGAAAATTTGCATGCTTAATCATTTTCATGATATGGACCCAAATATAGAGACAATTTTAGATATGGGTTTCTCTCCTCCTAAGGATTCCCAAAGTCTATCTTTAGAGGAGAAGAGAAACTCTTATCTTAATTCTCGAGCTTCTAATGTGCTTGTTGATTTTGTAAGCAATGCAGTTATTCTTGCAATCATGCCTTTCCGTAATGCTCATGAGTTTTGGACAAAGATTCAAGAAAAATATGATGTGTCCAACACTATTGAGGATGATTGTATTCCCTCCACTTCCGGCCGTGATGAACTCTCATCCACTTCACCAAAGTGTAGCAAGACACAAGGTAACTCTATGGTGAGTGGTGATGGAAATTGCAATGTTGATAGTGAGCTTATTTGTGATGATCATTCATCTCTATCTCATTGCCATGCTTCATCTTTGGACTTAAACACTTCTAGCACCATAAATGCTTTACATGCTTGTGTTGATAGTCCTTGCATATAATGTGCAAGTTGCATGAATAAATCTCATGATGATATGCTTGATTTGTCTTGTTTCCATGATACAATTATATCTACTCCCTCTAGTTGTTGTGTGTCTAACAATGTAGAGGAAAACACTTATTCCATGGGCCAAGACAAGATTTTAATTAGAGCTTCAAGTGATTCTTCTTCACCATCTCTTGGTTCCCACATGTGCCTTATGGCTAGGTCTTCAAAGGTAACTCCTACTTTGGAACCCAATATATCTAGTGATGATGATGAGGATAATGAAGAAGAGGATGATGACTTTGCCTCTTTATTTGAGAAGAGTGAAATGTTTTTTCATGCTATTCATAAGAATGAAATTGCTTGCTCTTACTTCTATAAGATTTTGGCTATTGCCACCGAGAGCAATAAAATTATTGAGGAGCATGAGAATACCATTTCTAAAATGCAAGGTTATGCCCGTGATTATACGGATGAGATCGTGGATCTAAAAGAAGCTCTAGAAGAAGAACAAACCACCAAGGAATCTCTTGAGGAGACCTTTACTTTAGAGTTATCTAAAATAAAGAAATCCTATGATAGAACTCTTGTGGTGGCAAATGATTTTGAAACTAAATATGAAGAGCTTGTAGTTACTTATGCTAAACTCCTTGAGAATGTTGTGTTTCTTAAAAATGACTCTAGGGTCATTTTGTGTGAGCCCATCATTCTCACCGAGTCACATGAGCAACTTAAAGCTTCTAATTCAAATGAGCTTACTAAATTGCCTTCTCCGCTTTCCAATCATGATGATACTTGTGCTACTAACTCTACTTCTTGTGAAGCATCCATCTTGAAGGAGAATGTTGAGCTAAGGGCTCAACTTGATTTGCTAACTAGCAATAATGGGAAATTGGAAGAAAAACATGGAAAGCTCTCTAGCTCCCATGAGGATCTTCTAGCTTCCCATGATAGGCTAAAATTAGCTCATGAGGCTATTATGTCAAAGGTAACATCTAGTGAGCCTCATGTGGACATTTGCACTACTTCTCAAAATGCCATATTGCCTTGTGCTAGTCCTAGTAATTCATCCACTCATAACATTGCTACATCTTGTGATGAATTACTTTCCTTTCCTTGTTGCTCTAACAATGAAGCTTCTACTTCCTCTAGTACTTGTGTTGTTACTAACCATGTAGAGGAAATCGAAGAGCTCAAGGCCCAAGTCTCTTCTTTGAAGAAAGACTTGGTAAAGAGTCATGAAGGGAAATCCAAACTCGACAATATGTTGAGTGTGCAAAAATCCCCCAATGACAAGAGTGGACTTGGGTTCATCTCCAACAACATGAAGAAGTCCAAGGTTAACAAGAATAAGAAGGGCCAAGGTCAAATCAAAGATCCGGCCAAGATTGTTTGCTTCAAGTGCAAAAGTGAAGGGCACCATGATAGATCTTGCCCTTTGAAGATGAAGGCACTAGTTGAGAAGCAACAAGGGAAGCGGCCTCAAGTTCAAGGCCATGCTCAACCTCGTGTTGAAGAAAGGTCACTTCCCAAGAAGAATCAAGCTAATGCTCCCATTGTGGAGAAATCAAGCGAGAAGAAGGTGAAGAAAAGAACATGCTACATATGCCGTGAAAAGGGTCATCTATCTTCTTCATGCACTATGGGTAACTCATCCAACCCTATCATAATTCATGATGCTTATTCACTTTGCAAGGATAAGGTTGGCAATGTGTTTGCCAAATATGTTGGCACTCAAAGTGGTGTCAAGAAAAGAACCATTTGGGTTGCCAAGCCTATTGTGACTAACCTCTTAGGACCCAACTTAGTTGGGGACCATCACACCAAAACTTGATCAGTAGATGTTTGTTGGAGGGCATTGGAGACTTGGCTATATCATGAAGAATTAAGGGATCTTCATCAATATATTGTCTCAAGTCAAGTCAATTGGATTATCTTGTTTATATCATATATCTAATGTTCCTCTTTGCGGTAACATGTTCTCAACTTATCTATATTGAAAGTTACTCGCCCCTTTTGCATGTGTTGGTTGTGTTCCATTACATGTGTTGGTATATGTTGTGCTACCTACTTGTTTTATTTTGATTAATCAAGTATGTACTTGTGGGTTTGCACACCATGTATGTGTGTTTGTGTTTGAGCCTATTGCATCTTCTTTTATATTATTTGGCTCCTTTGAGAGACTAATGGACTATTCCATTTTGGGGGAGTGATATGCTTTGGCACTTCACAATCCTAAATATGTGTGCACATGAGGAATACCACTTAGTGTCGATATTTGAATTTATCTAGTCTCTATGTGGTATGTCATGTTCATGAGAAATTCAAATTCTATAATGTCCATTAATCTTGTCATATTGGATTTAATTTGCCTCTTGTGAAAATAAATGATTTATCACATTATGGGGGAGTAATATGCTTTGTGCATACTACAAACCAATAAAATGTGTATATTTGAGGTTGTATCACATAGTGTTGATATTGCAAATTATCTTTCTTCTATGTGACATGTTTGCTCAAACATGTTTTGATTAGCCAAATTGTTTTATTGCTCTTGTTTTAGATCTTGTTTGTGAGATACATTCTTGGTAGGGTTTTCCTAAAATGTGAAATTTTACATCAAAGTTGGAAAAACATTTGCTTCAAGTTATCCTAATCATTGCTTTGAGTGATTGTTTAACTATTTGAGTCTATCAAGAATATCTTCTTTAGCATGGTGTTTAATTCTTATCCTTTTCATATGCTTCTTGTTGTGAAGATGATCTTGGATTTATGTGTAAAATACCACCAGGAAATTAATAACTCCAAATACCTCTTGCCCTTGGACAATTGGTACTTTATCATGTGGTATATATATATATATATTGATCATCTTTATTGGCTATTGCTTTTAATTACCTTATCTCTTGCCAAGAAATGTATTTGTTTTATTTCCCATCATCTTCCTTGACTCTTGTGAGTCCATTTGTTTTTGTTGAACTTGTTTTGTGTTATTCTTAATGTAGGTAGAGATGATGATCCCATTTGTGTGCATTTTGTATTCAAATGAAAAATTATAAATAATGCACTAATCTTGGGGGAGCTCTCCTATATTTGCTATAACATACTCTTATGGCTTATTTCAATTGGTATTGGTTATTGTTGGAAGACAAATCTTTTTGTTTTTGGTACTTAGTGTGCCATCATAAAAGAGTGGAGAGTTCGGTTTATTTGTTGGAACCTTGCTCTCTTCGGAAGAATGGCTATCTCTTTTCTTGATTTTGCTTTATATTCGTAAAATGAGATAAGTCATTGGGCATGTGTGTTTTAGTGATCCTTCATGCTCATTGGCATTTGCTTTATTCACTTTGTGGACTTTGAAGTCAATCTTATGTTGAGTTGATTCTTTGATATAATTTGGACAACCTTTAGTTCTTCACACCTTTGTGTGACTTCTTGGTCTTCTTGGTGTTTTGTCCAAATTGTATCTCTTTTGACTCTTGAAAGTCTTGTGCATGCATATTTACTAAATGTATACTCTATGGCATGATTTGCTTTCTTTGATCCAATATATACGGTAAACTCCAATAAATCCTAAATCGGCTAAGATGTACATGAAATTCAAGTTCATAACTATATGCACATATTTATGTGGAGCTTGTCCTATATATTGTAGTGTCTCTAACTACTTCGGACCCAATGAGTTTGGGGACCATATTGTACTTGAATATGTTTTAGGTACATGGGAGATATATTGGTGCCTGTCTCAATAATAAGGATGAAGCAGTGGCTAGTTGATAATTTGTGGCAAGCTAGGATTATTGAAGAACTCCTATCTACTACATCCTTCCAATGATATCTCGGTAACAAGTATCTTATTCATGCATACTTTTATAGCATCTAACCTTGTGTGGGTCATTTCATGGCATGAAAATTGTTATTTGCAAGGATCTTAATGGAACCTCTCTATTGTAAATGTGTGTAATTTGAGATGAGTGCATATTTTTGGGGAATATATAAAATCATGCTCATGATTCACCTTTCCCAAATATGTCTATCTAGCAATTTTATTGCATATCAATTCCTCAAGTTCCTCACATGTGCAATATTGATGAAAGTGCAAATTTAGTTCTTTCTTTTGGTATACTTATTTGTGATACGTGTTGCTTTTCTCAAAACATCCCAACTATCTTCTTTCCCTTGTTGATATTTGTGATGTCTTTGACTTGTTTGTGGTTGAAGTTCTTCAATATGCAATAAGATAAATTGAGCCTTTGGCCATACTTTAAAAGTAAAAATCTCATTGGTATATTGCATGAACTTGTTTGGATATCATGTTTTAATCTTTGTATCTATTTTATATGTACATGTTTCTTTGTGATAATTATCTTTGTGATGTTGTCTACTTAGAAACTTATACACATGAGAGATGATATCTCCTTATTTGATATCTTTTCAAACCTTGTGTGTTGGGATGGAATGCTAAGCAATATCATTTATTGAGGACTATGTGGATGCTCTATGTACATCTTTGTACTAGTCTTATAATATGCTTTGTCATTCCTATCACACATTCCTTTGGTTGAGCCGTTTAATATGTCGGTTCCTTATTTGTTGCTCAACCATTTTCGTGATGCAAGTGTTAAGCTTGATTTCTTCTCTATGGTCTCTTGCTAATGGTTCCTTTTAAATAGTTTTGAGGGAGTGAGGATTCCATGTTGTGCAAATTGTATTCAAATGCAAACATTCTATCTTGTGCATGTACCTTGGGGAGCTTCCTCATTCCATTTTAAAGCACCATTTTGTGGTTATCATAGTATTTGATGTCACTTGGTATCATGATGTTTTGAATAATATCAAGGGAGTGATGATTCCATGTTTGTGCACCTTATACTTCAATTCAAATGGAATATGTTGTGCACAAACCTTGGGGAGCTTCTTTATGTTATTTAGAGCATTGTTTTGGTCTTATCATTATATCTTTATTTGATTCGCTTTTGGATCTTTTGATTGCTATCTTCATTTGTTGCAAGTTTTACCATCATGTCATCCTTTTTTATTTGCAATCTTTGATCCTTAATATAGTTTGATTTTCTCCAAATTTTTGTATTTGGTTTTGTGCATGTGTTTTCACTCTTGTTGGGCCATGCACACCTTGAGGAGGAACTCTCACTATATTGGCCTTCCAAGTCTTTCCACCCATTTTGGCAATGGATGCCAATGGGGGAGAAGTTTTGAGGGTTTGAAGGGAATTGGGTTTCATGCTTTTGTTTTATTCTTAAGCATTTACCTTGCATGCTTTCCATGGTTGAGTATATATAGTTGAAACTCCACCAACAACATTGGTTGGCAATATATGCAATGAAATTCAAGTTCATTCACATGTGCATAGATTGTGGGGGAGTTTGCTCTATATATGATGGTTCTACTAACATCACATACTTTTGTAGTATTTTGATGTTAGTGTAATCATCTTAGTCCTTTAAATTCATTATATAAACCCTCTCAAAGAAATTGTCATCAATTACCAAAATGGGCGAGATTGAAAGATCATGTGCCCCCATGTGTGGTTTTGGTAATTAATGAAAATCCCTATGGACTAATGTTTGCATCGAGTTATATTTGTAGGACTTGTCCGTAGACAACTCTTGAGCCATATGTTGGTTTCAAGGTTGTAAGAAGATGCATTTAAAGAAGATTATGTGATGACCAAGGTGTTATTCAAGGAGTGATCCAAAGATTGGTCATAAGGGAGTTGAGCCTATAGAGTGTGTCTTGAGGAATAAGATGGAGTGAACTCTCATGTGCATTCTCAAGACATCATCATTATGAAAGAAGAAGATGAAGTGCAATGTTGATCAAGTCGAAGCGCAAGATCAAGATAGGCTTGTCTTGAGGAATAAGATGGAGTGAACTCTCATGTGCATTCTCAAGACATCATCATTATGAAAGAAGAAGATGAAGTGCAATGTTGATCAAGTCGAAGCGCAAGATCAAGATAGGCTTCTAGAAGATATCATTTGCTTGAAGCTCGGTGTCCATTTGGTGGTAATGGACATGTGAAGATATTTCTACTAGTGTCTCTCCCATAGTGAAGTATGGGGGAACAATCCGCAAGACTTCACCAAGCAAGCGCAATCAAGAAAGATAGTCCAACTTGAGAAGATCAAGATCGTCTCCATCAAGCTCAAGTGGAATGCGCAAGGCAAAGGTATGTTCTTGATAGGGTTTCTTTCTTACCGGCCTCATGGTGTGGGAGACCGGGTTTAGGATCGATAGCCCTACTATCAATAGGGGCTCTTGAGTGAGTAACTTATTCATATCATTCGGAGAGAGCTCAAACCTTTGCATACTTGGCATTATCCTTCTTGGTTCTTATTTGGATTTTATCCATGTGAGATTCTAGAGCTTGTGGATATTTCCATGACAAGCTCTAGCTCATCAAAAACGGATTTCGTATGGAACTCTTATTGCGTTTTTGGTGTTTGGAGAATTTACCGGTTCCTCATATAGAGACACTTATGTCCTCTAATTTCATAGTAAATTCACCCTTGCTGGTTCTTAATATTATCCTTCTTGTTCTCCTTGTTGTTAGCTTTCCAACAAAATTGGTTTCATCTCATTCAGAGTTTCCTTGCAAAAGTTATTTAGTTTTTGGGGCTGTCCAGTTCGGCCCCTGGTCCGACCAGGCCGGGCTCCAGGCCGGACCTTCCGGCGGCAGACCATGCCAGTCTGGCGGAGCAGCCGGACTGCTATTCTGAATCGCCTTTCGGCGGGGCGCCGGATCCGTCCGGCGGGCCGCCAGACTTACGGCCGAACTGGCCGGCGGGCTGCTTCCAACGGCCAGTTTTCCCCCACCTATAAATACCCCTTCTTCCTCCTTGAGCAATCAATGTTTTTGGGCTTCTCTCTCCTCCATTGTTGACCTTCAAAGCTTGCCCTCCCTCCTCACTTCCCTCCATGTTTCTTGCATCTTTTAAGGGAAAAGAGAGAGGAGATCTAGATCTACTTTTCAACCAATCACTTTCTCCTCTAAGTGAGGGGAACCTATTGGATCTAGATCTTGGAGTTCTTTGTGGATTTCCTCCTTGTTCTTCCTCTCATATCCTCCATAGCATTTGTTGCTTTGGTAGGATTTGGGAGAGAAGGATTTGAGCACTTCGTGTGTTCTTGCCATTGCATTTGGTGCATCGGTTTGAGTTCTCCTCGGAGATTCGGTGGTGAAAGCAAGAAGCTTATTTCCTCTTGGGTTCTTGGAACCCTAGACGGCTCAGTGGATTTCTTGGGGACCTCTAATTAAGTTGTGGAGATCTTCCCAAGCTTTGTGGTGCCTCCGTGGTGATTATTGGGAGCCTCCAATTGAGTTGTGGAGTGTGCCCCAATCTTAGTGGCTTTGTGGATTTGGGAGCCTCCAATTAAGTTCTGGAGTAGCCCCAAGCTTTGTGCGGGATCGGTGACTGCCCTCAAGGGTCCCATAGTGGATCGGGTCTTCCATCTTGGTGGGAGGGCTCGAGGAGATTACGGTGAGCCTCCATGGTGTTTGGGGAGCCTTGTGCCTCCACACCGCTCCAACAGAGATTAGCACCCGCAAGGGTGTGAACTTGGGGATACATCGTTGTCTCCTCGTGCCTCGGTTATTTCTATACCCGAGCTCCTTTACTTATGCAATTTACTTTGTGATAGCCTTCGTGCTTGAAGTTATATATATCTTGCTATCACATAGTTGCTCATCTTGTTTACCATAAGTTGTTGGTGCACATAGGTAAACCTAGTTTATTTAGGTTTTGTATGCTTGGCAAATTAAATGTTAGTTTTATTCCGCATTTGTCAAGCCGCTCGTAAAAGTTTTAAATCGCCTATTCACCCCCCCTCTAGGCGACATCCGTGTCCTTTCACCATGTCACATGAAGTGGGAGATATGTAAACTAAATGGATCAAATGTAACTAGGTTAGGATCCATATAAGATGGATACAAGAGAAGTACTATTAATGTGGTGGAGACAGATCATAAATGGATACCCAATGGTGGAGATTATATTCTTAATCTCTGGAGGCAGTTAGAATTAAGAATTGATACCTAAAGAAGAGAATTAGAATGTAAGACGTGGATGAATCACCAGGTGAATATGGATTATAAGAAATATATTATCCTGGCCCTAGATGTCAACATCTAGGGAAATGCATTGGTTGGATTAACTAGATCTCAAGGGAAAGTATTGATGATGATCTTAATCATAAAACCTTGAGAAGCAATGAGAAAGGTGTTTAGTTAAGCACTCAAAGGGAGTTGAGTTGAATCGCCTTAGGAGTAGTAATGATATACATGTTATCTCTAATAAGATTATGTAAGAGCTTTAGTGTCAAGCTCAAAACATGGATTTAGGAGGAGAGGTTGATGAAGGAAATAAGATGATCATGCCAAGCACATGATTATACTTGCTGAAAGAATATAGTTATGTTATCTAGGAAACCAAATGTGATAAGCAGATATCATCCTAATAAAGTTTGGAGTAGGAAAGCTTTATTGAGTTCATGTTAACTAGGAGGTAACCATCCCTATGAAAGCCATCTAGGAAACTTTAGACATTACTCAAATTACCCTTAGGTCAAGTCACTTGATATAGGAGGAGGTAACACAGGCCTAAACCCTAAAATCCTATTTACGTAGAGCCTATGTCACAATAACCATATATTGGGTGTGATCACTATCTTCTAATGAGAGTAATACAATCTTAGCATACAATCATCTATCCATCTAAATCCTTATGCAATAAAATCCTAATTTATTTGAACATCCTTTCAGAGATCATAAGTAATACCTGTCTCAATGTTCTTACTTCCAATCCAAGGATTATGCCTTAGAAACAATTTCTGTAATTTTAATCTGACACAACACTCAGTGATCAATCATAAACAAATATATGACTTCATATCTTAAATCTCTAGTCTTCTTTATAAGAAAGAGATGTGACTCATCATTAATAAACCCAAGTAAAAAATTCAGAGATCACTAGTGACTTGGAAATAATTCCTTGTGACATTCTCTTGCTATTAACAAATGGTGTTACACACAAAATAATGTTCTGAAAGTAATTCTCAAATAGGAGGGAAATGATACTAGCACTGTATATATCTATCATCTTATAAAATTGTGTGTAATGTAATATTCTTACACAATATTACAAGATGGTTCAATCTAGCTAAATAATTTGAGAGTAACAAGAGTGATATATGAAACCATCTCTATTCAAACTATGCTCAAATTTTAATATTAACTAAAGCACTTGGGTGCTAATGCACACACATATCTCTTAAGGCAATATATTGAGCTAGAAAATATCCTAAAACAATTTTATAATGATCATATGTTCATAACCTGCAAAACAGATTTGAACTCAATTATAAAATGCAAACTAGGAAACAAAAAAGAAAGCAATGAAAACGGAAGCAGAAAAAAAATAAAGAAATGGCTTACCAGACCGCGGCCCGGTTAGCCCAGCCCAACAAGCAAAAGACGCCCGGTACCGATTCGTTTCTTTTTAAAACAGAGGGAGAAGACCATCGTCTTCGTCTACCTCTAGGCACTCGATAGCGCGATGGCGAGGGCCACATCGCCGCAGCCGATAAGCGCAGTCCCAGACCCCAACGAGATGCCAACAAGTCGTCATGATCCTTGAACGTCCACTGGCAAGCATGGCGCTAAGATTTGCGCCAAAACCCTAACCGTGGTCACTGCCAAATCACGGCCATTGCGGCCGGTGAAGTGACGAAATAGACCTCACCTTGCTCTATAAAAGTCACCGAGAGCACTGCCAGGAAATCCTGATGCTCCGCCACTCTCTCACAATCTCTCAATCTCCCTCTGATCTCCACAATCACCGAAGCTCACCGCCGTCCAATCTCTGTCTAACCTCCTATGTGAAGCACCCCTTGGACTATGGGGTGGTCCAGGAGCTTCTAAGTGCTACCAAGAGCATATATCCCAAAGCAATCGAGCAGGGGAGGAGAGAGTAACACGAATTGATGAGTTTCCTTTCACCGGTGTTCATAAAAAATTCTGATCATGCACTCATCTCTGTGCGCAATCGATGTCGCCAAGCACCTCATCAGCTTCGTGGTGAGTTTGTGGTGGTGCAGTGTTCATTTAGGAATATTGTAGATAACCACAGTTGGAAAACCCCAAGAGAAGGTTATGATGAGCATAGCAGCAAGTCTTCCCTCAGTTGTGAAACCAAGGTTTATCGAACCAGTAGGAGAAAGAACCAAACTTCAAAAGGTCAATGCCCGCTAGCTTTGCAACAACCCCAGACAATGGCGCCAGGAACTTGTCCAAGGTGTAGCTTTACACCAGAAGCAACGTGGAACCTGCACACAACACAACCAAGTACTTTGTCCCAACTCATAGTGAGGTTGTCAATCTCACCGGTTTGTTGTAAACGAAGGATTAAGCGTATCGAGTGGTAAAAGATAGCAGTTTGCAAGAATGTAAATAATGCAAGTAAAAGGTAAATAGTAATAGCAATGCAAAAGAATGGACCTGGGTCCACGGTTCACTAGTGGTGTCTCTCCATAAGATAAATAACAACATGTTGGGTAAACAAATTACAGTTGGGCAATTGATAGAATAAAGCAAGCATACAAATGTCATGAGGATCACTATGAGATTCACTTGGGCATTACAACATAATACATAGACCGTAATCCAACTGCATCTATGACTAATAATCCACCCTCCGGATGTCATCCGAGCATCCATTGGGTATTAAGTTGCAAGCAACAGATTATCACCTTAAGCAAAGTGTGTAATATAAATAATACGAATGTCCTTGAACACAAGATTGTTGTTTTATCCCTAGTAGCAAAAGCACATCTACAACCTTAGAGGTTTCTGTTACTCCCCTAGATTACTAGAGTCATGAACCCACTATTGACCATAAATACCCCTTCTTGGAGTCACTAGCATCTACTCGGCCAAGATATCTACTAGCAACAGAGAGCATGCAAGATCATAAACAACATAGAGATAACATAAAGATCATAAATCAACAATTCAACTTGACATAGTACCAATATTCATTGGAACCCAACAAACACAACATGTAGAATTACACAATGATGATCTTGATCATGATAGGAAGCTCACAAGATCTAAACATGAAGCACAAGGTGGAGATGACAAACATCTAGCTACTGCAATGGACCCGTAGTCCAAGGTAGACTACTCACACATCACTCCGGAGGCGACCATGGTGATGAAGAAGGCCTCCACCAGTGATTCCCCTCTCTGGCAGGGTGCCGGGAAGAGCTTCTGGACCCTCCCAATCTCACGTCGACGATGGCGGTGGCTTGCGGTAGGTTTCATGGAAAATTGATCAGTCCCCTTAGGTTTTCCCATCGAGGGGATTATATAGGCGGAAGGGCAGCGTTAGAAGGTGGGCCAGGGGCCCACACCATGCCATGGCGTGGCCAAGGGTGGGGTCGCGCCATGGTGTGGTGTGGCCGCCCTCTGGTGCCCCTCCGTCTCATCTTCGGACTTCATCTCATGTCAGGAGAAATAGGAATTCTGGCTTTTGTTTCGTCCAATTCCGAGAATATTTCTTGTGTAGCTCTTCTAAAACACAAAAACAGGGAACTGGCACTGTGGCATCTTGTTAATAGGTTAGTTCTATAAAATGCATAAAAATGTCACAAAGTGGAACAAAGCAAATGGTGTATAAACAAGCATGGAACATCAAAAATTATAGATATGTTTGAGACGTATCAAGCATCCCCAAGCTTAACTCCTGCTTGTCCTTGAGTAGGTAAGTGATAACAAAACAATAATTTTTGAGGTGACATGCACCATCATAATCTTTATCAACGATGTAAAGCATTGAGTGCTGAGATCAAACTACTCTAAACATGGGCATAAAAGACATAATCTTGACAATAAAACTTAGCAACCATGTTATAACATGAAAAGTAACACAAACAAAAGATCGTGAGTAATGAAACATTGAAAGTCAAGTGTGTGTTTCAACCATATAGAAAAATATAGCAAAGTGGTTTTCAGCTTGTCCCTCATGGAATAGCAAAACATAAATGCATAGGACACCTTCAAGTTTAAGAGGGCGACTAGATACAAATAATTTAAGAACAAGCAAAACCATAATCATGAATCAATCAATATTAAATTTTGGGACTATGCACATTAAACTCAGAATGACAACTATGCTCTCTTAGACGGTGCATAATGGTAGAAGGTGGAGACTCAACATAAAAGTAAAAGAAAGACCCTTTGCAGAGGGAAGCAGTGATTGCAAGTTTTATAAACCTCCAAAAATTATGATACTTACTAGCTTTGAGCTCTCATTGCCCCCATTATAGGCATCTTGAATGGTTAAGGTTAATGTGAGTACAATTACGAAGCATATGCCTAACAAATCATAAGTTGAAAATCTCGTGTCCCATGAAGTACGAATACCCAAACCTCGTGCTACTCGACTTAGGCCCCAAGCAAATTCTTGTCATTGTAAGCATACATGTATCATCGAGAATGCCAATGGGTTACCTCTTGCCCGATGACATGGAACAAGCCCACATCAAAATGACAAGACAAATAGACAATGAACACCTCGGCATCTCTTTTATTTACCATTGGCACAACTTTTTATTGTGAGATGCATCGTCGAATGTCTGTAAATTTCCACCATTAATGATGCATGGCTTAGATTAGCGGCCTAGGAATTTCTCTAACACATAAACAAACTCCATGAGCTCACAAGTTTCCAACTTATTTCACATCACAGGTATCCATAAACAAAACATCACGATATCAACTAAATGAGAAAAAATGCAATGTTGAAAGCTTGCCCCATGATGGTATGGCTGTGCTAACCTCCAACTTACAACTTGCAAGCATAATGTCCACATAAGAGAGCCACAATGTCAAATTTATTTAAAGCAAGAAAAGTAAAGTGTGCCGTTAGGTTCGTGAGAGCTTTACTGACTAATTTTCACGTAACATAAAAAGTTTAATTTCAAGGATAGATAAAAGCAAGATGAATGTGTTTGGAATAGCAAATTGCTAATAGGTAGATATGGTGGACACATTGGAAAACTTTGGTTTTTGGGAGTTGGATGCACGAGAAGTATTCTCTATCTGTACAAAATGACGGCTAGCAAAAGTCTGGGAGCGACCAACTAAGAGAGCAATAACGGCCATAATCATGCATAGCGACAAAACATCATTAACCAAAGCATAAAGTGGTATCACAAGTCAAAAACCAAATAATCATAGAGGCTTATGGCGACTTGTTAGAGTCAAACATGTTGTAAGCATGTGCCAAGTCAACCCAAATAAAGCATCAAAGGGGAAAACCACAATAATATGCTCCCACATAACAAAAATAACGCATGATTCTTTCAAAGGCACATTAAGCAATCTCAGTCATTTGAGACAAGTCATGCTATAGAAAAAACTACTAAGCATGCTATCAAAATAACATCAAGCATGACATGCAAAAGTCTAAGCTACAGTCTAAACAAGCTCCCATTTGTACCACTATAGGCATGAAACTTTTTTGTCTTTTCCAACAACATTCAATCTTTTTGAAACCACTCTTTGAAATGAAAACCAACATAGACCAGTGGTCTAAATACACCTTGATACAAAGATATAACAAGATCTGAACAAAAATCAAGGCGAAAAAAAAAGCTAAATGCAGTTCTAGAAAAAGAGAACACTCGTTGAACGATAAGAGTGAAAACTAGAGTGTTCTTAGCAATGAAAAATGGAGTGTGTCTTCTCCAAAAGAAATTTTTTGGGGTCCAACCATTTATTTCAGCAAACAAAATGAAAGAAAACTGAAAGTGAAAGTAAAGACGCTCCAAGAAAAACGTATAGTATATGAAGCAATAAAACTATAGTGTCTTGAAAGGTGACCTGATTTTTGCCGATGAAGAAGGGGTGCCTCGGGGGCATCCCCAAGCTTTGACACTTGTACCTCTTGGATATTTCGTGGGGTGACATGGGCATCCCCAAGCTTGAGCTTTTTTCCATACTTCATCTCATCTCATCTCATCACTCTCCTTTCCCTACACTTGAAAACTTCCTTCATACAAAACTTCACACAATTCTATTAGCAACATTAGTGTAAGCATGATAGTAAATCTACTCTTTTGGTTCAGTTTCAAACTCAAATATATCATAAATTAAAGCACAAGCTACTGCAGCAACTTCCTCAAAAGTTCCGTGATCAAAAGAACTCAAAAAGAAAGCGATCGAGAGGCAAACACAAATAGTGGCAGAATCTGTCAAAAGAGAACAGTTGAGAAAGATTGATTTTTTCGAGGACCTTCTGTTGCTGAATGCGAAAAGTGCAAAACTAATAAAAGTTTGGAAATTACCTGGGGCATGCGCACAAGAAATTGTAGATCAAGAAGATATTCTGAGAATTTTCACGAATTTTTATGATGCAGCGCAGAAATCTATTTTAGGACATCAACTTCCGTAAATCTTACCTTCCTCAAATTAGAGGTTCTTCTTGGCACAAAAATGAAATAAAAATGATAAGGAGAGGTCATTACAGTAGTAATAACTTCCAAGACTCAACAAAAAGAAAAAGTACTGAAAAGAAAACATTGGATTATCTCGCAAGAGTGCTTTTCTTTAATGCCTTTGAGCTAGGTGCAGAAAGTGGAAATCAAGTATTTTCAAATAAGGCATTAAGATCACCAGATGCCCTACGTCTTCCTCTCTTACCTTTGCTCTTACTCCTAGGAAAGACATGTTGATTACCTGATGGGGAAGTGAACCTCATGCTGCCTTTTCCCACATCTATTACTGCTGCTATAAGTTTTAGCAGTGATCTTCCAAGTGTGACTTCCCCATTTCCTACACATTCATTAACAAGATAATCAATAGATATCATTTTCCCTAGGATTTTTCTAAACACTCCTTCAGCTATTCCAATGGGAAATAAAGTAGAATTATTGGTAAGAGATATTTCTTCTCCTCCCTCAGAAAGTTTCCAAAGATTCAAAGATTCATAAACATCCTTAGGCATAAGGCAAAATTCAGACATAATATCACAACAAGCATGAAAAGTTTCACCATTGATAGTGATTTTCACCGTAGAGAACCAACTTGAGGGTTCAGAATTTATTGGCATATAATTATGATGATCGCGCAACGTACCATAGCAATCATTTAAACGAATAGTTTGAGTCTCAAGAGTATTAAATTTAGCAAAAAAGCTCACAAGAGAAGAATCAAAATCACTTGGTAAGCTATAAACTGCAATCAACTTTTTTATAATATTGAAAGCTTGATCTTCATCACAATGAAGGAAATCTCCTCCTGCTATAGCATCCAAAGCATATCTATAATGAAGGGCAAGACCAAAGTAAAAGCTACTAAGAAGCAAACTCAAAGTCATTTTTGGTTTAATTTTTCCATGGCAATCATCTAGACCAAGCTTCTTTGAAACTCTCTTCACTCTTTTGTTTGAAAGTGAATATCATTTCCTCAGGCGACATAGTAACAGCAAGTAAGCTAGACATAAAAAGCAACTTGAAATAGGAACTATTTTTTTGTATTTTGATAAAAAGATGCAAGCAAAAATAAAATAAAGCAAAACAATAACAAAGTAAAAGGTTGGAAGCGAGAGACTTCCCTTGCAGAAATCTTCTTTCTCCCTCACAATGGCGCCAGAAAACTTGTTGGTGGTGCGGTGTTGATGTAGGAGTTTTGTAGATGACCGCCCAGTTGGAAACCCCAAGAGAAGGTGTGATGAGCACAAAGCAAGTTTTCCCTCAGTATAAAACCAAGGTTTAGCAAACCAGTCGGAGAAAGAACCAAACTTCAGAAGGTTGATGCTTGCTAGCTTTGTGCCAGCTCTGGACAATTTGTATATTGCGCCTAGTCCAGGGCATAGCTTTGCACCAGCAGCAACGTGAAACCTGCTGATACGTCTCAAACGTATCTATAATTTTTGATGCTCCATGCTTGTTTTTACACCATTTGCCTATTGTTTCGTTACACTTAGTGGCATTTTTATGCATTTTCCAGAACTAACCTATTTAATGAAGTACCACAGTGCCAGTTCCCTGTTTTCTGCTGTTTTTGTGTTTCAGAAGTGATACACAGGAAATATTCTCGGAATTGGACGAAACAAGTTCCTGAAGTCTTATTTTACCCGGAAGCTTCCAGAGATCCGAAGGAGAGTAGGAGGCGAGGGACCAGGGGCCCACACGCACAGGTGGCGTGGCCAGCCCCTGGCCCGCGCCACCCCGTGTGTGGCCGCCTGGCCCCTCTTCTGACATCGCCCCTTCGCCTATAAAGACCCCCCGACGACAAAAACCTAAGGACCTGATCAGTTTTCCAGAACACATCGCGATCCGCCGCCGCCATCGACCCGAAGATCGAGAGGGTCCAGAAGCTCTTCCTGGCACCCTGCCGAAGAGGGGAATCGCCACCGGATGTCTCCTTCATCGCCATGCTTGCCTCCGGAGCGATGAGTGAGTAGTCTACCTTGGACTATGGGTCCATAGCAGTAGCTAGATGGTTGTCTTCTCCACTATGTGCTTCATGTTTAGATCTCATGAGCTGCCCTACATGATTGAGATCACCGTTATGTAATTCTACATGTTTGGTTTGTTGGGATCCGATGAATATTGGTGTTTATGATTAAGTTGCTGTACTGAATTATATCTTTTGTTATCTCTCTGTTGTTTATGATCTTGCATGCTCTCCGTTGTTAGTAGCTATCTTGGCCGAGTAGTTGCTAGTGACTCCAAGAGGGGGTATTTATGCTCGATAGTGGGTTCATGTCTCTATTTCACCTGGGGGAGTGACAGAAACCTCTAAGGTGGTAGATGTGCTATTGCTACTAGGGAGAAAACAACATTCATATGCTCAAGGGCATATGCTTTGTTTATATTACACACTTTGCTTAATGAAATTATCTGTTGTTCGCAACTTAATACTTGTGGAGTTCTCGGATTGATTCACCACAAGTGGATTATTAGTCATAGATGCAGTTGGATGGCGGTCTATGTATTTTGTTGTAATGCCCAGAGTAAATCTCATAGTGATCTTCTTGACATATCACGTTATCTTTATTCTATCAATTGCCCAACTGTAATTTGTTACCCAGCATGTGCTATTTTATCTATGGAGAGACACCACTAGTGAACTGTGGACCCTGGTCCTATTTCCATCATATTGCTATCACCTGTTTACTTTACTCGCACTGTTTACTTTACTCACATACTTTTCCTGTTTTCCACTCGATATACTCATAACCTTTGTTTCAAGCAAACCGGTGAGATTAACAACCTCATCGTAAGTTGGGAGCAAAGTATTTGTTTGTGTGTGTGCAAGTTCCACGTTGCAGCTAGCAAGCAAAGCTTGGACGAGGCGCCATATATAAGTTGTCCACTGCTGTCGCAAACTAGCAAGCATCACCTTCAGTCGTCATTGTCTCTCCTCTCCAAGAATGATAAACTTTGGTTTCTAAACTGAGGGAAAACGAGATGCTATACTCATCACACCTTCCTCTTGGGGTTCCCAACGGGCTGGTCATTCACCACGCATCAAGCTCTTTTTCTGGCGCCATTGCCAGGAAGGAAGAGAAGACTTCTGCGAGGGGAGTTCTTCGCACACACATTCTTTACTTTGTTATTGTTTTGCTTTACTTTATTTTATTTTACCTGCATTGCTTTTTATCAAAAACCCAAAAAAAATTAGAATCCTTGGTAGTTGTTTTTACTTGTCTTGCTTTATCATGCTTTCTATCAATGGTTGGTTTCTTAGAAACTAAATCTTTTTGGCAAGGTGGATTCACGGAAGAGCAGCAAAATTATTATGAACAACACCGCTTGTCACAAAAAGGGAAAAACTTATGGGAACAAATCAATAAATTATATATCATTGCTAGAAATGTGTGCTCTACTTATAATGTTACTTATTGCTTTGATGAATCTTGTTGCTGTAGGAGGTATAAACACCTCCCTTTTCAATGTGAGTATAATGATGATGTTACCATATCTTCTTATATTAATGGAAATTATGACTTTTATGATGTGGAACAAATTGAAGAATTTATTGCTTGGAAGGGTGCATTCGAACTTGCTTATTTGCTTGAAAATATTGATGATGCACCTTATAAATATGAGGTTTATGATATACTTACATTTTGCTTTGATAATTACAAGGAAGGAAATGGCTATATTCTTAAATATCTTAATAGATGCTCTCCAACGGAAGAGACTAATACCTTGAAGGAGCCTATGGAAGAAGAAATTGTTGAAACTGGAAGCTCATTGGATGAAAAAGAGGAGGAGAGTGATGATCAAGAGGAGGAAGAATGGAGTTACCCATGCCTACCTCCCAATAAGAGTAACTCTTTAACTAATACTTTATTTGATATCCCTCCATGCTTAACAAGGGCGGATGAGTGTGATATTTATATTGTTGAGTTTGTTCATGATGCTACTGAAAATTATTATGAGAGAGGAAAATATGGTTGTTGGAATTCTCATGTTACTAAAACACCTCTCTTTTATTGAAAGTTCCGAAGTTGCTCATGTTTTATCTACCCATACTTGTTACTATGTGCTTCTTTGATTTATTTTCTTAAAAGATTCCTATGCATAGGAAGTGGGTTAGACTTAAATGTGTTTTATATTTGCTCCTTGATGCTCTTTTTGGCTTTCATTCATATTTCTCATGTGAGCATCTTCTCAAAATTACTGAGCCTGGCTCAAAGGCGTTAAAGAAAAGCACTCTTGGGAGATAACCCAATGTTTTCTTTTCAGTAATTTTTCTTTTATTTGAGTCTTGGAAGTCATTACTACTGTAATGACCGCTCCTTATCTTGTTTATTTTGTTTTTGTGCCAAGAGAAGCCTCTAATTTGAGTGAGGTAAAAATTTGGGGATGTTGCTGTCCTGAAACTGTTTTCGGTGCTGCACCGTAAAAATTCGTGAAACTTCTCTGTTTATCTTTTGGACCTGCGATTTCTTGTGCATATGCCCCAGGTTATATCCAAACTTTTCTTAGTTTAACACTTTTTGATTTGAGCAACAGAAAATCCTTCAAAAATTCGACCTTTGTCAGCTGTCCAGTTTTGACAGATTTCTGCCAATATTTGTGTTTGCCACTTTATCGCTTTCTTTTGAGTTCTTTTGATCATGGAACTTTTGGGGAGGTTGCTATAGTAGTATATGCTATATATGTGGTAGTTTTGAGTTGAAACCTGAAGCAAATAGAGGATTGAATATATGTTATGCTTGCACTAATGTTGCTAATAGAATTATGTTTAGTTTTGTATGAAGGAAGTTTTCAAGTGTAGGGATTGGAGAATGATGAGATGAGTTGAAGAATGGACAAAAGCTCAAGCTTGGGGATGCCCATGCATCACCCCAAGAAATATCCAAGAATTACAAGCGTCAAAGCTTGGGGATGCCCCCGAGGCACCCCTTCTTCATCGGCAAAAATCAGGTCACCTTTCAAAACACTATATTTTTATTGCTTCATGCACTATGTGTTTTTCTTGGAGCGTCAGTTGTTTTTGTTTTCTTAGTTTGTTAGTTTGTTTGTTTGCTGCAATAAATGGTTGGACCCCAACAAATTTTCTTTGGAGGAGATGTACTCGTTTTCATTTGCAAAGAACGCTCTAGTTTTCACTCTTATTAAAAATCATGCGCTCTTCCTTTTCTGCTACTGCTTTTGGTTTTCGTTTTCACCTTGATTTGTGTTCAGACCTTGTCATATATTTTCATCAAGGTGTATTTTTGCCTCTGATCTTCATTGGTTTTCATCAAAAGAGGTGTTTATAAAAATTTCAAATGGTGTTGGAAAAGAGAAAAAGCTTTGTGCAAAATAGTGGTACAAGAAGAAGCTTGGGTAGACTGCGGCTTAGGCTTTTTCATGTCATGCTTGATGTCTTTTTGATAGTATGCTTAGTGGTTTTGCTGTAGCATGACTTGTCTCAAATAACTGAGATTGCTTAATGAGCCTTTGAAAAAATCATGCATTGTTTTTATTGTATGGAAGCATTATTTTGGTTTTCTCCTTGATGCTTTATTTGGGTTGACTTGGCACATGCTCACACATGTTAGACTCTTACAAAGTCGCCAATAGCCTTCATGATCATTTAGTTTTTGACTTTTGATGCCATCGTATGCTTCTTTTAATGTCGCTTTGTCGCTTTGCATGATTATGGCCATTACTGCTCTCTTAGTTGGTCGCTCCCAGTCTTTTGCTAGCCCTCGCCTTGTACTGAGTATGAGCTCTACTCGTGCATCCAACTCCTAAAAGCCAAAGTTTTCCAAAGTGTCCACCATACATACCTACTAGCAATTTGCTATTCCAAGTAAATTTGACTTGCTTTTATTTTCTCTTCAAATTAAACTCTTACCAGTGTTATGCAAAATTCGGTCAGTAAAGCTCTCACGAACCGGAAGGCACACTTTACTTTTTCCTGTTCTTAAAAATTTGACATTGTGGTCTCTTATGTTGAGTTGTTATGCTTGTAAGTTGTAAGTTGGATTCTAGCCCAGCCATGCTGTCATGGGCAAGCTTTCAACATTGCACTTCTTATTTGAGTTGATATCGTGATCTTTTGTTTATGGATGCCCACAGTGTGAAATAAATTGGGAATCTTGTAGGGATCATGGAGTTTGTATATGTGTTAGGGAAACGCCGGGCCGCCAATCTAAGCCATGCATAATTCATGGTGGAAATTTGCAGCATACCCATGGTGAACATTCGACGACGCATCTCACAATAAAAAGCTAAACAATATAGCAAATAAAAGAGATGTCGAGGTGTTCATTGTCTGCTTGTCCTGTCATTTTGGTGTGGGCTTGTTCCATGTCATCGGGCACGGAGGTACCCCATTGGCAGTTCTCAATGATATGCATATACTTACAATGACAAGAGCCTTGCTTGGGACTCTAAGTAAAGTAGCATGAGGTTTGGGTACTCGTATTCACGGGGCACGAGGTTTTCAACTTATGATTTGTCAAGCATATGCATCATAATTATTCTCGCATTAACTTTAACCATTCAAGATGCTTATGATGGGGGCAATGAGAGCTCAAAGCCGGTAAGTACCATAATTTTTGAAGGTTATAAAACTTGCAATCACTGCTTCCCTCTGAGAAGGGCCTTTCTTTTACTTTTATGTTGAGTCACCACCTTCTTTCTTTATGCACCATTAAGAGAGCATAGTTGTCATTCTTAGTGTGATATGCATTGTCCCAAAGTTCATTGACTGATTCATATTGTTGGTTTCACTTATTCTTAAATTATTTATTTCTAGTCGCCCTCTTAAACTTGAAGGTGTCCTATGCATTTATGGTTTGCTCTCTTTGAAGGACAAGCTGAAAACCATTTGTATGTTTTTCCTTATGATTTGAACACACGTTTGACTTTCATTGTTTCATTTTCATGATCTTTTGTTTGTGTTTATTTGCATGTTTACAACATGGTTGCTAAGTTCTTATTGTCATGATTATATCTTCATGCCCATGTTTTAAGTTCTATTGATCCCAGCTCACCAATGCTTACATATATGATCAAGATTGTGTAGGTGCATGTCACCTCAAAAATTATTCTTTTGTTATCACTTACCTACTCGAGGACGAGCAGGAGTTAAGCTTGGGGATGCTTAATACGTCTCAAACATATCTATAATTTTTGATGCTCCATGCTTGTTTTTACACCATTTGCCTATTGTTTTGTTACACTTAGTGGCATTTTTATGCATTTTCCAGAACTAACCTATTTAATGAAGTACCACAGTGCCAGTTCCCTGTTTTCTGCTGTTTTTGTGTTTCAGAAGTGATACACAGGAAATATTCTCGGAATTGGACGAAACAAGTTCCTGAAGTCTTATTTTACCCGGAAGCTTCCAGAGATCCGAAGGAGAGTAGGAGGCGAGGGACCAGGGGCCCACACGCACAGGTGGCGTGGCCAGCCCCTGGCCCGCGCCACCCCGTGTGTGGCCGCCTGGCCCCTCTTCTGACATCGCCCCTTCGCCTATAAAGACCCCCCGACGACAAAAACCTAAGGACCTGATCAGTTTTCCAGAACACATCGCGATCCGCCGCCGCCATCGACCCGAAGATCGAGAGGGTCCAGAAGCTCTTCCTGGCACCCTGCCGAAGAGGGGAATCGCCACCGGATGTCTCCTTCATCGCCATGCTTGCCTCCGGAGCGATGAGTGAGTAGTCTACCTTGGACTATGGGTCCATAGCAGTAGCTAGATGGTTGTCTTCTCCACTATGTGCTTCATGTTTAGATCTCATGAGCTGCCCTACATGATTGAGATCACCGTTATGTAATTCTACATGTTTGGTTTGTTGGGATCCGATGAATATTGGTGTTTATGATTAAGTTGCTGTACTGAATTATATCTTTTGTTATCTCTCTGTTGTTTATGATCTTGCATGCTCTCCGTTGTTAGTAGCTATCTTGGCCGAGTAGTTGCTAGTGACTCCAAGAGGGGGTATTTATGCTCGATAGTGGGTTCATGTCTCTATTTCACCTGGGGGAGTGACAGAAACCTCTAAGGTGGTAGATGTGCTATTGCTACTAGGGAGAAAACAACATTCATATGCTCAAGGGCATATGCTTTGTTTATATTACACACTTTGCTTAATGAAATTATCTGTTGTTCGCAACTTAATACTTGTGGAGTTCTCGGATTGATTCACCACAAGTGGATTATTAGTCATAGATGCAGTTGGATGGCGGTCTATGTATTTTGTTGTAATGCCCAGAGTAAATCTCATAGTGATCTTCTTGACATATCACGTTATCTTTATTCTATCAATTGCCCAACTGTAATTTGTTACCCAGCATGTGCTATTTTATCTATGGAGAGACACCACTAGTGAACTGTGGACCCTGGTCCTATTTCCATCATATTGCTATCACCTGTTTACTTTACTCGCACTGTTTACTTTACTCACATACTTTTCCTGTTTTCCACTCGATATACTCATAACCTTTGTTTCAAGCAAACCGGTGAGATTAACAACCTCATCGTAAGTTGGGAGCAAAGTATTTGTTTGTGTGTGTGCAAGTTCCACGTTGCAGCTAGCAAGCAAAGCTTGGACGAGGCGCCATATATAAGTTGTCCACTGCTGTCGCAAACTAGCAAGCATCACCTTCAGTCGTCATTGTCTCTCCTCTCCAAGAATGATAAACTTTGGTTTCTAAACTGAGGGAAAACGAGATGCTATACTCATCACACCTTCCTCTTGGGGTTCCCAACGGGCTGGTCATTCACCACGCATCAAGCTCTTTTTCTGGCGCCATTGCCAGGAAGGAAGAGAAGACTTCTGCGAGGGGAGTTCTTCGCACACACATTCTTTACTTTGTTATTGTTTTGCTTTACTTTATTTTATTTTACCTGCATTGCTTTTTATCAAAAACCCAAAAAAAATTAGAATCCTTGGTAGTTGTTTTTACTTGTCTTGCTTTATCATGCTTTCTATCAATGGTTGGTTTCTTAGAAACTAAATCTTTTTGGCAAGGTGGATTCACGGAAGAGCAGCAAAATTATTATGAACAACACCGCTTGTCACAAAAAGGGAAAAACTTATGGGAACAAATCAATAAATTATATATCATTGCTAGAAATGTGTGCTCTACTTATAATGTTACTTATTGCTTTGATGAATCTTGTTGCTGTAGGAGGTATAAACACCTCCCTTTTCAATGTGAGTATAATGATGATGTTACCATATCTTCTTATATTAATGGAAATTATGACTTTTATGATGTGGAACAAATTGAAGAATTTATTGCTTGGAAGGGTGCATTCGAACTTGCTTATTTGCTTGAAAATATTGATGATGCACCTTATAAATATGAGGTTTATGATATACTTACATTTTGCTTTGATAATTACAAGGAAGGAAATGGCTATATTCTTAAATATCTTAATAGATGCTCTCCAACGGAAGAGACTAATACCTTGAAGGAGCCTATGGAAGAAGAAATTGTTGAAACTGGAAGCTCATTGGATGAAAAAGAGGAGGAGAGTGATGATCAAGAGGAGGAAGAATGGAGTTACCCATGCCTACCTCCCAATAAGAGTAACTCTTTAACTAATACTTTATTTGATATCCCTCCATGCTTAACAAGGGCGGATGAGTGTGATATTTATATTGTTGAGTTTGTTCATGATGCTACTGAAAATTATTATGAGAGAGGAAAATATGGTTGTTGGAATTCTCATGTTACTAAAACACCTCTCTTTTATTGAAAGTTCCGAAGTTGCTCATGTTTTATCTACCCATACTTGTTACTATGTGCTTCTTTGATTTATTTTCTTAAAAGATTCCTATGCATAGGAAGTGGGTTAGACTTAAATGTGTTTTATATTTGCTCCTTGATGCTCTTTTTGGCTTTCATTCATATTTCTCATGTGAGCATCTTCTCAAAATTACTGAGCCTGGCTCAAAGGCGTTAAAGAAAAGCACTCTTGGGAGATAACCCAATGTTTTCTTTTCAGTAATTTTTCTTTTATTTGAGTCTTGGAAGTCATTACTACTGTAATGACCGCTCCTTATCTTGTTTATTTTGTTTTTGTGCCAAGAGAAGCCTCTAATTTGAGTGAGGTAAAAATTTGGGGATGTTGCTGTCCTGAAACTGTTTTCGGTGCTGCACCGTAAAAATTCGTGAAACTTCTCTGTTTATCTTTTGGACCTGCGATTTCTTGTGCATATGCCCCAGGTTATATCCAAACTTTTCTTAGTTTAACACTTTTTGATTTGAGCAACAGAAAATCCTTCAAAAATTCGACCTTTGTCAGCTGTCCAGTTTTGACAGATTTCTGCCAATATTTGTGTTTGCCACTTTATCGCTTTCTTTTGAGTTCTTTTGATCATGGAACTTTTGGGGAGGTTGCTATAGTAGTATATGCTATATATGTGGTAGTTTTGAGTTGAAACCTGAAGCAAATAGAGGATTGAATATATGTTATGCTTGCACTAATGTTGCTAATAGAATTATGTTTAGTTTTGTATGAAGGAAGTTTTCAAGTGTAGGGATTGGAGAATGATGAGATGAGTTGAAGAATGGACAAAAGCTCAAGCTTGGGGATGCCCATGCATCACCCCAAGAAATATCCAAGAATTACAAGCGTCAAAGCTTGGGGATGCCCCCGAGGCACCCCTTCTTCATCGGCAAAAATCAGGTCACCTTTCAAAACACTATATTTTTATTGCTTCATGCACTATGTGTTTTTCTTGGAGCGTCAGTTGTTTTTGTTTTCTTAGTTTGTTAGTTTGTTTGTTTGCTGCAATAAATGGTTGGACCCCAACAAATTTTCTTTGGAGGAGATGTACTCGTTTTCATTTGCAAAGAACGCTCTAGTTTTCACTCTTATTAAAAATCATGCGCTCTTCCTTTTCTGCTACTGCTTTTGGTTTTCGTTTTCACCTTGATTTGTGTTCAGACCTTGTCATATATTTTCATCAAGGTGTATTTTTGCCTCTGATCTTCATTGGTTTTCATCAAAAGAGGTGTTTATAAAAATTTCAAATGGTGTTGGAAAAGAGAAAAAGCTTTGTGCAAAATAGTGGTACAAGAAGAAGCTTGGGTAGACTGCGGCTTAGGCTTTTTCATGTCATGCTTGATGTCTTTTTGATAGTATGCTTAGTGGTTTTGCTGTAGCATGACTTGTCTCAAATAACTGAGATTGCTTAATGAGCCTTTGAAAAAATCATGCATTGTTTTTATTGTATGGAAGCATTATTTTGGTTTTCTCCTTGATGCTTTATTTGGGTTGACTTGGCACATGCTCACACATGTTAGACTCTTACAAAGTCGCCAATAGCCTTCATGATCATTTAGTTTTTGACTTTTGATGCCATCGTATGCTTCTTTTAATGTCGCTTTGTCGCTTTGCATGATTATGGCCATTACTGCTCTCTTAGTTGGTCGCTCCCAGTCTTTTGCTAGCCCTCGCCTTGTACTGAGTATGAGCTCTACTCGTGCATCCAACTCCTAAAAGCCAAAGTTTTCCAAAGTGTCCACCATACATACCTACTAGCAATTTGCTATTCCAAGTAAATTTGACTTGCTTTTATTTTCTCTTCAAATTAAACTCTTACCAGTGTTATGCAAAATTCGGTCAGTAAAGCTCTCACGAACCGGAAGGCACACTTTACTTTTTCCTGTTCTTAAAAATTTGACATTGTGGTCTCTTATGTTGAGTTGTTATGCTTGTAAGTTGTAAGTTGGATTCTAGCCCAGCCATGCTGTCATGGGCAAGCTTTCAACATTGCACTTCTTATTTGAGTTGATATCGTGATCTTTTGTTTATGGATGCCCACAGTGTGAAATAAATTGGGAATCTTGTAGGGATCATGGAGTTTGTATATGTGTTAGGGAAACGCCGGGCCGCCAATCTAAGCCATGCATAATTCATGGTGGAAATTTGCAGCATACCCATGGTGAACATTCGACGACGCATCTCACAATAAAAAGCTAAACAATATAGCAAATAAAAGAGATGTCGAGGTGTTCATTGTCTGCTTGTCCTGTCATTTTGGTGTGGGCTTGTTCCATGTCATCGGGCACGGAGGTACCCCATTGGCAGTTCTCAATGATATGCATATACTTACAATGACAAGAGCCTTGCTTGGGACTCTAAGTAAAGTAGCATGAGGTTTGGGTACTCGTATTCACGGGGCACGAGGTTTTCAACTTATGATTTGTCAAGCATATGCATCATAATTATTCTCGCATTAACTTTAACCATTCAAGATGCTTATGATGGGGGCAATGAGAGCTCAAAGCCGGTAAGTACCATAATTTTTGAAGGTTATAAAACTTGCAATCACTGCTTCCCTCTGAGAAGGGCCTTTCTTTTACTTTTATGTTGAGTCACCACCTTCTTTCTTTATGCACCATTAAGAGAGCATAGTTGTCATTCTTAGTGTGATATGCATTGTCCCAAAGTTCATTGACTGATTCATATTGTTGGTTTCACTTATTCTTAAATTATTTATTTCTAGTCGCCCTCTTAAACTTGAAGGTGTCCTATGCATTTATGGTTTGCTCTCTTTGAAGGACAAGCTGAAAACCATTTGTATGTTTTTCCTTATGATTTGAACACACGTTTGACTTTCATTGTTTCATTTTCATGATCTTTTGTTTGTGTTTATTTGCATGT
Source organism: Dactylis glomerata (assembly GCA_007115705.1). Taxonomy (NCBI): domain Eukaryota; kingdom Viridiplantae; phylum Streptophyta; class Magnoliopsida; order Poales; family Poaceae; genus Dactylis; species Dactylis glomerata. The sequence goes on along the minus strand of QXEO01000528.1, from coordinate 3,937,783 downwards.
TTACAACATGGTTGCTAAGTTCTTATTGTCATGATTATATCTTCATGCCCATGTTTTAAGTTCTATTGATCCCAGCTCACCAATGCTTACATATATGATCAAGATTGTGTAGGTGCATGTCACCTCAAAAATTATTCTTTTGTTATCACTTACCTACTCGAGGACGAGCAGGAGTTAAGCTTGGGGATGCTTAATACGTCTCAAACATATCTATAATTTTTGATGCTCCATGCTTGTTTTTACACCATTTGCCTATTGTTTTGTTACACTTAGTGGCATTTTTATGCATTTTCTGGAACTAACCTATTAACGAAGTGCCACAGTGCAAGTTCCCTGTTTTCTGCTATTTTTGTGTTTCAGAAGTGATACACAGGAAATATTCTCGGAATTGGACGAAACAAGTTCCTGAAGTCTTATTTTACCCGGAAGCTTCCAGAGATCCGAAGGAGAGTAGGAGGCGAGGGACCAGGGGCCCACACGCACAGGTGGCGCGGCCAGCCCCTGGCCCGCGCCACCCCCATGTGTGGCCGCCTGGCCCCTCTTCTGACATCGCCCCTTCGCCTATAAAGACAACCCGACGAGAAAAACCTAAGGACCCGATCAGTTTTCCAGAACACATCGCGATCCACCGCCGCCGTCGACCCGAAGATCGGGAGGGTCCAGAAGCTCTTCCCGGCACCCTGCCGGAGAGGGGAATCGCCACCGGAGGTCTCCTTCATCGCCATGCTTGCCTCCGGAGCGATGAGTGAGTAGTCTACCTTGGACTATGGGTCCATAGCAGTAGCTAGATGGTTGTCTTCTCCACTATGTGCTTCATGTTTAGATCTCATGAGCTGCCCTACATGATTGAGATCACCGTTATGTAATTCTACATGTTTGGTTTGTTGGGATCCGATGAATATTGGTGTTTATGATTAAGTTGCTGTACTGAATTATATCTTTTGTTATCTCTCTGTTGTTTATGATCTTGCATGCTCTCCGTTGTTAGTAGCTATCTTGGCCGAGTAGTTGCTAGTGACTCCAAGAGGGGGTATTTATGCTCGATAGTGGGTTCATGTCTCTATTTCACCTGGGGGAGTGACAGAAACCTCTAAGGTGGTAGATGTGCTATTGCTACTAGGGAGAAAACAACATTCATATGCTCAAGGGCATATGCTTTGTTTATATTACACACTTTGCTTAATGAAATTATCTGTTGTTCGCAACTTAATACTTGTGGAGTTCTCGGATTGATTCACCACAAGTGGATTATTAGTCATAGATGCAGTTGGATGGCGGTCTATGTATTTTGTTGTAATGCCCAGAGTAAATCTCATAGTGATCTTCTTGACATATCACGTTATCTTTATTCTATCAATTGCCCAACTGTAATTTGTTACCCAGCATGTGCTATTTTATCTATGGAGAGACACCACTAGTGAACTGTGGACCCTGGTCCTATTTCCATCATATTGCTATCACCTGTTTACTTTACTCGCACTGTTTACTTTACTCGCATACTTTTACTGTTTTCCACTCGATACACTCATAACCTTTGTTTCAAGCAAACCGGTGAGATTGACAACCTCATCGTAAGTTGGGAGCAAAGTATTTGTTTGTGTGTGTGCAGGTTCCACGTTGCAGCTAGCAAGCAAAGCTTGGACGAGGCGCCATATATAAGTTGTCCGCTGCTGTCGCAAACTAGCAAGCATCACCTTCAGTCGTCATTGTCTCTCCTCTCCAAGAACGATAAACCTTGGTTTCTAAACTGAGGGAAAACGAGCTGCTATACTCATAACACCTTCCTCTTGGGGTTCCCAACGGGCTGGTCATTCACCACGCATCACCTGCACACAACACAACCAAGTACTTTGTCCCAACTTACAGCGCGGTTGTCAATCTCACCGGTTTGCTCTAAACAAAGGATTGAGCGTATCGAGTGGTAAAAGATAGTGGTTTGCAAGAATGTAAATAAAACAAGTAAAAGGTAAATAGTAATAGCAATGTAAAAGAATGAACCGGGGTCCACAGTTCACTAGTGGTGTCTCTCCATAAGATAAATAACATGCTGGGTAAACAAATTACAGTTGGACAATTGATAGAATAAAGAAAACATACAAATGTCATGAGGATCACTATGAGATTCACTTGGGCATTACAACATAATACATAGACCGTAATCCAACTGCACCTATGACTAATAATCCACCCTCCGGATGTCATCTGAGCAACCATTGGGTATTAAGTTGCAAGCAACAGATTATTGCCTTAAGCAAAGTGTGTAATGTAAACAATACAAATGTCCTTGAAGACAAGATTGTTGTTTTATCCCTAGTAGTAACAGTACATCTACAACCTTAGAGGTTTCTGTCACTCCCCCAGATTACTAGAGGCATGAACCCACTATCGAGCATAAATACTCCTCCTTGGAGTCACTAGCATCTACTCGACTAAGATATCTACTAGCAACGGAGAGCATGCAAGATCATAAACAATATAGAGATAACATAAAGATCATAAATCAACAATTCAACTTGACATAGTACCAATATTCATTGGATCCCAACAAACACAACATGTAGAATTACACAACGATGATCTTGATCATGATAGGCAGCTCACAAGATCTAAACATGAAGCACATGGTGGAGATGACAAGCATCTAGCTACTGCTATAGATGCGTAGTCCAAGGTAGACTACTCACACATCACTTCAGAGGCAGCCATGGTGATGAAGAAGGCCTCTGGCAGTGATTCTCCTCTCCGGCAGGGTACCGGGAAGAGCTTCTAGACCCTCCCGATCTCGCATTGACGACAGCGGCGGCTTACAGTAGGTTTCGTGGAAAGTTGATTGAGTCTTTTAGGTTTTCCTGTCGAGGGGAATATATAGGCAGAAGGGCAGCATCAGGGAGTGGGCCAGGGGCCCACACCATGCCATGGCGCGGCCAGGGGGTGGCCCGCGCCATGGGGTGTTGCGGCCGCCCTCTGGTGCCCCTCCGTCTCTACTTTGGACTCCGTGATGCTCCGAGAAAAATAGGAATTTTGGCTTTTGTTTCGACCAATTCCGAGAATATTTCCTGTGTATCTTTTCTGAAATACAAAAACAGCAGAAACAGGGAACTGACACTGTGGCATCTTGGTAATAGGTTAGTTCTGGAAAATACATAAAAACGCCACGAAGAGTAACAAAACACAAAATAAATGGTGTATAAACAAGAATGGAGCAAAAAAAATATTGATACATTTGAGACGTATCAGACGACCACATGAAGATGTGGAACAAGGGGCTTTTTTGGCGGTTGGTGCAGCCACTGGAAACCAGCTGCGACCGTGGTGGTGCCAGCGAGGGGAAAAGGTGGAGGGTCGTGAGAGGCGTGGCAACACTGGGGAGGGGTGGGGAAATGCCTCGGTGCCTCCGTCGGCTGGGCCCGGGTCGGACAAGAGGCACACGCGGGAGGACGCGCGCGCTGTCCGGACCGACGCATTTCGAGCCCAAATCTGAGGCCGAAACGGGTGTGCATGACGCGTTTGGACATCGATGTATGTTTTGATCGAGCCACTGGGCCGAGTACTTTTTCCGCATGAATGCGTTCGAGGAAGCGCGGTGTCCATTTGGTTCGGGACCTTAGGGCATCTCCAGCGTGCCGACCCATTTTCATGTCCGAATCTGTCTAATTCGGTCCGTTTGGGTTGGCCCATGGACACAAAAATGGCAGACATCCATTTGCGTCGGGGGGTTAACCCAACGGTACCACCCTAAAAGACAAAAAAAACACTCTTCTTCTTCCTCCCAGCGCGCCTTCTCCCTGTTCCGCCGTCGCTTGCCTAGCCGTCATCGGCCCCTTCTCCCTGGCGCGCCGCTGCCGGTCCCTTCTCCCTGGCACTCTGCCACTGCTTGCCCAACCCACGAGGAAGACGGTGGCAGCCCCACCCCTGATGCTCGTCGACCGCGTCGAGCTCCGACCGAATTTCTCTGCACCGAATCGACCGCCGCCAGGAAGAGCACAGAGAGGAGCGGCGGCGTTGGGCACAGCGAGGATCTCGGCGGCTTCATGGGCGGCGGCTTCGTAGGCAGCATCGGGCACAGCGAGGAACTCAACGGCTTCGTGGGCGGCGTCAGGCATAGCGAGGAGCGGCGGCGACTTCGTGGGGGGGGGAGTGCACGCGGCTGGTAGGTGGCTTGGCGGCGGCGGATGGTGCAGTGCTGGGCGGCGGCCGATGCGGTGTGGGCGGGGTAGCGGCCGAAGTTTGGGAAAGGGGCCGATCGGATCTGGAGATGAAGGAGCTTGGGGGGGCGATGGTGCTTGTCGAGGAGAGGATGCTGTGAGAGAGGAAAAGAGAGGATTGGACAGCTAAGGCGGACATGCGGACATGCGTAGCTGTCCGGGACGACCCAAATGTCCTTTTAAAATGGGTCAAGTGCGGACAAATTATCTATTTAGGTATCCCAGGAAGCAGTTTTATCTATTTTTTTAATTCAGTGGACACGTTTAAACACGCATGTCCGTTTGGGTAGCCCCATGTTATGCACATGCTCGCGAAATTAAGGTGCATCCGTTGTCACGGCCTGACCGTGCAGAAAAGCTTAATTAAATTGCGTGCGCTACCGAGAACATGAGGGTGGTTAACTATTTAACGTGTCCTGGTCAGAAAGAATAATGATCGCATGTCCCAACCAGTCCTTTGGACCTACCTCAAATGAAATGTAAAAATATATTTATTGTGTCGATCACTGTATCGAGCACGTATAACCCGTGTTTACTCTGCTACACTTAGCAAAAAGAGCACGGAAAAATAAATATTTTTTACAACTGATAAATAAAAACAAACGGAGCCTGGCGTCATTCCAGGTCAGTAATAGTACTCCCTCCGTCAAGAATTACCCTGCATTCTGGATTTAGTTAAAGTCAAACTTTATAAACTTTAACTAAGCGTATAATAAAAAATATTAATATTAATAATATAAAATAATCATTATTAGAATTGTTATAAAATATATTTTCATATTACATGTATTTGGTTTCATAGTTATTGATAGTTTTACCAATATATTTGGTCAAAATTTAATTTTTTTGACTTTGACCAAACACAGAATGCAGGGTAATTCTTGACGAAGAGAGTACGGAGGTACGTTACCTAGCGGCGGCACCAACCACTAGCTCCAGAAACGCTGTCTTTTTTGGCATCTCTCAAGCCATGCACAGTGTAATTTGCGTGGACATGGATCGGTGCGCACCATATCAGGGACAGAGCTACAGTGTAGTCACCGGTGTCAAATGACGCTGACGCCTAACATGCAAATCCTTATAGCTATAGTGTATAAGCAAAAAATGACATCATTAAAAATTGTTGAAAGCTAGTGTTATAAGTTGCTTTGACCCAGTGTTCAATATTTCTAGCTCCGCCCCTGCCACACACAGCTACCGTTCAAAAAAAACACACACGCACACAGCTGATCGCAACAGTAGGGTTGATTCTTCAAATGTTTGCAATAAGAGCATCTCCATCCGCGCCCTTAAAATTGTGGCCGACGGATGTGCCGGCCGACTTGTTTTGGGAGCGTCGACATGTCATCTCAAGAAACTGGGGTCAGACTTCCACACCGGTGGCTCTAAAACGCCGGCTCCAAAAAATATTTCTTTACAAATCTAATTTAAATAACAATATCTATATATTTATGAAGTACAAATATTACATAATTTACACAAATAAATAGTTTCTTACAAACCTTATTCATATATAAAATTTAAATAGAAAAATTCAAATAGCAAATCACGCGTTTCCTTTGAGTGACCAAAGGTGCTCGACCAGATCAGCCCGAAGTCGATGATGTTTCTCGGTGTTGCGGATTTCTATATGCATGGCAAGGAAAGCAGAAAACTGAGCGGGCACCTGGTCATCAAGTTGTGCAAGAGGAGCTATGTAGTCGTATGCAAGATTATTATCTGGTTCAGCCCGCTCACTCAATAATCATGTTGTGCAAGATCACACAACAGTTCATGACCTCCCACATTTGAGATTCTGACCAAGTAAGAGCTAGGTACCTGACAACGACAAAACGCGCCTGAAGCACACCAAATGCCCGCTCGACATCCTTCCGAGCTGCCTCTTGACACTTTGCAAACCAAGATTGCTTCTCCAAAGTTGGTCCAAAAATTGTCTTCACAAATGTAGACCAAGATGGATAGATACCATCGGCGAGATAATACCCTTTGGTGTATGTGTTGTTGTTGATCTCAAAGTTAACCGGAGGATAATGTCCCTCAGTTAGTCTTGCAAACACAGGAGATCGCTGCAGTACATTGATGTCATTGTGTGTTCCCACCATTTCGAAGAAAGAATGCCAAATCCACAGGTCGTGATCTGTGACAGCTTCAAGGATCACACTGCATTCCCCATTGCGGCCTTTGTACAGCCCTGCCAAGCAAACGGATAATTCTTCCAAGCCCAATGCATGCAATCGATACTACCAAGCATACCTGGAAATCCTCTCGCTGCATTTGGTGCAAGGATTTGGGCAGTGTCTTCTTCAGTTGGTTATCTTAGATAGGTTGGACCAAACACTGCGACAACTGCCCGACAAAACTTGAGGACACCATCCGTAGATGTCGACTCAGCAATTCGTAGATAGTCCACTGAAGTATCCGGCGGAGCTCCATATGCAATGCACCATAGGGCGGCCATGCAATTCTGAACGGACGTGAACCCTCACTTTGCGGTGCAATCTTTCTTGTACTTGAAGTAGTCGTCGTACTCTCACGCCTTGCACAATCTTCATGAACAACTCCTTGTTCATCCTAAACCGCCGATGAAATTCCTTCGGTGCATTTATTACATTGTCTGCAAAATAGTCGGTGTATAGCAGTAGGGCGTCGGTGTCTTTGATGCGATTCTTGTTCGGCGCCTTCCCAGGGACCGAGCCGCCCCGGCGGGGAACGACGTTGTCTTTTGGCTGCTGGAGTTGCAGGAGGAGCACAAACCCCATATTCCAACGCTGTAGGTGGGCGGCGGCTTCACCTTCATCCTCTTGCAGCACCTCCATCATAAGCTCGTCGTCGCTATCCATAGCGGCCGGCGAGACAAACGGTCGAACACCTTGCGGGCGGGGTGGGGCGTCGCCTGCGAGTGCACTGTGGTACCCGCGGCGCAGGCGGCGGAAACCTAGCTAGACGGCGGTAGGGAAGCGCCGGAGGGCCAGAGAGCTTTTTTTGGGCCGGTGGAGGGGGAGGGGGAGCTAGATAGGGGTGCGTCGTCGCCGGCGGCGGCTGCTCCGAAGGGTGAGAGGAGGGGTGATGGGAGGTTTTGGGGGTTTGAGTTTGCCTGACAAGCGGACCTAGGGCTGTTTTCCAACGTGTCACACGATGTTGGCGCTCCCAATAGAATCCTGCCGCATAGAAACTGACACGGGAGCACCGACTGTTCATTTGGGATCCAACAGGCGCTGGCATGTTTTTAGCCTTGCCGATGATGCACCATTTTAACTTTCAGCCTAAAATCTAGATCGACCATATTTTGAGAAACATTTTAGAAACGTCAATGGAGATGCTCTAATAAACGATGGGCCGGCCGCCCGGAGCCGGGCAAGGTAGCAAATGAGGCGGGGCCTCATGCTGCCACAGGTGCATTCAAGCGCGACAGTAACCGTCACCAACTACATTAATTAAGGTACTCGTACGCAGGGCTGAGTGAGGCAGGCAGGCAGGGGCCACGTCCCATTCCTCTCTCATCCACCCAGCTGACCGCCACTTTAGTACGCACACACACTGTCACCATAATTAACTAGTAGACCCCACCCACTAACGACGTACGTGTACTTGCTGTCGTTGCCGGCAACAATGGCATGTGCTCGAGTGAACGATGCTCGCGTGCAGCGCACATCCCCTCTCCTCCGCCGCGGTTGCCGCTGGTGAGAGCAACATGAAGGATTCAAGGGTAGAGGAGGACAGGAGGAGTGATTTTTTGGTTCTTACATGCATATGCTCTTTCTTTTCAAAAATATATCTTTGTCACATTTAAACATGTCTAAAAAATTCACGTGTCTTCACATGTTAGGTGTGCATAAAGTTTTTCCATGAAAAAGTGACTTATTGTTTGGGCTCTGCAAAAAAGATTTTTTTTTTACAAAAACTGGAGGTCGAGGCCTAGCGTTAAATTAATAACATCACATTGGCGGAGGCATAAAGTTAGAAGGTGGAGACTCAAAATAAAAGTAAAAGAAAGGCCTTCGCAGAGGGAAGCTATGATTGCAAGTTTTATGAACCTCTAAATTTTTTGATATTTATTAGCTTTGAGCTCTCATTGACTCCATCATAGGCATCTTGAATGGTTAAAATTAATGCGAGTACAATTACGAAGCATATGCTTAACAAATCATAAGTTGAAAATATCGTGTCCCGTGAAGTATGAATACCCGAACCTCATGCTACTCGACTTAGGTCTTAAGCAAGTTCTTGTCATTGTAAGCATACATCTATTATCGAGAACCGCCAACGGGTACCTCTTACCTGATGACATGGAACAAGCCCACATCAAAATGACAAGACAAACAAACAATGAACACCTCGTCATCTCTTTTATTTACCATTGGTATAGCTTTTTATTGTGAGATACGTCGTCGAATGTCCACTATGGGCATGCTGTAAATTTTCACCAAGAATGATGCATGGCTTAGATTAGCAGCCCAGGCGTTTCTCTAACACATATACAAACTTCATGGGCTCACAAGATTCCAACTTATTTTATATCACAGGTATCCATAAACAAAAGATCACGATATCAACTAAATGAGAAAAAGTGCAATGTTGAAAGCTTGCCCCATGACAGCATGGCTGGGCTAACCTCCAACTTACAACTTGCAAGCATAACATTAACATAAGAGAGCCACAATGTCAAATTTATTAAAAGAAAGAAAAGTAAAGTGTGCCGTCAGGTTCGTGAGAGCTTTACTGACTAATTTTCACATAATACAAAAAGTTTAATTTGAAGGATAGATAAAAGCAAGAAGAAACTGCTTGGAATAGCAAATTGCTAATAGGTAGATATGGTGGACACATTGGAAAACTTGCTTTTTGGAAGTTGGATGCACGAGAAGTATTTCCTCTCAGTACAAAATGAAGGCTAGCAAAAGACTGGGAGCGACCAACTAACAGAGCAATAACGGCCATAATCATGCATAGTGACAAGGGTATAGATAATAGAGCCCGTTAGTTGAGTACCCCTGAGGCCCGTTAAGCTAGGCCCAAGTGTAATCCTAGTCAAAATACGAGTTCATGTCGTATATTGATATTGTAATCTGTGTCGGACCCCTCCCGTACCTTGAGACCTGGCCACCTATATATAGGGGCCAGGAGAGGACGGGGAGGGACAGATTCAGAGTAAGCCGAAGTTCACCCTACGTTTACTTTCGATACATGCCTTGTTTGGCTAATTTTACCTTCGAGTTCATCCGATTCCCTATTCTCCTGATCCTAAGTCCTTCATATTGGACATTTGTCGACTTAACCCTCGTCAATTGGCGCCGACCGTGGGGACTCTGGGTGTTGGGATCATGAATTTGATGGTTTTTTCGCTTTTAGCCAATAGCAATCCAGAAGTCGATGAAAATCAGAAGATGGAGTTGACGATCAGAAGTTTAAGCTTCTACATTGGACCTTCGGGTTCAACCCTCCTTTCGGATCCAGCGGAATCAGGTCTGTCGGCGAACAAAGCCAAGTCAACCACACTGTCTGGATCATCAGTGCGCTCTTCCAGCGAGGTAAACTCGCTGGTCAGCTTCGCAGCAACAGAAAACACGAAAAAGGAACTCGAAAAACTTGACGGAGCTCAGGCAGAACCCAACGGAGGAGTAGCAGCGGGTAAACCATACAACAGTCAAAAGGACCTCGCCTCCAAAAGTAGTGGCATCTCCAGGAGCGTACATCAACTATGCGTCATTATCACTGAAGCTGCAGAAGAGAACGGTCACAAAGATAATGCAGAAATCAACACGCAAGTCGACAAATCAAGGAGCAACGGTAAAAAGGAGAAGGAGAAAATTCATGTCTCCAACGGGGAGTGGAGAATTATCATGTCAGCTATCAACCATGGGACAGAAGTACCCGCCAAATCCAGAAGGGGAGTTTTAATGGGATATCAGTATGCATTGCATCAACACAGGAAAAAGTTAAGGAAGGAAAAAAGACAAGTTAAGGAGAAGCCAAGCAAACTACAGCATGTCAAGTGGAGCATATTGTGACAAATACAGCGTTGAACCAGAATCTAGCAGAGAAAGGCACAGAGTCCCAAAGCATAGCAGGAGAACAACAGTGTGGGCAAGAGAAGAAAGTCACGCAAAAAGCATAAGCAAGCACCCATCAGAGAACGAAGAGGATTTTGTGCAAGAAACACCAGAGGCAGCATTGGTAGCAGCACAAGCATATCTGCTAACCACACTACTGGAGCCTAGAGATCCGTGGGAGCACATGCATCAAGCCGCAATACGAAGCCTTGGGTTAGTAGAGGATAAGTTAAGGAAACACCCTCCAGAGGAAAAGGTGACATATCACAAAGAGAAGCAAAAAAGAAAATTTCAAGCGCCGACCCTCGCAAGACCAAGGAGGACGCAAGGAACATTATAACACAAGCAAGAGTAAACAACGCGCGTCATGCATAGAGAGAAGAAAACTATGAAGACGACAAAAAAGAGATGGGCGCGCTATGCTTTACCCGAAGGGTTCGCAGAATGCGGGTACCCAAAGGATTCAAATTACCGCACGATCAACAAAAGTATGATGGGTCACAAGAACCCACGCTGTGGTTATCAGACTACCTGCAAGAAGTGCAAATACTTGGAGGAACAAGAGCAACGGCAATGCAAAGCCTGCAGTTACACCTCACTGGCGCAGCACGGTTCTGGTTAAACACACTACCCAACGATTCTATCGGGAGTTGGGGAGAACTAGAGGACCAATTTGCAAGAAACTTTCGGTCAACATATAAACGCCCAGCATCGCTAGAAGAATTCAAGTCATGCGTGATAAGGAAGGATGAAACTTTTTGGTCCTATATACAGCGGTGGAGTATAATCAAAAATTCTGCAGAAGACGTCAGAAGACGTCTCCGATGAGAGGGCAGTCGATGCTTTTTCAGCTGGCCTTCGCCGTTCGGACCTCGTGGAAGAGCTAGGGAGAACAAAGCCTAAGACAGTATCCGAATTAATGGAAGTATCCAACAGATTTGCCGATGGAGAGGACGCATACAACAATAAAAGAAGGCGCTCGCCAGAAGTTGACAAAGTAAGCTGGCAAAGGCGAAGGTACCACAATGAAGATGGCCTCGCAAGGCGAAACCAGATAGCTGCAGGCTATGAGAGAAGAGATGAGGAAGGCTATGAAAGGAGGGATTTTCAGAAAGAAGGCAATCGTAGAACAGAGAAACCCAAGTACTCTAGCCCATCAGTAGAAGACATGCTTAGGGTCCCTTTTGCATCCATTACGCATACCTAGATGGGAAGAGAGTCTCTAATCACCAGATGAAGGACTGCAGAACATTTTTTAGGTTGCAAAATGCTATGGACCAAAACAAAGGAATACGTCGGGGAGGAAAAAATACAAGTCAATGATATCAAGTGCAGCGTCTAGCAAAACATCTGGAATCAAAAGTATACATATCTGCAATGATCCAACCAGTGCCGAAATTCTACAAAGAGCGGAAGATCATATCCAGACAAGTAAATATAGCAATATCATCACCACCAGCCACAACAGAGTACTTGAAGTGGTCCGATCAACCAGTCAGGTTCAGCAGAGCAGACCACCCAAGGAAAGTACCAAGGCCAGGGCACGTGCCCATGGTATTGAAGGCGCAAATAGGAGGATACGATGTTGGGCGAGTATTTATGGATGCAGGAAGCGGCATAAATTTAATATACGCAAGAACCCTAAAGGCAATGTGCATATCATTGGAAAGCCTAAAGCCCACGGATTGCTCTTTTCACGAAATAGTACCAGGAGGCACAAATTACCCCCTCGAGAGGATAGACGTCAATGTTTGCTTTGGCAATAGTAACAATTATCGCAGAGAAAAGTTAGAGTTCGAAGTCATGGACTGGCCTTCACAGTACCATGAAATCCTGTGGCGTCCAGCATTTGCAAAGTTCATGGCAGTACCTCATTATGCATATCTCACACTCAAAATCCCAGGACCTAAAGGAACAATTGCAGTTTAAGATAGCTTTGAAGTATCCAACACTTGTGACAAAGAATTTAACCGGCTGGCGCAAACCTTCGGCATGACAGCAGAATACGCAAGGCTGAAAGGCAAAACCGACCATAACGTGCTACCCTACGTGGGACGATCCCTGCCAGATCAGGCTTTTGATGCAACCCAAGACTCGAAGAAAATCCAGGTCCACCCTACGGATCCGAACAAGACCACCTCCATAGCAATAAACCTGGATCCCGCATAGGAAAGCACGCTCATCGAGTTCCTCCATGAGCGCTGGGAAATCTTTGCCTGGTGTCCTTCAGACATGCCAGGGGTTCCCAGGGAACTCATCGAGCATGCACTAAACATGGATCCCAAAGCAAAGCCAGTCAAGCAGCCATTGAGATGATTTGATGAACCCAAAAGGATATCTAATCCAGTTATTGTCCCCAAAAAAAACACAGACGTACAATGAATATGTGTTGACTACACGTCTCTCAACAAGCACTGTCCAAAGGATCCCTTTCCCCTAGCTCGCATTAATCAAATAATAGACTCAACATCAGGGTGTGCAAGGCTTTCCTTCCTGGACGCATATTCTGGCTACAACCAGATCAAATTGAAGAAAGAAGATGAGGAAAAAATAGCTTTTATCACACCATACGGCGTGTTCTGCTATCAAGTCATGCCTTTCGGTTTAAAAAACGCAGGAGCAACCTACCAGCGGATGATGCAAAACTGCCTTGAAAGTCAAATAGGATGCAACATTAAGTCTACATCGACGAACGTGGTCATCACCACAAGAAAAAAAGAGTCACTAATCAGTGATTTGGCAAAAACCTTCGACAACCTAAACAGGTACAAGCTCAAGCATAACCCGACAAAATGTTCCTTTGGAGTATCCGCAGGATAACTTCTAGGCTTCCTGATATCAGCAAGAGGAATAGAAGCCAACCCAGAGAAGATCCAAGCAATATTAACAATGGGAAAACCAACAAAGTTGCACGACATCCAGAAACTCATCGGGCGCATTGTATCGCTAAGTCGATTCATCGCACGATTGGGAGAAAAAGCGGTTCCTTTCTATGCACTCATGAAAAAATTAGACGACAAATTCGAGTGCACAAAAGAAGCAGATGCAGCCTTTGCACAACTAAAGAAAGTGCTCTCCAGACCACCAGTGTTGGTCGCACCAAATGAAAAAGAGCCGCTACTACTATACATTGCTGCAACACATCAAGTGGTAAGTATGGTATTAGTAGTTGAAAGAAGCGAAGAAGGAAAAGCTCATGGAGTACATAGGCCAGTGTATTTCCTCAGTGAAGTACTGTCCCCAACAAAGCAGAGGTACCCGCACTATCAGAAGCTCGCATACAGCGTATTCACAATAGCATGAAAGCTACGGCAGTATTTCGTGGTGCATCCAATCATAGTGGTCAACAAAGCACCACTATCCAATATATTGAACAACCCGTCAGCAACAGGATGTGTCTCCTATGGGGAATTGAATTGTCACCCCTCGACATCACGTACGAAAAGCGAAAGGCAATCAAATCCCAAGTATTACCAGACTTCACAGCAGAGTGGCTAGAGCTACAAAACACAGGGCCTCCAAATCTATCAAGTGTGTGGACAATGTACTTTGACGGGTCAAAAAGAATTCAAGGCACAGGAGCAGGAGTAGTTCTAATATCACCACAAGGCGACAAATTAAAGTATGTTTTAAGGATGAGTTTTCCTCAAGATTCCAACAATGAAGCCGAATACGAGGCTCTACTCCACAGAATGAGAATGGCCAAAGCATGCAGAGCAACTTGACTAAAAATATTCGGGGACTCGAATCTCGTCGTCCAACAAGTGATGAACCGATGTGACACCATCAGCGACAATATGATAGCATACATGAACCTATATTACTATCTCAAGGGAATGTTCGATGGATGCGAAGTTTTGCACGTCAGCAGAGCCAGCAACGAGGAAGTCGACAATTTAGCAAATATTGGGTCGCGGTGCCTGCCCGTACCACCAGGCGTATTTTGGGAAGAAATCATAGAAAGATCAATAAAGAACAACAAAACTTTGACTATAGAAGAACAAGGACAGCACCCAACAAAGGGCTCGGGGGCTGGCAAGTCTGTCATCGGAAGCACAACAGAACTAGAAGAAGTTATGATGATTGAAGAAGCCTAGATGCAGCCATATTTGGCATACATGATAAACAAAACACTACCCGAAGACACACTAGAAGCAAAATGGATAATATGACGATCCAAGGCTTTTGTCATGTTATAAGGGAAGCTGTACAAGAAAAGTATAACTGGCATTTTACAATGCTGCATCACTCCTCAGGAAGGACAAGAAATATTAAGGGATATCCACACAGGAGTATGCGGGCATCATGCTAGCAGCAGGGCTATTGCAGCAAAAGCTTTTCATGCAGGGTTCTGCTGGTTAACAGCCATAGAAGACGTGAAAAATATAGTCAGAAAGTGCGAAGCTTGTCAATAGTTCGCATCTCGACCACACGCGCCAGCAGCAGAGCTACAACTAATACCATTAGCATGGCCTTTCGCGCAATGGGCTCTCGACATGGTAGGAAAATTAAACAAGTCTTGGCCAGGAGGGCATGTCTACATGTTGGTGGCAGTAGACAAATTTACCAAATGGGTAGAAGCAGCCCCAGTAACAACCCAAGATTCCACAACAGCAATCAATTTCATCAAGTCTATAGTATTTCAATTTGGAGTGCCACACGGCATCATCACAGACAATGGGACAAACTTCACATCAAAAGAGTTCAAGAGTTACTGTGAAGGTATGGGAATCAAGTTGAAATTCGCATCGGTAGCACATCCAAAGAAAAAACGGGTAGGTGGAGAAAGCCAATGGCTTAATATGCAATGGGATAAAAAAGAGGCTGTTAGCACCCTTGGAGAAAGCCAAACCCGCTTGGGTAGACAAGCTACCCTCCGTGCTTTGGATCCTCCAAACAACACCCAATGCAGCTACCCAAGAAACTCCATTTTTTCTGGTCCATGGTGTAGAAGCCGTGCTTCCAGTCGAAATCACGCATGAGGCCCCAAGAATTGCGGCTTACAATGAAACAACTTCTACAGAAGCTCTACAAGATGACGTTGATGCACTCGACGAAGCAAGAGACCTAGCACTCACCAGAGCTACGCAATACCAGCAAAATCTACGAAACTACCATAGTAGTCGAGTTCGTCCACAATCTTTCATGGTAGGAGATTTAGTTTTGCGACTAAAGCAAGACAGTCATAGTAAACTAGAGTCCCCATGAATGGGACCTTACATCATGACAGAAGTAATACCAGATGGAGCTTATCAACTACAAGACAAGAAAATGGGGAAAGATGAGAGCAACCCTTGGAATACAGAGCAGCTACAGCGGTTCTATGCGTAGAAGGAGTACAGCGACAAGAAACCTTTGAGTCATGACCCTCTGAACCCAGAACATGAGGCCACGGGTCGGGTTCTTTGGGTCAACTCGACAATATGTATGAGCATTTTTTTCTATTTTTTCCACCCGGGGGCTCCGACCCTCAAGTCATATGAAATAAAGTAAACAAATTGTTGAGATCCAGTATTCGTGATTATCTGCGAAATATTGAAAGGTTGTTCATGACCCAATATTCGACAACATAAGCATGGTTTCAGATAACCCGATAATACATCAAAAGCATACCTCAGAATGATGATTCGTTCCCATGGTCTATTAATAGAGATGGCACAATATAAAATTCATCACGACTACTTATTACAGATAACATGCAAAGGATAACCAGAACAAGAGATTACATGAAAGGAGTATCTAATGAAAGTGCACTTTAGCTTCGTACTCCTCCTGGCACTAAGTACAATCGTAGATCTTCACATCAAACTTTGACATACCACAGTGGTAGTCGAAGGTCATGAAGAAACCTTGATGGAGGTCATGGTCTTCTGCAAAGTGAGACCAGCCACCCTTGAAGTACATCTTGCCGTCTCCATCGTACCAGACTTCCACTTCATAAGGAGTTCGTCCTCCAGAGTGTTCATGAAGAACTGCTTCCCGCAGCTCCCGTCCATCCATGAACTTGGTGAACTTCAGCGGTACCCGCTGAATTTCACGGGATTGGGCGCCGGCGATGCAGAAGAAGGAGTACATTTTGGGCGGAGGAGGAGGAGAAGCATTATGTGCCAGATCACTCGGACCTGGTGCAGCGGATGAAACCATGGGCTTATACTTACTTCCCACAGGGCGGCCAGGGCACCGCTTCACAGGAGCGGACGGTGAGGCTACCGCAGCAGGATCCTTGGACTTATTCTTACTGCCACGAGGGCGGCTGTGACCTTGCTTTTCCACCAGATCACCGATGTTCAGATGCGATCCACCTCCATCAGCCATGGAGACAAGTGCTGGGAGGAAAAACCCTAGATGAGATGAGGAAGAGGAAGATGATGCGGTGGAGGAAGATAGTAACAAAAGAATTAGGGTTTTTCCCTAAGCCAACGTGCTTTATTTATAAGCAAACCTTAATGGGCCTTTACAAATCAAAGGTCCAAGTACATCTATGGGCTTTTATACTTAGCCCCGAGCAGAAGATAAAAACAACAACAGAATAACAAGAGCAAAGACACATAGGGAAAAACATATATAGTATGGACGAATGAAGTACATAGATATGTCAAGGATCAAACCGCACTACGTCATAGACTCAGGGGCTCATATCATCAGAAAGAGCAAGAATAATATTTAAAGCACAATTGTACCAAGACTATCGCAGGAGGTAAGTTACTAGGCGACAATATTATATTTTTTGAGCCTATACCCGAAAACTTTTGGTTATAGCCTCGGGGGATACTCTCATCAGGAGCGCTGACCGCGCACTCAATAAAATCGAAAAGCAATTTTGAGAAAGAATTCGACAACGAGAAATGAAGAAATTGGAGACTGTGATCGACTACAAGAATCTACCTATAGCCTAGGAGGATACTTATTTCAAGAGCACTATTTTGCGCCTGATGGCAATGGACTACTTCAAAGAAAAATATAACAAGTGCAATCGACTACATTTAGTCGACAAAAAAGTTCGACTTCATTATCGACAAAATACAGATCGCTTACTCCTATCGGGAGCCCTATTTTTTAACTCGAATATCTTGTATATTCCAACAGTCAAACAAGGTTGCGACATATAATTCTCGAGCTGCGTCATCGTGACAAAATTTGAATGCCATGATTGAAACATATCGTGAAGGTAAGACCCCGGGATCTGTCCTATGTGGCCTGGTATACGCACACAAATGCGCTCTGCTAGTAATTATTCGTGTCTACGATGCGAAGAAAATCCTGGTGGACGCACTGGGTATCCTGAGAACCACTGGGACTCATTCTTTATAAGTCCTAAATGTGGCAAAAGAATGGGTTTGACCAGTTTCCCGGATTCAAGTCCAAGGAGATTGAATCTGAAGTAGGTGACAAGTATCTGTTCCGATAGTTAACTGACCTCTTGATCCATCAGAGTTGTCAGGCTTGTTCATCAAAACCCCTTGCGAGATAATATAATGAATGTCGTTTATTTTTTAGTACAGGAAGAATAAGAAGTCGAAAGATTGATCAAGTCAAAGATTTAAAGATTTGAAGATTTGAGATTCAACCCGAATCTGCAATTCTGTTAGAATCTCGGGGGCTACTGACAAGGGTATAGATAATAGAGCCCGTTAGTTGAGTACCCCTGAGGCCCATTAAGCTAGGCCCAAGTGTAATCCTAGAATAAATACGAGTTCATGTCATATATCGATATTGTAATCTGTGTCGGACCCCTCTCATACCTTGAGACCTGGCCACCTATATATAGGGGCTAGGAGAGGACGGGGAGGGACATATTGAGAGTAAGCCGAAGTTCACCCTACATTTACTTTTGATACACGCCTTGTTTGGCTGATTTTACCTTTGAGTTCATCCAACGCCCTATTCCCCCGATCCTAAGTCCTTCATATTGGACATTGGTCAAGTTAACCCTCGTCACATAGCGACAAAACATCATTAACCAAAGCATAAAGTGGTATCACAAGTCAAAAACCAAATGATCATAGAGGCTAAAGTGGTATCACAAGTCAAAATAACATCAAGCATGACATGCAAAAGTCTAAGCCACAGTCTAAACAAGCTCCCATTTGTACCACTATAGGCATGAAACTTTTTTCTCTTTTCCAACACCATTTAATCTTTTTGAAACCACTCTTTGAGATGAAAACCAACATAGACCAGTGGCCTAAAAGCACCTTGATACAAAGATATAACAAGATCTGAACAAAAATCAAGGCGAAAAATGAAAGCTAAACGCAGTTCTAGAAAAAGAGAACACTCGTTGAACGATAAGAGTGAAAACTAGAGTGTTCTTGGCAATAAAAAATGAAGCATGTCTTCTCCAAAAGAAATTTGTTGGGGTCGAACCATTTATTGCAGCAAACAAAACAAAATAAAACTGAAAGCGAAAGTATAGACGCTCCAAGAAAAATGCATAGTACATGAAGCAATAAAAATATAGTGTCTTGAAAGGTGACCTGATTTTTACCGATGAAGAAGGGGTGCCTCGGGGGCATCCCCAAGTTTGACGCTTATACCTCTTGGATATTTCTTGGGGTGACATGGGCATCCCCAAGCTTGAGCTTTTGTCCGTACTTCATCTCCTTTCCCTACACTTGAAAACTTCCTTCATACAAAACTTCACACAATTCTATTAGCAATATTAGTGTAAGCATGATAGTAAATCTACTCTTTTGGTTCAGTTTCAAACTCAAATATACCATCCATTAAAGCATAAGCTTCTGTAGCAATTTCCTCAAAAGTTCCATGATCAAAAGAACTCAAAAATAAAGCGATCGATAGGCAAACACAAATAGTGGCAGAATCTATCAAAATAGAACAGCTGACAAAGATCAAATTTTTTGAGGACCTTCTGTTGCTCAAATTGAAATGTGCAAAACTAATGAAAGTTTGGAAATAACCTGGGGCATGCGCACAAGAAATTTCAGATCAAAAAGATATTCTGAGAATTTTCATGAATTTTTAAGGTGCAGCATAGAAATCTGATTTTTAAACCAGCAACTTCCCCAAATCTTATCTCCCTCAACTTAGAGGTTCACAAAAACGAAATAAAAATGATAAGGAGAGGTCATTACAGTAGTAATAACTTCCAAGACTCAAATAAAAGAAAAATTACTGAAAATAAAACATTGGGTTATCTCCCAAGAGTGTTTTTCTTTAACGCCTTTGAGCTAGGCGCAGAAAGTGGAAATCAAGTAATATCAAGTGATGAAGCATCAAGTTTATAATTTGCTCTAAGAATAGTGTCAAAAAGTAATTTCTTTCTCTTTCTAGGAAAGTGTTCCATACCTTTCTTGAGTGGGAATTGATATTTAATGGTGCCTTCCTTCATATCAATGATGGCACCAATAGTTCTAAGAAAAGGTCTTCCCAAAATAATAGGACATGAAGCATTGCATTCAACATCCAAAACAAGAAAATCAACAGGAACAAGGTTATTGTTAACCATAATAAGAACATCATTAATCCTTCCCAAAGGTTTCTTTCTAGCAACATCAGCAAGATGAACATCAAAATAACAATTTTCAAGCGGTGGTAAACCAAGCATATCATAAATCTTTCTAGGCATAATAGAAATGCTTGCACCAAGATCACATAAAGCATGACAATCAAAACCATTAACATTCATATCAATGATGAGCTCCCAACCATCTTCTAACTTCTTGGGAATAGAAACCTTTTGTTTCAACTTTTCTTCCCTAATTTTCATAAGAGCATTTGTAATATGCTTTGTAAAAGCAACATTCATAGAACTAGCATGAGGACTTAAAGAAAGATTTTGCAAGAACAAAATAACTTCAGATATATTGCAACCATCAATATCAAAATCATTAAAAGAGGTAGAGCTATTGTCTTCCATACTCCAAAAAATTTCAGCACTTTTTGTAGAAAAAGTTGTTGCAGTTTTGGGCTTTTTTGCACAAGGAGTAGGAGTTTTCTCTACACCAATCAAAGTAAGAGGGTTGCTAGCATTTGAAACAACATCACTAGAGGTGGTAATAGTACAAACCTTCATCTTTATAGCCATCTCATCTTCTCTTTCCCACCTAGCATGCAATTCTGCTAACATCCTAACATTTTCATCAATTCTAACCTGGATGGCATTCAAAGTCTTGCTTTCTTTCACATCATGAGGCAAAACTTTTAGTTTCAGAAGTTCAACATCAAGACCAAGGCTATCAACTTTAGAAGCAAGAATATCAATTTTACCCAACTTTTCCTCAACAGACTTATTGAAAGTAGTTTGCTTACCGATGAAGTCCTTGAGCATGACCTCAAGCTCGGAGGGCGCGCCCCTAGTGTTGTTGGATGAATTACCATAAGAGTTACCATAACCATTACCATTGGTAGAAAGATATGGCCTATAATTGTTGCTAGCAAAATTGTTCCTATAAGCACTATTGTTGAAATTATTTATTTCTAATGAAGTTCACATCAACATGCTCTTCTTGAGCAACCAATGAGGCTAAAGGAACATTATTAGGATCAACATGAATGCTATCATTATCAAGCATAGCCATAATAGTATCAATCTTATTACTCAAGGAAGAGGTTTCCTCAACAGAATTTACCTTCTTACCTTGTGGAGTTCTCTCGGCATGCCACTCAGAAATATTTACCATCATATAATCAACAAGCTTTGTTGCGACGCCCAAGGTGATGGACATAAAAGTGCCTCCAGCAGCTGAATCCAAAAGATTTCTTGAAGAAAAATTTAGTCCTGCATAAAAGGTTTGGATAATCATCCAAGTAGTCAGTCCATGAGTGGGACAATTCTTTATCATAAATTTCATTCTTTCCCAAGCTTGAGCAACATGTTCATTATCAAACTGTCTAAACTTCATAATATCACTTTGCAAAGCTATAATCATAGCAGGAGGATAGTATTTTCCAATAAAAGTATCCTTACACTTATCCCAAGAATCAATACTATTTCTAGGCAAAGATAGCAACCAATCCTTAGCTCTTCCTCTTAAAGAGAAAGGAAACAAATTAAGCTTAATAATATCACCATCTACATCCTTATACTTCTGCATCTCACATAGCTCAGAAAAATTGTTGAGATGAGCTGCAACATCATCAGTACTAGCACCAGAAAATTGCTCTTTCATAACAAGATTCAACAAAGCAGGTTTGATCTCATACAAATTTGCCTCAGGAGCAGGTGGCGTAATACGAGTGCAGATAAAATCATTGTTTTTGGTGCTAGTAAAATCACACAACTTGGTGTTCTCAGGAGTACCCATTCTAGCAAAACTAAAAGCAGGCAAGTAAAAATAACAACTATAAAGGAACTAATATTTTTGTATTTTTGATAAAAATATGCAAGTAAAAATAAAATAAAGCAAAAACAATAACAAAGTAAAAGGTTGGAAGTGAGAGAATCCCCTTGCAGAAATCTTCTTTCTCCCCGGCAACGGCGCCAGAAAACTTGTTGGTGGTGCAGTGTTGATATAGGAATATTATAGATAACCGCCCAGTTGGAAAACCCCAAGGGAAGGTTATGATGAGCACAGCAGCAAGTCTTCCCTCAGTTGTGAAACCAAGGTTTATCGAACCAGTAGGAGAAAGAACCAAACTTCAGAAGGTCGATGCCCGCTATCTTTGCAACAACCCCGAACAATGGCGCCAGGAACTTGTCCAAGGTGTAGCTTTACACCAGCAGCAACATGGAACCTGTACAACACTACCAAGTACTTTGTCCCAACTCACAGTGAGGTTGGCAACATCACCGGTTTGCTATAAACAAAGGATTAAGCATATCGAGTGGTAAAAGATAGCAGTTTGCAAGAATGTAAATAAAGCACCTAAAAGGTAAACAGTAATAGCAATGTAAAAGAATGGATCTGGGTCCACAGTTTACTAGTGGTGTCTCTCCATTAAATAAATCACAACATGCTGGGTAAACAAATTACAGTTGGGCAATTGATAGAATAAAGCAAGCGTACAAATATCATGAGGATCACTATAAGATTCACTTGGGCATTACAACATAATAGATAGAACATAATCCAACTACATCTATGACTAATAATCCACCCTCCGGATGTCGTCCTAGCAACCATTGGGTATTAAGTTGCAAGCAACAGATTATCGCCTTAAGCAAAGTGTGTAATGTAAACAATACGAATTTTCTTGAACACAAGATTGTTGTTTTCTCCCTAGTAGTAACAGCACATCTATAACCTTAGAGGATTCTGTCACTCCCCCAGATTACTAGAGGCATGAACCCACTATCGAGCATAAATACCTCCTCTTGGAGTCACTAGTATCTACTCGACCAAGATATCTACTAGCAACGGAGAGCATGCAAGATCATAAACAACATAGAGATAACATAAAGATCATAAATCAACAATTCAACTTGACAAGTACCAATATTCATCGGATCCCAACAAACACAACATGTAGAATTACACAATGATGATCTTGATCATGATAGGAAGCTCACAAGATCTAAACATGAAGCACAAGGTGGAGATGACAACCATCTAGCTACTGCTATGGACCCGTAGTCCAAGGTAGACTACTCACACATCACTTCGGAGTGACCATGGTGATGAAGAAGGCCTTCGGCGGTGATTCCCCACTCTGGCAGGGTGCCGGGAAGAGCTTCTGGACCCTCCCAATCTCACATCGATGACGGCGGCGGCTTGCTGTAGGTTTTGTGGAAAATTGATTGGTCCCCTTAGGTTTTCCCATCGAGGGGATTATATAGTCGGAAGGGCGGTGTCAGGAGGTGGGCCAGGGTCCCACACCCATGCCATGGCCCGGCCAGGGGTGGCCCGCACCATGGTGTGGTGCAGCCGCCCTCTGGTGCCCCTCCGTATCATCTTTGGACTTCGTCTCGTGTCAGGAAAAATAGGAATTCTGGCTTTTGTTTCATCTAATTCCGAGAATATTTCATGTGTAGCTTTTCTGAAACACAAAAACAGCAAAAACAGGGAACTTGCACTGTGGCATCTCGTTAATAGGTTAGTTATATAAAATGCATAAAAACGCCACGAAGTGTAACAAATCACAAAGCAAATGGTGTATAAACAAGCATGGATCATCAAAAATTATAGATACGTTTGAGACGTATCAGTTTGCGCACCTTTTAAGTCCTCTCTCACCTTCTCCCGTAGCCCATAGCTTAAGTTTGCTACTTAGCCGGAGTACTCCGCCACGGTAGGGTTCCCTGGAGCATGCTCCGGTGACCATTTCTTGGTGGCATTGGTGCAGATAGGTCTGTCTTATTGTTTCGGTTCAAATGGATCCAGTTGGATGTCCGCGGGAGCCCTCTGGCGTCACGGCGTCGTCGCCGGTGACGAGGTCAACCACCAGTCCACGATTGACTTGGTCTTCACCCGCGTGGATGCTGACATGGTGCAGGCCCACATATCAGTCACTGTGGCTAGGTCTAGTCGCGTAGGAAAGGTATTTAGTGATTTTGTAAAAAATCCAAGAAATGTTCCAAACTTTGGGAAATTATAGCAAATTCATTTTAAATCAGAAAAATACATATAATATACCAAAATGATCCTAAAAATAAAATCTATCTATTTATGTGATAAAATTTCACACTTTTATTTAATAACTTTGAGTGAAAATTTAAAACATGTTTAAGTAAGAATTTCAAATATAAAATTACACCAAATTTAAAAATCAAATATTTCTTACAAATAGAAAACACATATTTGTGCAATTAAACAACCCTATTGTGATTATTAGTTCATTATTATAGAATCTTACTTTAAACTTTTACTAGTACCTTAAAACCATTAAACTATAGTTTTGCAATGCTAAAATTGAGGAATTATTCCGAACTCTAAAATCTTGTTTCACCAATGTTCCTTAAGACTCATATTTGATCATTAGTAGTTGTTAACTCAATTTTTGAAATAATGATCCAACCCCTAGAAAATAGTGATAAAAGGAAAACATTACTTGTTAATCACTTCTAAATTCTTGAAAAGAATATTTGATAACTAAAAATGAGTTTCAAGACTTAATGTCCATCATAAAACATGTTCTTCAAAGGTTATTCTTTTAAGATACCTTCGAAATAAACACCCAACCATTTCCTTTTAGCTTTAAATAAAACCCTAAGCTCCATTAAGATTGTTGTCAACCCTAAAATTGTTTGTGTATTGTTATATGATATGATCTACTTCAACATCCCATGCCATGATCAACTAAATGGTTGCTAATCATATGATACAACTTAAAATTGCTACCTTCATGTCTGCATCTTAATCATCATTCTCTTGTAGTAGAATGATGATAAAACCCTAAAACAATAGCTCTTATTTAAGTCTTGTTCTTCTAATAGCATATGATAGTGAGTTAACCTAAAACCCTTAACCACCTTGTATGTGTAAGTGAGCTTAAAAGTGCAACACATCATAAAGAATTGACCGTAACTCAATAATAACAAATCATTGGGGTTAGGTTAAGGTTCGAGTGATGCATATCATATATTATGCATATCATGATGCAGGTTTCTAACATTATCCCTACCAGATGATGATTGCTATTTCAGAATTGGGATTTCTTTCATATCGAAGACCTTGACTCGCATAATCTTGCAGTCAAAAAGGCAAGTTCACTCTTGCTCATGCCTTTGATTATCTTTATCAAATTACTTGCAAATATATACCTCTAGTATTACTATTGTATTTAAAATAAAAAAGGGTCTATTTTCATAATTAATATGAAGTAGTGGTTTCAATCGAAATGGTTGTTGCCCTAGGATGATGGGCAATGGGACCATGGTATGCTATATGTGGTTGGTGGAGGTCCCACTGCAACTGGAATGTTCACCTAGGACTAATAACAAAGGTCACCAATAATTCTAGCATTGTAAATAATGGTCAACCATAAGATCTGGAATGGGATGGAGAAGTCAGTTGTATCTTTTCCCTCTTGCACGCCAACGGATCAGTAGCAGAGGGTTGTCCTGCCTGGGCTACTATAAAGTATAGGGGGGATGTGGGATTCCCGCCGGTCTACCTATGGTATAGAGGAGGGCAAACTAGCTAAGTGGTCTATGATGGATTGTAAGGGTCACCCAGAATGGTCTACCCATAATGTATTGGTGTGGGCACGGCGGGGTCAAGAACGGTCTGACTATGTGGTGGATCCCAGAGTGTAAAGGTGCGGACCGGTGTGCCAAACAGTCTACATATGTGGTATAGGTGCGGGTGGACTTACAAAAGGGTGGGTTTGCAGGGTCGCTGAGAAGAACAGTGATTGGCTTGGATCATTGACTAGGCCCCACACAAAGAAACTATGGACGAGCATGCAACTCGGATATACAGCAAGGCTTTGATATCTTGTGGGTACAAGTGACCACCTCTGCAGAGTGTAAGAAAGTATCTGGATACTCCCTATTCTGGGAAGGAGCTATGAACGCGGCAGGAAATGAGCCAATCGAAGCTCTAGTCAACCTGTGAAGATTGATGGACATAGCTTTCAGAATAAAAGCAACCTCTTGAAGAAATGTTTAGGAAAACTTGCATTGCTGAATGACTCTTTGGTCTAAGGCTATAGATAGT
This sequence comes from Dactylis glomerata, assembly GCA_007115705.1. Lineage (NCBI taxonomy): Eukaryota > Viridiplantae > Streptophyta > Magnoliopsida > Poales > Poaceae > Dactylis > Dactylis glomerata. The sequence continues at coordinate 3,911,968 of QXEO01000528.1, read as the reverse complement.
GCATAAAACACCTTATTTCCCCTATGAACTTGGTGGGTAATGCTCGTTACTCACCCCACTCTCTCTTAACCCTTGCTTAGATTGGAGGCAACACAAGGAGGCAACCTCGAGACACTAAAGATGAAGATCACTACAAGAAATGTGTTGACTAGCGACGCTCAAAATTCATCACAAAATTGTCATAATGGTTGATCTATGACGATTTTATGACAAAAAATCGATCGTCAAAAACGGGGCGTCGTTGATGATCGAACATGATGAATTCACCGAGATCGTCATAACCGTCTATGACAATATTGGACCGTCATAACGCTTATGACGATTCAGTATCGTCATGGGCAATTTGAGGAGGCCACATCAGTAATCCGACGGGGCATACGCGTGGCAGGAAGCCACATCAGCAATCCAACGTGGAAAACAGATGGCATACACGTGGCAGACATGTAAATCAAAATCAGCCCAATCCATTTCAGTGATCTATATGGGCCAAGCCCAATAAGTCTAGCCTTTTTTACCTAGGCCTTAGCCTTCTTTTTGTCAATATCTCTATTGGGCCGTATAGCTTTTTTACATCCTTTTCTATTTTCTAGTCAATTTTTTACTAGGCTGATCCCACCTGTCAGTTCTTAATTTTTGTACTGGTCCCACTCGTCAGTTCGTATTTTCATACTGGTTCCACTGGTTAGGTATTTTTTTTAACAATTTGACAACAATTAAATACCAGATAAGAAACGAAGAATAGATAAAATTATTTTTACAAGGATAACAAAATTTCCAGACACATATATACAATATATACAAGGCTGGAACTGAATTTAGCCAAATATGTAAATCCACCGCATGACCATATCCTACAGCAAGCATGTATTATCCATCAATAGTAGAAGCAAAGCATGTACTTCTAGCCAACTAAATGCAATATCACAGAACCCAAAGCATGTCCTAGCTGACGAAATGCAATATCACAGAACCCAAAGTATGTCCTTCTATAGACGACCAAACTTGGCTCGCAACCTCCAGATCCGTGACAGGGATCTCTGTCCTCCACAAAGCCATAGCAACCTGCATGTGGCTTCAAGCTTCTTCAAATTTCTCCAAACTGTGAAAACAGACAAAATTTATTTAGTTCACCAAATAAAATTGTTTGAAATAAAGGCACATCAGAGAATACAACATGTCATCGTCTATATAATGGGCTATTTAATTTGCAAAAAGTCTGCAGTGTAAGAACAATGATACGACTACATGACTACATGCAATAGCTTCCCTAGATTGATGTCCTTACCCAAGGACTTTTATCTCGCTACAACGAGAACACAAGACCAGTAGGTAACAAATGCTAATTTAATTCAGGTGCAAAAGGAGAACTCATCAGACTAGTGTATAAGAAACTGTTTATGTACTTGTAAACTCTAATAAATGACGAACTAGAAATAATCATGATGCACGTAGTGGAACTTACCAGTCTTGAAATAAAAAAGTCTGACAATGTTGCGATAGCATTGACATCTAACCGGAGAAACCAAGAAAAAGAGCTTGACTTATGCATCTTTTGGAACCGTGCTTACAATGCAGACAACTACAGAATACAGCACCTTAGAACTTGCATAGACGATACAGTTTTAACTTTTTCTTGCATTAGAAAATTTGCAAATCTTCTTACAAACTGAGAAAAATAGCATGGAAATAACTGGAAACATATGCAAAGAGGGAAAAAGAAACCTCTTGATCTAACAATGTGGTCTGTCGTAGTCAGATACATGTCCATCTTAGAAACCTGAAACAACATGACAAAAATGATACATAAAGAGCTACCCTCCTTGCCCAAATCATGGAGCATGACAAAATACAATCTCTGATAGACTAGACCGTACCAAATCGAAGAACGTCAGCTTGTCCTTGTTCACCAAGGCCGCAAGAGCATCCACACTTGCAGACTGTACATATACATCCTCCTACAGGTGCAACAATGTAATGCTTCTCAGTGGTCGAATAACACCAAGACACAACAACAGTAATACAACTAGACTGTATTCCTTAAGGTATCAGCAAGTGCAACAATGTTTTAACTAGTTAGCATGCCTTAAGGTATCAGCATTTAATATTAGCAAGACAATGAATCCTATGGATAGACCAAAGACTTATCTAATCCAGAGAAGACAGTGGTGCTTCCTAAGCAGCGCTGTTAGCTCGAACTGAGAATCCGGTGCCATTGCCGGGGTTGACGCACTCCAGCAAGAACTCCATTGGGTCTGTGAGAACAACCAAGCGAGGTAAGAGTGAATAAGCATCAAGGATGATGCTACTGTAGATCAAACCAAGTTAAACAAGGGCTAATTAAATATTAGCATGAAAAAATTACACCATGGTGAACCATATGGATTCAAGCAACTGGTGAATTGTACATAAAATATGGTATCACAGGAGAGTAAGACAAATAGATTCATATTGTAAGGAAAAGATGACTACATTCTCAGGTGGATGCTTAATAAGCAATTTAAGACCTATCAGCAACAATATTAAAGCCATAGAACTATATAGTCCTAATCAGGATATCACAGGAGAGTAAGACTCTAGATTTCTTATCACGCTAGAAAACTAGAAACTAGAGACGGCTCCTAACAAGCACACATCGAATGAAATTACAGTACTGCCTCAAGACGAACTAGTCACACAAAAATGAGAAAACTAGGCATTTCTGTTATCTTTTCTTGACCTGTTATCTACTATATGTGTAACGGCAAGGTGGTTAACTCACAGCCAGTACTAGTATAAGAATGCACACAGGACAGGAGCAATAATGCATGGGCCAGACAAGCAGCAACACAGAAATGGATTCTCTGAAGAAAACACCTAGCAAAAAGAGTAGAGCATATGGTCACGTTTTACTAGCTAGCTAATGTAGTAGCAACCGAGTCGTTCCTTGATTAATAGTTAACTAGAAATCCTGGATTAATAGTGCACTGGCAGGCTGTCCAGATCAGGGACCTGCAACCACTGGCAGTCGTTTTCTACATGGATTAGAAACGTTTTCACCTTAATTTGTCTATGTTGGATTTATTGCACAAAAAAGAGCTGGAACAGTACATTTCAGCAAGTTAAAAGAAGCTATCACATTGTTTGGTTCAGATTACAAGGAATTCAATGATCAGGTATTAGTACGCAGGGCAGGGATTAATAGTTGCTCATTACAGATCGCCAGAAGGTCAACTGACCATTACAGATCGTAATTCATGAAACTGAATAAGCAAGACTGAATTTCATATTTAATGGAACCCTTTATTCATAATTTAGATTGACTCATTTTAAGGGATTAATAGTTGCTCATTACCATGAGTTAAGACAGTAAACAAATAGCAGCTGACTATCGAGCCTAATGGCTAAAGGATATGCAGCGTGCGAAATCTCTAGGTGTAGCCCTTACTCTGTTAACAAGCTGCAAACGAAGTTTAAGCAAACGCGCTTCAAACAAACTTTAAGCAAACGTGCTGCTCCGAGCAAATCACGATCCAAGACCAATTTGTGACATTTGCCCCCTAATTATACGATCCAAGACAAATTCCGAGCAAATCACGATCCAAGATTTTAGTAACAATCAGTAACAATTCAGGTTGGGCACTTTGGCCTGACGTACCTAGGTCAGATGGGCTGGGATCTGACAGCTCGTCGTCAGTGAGTACGACCTCCACATCCTACTCGCCGTTGATGCTGCCAGAGTCCTGGACGGCGGCGAAACATCGGGTCGAGGTGGAGCCTGTTCTTCTCGAGGAGGGAGCCGCTCTGAAGGAACATCTTGAGCGGCACTGGCATCCGAGTTGACTTCCTCGTTCGCCTGCGGGAATGAATCATCGATCTGTTGTTACAAGACTGGCATGGACACTCTGGACTGAGGAGATAAGGTAGAGTAGCGAGGGGAACTCACTATGGTTGACTTGCAGCGAGTACGGAGCAGCGGCGGCAACCGAGGACGAAGGATTCCTCCTGCGCAGCAAGCTTGGGTCGTCGGGCGGGGCTGGAGGATCTCAGCCGAAGCTGGCGGAGGGGTGGCGTGTGATGTGGATCTGGGTGGCAGCTAGAAGGGCTGCGGAAATGGGGGCAGGCGAAGGAGCTCACGTCGGGAGTGGTGGCGGGGGAGGCTAAAAGAGGGTGGAGGGCGCGGAGGTTGGGGTCGGAGTCGGGGGAGGGTGGAGGCGGCCGATGGGGATAAGGGAAGAAAAGGAGTGGGCTAGGGTTTCACACTGTATTGTGTTTTCTCTGACAAACGAGGGGCGTCGGATGGTTTGATCCACGGTTCAGATGGTCCGGTAGGCCGATTCCTAGGAGGCTTGATCTGGCTATATGATTGGCTGGAAAGATGCTAGTAGGATAAGATGACCCCATATTGTGCACATGTGTGCATCTTGGAAAGGCAAACAATATTGATTTAGAAAGTTTTAATTTTCCTTGGATAAAACATTCATTTTTCATTTTCTTTGTGCAAAAAATGGGTTTTTTTGTTAAGCGTCTACCACAAATATGTTATAAAAATGGACCTATAAAATTTAAAATGATATTATACCATATTTTATGCATAATTCACCATTTGTTTGAATGAAAAAAGTTTTATAGCCTTTCCTCAAAAAATTGACAAATATCTGCCGATTCAGCTGAAAGCGGGTCAAATTTGAACTACATATGCTTCGTAGTTTGCTCATGTTTTTTTAAAAATTATTTTTAGGTACACAAGTATATATTTCATCAGAGATCCATCAAGTGTTTGGCAAGATTCTATCCCAACCTAGGAGCGGTCACGCCCGCCGTTTTGGTCGCATTTTGAAGTCGGCATAAGAAATTCAAAAAAATCACAAAAATACAAATCCTTCGTGTTGTGTCATGTTATGTGACCTAGTTTCCATGAAAAATAATAAACTTTGAATATTGCAACTATTTTGAAAAAATGTTCACAAAAAGAGCTATCTCGTACGAAGTTCTATGGCTTTCAAGCCAAATGAGATAGTTATGGCCACAACCACGGCATAGTTTGTTCAACTGAACCCATATTATGCACATGTGTGTATCTTGGGATGACAAACAATGTTGATTTAGAAAGTTTTAATTTTCGTTGCACAAAAAATTCATTTTTCATTTTCTTAGTGCAAAAAATGAGTTTTTTGTGAAGCGTCTACCAAAAGTATGTTACAAAAATAGAACAACCAAATTTTAAATTATATTATACCATATTTTAGGCACAATTCACCAGTTGTTTGCATGGAAAATGTTTTCTAGCCACCCCTCAAAAAATAGACAAATATCTGTCGTTTCAGTTGGAAGCGGGTCAAATTTGAACTACAGGTACTTCATAGTTTGCTCATGTTTTTCTACAAAAATCATTTTTAGGTACACAAGTATCTATTTCATCAGAGATCCATCAAGTGTTTGGCAAGATTCTATCCCAACCTAGGAGCGGTCACGCCCACCGTTTTGGTCGCATTTTGAAGTCGGCATAAGAAATTCAAAAAAAATCATAAAAATACAAATCCTTCGTGTTGTGTCATGTTATGTGACCTAGTTGCCATGAAAAATAATAAACTTTGAATATTGCAATTATTTTGAAAAAATGTTCACAAAAATAGCTATCTCGTACGAAGTTCTATGGCTTTCAAGCCAAATGAGGTAGTTATGGCCACAACCACGGTATAGTTTGTTCAACTGAACCCATATTGTGCATATGTGTGTATCTTGGGATGACAAACAATGTTGATTTGGGAAGTTTTAATTTCTGTTGCACAAAAAATTCATTTTTTATTTTCTTAATGCAAAAAATGAGTTTTTTGTGAAGCGTCTACCAAAAGTATGTTACAAAAATAGAACAACCAAATTTTAAGTTATATTATACCATATTTTATGCACAATTCACCGGTTGTTTGCATGGAAAAGGTTTTCTAGTCACCCCTAAAAAAATAGACAAATATCTGTCGTTTCAGCTGGAAGCGGGTCAAATTTGAACTACAGGTACTTCATAGTTTGCTCATGTTTTTCTACAAAAATCATTTTTAGGTACACAAGTATCTATTTCATCAGAGATCCATCAAGTGTTTGGCAAGATTCTATCACAATCTAGGAGCGGTCACGCCCACCGTTTTGGTCGCATTTTGAAGTCAGCATAGGAAATTCAAAAAAAATCATAAAAATACAAATCCTTCGTGTTGTGTCATGTTATGTGACCTAGTTTCCATGAAAAATAATAAACTTTGAATATTGCAATTATTTTGAAAAAAATTTCACAAAAAGAGCTATCTCGTACGAAGTTCTATGGCCTTCAAGCCAAATGAGGTAGTTATGGCCACAACCACGGCATAGTTTGTTCAACTGAACCCATATTGTGCACATGTGTGTATCTTGGGATGACAAACAATGTTCATTTTGGGTGTTTTCCTTTTTGTTGCATAAAAAGTTCATATTTTATTTCTCGGGTGTTAAAAAAGGGTTTGTTTCTAAAGGTAGTACAAAAAATACATATTAAAACTGTACCTCCACAATTTTCTAAAATATTATACATCATTTCAAGTAAAAACCACCAACTGGTTGTGTGTCCAAAGATTTTCATCCACCTCTCATGAAAAAGACAAACTTTTGTTGATTCAGCAGGAAATCAGACAAATTTGAACTACAACTACATGATAGTTTGCTCATGGTTTTTTGCAAAAATACTTTTAAAGTTCAAAATTAGCTATTTCATCATAGATCTAGTAATATTTTTGCAATATTCAACATCTAGCTAAGAAGGGTCATGCACACCATTTTCATCGCATTTTAAATACACCATAATGGCATTTTAGTGATTAAATTTTATTTTCTAGATTTTTTTTGTAGATAAAAAGATTTAATATTATTATATATGTCATAAAAAGAATTTACAAAGTTGGTTTGAATTCATTTGGCCTTATCTTAAATCTTCTTCAAATCATTTGTATTAAAATCTTAAAAGAAATAGAAAAAATGAAGAGAAAAAACATTACCGGGCTCCTTAGTGGCCCAGTAATAGAGTGGCCCAGTCCAATTTACCGAGATGGTTACTGATAAATAGAGTGTAGCATGACCTTGTATCACGAGGTTGTCTCTAGCTCGGTGGTTAGGTGGGTACCGCGGGTGTGTTGAGGGCGTGGGTTCGATTCCTTGCTCCGGCGTAATATTTTGCCTCATTTGTTTCTCAAGGTGGCTGTCTCGTCAGTCCATGGGACCCACCTGTCAACCCATGGGGCCACCCTGTCAGCTTGTGGGACCCGTTTGTCAGCCTATGGGGCTGCCCATTAGTCTATGGGACCCGCTTGTCAGTCTATGGGGCAGCCCTGTCGGCCTGTGGGACCTGCTTCTCAGCCCATGGGACCGCCCTGTCAGTCTATGGGGCCGCCCCATCAGCCCATGGGACTCGCCTGTCAGCCCGTGGGGCCGCCCCGTCAACCTGTGGGACTGCTTATCAGCTTCTTTGGACCCGATAGTCAGTTCCATTAGACCCGCTGGTGGGACCCCATGTCATAGGGTAACACGAGTCAACCAAAAATCTAATTGATATATAGGCTCCATATGTAATACTAAAATTTGCTAATTTAAATAGCCACATAGACATCACATGTAGCTGAATTGATGAGGTGTCAGTCCAGTCATCCTATTTTATTAAAAGAAATGATGAGAGGAGCGTTATGACGATCTATTTTCGTCGTAAGCGGCTCCGAATAAGGTCTCGGACTGTAGGAGATAGGTTATGACGATTTGGTGCTCATTGGATCATGATGTTTCTAGTTCAAATCATCGTAATTTTTAGGGCTGGTGGCCTTCCCAAATAGCCCATGACGATCTAGTACAAAATCGTCACTACTTTATGACACTTTTCTCTAGGGTCATGATGAAAATGTCACTAGTCAACACATTTCTTGTAGTGGATGAAGACCTCTATAAATGTCAGAACTGTCAGTGGAGTCAACGACTATGCCAAGCTTGGAGGAAAACTAGAATAGGAATAGAAGGGAACCAATTCCCTAATCCCAGAACCTAAGTAGTTAGGGTACTTCTGTGGTTTGAGTAGTAAGCCCACTTCATTATTTCTATCTCTAGTTTAGCCTTCACTTGTTTTACTTCTCGATTGTAGTCGCTAGGACTAAACCTCTACCTATTAAGAAGGTTCTGAAGCTCTTCTGTATGATGATATTGTAATCCTATAGAAACACCTTGGACCTGCGATGTTTTTGTTGTACCACTCTGATCGATGTAATACTAGTGAGACGGTGTTTTATTGGTGTTATATCAACAACTTGCTTACTACACATGCAGTGGTATGCTGGGTCACCACATTCCAACAAACGGTTAGACAAATCTAGTCAAATTACCCTGCATCTTTTTGGATATCTCTAAATTCCGTATTTTTAAAATTATTCAAAAACTGTGCAAAATTTTAAAAAACTTAAAACTCAAAAATTTGCGCCCGCTATATATCTATCCAATGCCATATTATTTGCATCATTCTGACAAATGATTGTGAAAATTTGCTGAAATTACTGTCCACATGTTTTTGAATAGATTTGAATTGCAGTATTTTCAAAATTGTTTAGAAATCTTGATGAATTTGAAAAAACATGTAGAGATAACAAAGTTGCTCAATTTTAGTAGCTTTCTGACGGTATATCATTTGTATTATTCTGATTTGTGGTTCGGAAAATAAGTTGAAAATATGTTTCGGACGTGTTTTTGAAGGTTTCCGATTTTCTAAATTAAACTTAAACCAATGGATATTTGAAAAAAGTTACAAGTTGAAAAAGTTGCAGATTTTTTGTAGCTTTCCAATGGTATCTCATTTGCATAATTCCGAGAAACGGTTTAGAAATTTCAAGAAAATAACTACGTTGATACAAATAAGCAGTTCAAAATTTGCAAACGAACAGTATGACTCGGTCATATCAAGCAGTACAAATGTGTGTCGTAAGCAGTACAGAATATATATATAATATTATTCTATCATTAATGATAGAATAGTCTCCACGTATATATAGTATTAATGATTCTTAGTGTATTGTAAGACTATTGGAATGAAAAAGTCTACTAATTGTATCAATGACTGATGTTATGGATCAAGATCACCAAATATAATATCCAAAGGCACTACATTATAAGTTCTTCTAGTTAAGCGAGCCAAATTGCAAATGATTCATAATTTGTAATTTGACAATTGCAAAACGGAAGGCACATATGATAATTCTTCGTAACAACGATTGCATGTTTGACAATCGCAAAACGGAAGGCAAACATGATATATTGACCTACCTACAAAAGAATGGTAGTGCATGTTAGGTACTCAAAAGAATTTTGCTTGTAAAATCACGCCTGTCATAATTGGTTGCTCAATACATCTAGAAATATTCGAGCTGCAAATGATCCCACTTCAAAACAATCATTAAATACATTAATTAATTAGAAGAATTTTGAAATCATTTTCTCAGTCAATTTACGCAATCTAAATTGTGTAAAACATGCTACTGATATTTCACTAAAAAATTATTTCTGCAACATGGCCAGACTTTCTTATATGTTGCTCCATTATATGGTCTTTGATCTGTTAATCTCAAGTAACGACATGGGTTCCAAAATAATAATTATTTGCATGGGCCAGATCAAACTATCCACAATTATTATGTTCCTTAAGGTCAAGATAGTACATGTATGTCCTAAGTTTAAAATTGTCCAGATCAACTAGTAATATCCGTAACTACATGACCTATCAAAACCTGTTAATGAATGGCATGACCACCTATTGATTGGTCACAATATGTACTACATATTTGGTACACAAATAATATCACCCATATGGCTGTGAATTCTAGATCTACCTGCACAAAAGTAACAGTTGCATGTTAGGTGGTCATAATAATCCTGTTTGTAATTGACACATATTTGATCATGGAATAAATGCAGATAATGGATTTCTAATATACAGATCATCCAAATCAAAAGTTTCAGGACTTTCTAATTCTTACAACAAATTTTCACAAACTTAAGTACATGTGATCCCTATCAAAATTTAGTTGCCAAATACAAATCATCCAAGTTTTTGTATTTCATGAAAAAAATGCTAAATGTAAAAATTGGTACAAAGACATGTGTGCACATAGGGATATACATATTTATTTGCTGACTTTGATGAAATATTTGATACAGAATTATGAGTATTCATTTCTCCAATGCTAGTTGTAGCACTTAATTGTGGAAAACTTAATTTTACATGAGTAGAGACCACATGAACAGTGTAGTAAATTATTATGACCTTTGTAATTTCCAACATTAGTCAGCAATGTATGAGAACAAGTGCCAAGCCTTAAACTACTAACATGACAATCATTCAACCATTGTCAGAAATCTAATGTAGATCTCAAATCTAAAGATCTCTTTGTCGATACTCAGTAACCATGTTATCTTGTTGTCTATACAAACAATAATTCCCTTCACCATTGGATTTCAGTCCCCAAGTGTTATGCATGTAGGGTATGTCTAATTTAAGTTCCATTATTGAGAGTAAGTATGACCCGTTCTTATCGATGATGGGCTGAATTACCAATATATCTCATCTCCATCTGTTGGTTTAGGATAGTAAAAGAAGTTAAACACTCTATTTTTTAGTATATTGAAAAGGGTTATCCCTCATTGCTCTCCACCTTTTCACCATCTCTCATTAAGCCAAATAATATTATTTGTGAATTTGTACACAATTCGTGAGGACTGAGGAGAACACCATCTTAATTCTTGTAACATCATCCAATCTTATACATTAGATTATAAATAAATTTGAATCCACTATTATAAATACCAAGAATCTCTAAGATACTATATATTAGGGTGGTAGCCTTAGAGCTTTAGTGCTAATAGAGGTAGTGAGGTCTTTGAGAGGTTATGTAGTACCAAGTTAATAATATGAAGGTTGATAGAATACTATATTTTTCATACGTTTAATTTGTAATTTGTATGTTTTACTATATAGATCTTAATCAACACAGCCTGTTGTCATCATTAAGAATTCTACTAGTCCATTTGAGAAAAATATCACACTCCCTAGTGGCAATGACTCTTAGTCTAGTTTAAGACTATTGGCATGATAAATCCTACTATTTTATCACAAACTCATATTTATAGATCAAAATCAGAAAATAAAACATCTAAAGGCACTGCACATGAACAATGCTTTTAGTTAGGCGAGCCAAATTGCAAATATTTCATAATATAAAATATGATAATCACAAAACAAAAAAACACATGATAATTCTTCGTAGCAACGATTGCATATTTGAGGAAATCTCAATTCTACCAGTGAATTATGTCATCATGAAATTCTTTGCGTAAGATCATGCATGTTGTAATCGGTTGGTTAATACATAGAAATATTCAACTTGCAGATGATGCCACAACAAATCCATCATTCACATATGTCGGACCCCGGGTTCTAAGCTATACAAAGATGTTATGTGTATTAGTCACGCTAGCAATAAGTGATACTGGGGTTACCACTCCCAGGCCGGAACACCATCGGTAGGCAGGCCGGAACACCATCGGCACTACACATGTCAAAGCGTCGTGATACTAACCATACCAAGACTGCATAACAGAGAGCTCGAGAGCCTTAAACCCCTCTCGTGTACTTTATATCCATACACGCATGATGCACGAGATGGGTAATCACAACTAGTAACACAACAGTGACTCTACGACTCAAAGTAATAGTTCAACTCTTAGCAGAGTAAAAATCCAACTTATTACAAGCAGAGGTCAGTGACCAACATTACAACAAGCAACGAAAAGCAAATTATGTTATGCTACATAACAAGATAGCAAATGGCCTAAGAGGCCTTGAACATAACTGACGTCCCAACCCGTAGATCTCAGGCTGCTGCCTGGGAACCCAAACTAGTAGCCAAAGTCGATATCGGTATAGAAACCACCTTCGTTTGCCTGCGGCGGTCTCTTCTGTGGAAAAACAACATTAAACAAGGGTGAGTACGAGGGTGTACTCAGCAAGCTTGACCTTCTACACTATATGATGGCATCAAGGTCTTTGGGTGTAGCTCTTTGCATAAAGAAAGTTTTCTTTGAGAAAATGACACAAGGCAAGGACTACTCAGAATTTGTAAAGGGGATAAGAGAGCGTCTTGATAACTCTTTTGATCATGGAGCAACCACCAATTAATAACCTTCAGAACCCACTCATCTCATATCACCCCCTCGACCCCGAGGAAGTGATCCAGAGTCTCACTCTTAAGTTCACACTTTTAAGATTAGGTTCATGTTGTCTATGATCTAGTATCTTTCTACAAGTCATCCATAACCGTGGACATGGCTTTTCCAAAAGATTTAACCCTGCAGGGGTGCACAACTTTACCCACACGTGACTACCATCTCCATTAGCCACATAACGTCATTCCGTGAGATGCTGGTGGAGTGGTGATCACCTACAACCTTTACCTCATGTCGACCTATTCCATGAGCCACACCAAAAGGTCTAAGTCCGCCATCGAAAGACGGCAGTTCTCCGATGTGGAACCGCTTGTTGCATGGCGAGATTGGTTTGTTAGAGGAATCCACCTCAAGCAATCTCGGCTGTGTCCCTGTATGTATGCACCTCTTTGCAAATGTTTGACACACCCATGCGTAAGCCAAATGGTAAGCCCGAACTAGGTAGCTCATGGATAAGTCTAAGCAAGTTAGTCAGTCAACAAGAGTCCCATTCCTCCACGTGTGGTTGTATGCTCATCTTGGATCAAGAGACAAGAACTCGGGTCCTAGGGCGGCAGGAATGAGTCAAATAACCACAACTCGCATGGCGGCTCATCCAGGCTATTGTCAAGTTTTACCAACTCTCCATAATTACCAAAACAAACTATCATGCTAGATTCATATATAAGTTCAACCCAGATACTGGAATTGCAACAATAAGTACTATGCATGGCTAAGCATAGAATAGTAAATTTCTGATGACACAAACGCAGAACCTAGTCATGCTAGGAGCAATGGATCATGGATATATAGTTGACAATAGCAGGGCATGCATCAGAATAGGTTACTCTATGTTCCGGTAAAAGACAATTGAACGCATGCAGATATGGTGGAGGCTCAAAACATTTGTAAATCATAGGATTAGAAATGCATCAAAAGGGATTATGCTTGCCTTGTCCTTCAATATAGTTGTACTAAATAGTTTTGGCGTTGATCTCGGACACGGTCTCGGATTCTACCAAGAAGAAGAACACCGGAAATTAAATAACACATTCAATACAAATGCATCGATGCGCAATCAAGCATGATGATATGACATGTTTAAGATGCTCAAAATAAACCCTATGACATAAAGAACAAGTTAAGAGGGGTTCGGATGCTTTAGGGTAGCAACCCGACAAAACCTAAATCGAAATAAGGGTTTTGATTAGTTCTTCTATTTAGACAGGGGTTAAAGTTGTCTAAACTTACATGAATTTGACATAAACATGTAGAGCATGCTTTTCTGAGCATTTTGATATATTATACACATTTTTTGATAAACAGATAATTAAATATGCGTTTTACAAGTTTTGGTATTTTTCTAAAATTTCCTGGAATAAAAAACAAGTTACAGAATCTTTTTACACCGGGGTTGTCTTGACCCTTTGCGGCTGACAGAGGGGCCCGGGGTCCACCCGACAGGCCACACTGGACCAGGTTTGACCTGGTCAGTAGGCTGACCGGGACTGTCATGGGAATTTGGAGACAGTAGCCATGGGGAGGCTTATCGGAGGGGCTCGACGTTGGTGACGATGGGTCCGGCTCGGGATTGTGCCAACAGAGACACCTCGGTTTACCCAGGTTCAGGGCCCTCCCGGTTGGAGGTAAACCCCTACTTCCTGCCTGCTTCGTATTGATTTGGTAGTAGCGATTACAGTGCTCCTTGAGCTGTTCGGCTAGAGGAGGAAGAAGAAGACCGGATCTCCCTATGCTAAGGGTCCAGACCCCCTTATATAGATGGGGGCCTGGTTACAGGTTTTGGTGGCGATTCGGCCGGCTGCCGGCTCCTCGGCGGCGGCGTCCTTGGCCTCATCCTCCTGACCCTGCTCTGGCAAAGACACTTTATAAAGTGCCTTTCCCCCGGACTGGCATCTGGAGGGCATATCCCCTCTCCTCTGCCTCGGATCCCATCGTGGGGAAGGGTCTTCGACCTCTCATTGGTTGGACGTGGTCGTGGCGCTCGTCACTCCTGTCCTGCGCCCCTGGCGATCTTGTTGGGGCCGTTCTGCTTTTGGCTAGACAGCTGTTGGGGAGTTCTGTCTCCATCGCCCGGCTCCAGCTCTCCTCGGTGGAGTCGCCAGCCGGCTGCTGGCGCAGCCGTCCCTTCGGGTGGAGCTGGTCTTCTCGTGCTGGAGCCATGGGGACTCCTGGGACGCCAGTCGGCATATTGCCTGGCTCGTGGTGCACCCCCTAAGTCATCCCCCCGACACTAGCCCCCGAAACTGGCGAAGTCTCATGGGCTAGCATGGGGCTTCGGCGGGTTCTTCTTTTCGCCGAAGTCTTGCTTGTCCTTGTCGAAGTCCCAGGATTTCCGGTCCGGCTTGGTCGCTCTGGTCGTCGAGGTTGGGCCTTGTGGAGTTTCTCCGGCCGTCTCGGGACGAACCGGCTCCGGTGGTGGCCCGGCTGGTGACCGCGAGCCGGCATGCCACTTCCTGGGAACTTGTTCTGCTTCGAAACTCGCTCCCACACGGCGGCTGGCGCAGCGCGCCAGTGTCCGGTCTAGTCGTTTTGACCCTTCGGCAGCCACAATGATTTCGGCGGACGTCACATGACGAGACGGGGCGGGCTTCAGCGTCGTGTCCCATCGAGATGCCGCGCATGCGATTAAATCGCATTAAACCGGCTCAGCTTTTCGTGCCCCGCCAGCCCTTAAATCCTGGAGCCCTTGAGGGTTTTCTTCACTCCCGAGCGTCTCCACTCCTTCTTCCCCAACAAACCGTCGCCTCCGCTTCTCCCACCGCGATCTTGATGTCGTCACTCGGGACGTCCAGCGGGGTCGGGGCCGGAGCCGGTGAGGGGCCGGGTGAGCACGAGCGTGGTCGTCCACTTGGAGGTCCAGCGGCGACGCCGCCGTTGCCTCGGAAGCGCGGCCGCCCGCAAGGCAGCCGGAACAAGAAGACCCTGGCCGCGCTCGCGGCAGCAGCCGGCACCGCGGCCGCCTCCCGACCTCTCGGGATTGGCCGCCCCTCCAACATTGTCGCGACCCCTGGCGGGATCGTGGCTACGGCTGCCGACGGCGCCGTGGCTCCCGCGGCCGCGACCTCTGTCGCTGGCCCCACCGAGATGCCCCTGCAGGCGGCAGCGGCCCTCGTCGGCGCCGCGATGGCGTTTGGGGCTGCGCCTCCGGGCCTCGTCGGCCTGGACGTCGGTGGCTCCTCCAGCGCGGCCGCCGGGAAGGTGCGAAAGGCGCCGCCGTGGCCGCCCACCAGGCAGTGGCTTTCCTATGTCCCGGTGCATGTGTTTGCCACCGCCTTGGCGCCCCTGCTGGCTGGGAGTGATGAGCGTCTTCCGCTCCCTGCCAGCTTCATCGGCACCATGGGGAAGAATCCCCCGACGAGCTTCATGATCGAGGACAGTAGCGGCGGGCAGCCGCTGTATGACGTCGAGGTCCTTCATGACGGGAAGGGGAAGAGCTACCTCACCGGGGGATGGGGGCGATTCTTCCACGACTATGGCCTGGAGCGGGGGTGGTATCTTATCCTGACCCACCGCGCCGGGTCGCACATCCTCTGCGTCCGCATCATCGACGGCTCCGGCTGCGCCCGTGCCTATTCCCCTTGGCCATGATCGGCGAGCCGCCCCGAAGCTTCCCTCTCAGCGACGCCGTCGTCAACAGGAGTCTAGGGGTTAGGTGGGGGAGTCCTTTTGCTGCTCTGGCCCTTAGCGTGGCCCTTATTATGTAACCTCCAGCCGTATGGCTAAGAACCTCTTTAGTTTCATGCAAATCTTTACTTGCTTTTCATCGCTTGCTGTGAATGTCTTTCTTCGCTGTGTGCCTTTGCCATCGAGCAAATGTCTCCCGCTCGATGCCGTTGTGATGCGATTTTGTAGATAGGGATTACGATAGCCATCGTCCTGCGCAACCGCTCCGGGCGTGCTCCTCCGGCTTCAGTGCGGAGGGAACGGAGCTTCTGCTTGCCGGTTCCGGGGGGAACGGACCTGCCCCGGCTCGGCGGGGTTGAGGCAGAGACTGAGTCTAGTACCGGCTCGGGCGAGGTCGAAGCCAGCACGTTTCTTTTCCTGAGCCTTCGCGCGTCCCCAGCCACGATTGGAGTGGATCTCCCCTTTTCCGGCTATAGCCATCGCTTTGCAAGTGTTAAGTTTTGACTTCGTTGCTCGTTTGCTGATCGTGTCGCAGCGCCAGCTGAACGGACGGCTGGCGAGGTACTGGAGCCGGCCTGCTTCTGAGGGCCGATTCCCTTTCCCCCTAGCCCCCGAGTTTTAGGGTAGCTGGACTGATAGCTAGCTCAGAACTAAAATTTCGCGAACGATGCCGACGCCAAGCGAGGTAGCTCTAGCTTTGAACCTCTTGGGCATGGCTTCTCAGCCCAAACATCGAGAGCCTGTGACTATCAACTATTCGCTAGTTTTGCCTTTGCCCGGTTCCCTCAACCTTTTCCTTAATCTTCCCACCCTTCGGCCCTTCTACCCCCAACCGGTAGCCTGGTGCCGGTTGGTCTCCCTTGGGCTGGCAGCCGAATGCCGGCCTAGGGTGGGAGCGTGCCACGGAGTGAGAAGTAGTACTTCAGTCTGTTAGGCCCCCGACTCGTGCTAACCAATGCTTAGTTAACAGACACTGCCCCTAACACCTGGTTGAGCAGTTCTTCTATCGTCTGCGGTTCTGCTCTGTGGCTTTCCCCCGTATGTGATCTGCCGGCTCCTATCCATCCGGCTGCGCGGAGCCGGAAGGTGGAGGTTGGGCTCGAGACCTTCTTCATACGTAGTACTCATCCGGCTGGCGAGGGATCGATTTTTTCGGGGCTGCCGGCTGTGGCTCGGTGCCTGGAGCCGGCTGCCGGTCAAGTGAATAACGCAGGAAGCAAAACATACACGAAGTGTTTTCCTCGGAGCCGGCCGTAACTAGCCATTCTATTTTCCTTTATTCATTGACACGTTTTTCGGGGTACAAGCTTTTGCCTTAGCAGAAGAAAGGTCTTAGGAGACTGACATTCCAGGGACGCTCGGTCTCCTTGTCAGAGTTATCTGCCTTGTTCTTTCTGGGCTCTTGTGCGTCGATGAGGTAGTATGCCCCATTGCCCAGCACCCGGCTGACAATGAATGGTCCCTCCCAGGGAGGAGACAGCTTGTGCATGCCTTTAGTGCTTTGGACCAGCCGGAGTACGAGATCACCTTCGCGAAACGCGAGCGGGCGAATTTTTCGGCTGTGGTATCGTCGCAGCTGCTGCTGGTAGAGTGCTGATCTAGCCAGAGCCTGCTCTCGAGCCTCCTCGAGGAGGTCGACGCCATCTTCGCGAGCTTCTTTTGCTTGCTCCTCCGTGTACTGATAACTCTGGGCGCGTCAAACTCGATGTCCGTGGGCGGCACCGCTTCTGCTCCATAGGCTAGGAAGAAAGGTGTGAAGCCAACAGAGCGGTTTGGAGTGGTGCGCAGGCTCCAAAGCACTGAGGGTAGCTCTTCGACCCAACAGCCGGCTGAGCGCTCGAGAGGCTCGACCAGTCTTGGTTTGATGCCGGCCAGGATCAGCCCATTTGCCTTTTCCACCTGTCCATTTGACTGAGGGTGCGCTACTGACGCCAAGTCCAGCCGGATGCCCTTCTGACCACAATAATCAGCGAAGACTCCCTTCGCGAAGTTTGTCCCATTGTCGGTGATGATGCTATGGGGAACTCCATATCTCGTGATGATCTCGTTGAAGAACTTGATCGTGGACGAACCATCGAGTTTTTTGATTGGCTTGGCCTCGATCCACTTGGTGAACTTGTCCACAGCAACCAGCAGATGCGTCAAGCCCCCGGGTGCGGTATTGAATGGCCCCACCATGTCCAGGCCCCAGACCGCGAACGGCCAGGTGAGCGGGATGGTCTTGAGGGCTACCGCTGGAGTGTTTCTGTGCTTGGAGAAGCGCTGGCAGCCATTGCACTGCTTCACCAGCTGCTCCGCATTCTGCTTGGCCGTCGGCCAATAGAAACCATGGCGAAAGGCCTTGGCCACCAAGGCTCTGGAAGATGCGTGATGCCCGCACTCCCCTTGGTGTATTTCTCTTAGCAGCTCTGTCCCTTCTTCCAGCTCGATGCACTTCTGGTAGACGCCTAACACGCTGCGCTTGTACAGCTCGCTGTTAATGATGGTGTATGCCCCAGCTCGACGCTGAATTTGCCTGGCTTCCGCTTTGTCTTGCGGCAGGTCCCCAGTAATGAGGTAGTTGGAGAATGGCTCCGCCCAGGAAGGTATCTCCCGTATGTGGAAAACACTGGCGACCAAAGGGTCAGCAGCCTCCGGGTCCGTCGTTGAGCCGGCTTCGCTTGATTGTCTGGCTGGGGGAGCGGGCGTGGAGCCGGCAGTCCCCTTGTCCTTCGCCGAGCCGGCCGCGCTGGGCTGTCCGGCTGCCTCCTTCAGCCCCGAGATGGTAGCCCCCGGGTCCGGCGGCGGTACCTGGACCGGGGCAGGGTCTCCAGGCACATAGATGGATATGGACTCCGGTGAAGGTTTGATAGACGGCTTGTGGATGATCTCCAGGGACACCCCGGCTGGGACATCCTGCTTGGTGGAGCCGATCTTGGACAGCCGGTCTGCTTCCTCGTTGTTTGCTCTGGGGACATGGTGGAACTCGCAGCCCTCGAAGAATCCGCTGAGCTGCTGCATGTAGAAGCGATAGGAGGCCATGTTGGCATCCTTGGCGTTCCAATCCCCTGAGACCTGGTGCGTTACCAGGTCAGAGTCTCCGAAGCAAAGAATCCTGTTGATTCCAATCAGCTTGGCCATCTTGAGCCCATGCACCAGGGCTTCGTACTCGGCGACGTTGTTCGACGCACGAAAGTGCATCTGCAGCACGTACTGCAGCTTGTCTCCCTTGGGAGAGGTGAGGACGACGCCGGCTCCTAAGCCCCCGAGTAGCTTGGAGCCATCGAAGTGCATGCACCAGTGGGTGGAGTCCGGAGCCGGCGGCAGGTACTGGTGCTCTCCCCAGTCAGCGAAGAAATCCGCAATGACCTGCGACTTGATCGTCATTCTGGGCTTGTGCTGAATAGTATGAGCTGCGAGCTCGATCGCCCATTTGGCCACTCTTCCCGACGCATCCTTGCACCCGATGATCTCCGAGAGCGGAGTGGTGCTCACCACCGTGATTGGGTGCTCCTCAAAGTAATGCTTCAGCTTCTTGGCCGCCATGTACACGCCGTACGCGACCTTCTGGTAGTGCGGGTAGTTCTGCTTGGAGAGAGTGAGCACCTCGCTCAAGTAGTACACCGGGCGCTGGACCGGCAACTCTTTGCATTCCTCAGTGCGCTCCACCATGATCACCACGCTGATGACGTGTGGGGTTGCTGCGATGTAGAGCAGCATTGGCTCCCGAGGAGCCGGCGCTGCCAGGATTGGTGCGGTGGACAAGGCTCGCTTGAGGTCATTGAAGGCGTCGTCGGCGCGCTGGGACCAAACAAAGTGGTCTGTCTTCTTCATCAGCTGGTACAGCGGCATGGCCTTCTCCCCGAGCCAGCTGACGAACCGGCTAAGCGAGGCCAAACATCCAGCAAACTTCTGCACATCTCTGAGCTGGGTGGGCTTCTCTAGGGCCTTGATGGCTTTTATCTTCGAGGGGTTGGCCTCGATCCCTCGCTGGGAAACGATGTATCCTAGGAGCTGTCCAGCCGGCACACCAAAGGTGCACTTCTCAGGGTTGAGTTTCATGCGATAGCGCCGCAAGTTGATGAAGGTCTCCTTGAGATCGTCCAAGAGCGTGCTGCTCTGCTTGGTCTTCACCACCACGTCGTCCACATAAACGTGCACGTTCCTCCCAATCTGCTCCTGCAGACATCGCTGCATAGTTCGCTGGTAAGTGGCTCCAGCATTCTTCAGGCTGAACGGCATGGTAACGTAGCAGTAGGCTCCGTACGGGGTGATGAAGGAGGTCTTGATCTGATCCGGCTCGCCTTCAGCCGGTTCACGCTGTTGGTCCTCCTGACCCCCAGCCGGCTGAGCCTGCGATGTATCAGAGATCTGCTGAGCGCACTGCTCCAGCTCTCTCATGAAACGGCACTGACGCGTGGAGTGGGTCGCTTCCCTACCCGGGGAGGTGTGGAATTTGCACGGCTGATCAAGCGCAGTGTCGAGGGTGTACTTGCCTTCTTTGCGCCCACGACCGCGGCCTGCAGCCCCCGGGCCTCCTTAGCCTGAAGCCACTCGCTTTGAGCTAGCAGATCCCCTAGAGGATGCCTGGATGTGGTCTAGCCACAGGTGGACGTGCAGCGCCGATGGGTGAGCCTGAGGCTCCGGCCGCGGCGCTGACTCCGCGATCAAGCGTGGTCTGCTCGCTTTGCCGCCCTGCTAGGGGCGGCGGCCTTGGACGTTGCCACTTGGAGCACGGCCGCCCTGTCCACGTCCTCCGCGGCCTCGGCTTGCCGGCAGCGACCGCTGGATCTGGCCGGGGACGGCGGTGGCGAAGCTGAGGTACGAGTTACGAGCGGGCTCGGTTGGCGTGTTTCCATGCACGTCGTAGAACTCGCCGAGCATGGTGCTCGCGTGGTGCCGGTTGGCCTCGTCCTCAACCACTTTGCCCAGGAGAACGCGGCGCGTCCGCTCCAGGGTCTCGGCGACCCGGGAAGGATCGATGACGTGGTCGAGGGGAGCGCGCAGGTCCACCACGGAGACGTCCGGGGCGTCCCGCTCTGGGAGTGGAGCGTCTTGTTCCTGAGGAGGTGGGCGCTCGAGCGACGGGTGCTCGGGCGCGGTAGGTCGCCGCCCCCGTCCTTTCCCAGGGTCATCACCTCAACCATGGCGCCAAGGTTGCGGCTTTCACCGCAGCTCGAGCCTCTGTCGCAGAGGGAGTCAAAGACGTCAGTGATCTCCTCCGGGAAGGGCTTGGCGACGTAGAAGCGGTGGCTGCCGATGTTGAGGAAGGCGCCGCTATTGCCAAAGCCGTTCTTGAAGTGGGCCAAGTTGTCGTCGACGCAGTCGAAGGTGCCGAACCTCCAGACGAGGCCGGAGGCGACCTTCTCGCCGGAGGGTCCCGGCCGGAACCTGACTCCGCTCGCTACCACGCTTTGCCCCACGGTGGGCGCCAACTGTCATGGGAATTTGGAGACAGTAGCCATGGGGAGGCTTATCGGAGGGGCTCGACGTTGGTGATGATGGCTCCGGCTCGGGATTGTGCCAACAGAGACACCTCGGTTTACCCAGGTTCAGGGCCCTCCCGGTTGGAGGTAAACCCCTACTTTCTGCCTGCTTCATATTGATTTGGTAGTAGCAATTACAGTGCTCCTTGAGCTGTTCGGCTAGAGGAGGAAGAAGAAGACCGGATCTCCCTATGCTAAGTGTCCAGGCCCCCTTATATAGATGGGGGCCTGGTTACAGGTTTTGGTGGCGATTCGGCCGGCTGCCGGCTCCTCGGTGGCGGCGTCCTTGGCCTCATCCTCCTGACCCTGCTCTGGCAAAGACACTTTATAAAGTGCCTTTCCCCCAGACCGGCATCTGGAGGGCATATCCCCTCTCCTCTGCCTCGGATCCCGTCGTGGGGAAGGGTCTTTGACCTCTCATTGGTTGGACGTGGTCGTGGCGCTCGTCACTCCTGTCCTGCGCCCCTGGCGATCTTGTCGGGGCCGTTCTGCTTTTGGCTAGACAGCCATTGGGAAGTTCTGTCTCCATCGCCCGGCTCCAGCTCTCCTCGGTGGAGTCGCCAGCCGGCTGCTGGCGCAGCCGGCCCTTCGGGTGGAGCCGGTCTTCTCGTGCTGGAGCCGTGGGGACTCCTGGGATGCCAGCCAGCATATTGCCCGGCTCGTGGTGCGCCCCCTAAGTCATCCCCCCGACTGGGACCTTCCTGGCTCGACGACAGAGCGCTGGCCAGTTCAATGGCAGCGACGGTGAGGCTTGAGGGACGACGGGGAGGGGTCCAATAGGACGGGAGCTCACCAGGAGCATGTTGGTGAGGTTGTCTTGGCCGGTAATGGGCCAACGGCGAGCAATTTGGGCGGCGGAGGAGCTCGGGTCCGACGAGGAATCAGTGAGGCTCCGGGCATGGCGGCTTTGATTCTTTGGACGAGGAGGATGAGGGCGGCGCTACGGAGCTTCTCGGCTCATCGAAGAGGCAGGGGGCACGAAGCGGTGGCGCTAGGTGGCGGTCGAGCTCGGGTGCCGGCAGATGTTCTCGAGAGAGAGAAACAGAGAGGGAAAGTGAACTAGAGAGAGAAGGGAAAGGAAGGGGGCTCCGTGGCATCCAGGTGGTGCTCCAGAGGATCCTTCTCAGTGGCCTGGGCGGCAAGCAGGAGGTGGCGCACGGGCACCTAGGAGCCTCCACGCAGCAGCTTACCTGCTGGAGGAAGAAGACAAGCCAAAATTGCAAAACGCCCCTGGCTTTTGGGGTTTTCTGAAAACATTTCAAAATAGCACCCTTTGTATGGTTTTATGCTTTAAATTTGGTTAAAAACTTCTAAAAAACTCTAGGGCTTTTCTGCTAGTTAGGAAAACCCGAAATGAATTTTATTTGTCACTTCAAAATTCTTGAACCCATTTTGTAATAGTTTGATTAGAGATTGAATTTCGTTCAGTGGTAGGGTTTCCATCTTAAATCCGAATGGGAAAATTTCTTAGTGCAATTTAGATGATGATCATGATGCAAGTGTCCTTCATTACAAACATGGGATGTTACAAGTCTACCCCCTTACAAGAATCTCGTCCTGAGATTCTTAAGAACTAGAAAAAAGGAAGGGTACTCGGATCGAAGGCAATCCTCTTGTTCCCAAGTTGCTTCTTGTTCGGAATGATGAGACCATTGAACTTTGAGGAACTTGATGGTTTGGCCTCAAGTTTTTCTTTCAGCTTCATCAAAGATAGAAATAGGGTACTCACGGTAGGTGAGATCTTCTTGAAGATCGATTGTGGTATGATCAACTCCACGAACTGGATCTTTGAAACATCGTTTAAGCTGAGACACGTGGAATACATCATGAACATCCAGAAATGTTGAAGGAAGTTCCAACTGATAGGCAAGCTCTCCATGCTTAGCAAGAATAGGAAAAGGACCAACATAGAAAGGAGCCAATTTGCCTTTAATACCAAAGCGATGAACGTCTTTTAGAGGTGTGACTTGGAGATAGGCTTTCTTGCCAATTTCATAGCTCACATCTTGATGATGATGATCATAATAGCTCTTTTGATGAGATTGAGCAGTTTTCAAACGCTCTCGGATTATGCGAACTTGATCTTCTACTTCTTTGATCATGTTCGGTCCAAAGAATTGTCTTTCTCTGGTTTTAGACCAATTCAGCGGTGTTCGACATTTTCTTCCATATAGAGCATCAAAAGGTGCCATGCCCAAGCTGGATTGAAAGCTGTTGTTATAGGAGAACTCAGCATAGGGAAGACATTTCTCCCAATCTTTCCCAAAGGAGATAACACATGCTCTGAGCATGTCTTCAAGAATTTGATTCACTCCTTTCGTTTGACCTCCAGTTTGAGGATGATAGGCAGTGCTAAAGGAAATATGAGTCCCCATAGCTTCTTGAAAGCTTTTCTAGAACCTGGAGGTGAAAAGGCTCCCGCGGTCGGAAATAATCTTCTTTGGAACACCGTGAAGAGTGACTATCCGAGAAATATAAAGCTCTGCTAGTTGAGTAGCAGTGATATCCTTGCGGATAGGTATGAAATGAGCAACTTTGGATAGACGATCAACAACTACCCATATTGCATTGTTGCCCTTTTGAATTTTTGGAAACTCGATGATAAAATCCATGCCAATCTCATCCCATTTCCACTCAGGAATAGATAAAGGTTAAAGAACTCCAACAGGTCTTTGATGTTCAGCTTTTACATAATGACAAATGTCGCATTCAGCAACATACTGAGCGATTTCTCGCTTCATCCCAATCCACCAGAACCTTTGGCAAAGATCCTGATACATCTTGGTACTTCCAGGATGGATGGAAAGGGGTGATTCATGAGCTTCCTTAAGGATTTGCTCTTTTAAGTCTCGATGGTTGATGTCTACGCACTTCTATTCTTGTAGACACTTGTTGGGCCTCCAAGTGCAGAGGTTTGTAGAACAGCAGCAAGTTTCCCTTAAGTGGATCACCCAAGGTTTATCGAACTCAGGGAGGTTAGAGGTCAAAGCTATCCCTCTCAAGCAACCCTGCAATTACGATACAGAAAGTCTCTTGTGTCCCCAACACACCCAATACACTTGTCAGATGTATAGGTGCACTAGTTCGGCGAAGAGATAGTGAAATACAAGTGGTATGGATGATTATAAGTAGCAAACGCGATGTGAAATAAATATCGCTGCAAGCAAACAAGTAACAAAATAGCAAGTAAACGGTGCGCAATGTTTGGAAACAAGGCCTAGGGATCATACTTTCACTAGTGGACACACTCCCAACAATGTAACATGAATGAACAAATAACTTCTCTTTGCTAAGGCACTCTGAATTACTCTCCTATTGAATAACACTAATCATTGTGTAGTGGCTACAGAAGCACCCCTTAAAGTTCATCAAGTACTTGACAAACACCACTCATAGAGACATCCAAATCAGATCACAATTCAAGATAGAAATCATTGCGACTTAGACCAAGTACTAACACGGTGCACACACTATCACCTTTACACCATGAAAGGAGGAATAGATCACTCAAACTATCATAGTAATAATTACTCACATAATCCACAAGAGATCACGATCATAGCCTAAACCAAGTACCACCATGGTGCACGCACTGTCACCGTTACACCAAGGCAGGAGGAATAGATTACTTTAATAACATCACTAGAGTACACAAAATATCTGAATAATAACATGTACTTGTTCAACATGATACAAAGCTCACGATCACATAAAGATCATATCATGGGAGAGAGAGGTGAACCACATAGCTACCGGTAGAGCCCTTAGCCCCGGGGATGAACTACTCCCTCCTCATCATAGGAGACAGCAAGGTTGATGGAGATGGCGGTGAGGTCGATGGAGACGGCGATGGAGACCGATGGAGATGGCTCCGGGGGCACTTCCCCGTCCCGGCAGGGTGCCGGAATAGAGACTTCTGTCCCCCGAAATTCGTCGGTGGCGGCGGCGGAGCTGCGGAACTGTTTCTGGAAAATTGCCGAATCCCCTAGGGTTTTCCGTCCCGAGGCTTTATATAGGCGAAGGGGCGATGTCAGAGGAGGGCCAGGGCCTCCTCACACATGGGTGGCGCGGCCAGGGGCCTGGCCGCGCCACCTGTGTGTGTGGGGCCCCTGTGGCCCACCTCCTACTCCTCTTCGGATCTCTGGAAGCTTCCGGGCAAAATAAGACTTCAGGAACTTGTTTCGTCCAATTCCGAGAATATTTCCTGTGTATCACTTCTGAAACATAAAAACAGCAGAAAACAGGAAACTGGCACAGTGGCACTTCGTTAATAGGTTAGTTCCAGAAAATGCATAAAAGTGCCACTAAGTGTAACGAAACAATATGCAAATGGTGTAAAAACAAGCATGGAGCATAAAAAATTATAGATACGTTTGAGACGTATCAATCATCCCCAAGCTTAACTCATGCTCGTCCTCGAGTAGGTAAGTGATAACAAAAGAAATAATTTTTGAGGTGACATGCACCTACACAATCTTGATCATATATGTAAGCATTTGTGAGCTGGGATCAACAGAACCTAAAACATGGGCATGAAGATATAATCATGACAATAAGAACTTAGCAACCATGTTGTAAACATGCAAATGAACACAAACAAAAGATCATGATAATGAAACAATGAAAGTCAAACGTGTGTTCAAATCATAAGGAAAAACATACAAATGTTTTTCAGCTTGTCCTTCATGGAGAGCAAAACATAAATGCATAGGACACCTTCAAGTTTAAGAGGGCGACTAGATACAAATAATTTAAGAACAAGTGAAACCAACAATATGAATCAATCAATGAACCTTGGGACAATGCATATCACACTAAGAATGACAACTATGCTCTCTTAATGGTGCATAAAGAAAGAAGGTGGTGACTCAACATAAAAGTAAAAGAAAGGCCCTTCGCAGAGGGAAGCAGTGATTGCAAGTTTTATAACCTTCAAAAATTATGGTACTTACCGGCTTTGAGCTCTCATTGCCCCCATCATAAGCATCTTGAATGGTTAAAGTTAATGCGAGAACAATTATGATGCATATGCTTGACAAATCATAAGTTGAAAACCTCGTGTCCCGTGAATACGAGTACCCAAACTATGCTACTTTACTTAGAGTCCCAAGCAAGGCTCTTGTCATTGTAAGTATATGCATATCATTGAGAACCGCCAATGGGGTACCTCCGTGCCCGATGACATGGAACAAGCCCACACCAAAATGACAGGACAAGCAGACAATGAACACCTCGACATCTCTTTTATTTGCTATATTGTTTAGCTTTTTATTGTGAGATGCGTCGTCGAATGTTCACCATGGGTATGCTGCAAATTTCCACCATGAATTATGCATGGCTTAGATTGGCGGCCCGGCGTTTCCCTAACACATATACAAACTCCATGATCCCTACAAGATTCCCAATTCATTTCCCATAGCGGGCATCCATAAACAAAAGATCACAATATCAACTCAAATAGAACTGCAATGTTGAAAGCTTGCCCCATGACAGCATGGCTGGGCTAGAATCCAACTTACAACTTGCAAGCATAACAACTCAGCATAAGAGACCACAATGTCAAAATTTTAAGAACAGGAAAAAGTAAAGTGTGCCTTCCGGTTCGTGAGAGCTTTACTGACCGAATTTCGCATAACACTGGTAAGAGTTTAATTTGAAGAGAATATAAAAGCAAGTCAAATTTACTTGGAATAGCAAATTGCTAGTAGGTATGTATGGTGGACACTTTGGAAAACTTTGGCTTTTAGGAGTTGGATGCACGAGTAGAGCTCATACTCAATACAAGGTGAGGGCTAGCAAAAGACTGGGAGCGACCAACTAAGAGAGCAATAATGGCCATAATCATGCAAAGCGACAAAGCAACATTAAAAGAAGCATACGATGGCATCAAAAGTCAAAAACTAAATGATCATGAAGGATAATGGCGACTTTGTAAGAGTCTAACATGTGTGAGCATGCGCCAAGTCAACACAAATAAAGCATCAAGGAGAAAACCAAAATAATGCTTCCATACAATAAAAACAACGCATGATTTTTTTCAAAGGCTCATTAAGCAATCTCAGTTATTTGAGACAAGTCATGCTACAGCAAAACCACTAAGCATACTATCAAGAATATATCAAGCATGACATGAAAAAGCCTAAGCCGCAGTCTACACAAGCTCCTTCTTGTACCACTATTTTGCATAAAGCTTTTTCTCTTTTCCAACACCATTTGAAATTTTTAAAGATACCTCTTTTGATGAAAACCAATGAAGATCAGAGGCAAAAATACACCTTGATAAAAAGATATAAAAAGATCTGAATGCAAATCAAGGCGAAAACGAAAACCAAAAGCAGTAGCAGAAAAAGAGAACACTCATTGAAACGATGAGAGTGAAAAACAGAGTGTTCCTGGCAAATGAAAGGCGAGTTCATCTCCTCCAAAAGAAACATGATGTGATCTAACCATTTATTGCAGCAAACAAAACTAAGCTAACTAAGAAAACTAAAACAACTGACGCTCCAAGAAAAACACATAGTGCATGAAGCAATAAAAATATAGTGTCTTGAAAGGTGACCTGATTTTTGCCGATGAAGAAGGGGTGCCTCGGGGGCATCCCCAAGCTTTGACGCTTGTACTTCTTGGATATTTCTTGGGGTGATGCATGGGCATCCCCAAGCTTGAGCTTTTGTCCATTCTTTATCTCATCTCATCATTCTCCAATCCCTACACTTGAAAACTTCCTTCATACAAAACTAAACACAATTCTATTAGCAACATTAGTGTAATCGTAACATATAATCAACCATTTTTTGCTTCAGGTTTCAACCCAAAACCACCACATATATAGCATATACTACTGTAGCAACTTCCCCAAAAGTTTCATGATCAAAAGAACTCAAAAGAAAGCGATAAAGCGGCAAACACAAATATTGGCAGAAATCTGTCAAAACTGAACAGCTGACAAAGGTCGAATTTTTTAGGGGTTTTCTGTTGCTCAAATCAAAAAGTGTTCAACTAATAAAAGTTTGGATAAAACCTGGGGCATATGCACAAGAAATCGCAGGTCCAAAAGATATACAGAGAATTTATACGAATTTTTACGGTGCAGCACCGAAAACAGTTTCAGGACAGCAACATCCCCAAATCTTACCTCACTCAAATTAGAGGCTTCTCTTGGCACAAAAATGAAATAAAAAGGATAAGAAGCGGTTATTACAGTAGTAATAACTTCCAAGACTCAAATAAAAGAAAAAGTACTGAAAATAAATAATGGGTTATCTCCCAAGAATGCTTTTCTTTAACGCCTTTGAGCTAGGCGCAGTAATTTGCAAAGATGCTCATGTGGGCGCCATATAAGAGCTTGAGGCAAAGGCGCCATATAGGAACTTAAAGCAATAGAGAGCATCAAAAAGCAAGTATGAAACACATTTAAATCTAAACCACTTCCTATGAAAAGTAGTCTTGTAAAGAGACAAGTCATGAAAGCGCAAAGCAAAAAGCATAGGAAGGCAAAACAAGTACAACTTCAAGAATTGCAACATAAAGAGGGGAAACTCAATATTGTTGAGATTCATCAAACCATGTTTCCCTCTCTCATAATAACTTTTAGTAGCATCATGAATAGAATTAACAATAGAACTATCACATAAAACATTTCTATCATGAGCCACATGCCTAAAAGAATTAATACTCCCCACATGAACAATAGTAGTAGGAGCAGAATCAATAGAATAATTATTCTCATCACCATAATCATCAAAGACAGGAGGCATATTATAATCATAACTATTTTCATCCTCAAGAGTAGGTGAACTGAAAACATTATACTGATCATCATAAATGAGAGGCTTAGTATCATCAAGAGATAGAGAACTACTATGTCGCAAAGCATATTCATCAAACATATCATCATAAGAAGGAACATGGATAGCACTAATGGTACAACAATTGTTAACCTTAGAATTGGTACCAAAAAGATTTTCAATATCAAAAGTAGAGTGCTTTTCCCAATCATGATCACTAACATAGGTAACAGGCATAGGAACATCATCCCAATCAGAATTATCATAATCTATAGCAGGATCATAAAGCTTAAGGGAAGATACCGTGTCCTCTCGCCTCTTACTCCTCTTCTTCTTCTTCTTCTTCTTCTTCTTCTTCTTCTTACTCTCTCCTTTAGGAGGGAGAGACTTGAAGGGCATCTTCTCCACATATTCTTTAGGAGGGAAAGGCATCTTCTCCACATAATCTGGTTTGCTGACAGAAACAACAGAAGAAACTTTGGAGGATTCCTCCTTTCTATTAATAATAT
The DNA here is from genome assembly GCA_007115705.1 of Dactylis glomerata. NCBI lineage: Eukaryota > Viridiplantae > Streptophyta > Magnoliopsida > Poales > Poaceae > Dactylis > Dactylis glomerata. The sequence continues at coordinate 3,882,334 of QXEO01000528.1, read as the reverse complement.
CGAAACATCTATTAGTCCTGTCATAGCTTGGCAAAACATCATGTTTTATGAGATCTTGTAAGTAAGTATTTGCGAGACAATCTTTAGCACAATAGAGAAGACAACCACGAAGGGTGCTATTAATATCAACCTCATTCATATCAACCAAAGAAAGCTTTCTAGATATCTCTTCACAATTCAAAAACAAAGTAAGCTCATCATACTGATTGGAAGTAATCTTATCATCACAATACAAATCTGCGGTACTCGTTCGATTAATAGGGCATTGAAAATTAAAGTGCCCCTTTTCACCGCAAAATTCACAAAGAAAAGGATAAAGCTCACAAACCCATTCACCAAGCACATCTAGATCCTTGAGCCACATACTAGTTTCTTCATTTGCGTGGGTGATGCAATAATCTTCCTTATTGTAACTCTGTTCACAAGGTCTATGTACTCCACAAAAATTAACATGCTTGTAAGAAATAGTACTTTGAGAAGTTTGAGCATGTTTATTGCAATCATCAACAACAATATCACTTTCTATGCAAGTGTCCTTAAAAGGTTCATGATACACGTCCCCATTTCCTTTAGGAACATTCACATGGGAAGCAAAGGCTTTAAAGCAATCAACCATAATTTGAGGATCAAGACCATATTTAGCACTAAGCTCTTGAAAAGTAGCAGTTTTAGCAAAAGACTTAATGCAATCAAACTCATAATTCATACCTGATCCTTTACCTTTGTCGTTTTCCCATCCTTCAGCATTCTCTTGTATACGGTCAAGAAGTTTCCACTTAGCATCTTCCTTCATATGAGTGAATGATCCAAAACAAGAAGCATCCAAATAATCCTTATCAGGAAGAGTAAGCCGTGCATAAAAATTATCAATAACAATATTGCGGGGAAGATCATGAATAGGACATTTATGCATTAGTACCTTCAATCTTCCCCAAGCTTGGGCAATGCTTTCTCCCTCATGCGGATGAAAATTATAAATGTAATTCCTATCTTTATAAACCTGACTAGAAGGATAGAATTTAGAATAAAAGAGAGGTTCAATTTCCTCCCAATCAATAGATCGGCCATCCTTCAATGTTTTATACCATTCCTCAGCTCTGCCTTTCAGCGAAAAAGAGAATAGCTTCTTCTTAACTTGGTTCATTGAAATACCTGCACACTGGAACAACTCGCATAATTCATGTATAAAGAGCAGATGATCACCAGGATGGATAGTTCCATCTCCTAAATAGCAGTTATCCCTAATACGTTCAACAATCTCCATAGGTATTTTAAAAGGATGGGGAGCACAAGCATCATTAGAAACATCACATATGGGAGATAAAATATCATCAGAGCAACCTTTCTCCACTAAAGCTGGGGGACTAAAGATATCATACTCAACAAAACCAGCTTCCCCAAGCTTAGACTTTTCTATAGCATTAGCATTAACGGTATTCAAAGCATTTGTACTAATAACATTGCTATGCGAAATAAGCTCCAAAGGATTTTCAATTTTCTCTTCAAATCTAAAATCAGGAAAAAGACTAAAGAACTCTTTGTTTTCCATTAAGCCTAACTAGTGAAAATAAAAACAAGAAACAAAAAGATGTAATTGCAGAATCTAAAGGAAATAACTCCGAGCACTCACACAGGAGGATGCGAGTACCTTTTACCTTACCTCCCCGGCAACGGCGCCAGAAAAGAGCTTGATGTCTACGCACTTCTATTCTTGTAGACACTTGTTGGGCCTCCAAGTGCAGAGGTTTGTAGAACAGCAGCAAGTTTCCCTTAAGTGGATCACCCAAGGTTTATCGAACTCAGGGAGGTTAGAGGTCAAAGCTATCCCTCTCAAGCAACCCTGCAATTACGATACAGAAAGTCTCTTGTGTCCCCAACACACCCAATACACTTGTCAGATGTATAGGTGCACTAGTTCGGCGAAGAGATAGTAAAATACAAGTGGTATGGATGATTATAAGTAGCAAACGCGATGTGAAATAAATATCGCTGCAAGCAAACAAGTAACAAAATAGCAAGTAAACGGTGCGCAATGCTTGGAAACAAGGCCTAGGGATCATACTTTCACTAGTGGACACACTCCCAACAATGTAACATGAATGAACAAATAACTTCTCTTTGCTAAGGCACTCTGAATTACTCTCCTATTGAATAACACTAATCATTGTGTAGTGGCTACAGAAGCACCCCTTAAAGTTCATCAAGTACTTGACAAACACCACTCATAGAGACATCCAAATCAGATCACAATTCAAAATAGAAATCATTGCGACTTAGACCAAGTACTAACACGGTGCACACACTGTCACCTTTACACCATGAAAGGAGGAATAGATCACTCAAACTATCATAGTAATAATTACTCTCATAATCCACAAGAGATCACGATCATAGCCTAAACCAAGTACCACCATGGTGCACGCACTGTCACCGTTACACCAAGGCAGGAGGAATAGATTACTTTAATAACATCACTAGAGTACACAAAATATCTGAATAATAACATGTACTTGTTCAACATGATACAAAGCTCACGATCACATAAAGATCATATCATGGGAGAGAGAGGTGAACCACATAGCTACCGGTAGAGCCCTTAGCCCCGGGGATGAACTACTCCCTCCTCATCATAGGAGACAGCAAGGTTGATGGAGATGGCGGTGAGGTCGATGGAGACGGCAATGGAGACCGATGGAGATGGCTCCGAGGGCACTTCCCCGTCCCGGCAGGGTGCCGGAACAGAGACTTCTGTCCCCCGAAATTCGTCGGTGGCGGCGGCGGAGCTGCGGAACTGTTTCTGGAAAATTGCCGAATCCCCTAGGGTTTTCCGTCCCGAGGCTTTATATAGGCGAAGGGGCGATGTCAGAGGAGGGCCAGGGCCGCCTCACACATGGGTGGCGCGGCCAGGGGCCTGGCCGCGCCACCTGTGTGTGTGGGGCCCCTGTGGCCCACCTCCTACTCCTCTTCGGATCTCTGGAAGCTTCCGGGCAAAATAAGACTTCAGGAACTTGTTTCGTCCAATTCCGAGAATATTTCCTGTGTATCACTTCTGAAACATAAAAACAGCAGAAAACAGGAAACTGGCACTGTGGCACTTCGTTAATAGGTTAGTTCCAGAAAATGCATAAAAGTGCCACTAAGTGTAACGAAACAATATGCAAATGGTGTAAAAACAAGCATGGAGCATCAAAAATTATAGATACGTTTGAGACGTATCAATGGTTCGGTACAACAAGACGTTTACCAAAATAAACGGTATCTTGATGATCAAGAGAGAAATAATTAGCATCCCCGCTAGCAATGTTCTTTTTGATCAAATTAATGTCAGAATCTTGCTTTTGAGCATTGCTACTTGGTGGTGATGGCGCCAGAAAAGTGTTGATGGCGAGTTGATGTGGAAGCAGACGTCCTTGTGCGTGGTGCTTGACCAGCCCGTTGGGAACCCCAAGAGGAAGGTATGATGAGTGTAGCGGCTAGTTTTCCCTCAGTTAAGAAACTAAGGTTTATCGATCAGGAGAAGAGAGACGGTGACGACTGAAGGTGTTTGTGGAACCTGCACACACACAAACAAATACTTTGTCCCCAACTTGCGATGAGGTTGTCAATCTCACCGGTTTGCTTGAAACAAAGGTTATGAGTGTATCGAGTGGAAAACAGTAGTAATATGCTAGTAAAGTAAACAGTGCGGGAAAAGTAAACAGTTGATTGCAATATGATTAAAATAGGACCGGGGTCCACAGTTCACTAGTGGTGTCTCTCCATAGATAAAATAACATGCTGGGTAAACAAATTACAGTTGGGCAATTGATAGAATAGAGCTAACGTGTTATGTCAAGAAGATCACTATGAGATTTACTCTGGGCATTACAACAAAATACATAGACCGCCATCCAGCTGCATCTATGACTAATAATCCACCCCCGGGGATATCATCCGAACACCCTAGAAGTATTAAGTTGCGAACAACAGATAATTGCATTAAGCAAAGTGTGTAATGTAAACAAAGCATATGCCCTTGAGCATATGAATGTTGTTTTCTCCCTAGTAGCAACAGCACATCTACCACCTTAGAGGTTTCTGTCACTCCCCCAGGTGAAATAGAGGCATGAACCCACTATCGAGCATAAATACCCCCTCTTGGAGTCACTAGCAACTACTCGGCCAAGATAGCTACTAACAACGGAGAGCATGCAAGATCATAAACAACATAGAGATAATAAAAGATATAATTCAGTACAGCAACTTAATCATAAACACCAATATTCATCGGATCCCAACAAACCAACATCATAGAATTACATAACAGTGATCTCAATCATGTATGGCAGCTCATGAGATCTAAACATGAAGCACATGGTGGAGAAGACAACCAACTAGCTACTGCTATGGACCCATAGTCCAAGGTAGACTACTCACTCATTGCTCCGGAGGCAATCATGGCGATGAAGGAGACCTCCGGTGGCGATTCCCCTCTCTGACAGGGTGCCGGGAAGAGCTTCTGGACCCTCCCGATCTTCGGGTCGACGGCGGCGGCGGATCGCGATGTATTCTGGAAAACTGATCGGGCCTTAGGTTTTTCTCGTCAGGGGGTATATGTAGGCGAAAGGGGGCTGTCAGAGGGTGGACCACGTGGCCTCACAAGGGGGTGGCGCGGCCAGGGGCCAGGCCGCGCCGCCCCTGTGTGTTGGGGCCTCGTGGCCCCCCTCCGTCAGGTCTTCGGATGTTTGGGAGCTTCCCGGTGAAATATGACTTCAGGAACTTGTTTCGTCCAATTCCGAGAATATTTCCTGTGTATCACTTCTGAAACACAAAAATAGCAGAAAACAGGAAACTGTCACTGTGGCACTTCGTTAATAGGTTAGTTCCGGAAAGTGTATAAAAATGCCACTAAGTGTAACGAAACAGTAGGCAAATGGTGTAAAACGAAGCATGGAGCATCAAAAATTATAGATACGTTTGAGACGTATCAAGCATCCCCAAGCTTAACTCCTGCTCGTCCTCGAGTAGGTAAGTGATAACAAAAGAATAATTTTTGAGGTGACATGCACCTACACAATCTTGATCATATATGTAAGCATTGGTGAGCTGGGATCAATAGAACTTAAAACATGGGCATGAAGATATAATCATGACAATAAGAACTTAGCAACCATGTTGTAAACATGCAAATGAACACAAACAAAAGATCATGATAATGAAACAATGAAAGTCAAACGTGTGTTCAAATCATAAGGAAAAACATACAAGTGGTTTTCAGCTTGTCCTTCAAAGAGAGCAAAACATAAATGCATAGGACACCTCAAAGTTTAAGAGGGCGACTAGATACAAATAATTTAAGAACAAGTGAAACCAACAATATGAGTCAATCAATGAACCTTGGGACAATGCATATCACACTAAGAATGACAACTATGCTCTCTTAATGGTGCATAAAGAAAGAAGGTGGTGACTCAACATAAAAGTAAAAGAAAGGCCCTTCGCAGAGGGAAGCAGTGATTTAGCATGTGCTAGAGCTTTTCATTTTGTAAAACAGAGATAAAAACTTGATTTTGAGAGGTGGTTGTCTTTGTCAACGACTGGCAATGGGGTTCTTACTATCTTCCATACAAAAATGAAGCAAGTTTTTGAGAGAGAGATTGGTACTTTGGTGCTCTTTTTATAAAACTTGGCACCCCTCCCCACCTTTTTCCTTTCACATACCATGGCTAACCGATTCCATCGGGTGCCCACCAACATTCACATACCATGGAGGAGTGCCTTTTTTTTCTTTTATTTTTTTCTCTTTTTTTTTTCTTTTTTGGAATAAGCAATATGGAAGATAGCAAATCCGACCACTACGTCCCCATGAGCTAAAAACAATGTCACAAAACGAGAAGTATTTTGAAGGTTTTTGAAAGGTAGCACATGAAAATTTTACTTTGGAATGGCTTACAAATACCATGCATAGGAGTTTATAGTGGACACAATGGCAAACTTGGCTTTTAGGAGTTGGATGCACGAGTAGAGTTCATACTCAGTACAAGGCGAGGGCTAGCAAAAAACTGGGAGCGACCAACTAAGAGAGCAATAATGGCCATAATCATGCAAAGCGACAAAGCGACATTAAAAGAAGCATACGATGGCATCAAAGGTCAAAAACTAAATGATCATGAAGGCTATGGCGACTTTGTAAGAGTCTAACATGTGTGAGCATGCGCCAAGTCAACCCAAATAAAGCATCAAGGAGAAAACCAAAATAATGCTTCCATACAATAAAAACAACGCATGATTTTTTTCAAAGGCTCATTAAGCAATCTCAGTTATTTGAGACAAGTCATGCTACAGCAAAACCACTAAGCATACTATCAAAAAGACATCTAGCATGACATGAAAAAGCCTAAGCCGCAGTCTACACAAGCTCCTTCTTGTACCACTATTTTGCACAAAGCTTTTTCTCTTTTCCAACACCATTTGAAATTTTTAAAGATACCTCTTTTGATGAAAACCAATAAAGATCAGAGGCAAAAATACACCTTGATGAAAAGATATGAAAAGATCTGAACGCAAATCAAGGCGAAAACGAAAACCAAAAGAAGTAGCAGAAAAAGTAGAACGCTCGATTTTAAATAAGAATGAAAACTAGAGCGTTCTTTGCAAATGAAAACGAGTACATCTACTCCAAAGGAAATTTGTTGGGGTCCAACCATTTATTGCAGCAAACAAACAAACTAAGCAAACTAAGAAAACTAAAACAACTGACGCTCCAAGAAAAACACATAGTGCATGAAGTAATAAAAATATAGTGTCTTGAAAGGTGACCTGATTTTTGCCGATGAAGAAGGGGTGCCTCGGGGGCATCCCCAAGCTTTGACGCTTGTACTTCTTGGATATTTCTTGGGGTGCTGGGCATCCCCAAGCTTGAGCTTTTGTCCATTCTTCAACTCATCTCATCATTCTCCAATCCCTACACTTGAAAACTTCCTTCATACAAAACTAAACACAATTCTATTAGCAACATTAGTGTAAGCATAAAATATATTCAACCCTCTTTTAGCTTCAGGTTTCAACCCAAAACCACCACATATAAAGTATATACTACTGTAGCAACTTCCACAAGAGTTCCATGATCAAAAAGAACTCAAAAGAAAGCGATAAAGTGGCAAAAACGAATATTGGCAGAAATCTGTCAAAACTGAACAGCTGACAAAGGACGAATTTTTGAGGGATTTTCCGTTGCTCAAATCAAAAAGTGTTCAACTAAGAAAAGTTTGGATATAACCTGGGGCATATGCACAAGAAATCGCAGGTCCAAAAGATAAACAGAGAATTTTCACGAATTTTTACGGTGCAGCACCGAAAACAGTTTCAGGACAGCAATAACCCCAAATCTTTACCTCACTCAAATTAGAGGCTTCTCTTGGCACAAAAACGAAATAAACAAGATAAGGAGCGGTCATTACAGTAGTAATGACTTCCAAGACTCAAATAAAATAAAAAGTACTGAAAATAAAACATTGGGTTATCTCCCAAGAGTGCTTTTCTTTAACGCCTTTGAGCTAGGCGCAGAAAAGTGCGAATCAAGTAATATCAAGAGATGAAGTGCTAGTTACCTCAGTAGGCTCTTTGAAGGTTCCCGAAGATGATTCAACCTGCAAGTCACCCTTAGTGGAACTAAGAGTCTTACCAATTTTAAGAACATGTTGAGATTTAAGCGCAGAAACCTTGGGAACATACATAAATTTTTGCTCTTTTCCAACAAACACTTTCTCCTTCTTAAATTTAAGAGAAGAGAAGATTAAGCTAAGAGTTTCCATGGACTCCTCTAGTTTCCCGATCCTTAAGTTTTGATTGTCATGAGTAGTGCTAGCCTCTAACATGGTAATTCTCTTACCAATATTTTCTATAAGTTCACTAACGCGGCTAGCATTTTCTAGGATACTTGGCAAAATTTTCTCTAAAGAGCTGAGCTTTTCTACCACCTCCTCTAAGGTGGTTTCAGTTTTGGCAACATGAATAGGTGGTACTCCCACTAAACTTTCAATTATAGTGCATGCTTCTCCCGCGGGAGTACCAAAATTACCTCCTGTAAGAGTATCAAGAACATACCTATTCCAGCTAGATATACCAACATAAAAATTTCTAAGGAGGATCGTGGTGGAGTGCTTTTTAGTACACCTATGATGAGCATTATTAATACGGTACCAAGCATCTTTTAAACTTTCTCCCCCTTGTTGCTTGAAACTACGAACTTCTACTTCAGGATTACTCATTGTAACAAAACTAAAAGCAGATAAATAAAAACAACTACCAAGGATTCTAATTTTTTTGGGTTTTTGATATAAAAGCAATGCAGGTAAAATAAAGTAAAGTAAAGCAAACAAATAACAAAGCAAAGAATGTGTGTGCGAAGAACTCCCCTCGCAGAAGTCTTCTCTCTTCCCCGGCAACGGCGCCAGAAAAGTAGCTGATCCCTACACAGGCGCCCGGTTGACGAGGGAAGTTATTCTTCTTCGCTCCCCGGCAACGGTGCCAGAAAAGTGGCTGCTACTTGGTGGTGATGGCGCCAGAAAAGTGTTGATGGCGAGTTGATGTGGAAGCAGACGTCCTTGTGCATGGTGCTTGACCAGCCCGTTGGGAACCCCAAGAGGAAGGTATGATGAGTGTAGCGGCTAGTTTTCCCTCAGTTAAGAAACCAAGGTTTATCGATCAGGAGAAGAGAGACGGTGACGACTGAAGGTGTTTGTGGAACCTGCACACACACAAACAAATACTTTGTCCCCAACTTGCGATGAGGTTGTCAATCTCACCGGTTTGCTTGAAACAAAGGTTATGAGTGTATCGAGTGGAAAACAGTAGTAATATGCTAGTAAAGTAAACAGTGCGGGAAAAGTAAACAGTTGATTGCAATATGATTAAAATAGGACCGGGGTCCACAGTTCACTAGTGGTGTCTCTCTATAGATAAAATAACATGCTGGGTAAACAAATTACAGTTGGGCAATTGATAGAATAGAGCTAACGTGTTATGTCAAGAAGATCACTATGAGATTTACTCTGGGCATTACAACAAAATACATAGACCGCCATCCAGCTGCATCTATGACTAATAATCCACCCCCGGGGATATCATCCGAACACCCTAGAAGTATTAAGTTGCGAACAACAGATAATTGCATTAAGCAAAGTGTGTAATGTAAACAAAGCATATGCCCTTGAGCATATGAATGTTGTTTTCTCCCTAGTAGCAACAGCACATCTACCACCTTAGAGGTTTCTGTCACTCCCCCAGGTGAAATAGAGGCATGAACCCACTATCGAGCATAAATACCCCCTCTTGGAGTCACTAGCAACTACTTGGCCAAGATAGCTACTAACAACGGAGAGCATGCAAGATCATAAACAACATAGAGATAATAAAAGATATAATTCAGTACAGCAACTTAATCATAAACACCAATATTCATCGGATCCCAACAAACCAACATCATAGAATTACATAACAGTGATCTCAATCATGTATGGCAGCTCATGAGATCTAAACATGAAGCACATGGTGGAGAAGACAACCAACTAGCTACTGCTATGGACCCATAGTCCAAGGTAGACTACTCACTCATCGCTCCGGAGGCAATCATGGCGATGAAGGAGACCTCCGGTGGCGATTCCCCTCTCCGGCAGGGTGCCGGGAAGAGCTTCTGGACCCTCCCGATCTTCGGGTCGACAGCGGCGGTGGATCGCGATGTATTCTGGAAAACTGATCGGGCCTTAGGTTTTTCTCGTCAGGGGGTATATGTAGGCGAAAGGGGGCTGTCAGAGGGTGGACCACGTGGCCTCACAAGGGGGTGGCGCGGCCAGGGGCCAGGCCGCGCCGCCCCTGTGTGTGGGGGCCTCGTGGCCCCCCTCCGTCAGGTCTTTGGATGTTTGGGAGCTCCCCGGTGAAATATGACTTCAGGAACTTGTTTCGTCCAATTCCGAGAATATTTCCTGTGTATCACTTCTGAAACACAAAAATAGCAGAAAACAGGAAACTGGCACTGTGGCACTTCGTTAATAGGTTAGTTCCGGAAAGTGTATAAAAATGCCACTAAGTGTAACGAAACAGTAGGCAAATGGTGTAAAACGAAGCATGGAGCATCAAAAATTATAGATACGTTTGAGACGTATCAAGCATCTTTGATTTCCTCTTCAAGGGAAGGTTTGATTTCTAGGTTTGATAGGAAACCAGAGGGAACAACTTCAAGATTAAGCCATGCAAACTCTTCATGAAGAGGAGGTTGGGCTTGCTTAAGCATTAGATTATTGCAATAGGACTTCCGACTTAGCACGTCAGCCACGATGTTGGCTTTGCCGGGTTGATAGTTAAGACCCACATCATAATCTTTGATGAGTTCCAGCCATCGTCTCTGTCTGATATTCAGATCCGGTTGGGTAAAAAGATACTTCAGACTCTAATGATCAGAATATAGCTCACAGCGATTACCAAGTAGGTAATGATGCCATTGCTTCAAGGCATGTACAACCGTTGCAAGCTCCAAGTCATGACTTGGATAGTTGAGTTCATGCAGTTTTAATTGCCGAGAGGCATAAGCAACCACATGACCATCTTGCATCAACACACAACCAAGTCCTTGGTGTGAGGCATCACAATAGATAACGAATTCCTTGCTCGTGTCCGGAAGGGCAAGCACAGGAGTAGTAGTCAGCTTAGTTTTTAGTAACTGGAAAGCTACTTTGGCTTTCTCTGACCACTCAAACTTCTTATTTTTCTTGAGAAGTTCATTCATAGGTTTGGCAATCTTGGAGAAATTCTCAATGAAACAGCGGTAATAACCTGCCAACTGATACGTTGCAAACGTATCTATAATTTTTGATGCTCCATGCTTGTTTTATACCAATTGCTATATGTTTTGTCTACACTTTGTGATACTTTTATGATTTATTTGGACTAACCTACTAATAGTTGCAAAAGTGCACAATGTTCTTGTTTTACACTTTGATGTGTAGGAATTACCAAGAATACAAGTGGAAACCTTATTGGAGTCAAATTGGGACTTTCCAGAAATCTGTACCAGAACTTGTTTCGAAGATGGTCACGTTACTAGTCGAAGACGACGTCAAACGGAAAACTCTTCAAAACCAAAGTTGTAGGGAATTTCACGGCGAACGTTCTGGACATAAAATTCACCAGATTCCGAGTCCGGACGGCCGAGATGAGCCCGCTCCATTGCAGACCAGGCCTGGGCCGCGCGAGCTATGTGGGAGAAGGCCCTGGTCGCCTCCTGACGATGCCCCTTCGCCTATATAAAGCCACGGGACAGAAAACCCTAAAAGGATTCGGCAAATTTCCAGAAAGAGTTCCGCAGTTCCGCCGCCGCCACCGATGAATTTCGGGGGACAGAAGTCTCTGTTCCGGCACCCTGCCGGGACGGGGAAGTACCCCCGGAGCCATCTCCATCGGTCTCCATCGCCGTCTCCGCCGTCTCCATCGACATCACCGCCGTCTCCATCAACCTTGCTGTCTCCTATGATGAGGAGGGAGTAGTTCATCTCCGGGGCTGAGGGCTCTACCGGTAGCTATGTGGTTCACCTCTCTCTCCCATGATGTGATCTTTATGTGATCGTGAGCTTTGTATCATGTTGAATAAGTAGATGTTATTATTCAGATATTATGCTACTCCTATGCTTAATTATTATAGTGTACTCTAGTGATGTTATTAAAGTAATCTATTCCTCCTGCCATGGTGTAACGGTGACAGTGCGTGCATCATGGTGGTACTTGGTTTAGGCTATGATCGTGATCTCTTGTGGATTATGAGAGTAATTATTACTATGATAGTATTGAGTGATCTATTCCTACTTTCATGGTGTAATGTTGATAGTGTGTGCACCGTGTTAGTACTTGGTCGAAGTTGCAATGATTTCTATCTTGAGTTGTGATCTGATTTGGATATCTCTATGAGTGGTGTTTGTCAAGTACTTGATGAACTTTAAGGGGTGCTTCCGTAGCCACTACGCAATGATTAGTGTTATTCAATAGGAGAGTAATTCAGAGTACCATATTGGAGAAAAGTTGTTTATTTGTTCAATCATGTTATATTGTTGGGAGTGTGTCCACTAGTGAAAGTATGATCCCTAGGCCTTGTTTCCAAGCTTTGCATACCGTTTACTTGCTATTTTATTACTTGTTTGCTCGCAGCGATATTTATTTCACATCACGTTTGCTACTTATAATCATATATACCGCTTGTATTTCACTATCTCTTCGCCGAACTAGTGCACCTATACATCTGACAAGTGTATTGGGTGTGTTGGGGACACAAGAGACTTGCTGTATTGTAATTGCGGGGTTGCTTGAGAGGGATAGCTTTGACCTCTAACCTCCCTGAGTTTGATAAACCTTGGGTGATCCACTTAAGGGAAACTTGCTGCTGTTCTACAAACCTCTGCACTTGGAGGCCCAACACGTGTCTACAAGAATAGAAGTGCGTAGACATCAAGCTCTTTTCTGGCGCCGTTGCCGGGGAGGTAAGGTAAAAGGTACTCGCATTCTCCTGTGTGAGTGCTCGGAGTTATTTCCTTTAGATTCTGCAATTACATCTTTTTTTTTATTTTTTTTATTTTCACTAGTTAGGCTTAATGGAAAACAAAGAGTTCTTTAGTCTTTTTCCTGATTTTAGATTTGAAGAGAAAATTGAAAATCCTTTGGAGCTTATTTCGCATAGCAATGTTATTAGTACGAATGCTTTGAATACTGTTAATGCTAATGCTATAGAAAAGTCTAAGCTTGGGGAAGCTGGTTTTGTTAAGTATGATATTTTTAGTCCCCCAGCTTTAGTGGAGAAAGTTTGCTCTGATGATATTTTATCTCCCATATGTGATGTTTCTAATGATGCTTGTGCTCCTCATCCTTTTAAAATACCTACGAAGATTGTTGAACGTGTTAGGGATAACTGCTATTTAGGTGATGGAGCTGTCCATCCTGGTGATCATTTGCTCTTTATACATGAATTATGCGAGTTGTTCCAGTGTGCAGGTATTTCGATGAACCAAGTTAAGAAGAAGCTATTTTCTTTATCACTGAAAGGCAGAGCTGAGGAATGGTATTGGCTGCTTGAAGATGGTCCATCTGTTGGCTGGGAGGAAATTGTACCTCTCTTTTATTCTAAATTCTATCCTCCAAGTGAGATTCATAAAGATCGTAATCAGATATATAATTTTTGGCCTCATGAGGGAGAAAGCATTGCCCAAGCGTGGGGAAGATTGAAGTTACTAATGCATAAATGTCCTATTCATGATCTTCCCCGTAATATTGTTATTAATAATTTTTATGCAAGGCTTTCAGGATATTACAAGGACTATCTAGATGCATGCTTTGATGGGTCTTTCACAAGCAAGGATGTCGACACCAAGTGGGGTCTGCTTGAAACAATTCAAAACAATATTGAAGGTTGGGATAACGACAAAGGTAAAGGATCAGGTATGAATTATGAGTTTGATTGCATTAAGTCTTTTGCTAAAACTGCTACTTTTCAAGAGCTTAGTGCTAAATATGGTCTTGATCCTCAAATTATGGTTGATTGCTTTAAAGCCTTTGCTTCCCATGTGAATGTTCCTAAAGGAAATGGGGACGTGTATCATGAACCTTTTAAGGACACTTGCATAGAAAGTGATATTGTTGTTGATGATTGCAATAAACATGCTCAAACTTCTCAAAGTACTATTTCTTACAAGCATGTTAATTTTTGTGGAGTACATAGACCTTGTGAACAGAGTTACAATAAGGAAGATTATTGCATCACCCACGCAAATGAAGAAACTAGTATGTGGCTCAAGGATCTAGATGTGCTTGGTGAATGGGTTTGTGAGCTTTATCCTTTTCTTTGTGAATTTTGCGGTGAAAAGGGGCACTTTAATTTTCAATGCCCTATTAATCGAACGAGTACCGCAGATTTGTATTGTGATGATAAGATTACTTCCAATCAGTATGATGAGCTTACTTTGTTTTTGAATTGTGAAGAGATATCTAGAAAGCTTTCTTTGGTTGATATGAATGAGGTTGATATTAATAGCACCCTTCGTGGTTGTCTTCTCTATTGTGCTAAAGATTGTCTCGCAAATACTTACTTACAAGATCTCATAAAACATGATGTTTTGCCAAGCTATGACAGGACTAATAGATGTTTCGATATTATTAATAGAAAGGAGGAATCCTCCAAAGTTTCTTCTGTTGTTTCTGTCAGCAAACCAGATTATGTGGAGAAGATGCCTTTCCCTCCTAAAGAATATGTGGAGAAGATGCCCTTCAAGTCTCTCCCTCCTAAAGGAGAGAGTAAGAAGAAGAAGAAGAAGAAGAAGAAGAAGAGGAGTAAGAGGCGAGAGGACATGGTATCTTCCCTTAAGCTTTATGATCCTGCTATAGATTATGATAATTCTGATTGGGATGATGTTCCTATGCCGATTACCTATGTTAGTGATCATGATTGGGAAAAGCACTCTAGTTTTGATATTGAAAATCTTTTTGGTACCAATTCTAAGGTTAATAATTGTTGTACCATTAGTGCTATCCATATTCCTTCTTATGATGATATGTTTGATGAGTATGCTTTGCGACATAGTAGTTCTCTAGCTTGTGATGATGGGTATAATATTTTCAGTTCACCTACTTTTGAGGATAAAATTAGTTATGATTACAATATGCCTCCTGTTTTTGATGATTATGGTGATGAGAATAATTATTATGTTGAATCTACTCCTACTACGATCGTTCATGTGGGGAGTATTAATTCTTTTATGCATATGGCTCATGATAGGGAAGCTTTATGTGATAGTTATATTGTTAATTCTATTCATGATGCTACTGAAATTTATTATGAGAGAGGGAAACATGGTTTGATGGATCTCAACAATATTAAGTTTCCCCTCTTTATGTTGCAAATCTTGAAGTGGCACTTGTTTATTCCATCCATGCTTGCTACTATGTGCCTCGTTGATTTATTTTCTTACAAGATTCCTATGCATAGGAAGTGGTTTAGATTTAAATGTGTTCCATACTTGCTTTTTGATGCTCTCTATTGCTTTAAGTTCCTATATGGCGCCTTTGCCTCAAGCTCTTATATGGCGCCCACATGAGCATCTTTGCAAATTACTGCGCCTAGCTCAAAGGCGTTAAAGAAAAGCACTCTTGGGAGATAACCCATTGTTTATTTTCAGTACTTTTTCTTTTATTTGAGTCTTGGAAGTTATTACTACTGTAATAACCGCTCCTTATCCTTTTTATTTCCTTTTTGTGCCAAGAGAAGCCTCTCATTTGAGTGAGGTAAGATTTGTGGATGTTGCTGTCCTGAAACTGTTTTCGGTGCTGCACCGTAAAAATTCGTATAAATTCTCTATATATCTTTTGGACCTGCGATTTCTTGTGCATATGCCCCAGGTTTTATCCAAACTTTCATTAGTTGAACACTTTTTGATTTGAGCAACAGAAAACCCCTCAAAAATTCGACCTTTGTCAGCTATTCAGTTTTGACGAATTTCTGCCAATATTTGTGTTTGCCGCTTTATCGCTTTCTTTTGAGTTCTTTTGATCATGGAACTTTTGGGGAAGTTGCTACAGTAGTATATGCTATATATGTGGTGGTTTTGTGTTGAAACCTGAAGCAAAAAATGGTTGATTATATGTTACGCTTACACTAATGTCGCTAATAGAGTTGTGTTTAGTTTTGTATGAAGGAAGTTTTCAAGTGTAGGGATCGGAGAGTGATGAGATGAGTTGAAGAATGGACAAAAGCTCAAGCTTGGGGATGCCCATGTATCACCCCAAGAAACATCCAAGAAGTACAAGCGTCAAAGCTTGGGGATGCCCCCGAGGCACCCCTTCTTCATCGGCAAAAATCAGGTCACCTTTCAAGACACTATATTTTTATTGCTTCATGCACTATGTGTTTTTCTTGGAGCGTCTGTTGTTTTAGTTTTCATTATTAGTTTTGCTTAGTTTGCTGCAATAAATGGTTAGATCACATCATGTTTCTTTTGGAGGAGATGAACTTGCTTTTCATTTGCCAAGAACACTCTGTTTTTCACTCTTATCGTTTCAATGAGTGTTCTCTTTTTCTGCTACTGCTTTTGGTTTTCATTTTCGCCTTGATTTGCATTCAGATCTTGTTATATATTTTCATCAAGGTTTATTTTTGCCTCTGGTCTTTATTGGTTTTCCTCAAAAAGAGTTGGATTTAAAAAGTTCGAATGGTGTTGGAAAAGAGAAAAAGCTTTATGCAAAAAAAAAGTGGTACAAGAAGGACCTTGTGTAGACTGCGGCTTAGGCTTTTTCATGTCATGCTTGATGTCTTTTTGATAATATGCTTAGTGGTTTTGCTGTAGCATGACTTGTCTTAAATAACTGAGATTGCTTAATGAGCCTTTGAAAAAATCATGCGTTGTTTTTATCGTTTGGAAGCATTATTTTGGTTTTCTCCTTGATGCTTTATTTGGGTTGACTTGGCGCATGCTTACACATGTTGACTACAAATAAGTCGCCTATAGCCTCTATGATAATTTAGTTTTTGACTTTTGATGCCATCTTATGCTTCTTTTAATGTCGCTTTGTCGCTTTGCATGATTATGGCCGTTATTGCTCTCTTAGTTGGTCGCTCCCAGTCTTTTGCTAGCCCTCATTTTGTACTGAGTATGAGCTCTACTCGTGCATCCAACTCCCAAAAACAAAGTTTGCCATTGGGTCCACTATAAATTCCTATGCATGGTATTTGCAAGCCATTCCATGTAAATTTTCATGTGCTACATTTCAAAAAAACCTTCAAAACACTTCTCGTTTTGTGACACTGTTTTCAGCTCATGGGGACGTAGTGGTCGGATTTGCTATCTTCCATATTGCTTATTCCAAAAAGAAAAAAAAAGAAAAAAAGAAAAGAAAAAAGGCACACCTCCATGGAAAGTGAATGTTGGTGGGCACCTGATGGAATCGGTTAGCCATGGTTTGTGAAAGGAAAAAAGGTGGGGAGGAGTGCCAAGCTTTATAAAAGAGCACAAAAGTGCCAATCTCTCTCTCAAAAACTTGCTTCATTTTTGTATGGAAGATAGTAAGAACCCCATTGCCAGTCGTTGACAAAGACAATCACCTCTCAAAACCAATTTTTATCTCTCTGTTTTACAAATGAAAAGCTCTAGCACATGTTTAATCACTGCTTCCCTCTGCGAAGGGCCTTTCTTTTACTTTTATGTTGAGTCACCACCTTCTTTCTTTATGCACCATTAAGAGAGCATAGTTGTCATTCTTAGTGTGATATGCATTGTCCCAAAGTTCATTGATTGATTCATGATCATGGTTTCACTTGTTCTCAAATTATTTGTATCTAGTCGCCCTCTTAAACTTGAAGGTGTCCTATGCATTTATGTTTTGCTCTCTTTAAAGGACAAGCTGAAAACCATTTGTATGTTTTTCCTTATGATTTGAACACACATTTGACTTTCATTGTTTCATTTTCATGATCTTTTGTTTGTGTTCATTTGCATGTTTACAACATGGTTGCTAAGTTCTTATTGTCAAGATTATGTCTTTCATGCTCATATTTTAAGTTCTTATGATCCCAGCTCACAAATGCTTACATATATGATCAAGATTGTGTAGGTGCATGTCACCTCAAAAATTATTCTTTTGTTATCACTTACCTACTCGAGGACGAGCAGGAGTTAATCTTGGGGATGTTGATACGTTGCAAACGTATCTATAATTTTTGATGCTCCATGCTTGTTTTATACCAATTGCTATATGTTTTTTCTACACTTTGTGATACTTTTATGATTTATTTGGACTAACCTACTAATAGTTGCAAAAGTGCACAATGTTCTTGTTTTACACTTTGATGTGTAGGAATTACCAAGAATATAAGTGGAAACCTTATTGGAGTCAAATTGGGACTTTCCAGAAATCTGTACCAGAACTTTTTTAGAAGATGGTCACGTTACTGGTCGAAGACAACGTCAAACGGAAAACTCTTAAAAACCAAAGTTGTAGGGAATTTCATGGCGAACGTTCTGGATATAAAATTCACCAGATTCCGTGTCCGGATGGCCGAGATGAGCCCGCTCCATTGCAGACCAGGCCTGGGCCGCGCGAGCTATGTGGGAGAAGGCCTTGGTCGCCTCCTGACGATGCCCCTTCGCCTATATAAAGCCACGGGACAGAAAACCCTAAAAGGATTCGGCAAATTTCCAGAAAGAGTTCCGCAGTTCCACCGCCGCCACCGACGAATTTCGGGGGACAGAAGTCTCTGTTCCGGCACCTTGCCGGGACGGGGAAGTGCCCCCGGAGCCATCTCCATCGGTCTCCATCACCGTCTCCGCCGTCTCCATCGACCTCACCGCCGTCTCCATCAACCTTGCTGTCTCCTATGATGAGGAGGGAGTAGTTCATCTCCGGGGCTGAGGGCTCTACCGGTAGCTATGTGGTTCACCTCTCTCTCCCATGATGTGATCTTTATGTGATCGTGAGCTTTGTATCATGTTGAACAAGTAGATGTTATTATTCAGATATTATGCTACTCCTATGCTTAATTATTATAGTGTACTCTAGTGATGTTATTAAAGTAATCTATTCCTCCTGCCATGGTGTAACGGTGACAGTGCGTGCATCATGGTGGTACTTGGTTTAGGCTATGATCGTGATCTCTTGTGGATTATGAGAGTAATTATTACTATGATAGTATTGAGTGATCTATTCCTCCTTTCATGGTGTAATGTTGACAGTGTGTGCACCGTGTTAGTATTTGGTCTAAGTTGCAATGATTTCTATCTTGAGTTGTGATCTGATTTGGATATCTCTATGAGTGGTGTTTGTCAAGTACTTGATGAACTTTAAGGGGTGCTTCCGTAGCCACTACGCAATGATTAGTGTTATTCAATAGGAGAGTAATTCAGAGTACCATATTGGAGAAAAGTTGTTTATTTGTTCAATCATGTTATATTGTTGGGAGTGTGTCCACTAGTGAAAGTATGATCCCTAGGCCTTGTTTCCAAGCTTTGCATACCGTTTACTTGCTATTTTATTACTTGTTTGCTCGCAGCGATATTTATTTCAAATCACGTTTCCTACTTATAATCATATATACCGCTTGTATTTCACTATCTCTTCGCCGAACTAGTGCACCTATACATCTGACAAGTGTATTGGGTGTGTTGGGGACACAAGAGACTTTCTGTATCGTAATTGCAGGGTTGCTTGAGAGGGATAGCTTTGACCTCTAACCTCCCTGAGTTCGATAAACCTTGGGTGATCCACTTAAGGGAAACTTGCTGCTGTTCTACAAACCTCTGCACTTGGAGGCCCAACACGTGTCTACAAGAATAGAAGTGCGTAGACATCACCAACCCGAGAAAACTCCACACATCCTTGACTGAGGAACGGGTCACCCAATCTAGAATAGATTGAACTTTATCAGGGATGACCGCAATGCCATTAGCAGAGAGAACATGGCCAAGAAAGATGAGCTCGTTCAACCAGAACTCACATTTGGAGAACTTGGCGTAAAGCCGATGTTCTCGAAGTTTCGTCAAAGCTAGATGTAGATGTTCGGCATGTTTTTCTTCAGTCTTAGAGTAGATTAGAATATCATCAATGTAGACCACGACAAACTTGTCGAGATACTCCATGAACATAGAGTTCATGAGCCGCATAAATGTGGCTAGAGCATTTGTGAGTCCAAAGGACATGACAGTGTACTCGTAAAGACCATAACGAGTTGTGAACACCGTCTTTGGAATGTTCTCGGCTCAGATTTTAATTTGGTGATAACCTGATCTTAAATCCATTTTGGAGAAGATGGTTGCACCGCTCAATTGATCGAAGAGATCAATGATTCTAGGAAGAGGATATTTATTCTTGATTGTTGCTGCATTCAAGGGACGATAGTCAATGACTAATCGTGGAATATTGGTATCCCTCTTCTTGACAAAGAGTCCAAGACAACCCCAAGAGGAAGTATTATGTTGAATGAAGCCGTTGTTTTCCAACTCCTTAATTTGCTTCTTTAATTCAACTAACTCTTCAGGAGGCATACGATAAGGTCTTTTAGAAATAGGAGCAGTTCCCGGAACCAACTCTATGACAAACTCCACATCTTGATCATGTGGCATGCCAGGCAATTCTTCTGGGAAGACATCTGGAAAGTCACATACCACCGGTACATCATGTATTTCAAGAGTTGGAAGGACATCAATGGCATAGAAATTTGCTTCTAACATAGACACCGCGGAGGGAGGTATTGATGATGGAGACCAGTATATGAAATTTCTGCCAGCAGGAGAGGTCATGACAATAGATCTGGCCACACAATCAATGATGGCTTGAGATTTGTTAGCCAATCCATGCCCAAGGACATCAATGTCAGTTGACTTCAAGGTGATGAGAAAAATGGGAAACAGATTATACCCAATATCAATGACAACACCATGGGTAACCATCAAAGTCTGATAGGTAAGCCCAGGAGAGTTGACCACCAAAGGGGGAGTCAAACTCACTAAAGGTATCCCATGCAACTCAGCGAACCCTTGTGCTATGAATGAGTGAGATGCTCCAGTGTCAAATATAACGGGAGCTAATATTGAGTTGACATAAAGCGTACCCAGTATGACACCTGGATGTTCTTGAGCTTCCTGCATGGTAACATGGGTCAGATGACCACGCCCAACTGAAGGCTTAACACCCTTATTAGGAAGAGGAACTCCACATCCAACAACAGAGGCTAAAGTAGGTTGAGGCTGATAACCAACCTTCTGAGGACAAACCCTTGAGATGTGTCTAGGCTGATGGCATTTGTAGCAAATGATACCTGAACCAGAACCAGCAGAGTTTGGCTGAGCACTTGGGTAGTTATGTGATGCAGGTTGCTGAGGTGAATGAGGCACATCTGGCCTTGACTGATAGGAAGCACGTGGTACAACACTAAATGGAATCCAGGCACGACGACGCTTTGTGCCTAAGCCAGAAAACTGAGCATCATCTCGAGGACGCTTGTAGGTTTCTTCATACTCAACTTTTCCCCTTTCAGCTTTCATAGCTTTGTTCACAAGATCTTGGAAAGTGTTAAAATCCAGGAGATGAAGATCATGACGAAGCTCAAAGGTCTAGTCCCTTACAGAACAAGGCCTGCTTCTTGGCATCCGTAGATACCTATTTAGGAGCATAGCAGGCAAGGCGGTTGAAGTTGCCCTATTAGTTACAAACTGAACCATTGCCTTGCTTTAGCTTCAGGAATTCCTCCCTTTTAAGCTCCATTAGACCATCCAGAATGTGATACCCTCAGAAGGCAGTTTTGAACTCCTGCCAAGTCACAACGTGTTTGGTAGTCTGCATAGCAAGGAAATTCTCCCACCAGGAACCGGTAGCACCTTCGAAGTGATATGCGGCAAAGGTCACCCAATCCGCTTGGGCGACATGAGCGGCATGAAGTTTGTGCTCAATAGTGCAGAGCCAGTAGTCAGCATCAAGTGGCTCAGTGCAATAGCTAAAAATTGGAGGTGTGAGGCGGATGAAGTCTCTCATGCCGACTCAGTCATCATGATGACGAGCGGAATTTTGTTCAATCCTTTCCAGGAGCCTGATGTTGTAAGCGCGGTTAGCTTCATACATGGCCATAAGCTGGACCATGGATGGTGGAGGTGGAAGATTGACATTGTCACCCCTCCTGATCATTCCCACTGCTACGACCACAACCATGAGTACCACCTGACATCCTGGAGGATAACAAAAGGATTCAGTGATAGGATTCAGAGGAACATGAAGAAATTGATGCAGTGTAAGGAAAAACCAGACATGTGGTACAAGGAATATCATCCAATCAAGCATGGTAGCAGAAAGGCATACAAAACGTATACACTAACTAGCCAATTCACAAACCATAACTATGGAATGCCAGGATGATACAAAACCACCAAGTCATGTCCAATACATTACTTAAGAAGGGATAATAGAAAACGGGATTGATTGAATTATAAACATTTGAAGCATTAAAGAGAGACAACGCTTCAGAGTAGTTGATGCAACCTGACACGGAGTACTAAAGGAGAACCCAAACCCCAAAATCCTAGAGGTTTAAAATGATAGATGAGGAAGTAAACCTTTTCAATCAAATCAAGGTAAGGTGACTCAGAATTAGAGCAATACCAGATAAGGAGTAAAAAGAATCCTAGTCAGAGTTTTCTCAATTCATTTTATCTTTCAAATAGTTTTCGCAAACACTAGACTCAACTTCGACCAAAGCTGTCGGACCCCGGGTTCTAAGCTATACAGAGATGTTATGTGTATTAGTCACGCTAGCAACAAGTGATACTGGGGTTACCACTCCTAGGCCGGAACACCATCGGCAGGTAGGCCGGTACACCATCGGCACTACACATCTCGAAACGCTGTGATACTAACCATACCAAGACTGCATAACAGAGAGCTCGAGAGCCTTAAACCCCTCTCATGCACTTTATATCCATACACGCATCATGCACGAGATGGGTAACCACAATTGGTAACACAACAGTGACTCTACGACTCAAAGTAATAGTTCAATTCTTAGCAGAGTAAAGACCCAACTTATTACAAGCAAAGGTCACTGACCAACATTACAACAAGCAACAGAAAGCAAATTATGTTATGCTACATAACAAGATAGCAAATGGCCTAAGAGGCCCTAAACATAAGCGACATCCCAACCCATAGATCTCAGGCTGCTGCCTGGGAACCCAAACTAGTCGTCAAAGTCGATATCGGCATAGAAACCACCTTCGTTGCCTGCAGCGGTCTCTTCTATGGAAAAACAACATTAAACAAGGGAGAGTACGAGGGTATACTCAGCAAGCTTGACCTTCTACACTATATGATGGCATCAAGGTCTTTTGGTGTAGCTCTTTGCAGAAAGCAAGTTTTCTTTGAGAAAATGACACAAGGCGAGGACTACTCAAAATTTGTAAAGAGGATAAGAGAGCGTCTCGATAACTCTTTTGATCATGGAGCAACCACCAATTCATAAACTTCAGAACCCACTCATCTCATATCACCCCTCGATCCCGAGGAAGTGATCCAGAGTCTCACTCTTAAGTTAGCACTTTTAAGATTAGGTTCATGTTGTCTATGATCTAGTATCTATCTCCAAGTCGTCCATAACCATGGACACGACTTTTCGAAAAGATTTAACCCTACAGGGGTGCACAACTTTACCCACACGTGACGACCATCTCCATTAGCCACATAACGTCATTCTGTGAGACGCTGGCAGAGTGGTGATTGCCTACAACCTTTACCTCACGTCGACCTATTCCATGAGCCACGCCAAAAGTTCTAAGTTTGCCATTGAAAGACGGCCGTTCTCCAATGCGGAACCATTTGTTGCATGGTGAGATTGGTTTGTTAGAGGAATCCGCCTCAAGCAATCTCGGTTGCGTCCCTGTATGTATGCACCTCTTTGCAAATGTTTTACACACCCATGTGTATGCCAAATGGAAAGCCCGAACTAGGTAGCTCATGGATAAGTCTAAGTAAGTTAGTCAGTCGACGGGAGTCCCATTCCTCCACGTGCGGTTGTACGCTCATCTTGGATCAAGAGACAAGAAATTGGGTCCTAGGGTGGCAGGAATGAGTCAAATAACCACAACTAGCGTGGTGGCTCATCCAGGCCTATTGTCAAGTTTTACCAACTCTCCATAATTACCACAACAAACTATCATGCTAGATTCATATATAAGTTCAACCCAGATACCAGAATTGCAACAATAAGTACTAAGCATGGCTAAGCATAGAATAGTAAATTTCTAGTGATGCAAAAGCAGAACCTAGTCATGCTAGGAGCAATGGATCATGGATATATAGTTGACAATAGCAGGGCATGCATCATAATAGGTTACTCTATGTTCCGGTAAAAGACAGTTGAACGCATGAAGATATGGTGGAGGCTCAAAACATTTGTAAATCATAGGATTAGAAATGCATCAAAAGGGATTACGCTTGCCTTGTTCTTCAATGTAGTTGTACTGAATAGTTTCGGCATTGATCTCGGACGCGGTCTCGGATTCTACCGAGAAGAAGAACACCGAAAAGGAAAATAACACATTCAATACAAATGCATCGATGCGCAATCAAGCATGATGATATGACATGTTTAAGATGCTCAAAATAAACCCTACTACATAAAGAACAAGTTAGGAGGGGTTTGGATGTTTTAGGGTAGCATTCTGACAAACCCTAAATCAAAATAAGGGTTTTGATTAGTTCTTCTATTTAGATAGGGGTTCAAGTTGTCTAAACATGCATAAATTTGACATAAACATGTAGAGCATGTTTTTCTAAGCATTTTCATATATTATACACAATTTTCTGATAAACAGATAATTAAATATGCATTTTACATGTTTTGGTATTTTTCTGAAATTTCCTGGAATAAAAAACAAGTTACAGAAACTTTTTACACCGGGGTCGTCTTGACCCTTAGCGGCTGACAGAGGGGCTCGGGGTCCACCCGTCAGGCCACGCTGGACCAGGTTTGACCTGGTCAGCGGGCTGACCGGGACCTTCCTGGCTCGATGGCAGAGCGTCGGTCGGCTCGCCTGCGGCGACGTCGAGGCTTGTGGGAGGACGGGGAGGGGTCTAACGGGACCGGGAGCTCACTAGGAGCACGTTGGTGAGGTTGGCTTGGCCGAAAATGGGTCTGCGGCGAGCAATTTGGGCGGCAGAGGAGCTCGGGTCCGGCGAGGCTCCGGGCGCGGCGGCTTTGATTCTTCTGACAAGGAGGATGAGGGCGGCGCTATGGAGCTTCTCGGCTCGTCAGAGAGGCAGGGGGCGCAGAGCGGAGGCGCTAGGTGGCGGCCGAGCTTGGGTGCCGGCGGGTGTTCTCGGGAGAGAGAAACAGAGAGGAAGAGCATACCAGAGAGAGAGAAGGGAAAGGAAGGGGGCTCCATGGCGTCCAGGTGGTGCTCTAGGGGTTCCTTCTCGGTGGCCTGGGCGGCAAGCAGGAGGTGGCGCATAGGCACCTGGGAGCCTCCACGCAGGTGCTTACCTCCTGGAGGAAGAAAACAAGCCAAAATTGCAACACCCCCTGGCTTTTGGGGTTTTCCGAAAACATTTCAAAATAGCACCCTTTTGTATGATTTGATGCTTTAAATTTGGCTAAAAATTTCTGAAAATCTCCAGGGCTTTTCTGCTAGTTAGGAAAACCCAAAATGAATTTTATTTGTCACTTCAAAACACATGAACCCATTTTGCAATTGTTTGATTAGAGATTGAATTTGGTTCAGTGGTAGGGTTTCCATCTTAAATTCAAATGCGAAAATTTCTTAGTGCAATTTAGATGATGCTCATGATGCAAGTGTCCTTTATTACAAACATGGGATGTTACAACATACTTGAATTTATTAGAAGAATTTTCCAAATCATTTTCTCAGTAAATTTACGAAACATGAGTTGTGTAACACATGCTACTAATATTTGCATAAACAAAATTGTTTCTCCATATATGCTTACGCATCGATCCATTATTTGGTCTTCGATCTGTTAACCTGAAGTAACGCCTTGGGTTCCAAATAATAACTATTTACATGGGTCAGATAAAACTATCCACTACTAATATGTACCTTTAGGTCGAGAGTATATTTACGTTCTACGTTTAACATTCCCCGGATGAACTAGTAAAATCCTTAACATGACCTATCAAAACATGTTAATGGATTGTATATATGACCGATTGGGATTCTCTGACTTGCCATGTCTTACCTGTGGGTCATTGACAGGTGAGTCCTTCATCTGGTGGGGCCCACATGCAGTGAGGGCAAGTCAGGGACAAGTTAGGGAGGGCAAGTCAGAGAATCCACGCCGATATATGATATGCTTATCATTACTCATACTATGTATTGCATGTTTGGTACAAAAATAGTAACACCCATATCGTCATGAATTCTTGATCGAGCATAAAGCAATAATTGCATGCTAGGTGGTCACAATAATCCAACTTGTAGTTGACACATATTTGATCATAGAATAAATGTGGATAAGGGATTTCCAAAATAGAGATCGTTCGAAATAAAAAAAGTTCAATGACTCTAATTCATAGAAAGAAATTTTACAACATTAAATTGATATGATCGCAATAAAAATTAGTAGCCAAATACACATCATCCAAGTTTTTAAATTTTGTAAAAAAATGGTAAATGTAAAGCAGGTATAAAGATATGTGTCCAAATAGGTTAAAACATATTTATTTGCGGACTCTGATGAAATATTTGATACTAAAGTTTGAGTGTTCATTTCTCGATTACTATTTCTAGCACTCAATTGTGGAAAAGCTGATTTTACATGAGTAGAGACCACATGAAGTGAGTGTAGTAAATTATTATGACCTTTGTAATTACCAACATTACTCAGCTCTGTACAGGAACAAGTGTTAAGCCTTAAAATACTAACATGACAAGCATTTGTCAGAAATCTAATGTAGATCTCAAATCTGAAGATCTCTTTCTCAAAACTCTTTAATCATACTGTCTTTTTGTCTAAACAAATAATAATTCCATTCGCCATTGGATTTGAGTCCCCATGTGTTATGATTGTAGGGTATGTCTAATTTAAGTTTCATTATTGATAGTAAGTACGACCCATCCTTATCAATGATGGGCCAAATTAACAATATATCTTGTCTCCATTTGTTGGTTTGAGGACAGTAAAAGCAGTTAAACACTCTATATTTTAGTATATTGAGAAGGGTTATCCCTCGTTGTTCTCCACCATTTCACCAACCTTGATTATGCCAAATAAGATTATTTTCCAATTTGTACATAATTCGTAAGGACAGAGGAGAACACCATCTTATATATTAGAAAAGGTATGTTCACGACACCATATGCAAGGATCATTAAATCTTGTAACATCATTTAATTTTATGCACAAGATTATAATTAAATTTGAATTTACTACGATAAATAAGATACTATACATTAGGGTGATAGCCTTGCAAACTTAGCGGTGGTAGAGGTAGTGAGGTTTTCGAGAGATTATGTATTACCAAGTGAATAACAAGAAGGTTGATAGAATACTATATTTTTCATACGTTTAATTTGGAATTTGTATGTTTTACTATATAGATCTTAATCAACACAACCTTTTATCACCATTAAGAATTCTACTAGCCCATTTGAGAAAATATCAAACTCCCTAGTGGCAATGACTCTTAGTCTAGTTTAAGACTATTGGCATGATAAATCCTACTATTTTTATCACTAACTCATATTTATAGATCAAAATCATAAAATACAACATCTAAAGGCACTCCACAAGAACAATGCTTTTAGTTAGGCGAGCCAAATTGCAAATGTTTCATAATATAAAATATGATAATCACAAAACAAAAAAACACATGATAATTATTCATAGCAACGATTGCATATTTGAGGAAATCTTAATTCTACCAACGAATTATATCGTCATGAAATTCTTTGTGTAAGATCAAGCAAGTTGTAATCGGTTGCTTAATACATAGAAATATTCAACTTGCAGATGATCACACAACAAATCCATCATTCACATACTTGAATTTATTAGAAAAAATTTCCAAATCATTTTCTCAGTCAATTTACGAAACCTGAGTTGTGTAACACATGCTACTGATATTTGCATATACAAAATTGTCTCTCCATATATGCTTACGTATCGATCCATTATTTGGTCTTCGATCTGTTAACCCGAAGTAACGCCTTGGGTTTCAAATAATAACTATTTACATGGGTCAGATAAAACTATCCACTACTAATATGTAACTTTAGGTCGAGAGTGCATTTATGTTGTACGCCGGATCAACTAGTAAAATCCTTAACATGACCTGTCAAAACATGTTAATGGATTGTATATATGACCGATTGGGATTCTCTGACTTGCCATGTCTTACCTGGGGGTCATTGACAGGTGAGTCCTTCATCTGGTGGGGCCCACATGCAGTGAGGGCAAGTCAGAGACAAGTTAGAGAGGGAAGTCAGAGAATTCACGTCGATATATGACATGCTTATGATTACTCATACTATGTATTACATGATTGGTACAAAATAGTAATACCCATATCGTCATGAATTCTTGATTGAGCTACATAAAGCAATAAAGGCACTGCACATGAACAATGCTTCATAATATAAAGGCTGATAATAGCAAAACGGAAAAAACACATGATAATTCTTTGTAACAATGATTGCATATTTGAGCAAATCTTAATTCTTCCAGCAATTATATCGTTATGAAATACTTTGCGTAAGATCACCTATGTTGTAATCGGTTGCTTAATACATGGATATATTCAACTTGCAAATGATCCCACAAAAAATCCATCATTCACATACTTGAATTTATTAGAAGAATTGTTCCAAATCATTTTCTCAATCAGTTTACGAAACCTGAATTGTGTAGCACAAGCTACTGATATTTGCAGCAACAAAATTATTTCTCCAGATATTCTTACATATCGATCCATTATCTGGCCTTCGATCTATTAATATGAAGTAATGCCTTGAGTTCGAAATAATAACTATTTAAATGAGCCAGATCAAACTATCCACAACAAATATGTACCTTAAGGTCGAGAGTACATTTACGTCCTAGGGTTAACATTCTCCGGATCAACTAAAAAAATCCTTAACATGACCTATCAAAACATGTTAAGGGATGGTATATATGACACACGCTTATGATTGATCATAATATGTATTGCATGGTTGGTATAAAAATACTAACACCCATATCGTCGTTAATTCTTGATCGAGCTATATAAAGCAATAATTGCATGCTAGGTGGTCACAATGATCCAATTTGTAGTTGACACATATTTGATCATAGAATAAATTTAGATAACAGATTCCAATATAAGGATGGTCGAAATAAATAAGTTTCATGACTCTAATAATTAGATGGAAATTTTATAACATTAAATAGATAGGATTCCTATAAAACTTAGTAGTCAAATACACATCATTCTAGTTTTTAAATTGTGTGAAAATGATAAATGTAAGAACAGGTATAAAAATATACGTGCAAATAGGGAAAACATATTTATTTGCGGATGTTGATGAAATGTTTGCTACTGAATTATGAGTGTTCATTTCTCGATTGCTAGTTGTAGCACTTAATTGCGGAAAACCTAATTTTACATGAGTAGAGACCACATGAAGTGAGTGTAGTAAATTATTCTGACCTTTGAACTTTACCAACATTACTCTGCAGTGTACGAGAACAAGTGGCAAGCCTTAAACTACTAACATGGCAAACATTGGAGACAAGCATTCAACCACTGTCACAAATCTAATGTAGATCTCAAATCTGAAGATCTCTTTGTCGACAATCATTAAATATACTGGCTTGTTGTCTAGACAAACAATAATGCCATTCGTCATTGAATTTGTGTCCCTAGGTGTTATGAGTGTAGGGTCTTGCTAATTTAAGTTTCATTACTGAGAGTAAGTATGACCCATCCTTATCGATGACGGGGTAAATTACCAATATATCTCATCTCACTCTATTGGTTTTAGGACAGTAAAAGTAGTTGAACACTCTATCTTTTAGTATATTGAGAAGGGTTATCCCTCGTTGTTCTCCACCTTTTCACCATACCTGATTACGCCAAATAAGATTATTTGCCAATCTGTATACAATTCATGAGGACCGAGAAGAACACCATCTTATATATTAGAAAAGGTATGTTCACGACACCATATGCAAGGATCATTAAATCTTGTGATATCATCTAATTTTATACACAAGATTATAATTAAATTTGAATCTACTATGATAAATAAGATAATATACATTAGGGTGGTAGCCTTATAGATTTAGTGGTGGTAGAGGTAGTGAGGTTTTTTTGTGGTTATGTAGTACCACGTGAATAATAAGAAGGTTGATAGAATACTATATTTTTTATATGTTTAATTTGTAATTTGTGTGTTTTACTATATAGATCTAAATCGACATTAATCAGCAGTGTACGAGAACAAGTGGCAAGCCTTAAACTACTAACATGACAAGCATTCAGCCACTGTCAGAAATCTAATGTAGATCTCAAATCTCAAGATCTCTTTGTCGACACTCATTAACCAAACTGTCTTGTTGTCTAGACAAACAATAATTTCATTCACCATTGGATTTGAGTCCCTAGGTGTTATCAGTGTAGGGTATGTCTAATTTAAGTTTCATTATTGATAGTAATTATGACCCATCCCGATCAATGATTGGCTGAATTACCAATATATCTCGTCTCCATCTGTTGGTTTTAGGATAATAAAAGCAGTTAAACGCTCTATATTTTTGTATATTGAGAAGGGTTATCCCTCGTTGTGCTCCACCGTTTCACCATCCTTGATTACGCCAAATAAGATTATTTGCCAATTTGTACATAATTCGTGAGGACTAAGGAGAACACCATCTTATATATTAGAAAATGTATGTTCACGACATCATATGCAATGATCATTAAATCTGGTAAAATCATCCAATTTTATACACTAGATTATAATTAAATTTGAATCTACTATGATAAATCAGACACTATACATTTGGTTGGTAGCCTTACAGATTTAGTGGTGGTAGAGGTAGTGAGGTTTTCGTGAGGTTATCTGGTACCAAGTGGATAATAAGAAGGTTGATAGAATACTGTATTTTTATATGTTTAATTTGTAATTTGTATGTTTTACTATATAGATCTAAATCAACGCAACCTTTTGTCATCATTAAGAATTCTACAAGCCCATTTGAGAAAATATCACACTCCCTAGTGGTAATGACTCTTAGTTTAGTTTAAGACTATTGGCATGGTAAATAGTACTAATCTTATCACTAACTCATATCTATAGATAAAAAACATAAAATACAATATCTAAATGCACTGCACATGAACAATGCTTCATAATATAAAGGTTGATAATAGCAAAACGGAAAAAACACATGATAATTCTTTGTAACAACGATTGCATATTTGAGAAAATATTAATTTTTTCAGCCAATTATATCGTTATAAAATACTTTGTGTAAGATCACAAATGTTGTAATCGGTTGCTTAATACATAGATATATTCAACTTGCAAATGATCCCACAGTAAATCCATCATTCACATACTTGAATTTATTAGAAGAATTTTCCAAATCATTTTCTCAGTCAGTTTACAAAACCTGAATTGTGGAGCACATGCTACTTATATTTGCAGCAACAAAATTGTTTCCCCAGATATACTTACGTATCGATCCATTATCTGGCCTTCGATCTGTTAATCTGAAGTAATGCCTTGAGTTCAAAAATTATAACTATTTACATGGGCCAAATCAAACTATCCACAATAAATATGTACCTTAAGGTCGTGAGTACATTTACATCCCAGGGTTAACATTCTCCGGATGAACTAGAAAAAAAATCCTTAACATGACCTATCAAAACATGTTAATGGATGGTATATATGACATGCTTATGATTGATCATAATATGTATTGCATGTTTGGTATAAAAATAGTAACACCCATATTGTCGTTAATTCTTGATCGAGCTATATAAAGCAATAATTGCATGCTAGGTGGTCACAATAATCCAATTTGTAGTTGACACATATTTGATCATAGCATAAATATAGATAACGGATTCCAATATAAGGATGGTCGAAATAAATAAGTTTCATGACTCTAATTCTTAGAAGGAAAATTTACAACATTAAATAGATAGGATCCCTATAAAACTTAGTAACAAATACACATCATCCAAGTTTTTAAATTGTGCGAAAAATGATAAATGTAAGAACGGTATAAAAATATATGACCAAATAGGGAAAACATATTTTTTTATGGACATTGATGAAATGTTTGATACTGAATTATGAGTGTTCATTTCTCGATTGCTAGTTGTAGCACTTAATTATGGAAAACCTAATTTCACATGAGTAGAGACCACATGAAGTGAGTGTAGTAAATTATTCCGACCTTTGTAATTTACCAACATTACTCTGCAGTGTACGAGAGCAAGTGGCAAGCCTTAAGCTACTAGCATGACAAGCACTGAAGAAAAGCATTCAGCCACTATCATAAATCTAATGTAGATCTCAAATTTAAAGATCTCTTTATCGACACTCATTAACCATAGTCTTGTTGTCGAGACAAACAATAATGCCATTCTCTATTGGATTTGAGTCCCCATGTGTTATGAGTGTAGGGTATGGCTAATTTAAGTTTCATTATTGAGAGTAAGTATGACCCATCCTTATCTATGATGGGCTGAAATACCAATATATTTTGTCTAAATATGTTGGTTTTAGGACAGTAAAAGCAGTTAATACCTCTATTTTTTAGTGTACTGAGAAGGATTATCACTCGTTGTTCTCCACCTTTTCACCATCCCTGATTATGCCAAATAAGATTATTTGCCAATTTGTACATAATTTCGAGAGGAAAAAGGAGAACACCATCTTATATATTAGAAAATGTATGTTCACGACACCATATGCAATGATAATTAAATCTGGTAACATCATCCAATTTTATACACCAGATTATAATTAAATTTGAATCTACGATGATAAATCAGATACTATACATTAGGTTGGTAGCCTTACAGATTTAGTGATTGTAGAGGTAGCGAGGTTTTCATGATATTATGTGGTACCAAGTGAATAATAAGAAGGTTGATAGAATACTATATTTTCTATATATTTAATTTGTAATTTGTATGTTTTACTATATAGATCTAAATCAATGCAACCTTTTGTCGTCATTAAGAATTCTACTAGACCATTTGAGAAAAATATCACACTTCCTAGTGGCAATGACTCTTAGTCTAGTTTAATACTATTGGCATGGTAAATAGTACTAATCTTATCACTAACTCATATTTATAGATAAAAACATAAAATACAATATCTAAAGGCCCTGCACATAAACAATGCTTCATAATATAAAGGCTGATAAAAACACATGGTAATTCTTGGTAACAATCATTGCATATTTGAGCAAATCTTAATATTTTGAACCAATTATATCATCATGAAATACTTTGTGTAAGATCACGTATGTTGTAATCGGTTGCTTAATAAATAGATATATTCAATTTGCAAATGATCCCACAATAAATCCATCATTCACATACTTGAATTTATTAGAAGAATTTTCCAAATCATTTTCTCAGTCAGTTTACGAAACCTGAATTGTGTAGCACATGCTACTTATATTTGCAGCAACAAAATTATTTCCCCAGATATACTTACGTATCGATCCATTATCTGGCCTTCGATCTGTTAATCTGAAGTAATGCCTTGAGTTCAAAAATAATAATTATTTACATGGGCCAAATCAAACTATCCACAACAAATATGTACCTTAAGGTCGAGAGTACATTTACATCCTAGGGTTAACATTCTTCGGATGAACTAGAAAAAATCCTTAACATGACTTATCAAAACATGTTAATTTATGGTATATATGACATGCTTATGATTGATCATAATATGTATTGCATGTTTAGTATAGAAATAGTAACACCCATATCGTCGTTAATTCTTGATTGAGCTATATAAAGCAATAATTGCATGCTAGGTGGTCACAATAATCCAATTTGTAGTTGACACATATTTGATCATAGAATAAATATAGATAACAGATTCCAATATAAGGATGGTAGAAATAAATAAGTTTCATGTCTCTAATTCTTAGAAGGAAATTTTATGACATTAAATAGATAGGATCCCTATAAAACTTAGTAACAAATACACATCATCGAAGTTTTTAAATTGTGTGAAAAATGATAAATGTAAGAACGGTATAAAAATATATGTCCAAATAGGGAAAACATATTTTTTTGCGGACGTTGATGAAATGTTTGATACTGAATTATGAGTGTTCATTTCTCGATTGCTAGTTGTAGCACTTAATTGTGGAAAACCTAATTTCACATCAGTAGAGACCACATGAAGTGAGTGTGGTAAATTATTCCGACCTTTGTAATTTACCAACATTACTCTGCAGTGTACGAGAGGAAGTGGCAAGCCTTAAACTACTAGCATGACAAGCACTGAAGATAAGCATTCAGCCACTATCATAAATCTAATGTAGATCTCAAATCTAAAGATCTCTTTATCGACACTCATTAACCATATTGTCTTGTTGTCTAGACAAACAATAATGCCATTCTCTATTGGATTTGAGTCCCCATGTGTTATGAGTGTAGGGTATGGCTAATTTAAGTTTCATTATTGAGAGTAAGTATGACCCATCCTTATCGATGATGGGCTGAATTACCAATATATTTTGTCTCAATCTGTTGGTTTTAGGACAGTAAAAGCAGTTAATACCTCTATTTTTTAGTATATAGATAAGGATTATCCCTCGTTGTTCTCCACCTTTTCACCATCCCTGATTACGCCAAATAAGATTATTTGCCAATTTGTACATAATTCGAGAGGACTAAGGAGAACACCATCTTATAGATCAGAAAATGTATGTTAACGACACCATATACAATGATAATTAAATCCAGTAACATCATCCAATTTTATACACCAGATTATAATTAAATTTGAATCTACTATGATAAATCAGATACTATACATTAGGTTGGTAGCCTTACAGATTTAGTGATGGTAGACGTAGTGAGGTTTTCATGATGTTATGTGGTACCAAGTGAATAATAAGAAGGTTGATAGAATACTATATTTTCTATATATTTAATTTGTAATTTGTATGTTTTACTATATAGATCTAAATCAACGGAACCTTTTGTCGTCATTAAGAATTCTACTAGACCATTTGAGAAAAATATCACACTCCCTAGTGCCAATAACTCTTAGTCTAGTTTAAGACTATTGGCATGGTAAATAGTACAAATCTTATCACTAACTCATATTTATAGATAAAAACATAAAATACAATATCTAAAGGCACTGCACATGAACAATGCTTCATAATATAAAGGCTGATAGCAGCAAAATGGAAAAAACACATGATAATTCTTGGTAACAATGATTGCGTATTTGAGCAAATCTTAATTTTCTGAACCAGTTATATCGTCATGAAATACTTTGTGTAAGATCACGTATGTTGTAATCGGTTGCTTAATACATAGATATATTCAACTTGCAAATGATCCCACAAAAAATCCATCATTCACATACTTGAATTTATTAGAAGAATTTTCCAAATCATTTCCTCATGTCAGTTTACAAAACCTGAATTGTGTAGCACATGCTACTGATATTTGTAGCAACAAAATTGTTTCCCCAGATATACTTAAGTATCGATCCATTATCTGGCCTTTGATCTGTTAATCTGAAGTAATGCCTTGAGTTCAAAATAATAACCATTTACATGGGCCAGATCAAACTATCGATAACAAATATGTACCTTAAGGTCGACAGTACATTTACGTCCTAGGGTTAGCATTCTCCGGATCAACTAAAAAAAATCCTTAACATGACCTATCAAAACATGTTAACGAATGGTATATATGACACGCTTATGATTGATCATGATATGTATTGCATGTTTGGTATAAAAATAGTAACACCTATTTCATCGTTAATTCTTAATCGAGCTATATAAAGCACTAATTGCATGCTAGGTAGTCACAATAATCCAATTTGGAGTTGACACATATTTATTCATAGAATAAATATAGATAACGGATTCAATATATGGATGGTCGAAATAAATAAGTTTCATGACTCTATTTCTTAGAAGGTAAATTTACAACATTAAATAGATAGGATCCCTATAAAACTTAGTAACAAATACACATCATCCAAGTTTTGAAATTGTGTGAAAAATGATAAATGTAGGAACGGGTATAAACATATACGTGCAAATAGGGAAAACATATTTATTTGTGGACATTGATGAAATGCTTAATAATGAATTATGAGTGTTCATTTCTCGATTGCTAGTTGTAGCACTTAATTATGGAAAACCTAATTTTACATGAGTAGAGACCACATGAAGTGAGTGTAGTAAATTATTCCAACCTTTGTAACTTACCAACATTACTCTGCAGTGTATGAGAACAAGTGGCAAGCTTTAAACTACTAACATGACAAACATTGAAGACAAGCATTTAGCCACTGTAATAAATCTAATGTAGATCTCAAATCTGAAGATCTCTTTGTCGACACTCATTAAATATACTGGCTTGTTGTCTAGACAAACAATAATGCCATTCGCCATTGAATTTGTGTCCCTAGGTGTTATGAGTGTAGGGTCTTGCTAATTTAAGTCTCATTATTGAGAGTAAGTATGACCCATCCTTATCGATGATAGGGTGAATTACCAATATATCTCATCTCCATATATTGGTTTTAGGACAGTAAAAGTAGTTAAACACTCTATGTTTTAGTATATTGAGAAGGGTTATCCCTCGTTATTTTCCACCTTTTCACCATACCTGATTACGCCAAATAAGATTATTTTCCAATCTGTATACAATTTGTGAGGACCAAGAAGAACACCATCTTATATATTAGAAAAGGTATGTTTGCGACACCATATGCAAGGATCATTAAATCTTGTGATATCTTCCAATTTTATACACAAGATAATATACGTTAGGGTGGTAGCCTTACAGATTTAGTGGTGGTAGAGGTAGTGAGGTTTTTGTGAGGTTATGTAGTACCACGTGAATAATAAGAAGGTTGATAGAATACTATATTTTATTTTATGTTAATTTGTAATTTGTGTGTTTTACTATATAGATCTAAATCAACGCAACCTTTTGTTGTCATTAAGAATTCTACTATCCCATTTGAGAAAAATATCACACTCCTTAGTGGCAATGACTCTTAGTATAGTTTAAGACTATTGGCATGGTAAATCCTACTAATCTTATCACTAACTCATATCTATAGATCAAGATCACAAAATACAATATCTAAAGGCACTGCACATGAACAATGCTTTTAGTTAGGTGAGCCAAATTGCAAACGCTTCATAATATAAAATCTGATAATCGCAAAATATAAAAACACATGATACTTATTCATAACAACGATTTCATATTTGAGTATATCTTAATTCTACAAACCAATATATCTTCATGAAATTCTTTGTGTAAGATCATGCATGTTGTAATTGGTTGCTTAACGCGTAGAAATATTCAACTTGCAAATGATCCCACAAAAAATCCATTATTCACATACTTGAATTTATTAGATTAATTTTCCAAATCATTTTCTTAGTCAGTTTACGAAACCTGAATTGTGTAGCACGTGCTACTGATATTTGCAGCAACGAAATTGTTTCTCCAGATATGCTTACATATCGATCCATTATCTGGCCTTCGATATGTTAATCTTAAGTAATGCCTTGGATTCCAAAATAATAACTATTTATATGG
The DNA here is from genome assembly GCA_007115705.1 of Dactylis glomerata. NCBI lineage: Eukaryota > Viridiplantae > Streptophyta > Magnoliopsida > Poales > Poaceae > Dactylis > Dactylis glomerata. The sequence continues at coordinate 3,844,995 of QXEO01000528.1, read as the reverse complement.
GCTAGATCAAACTATCCACAACTAATATGTACCTTGAGGCCGAGAGTATATTTACATCCTAGGGTTAACATTCTTCGGACGAACTAGTAAAATCCTTAACATGACCTATCAAAACATGTTAATGGATGGTATATATTACACGCTTATGATTGTTCCTAATATGTATTGCATGTTTTTTCAAAAATACTAGCACCCATATCGTCGTTAATTCTTGGTCGAGCTACGCAAAGTAATAATTGCATGCTAGGTGGTCACAATAATCCAGTTTGTAGTTGACGCATATTTGATAATAGAATAAATGCAGGTAACGGATTCCAATATAGAGATCATCGAAATAAAAATAATTCATGACTCTAATTCCTTAAAGAAAAATTTACAACATTAAATAGATTGGATCCCTATAAAACTTAGTATCCAAATACACATCATCCAAGTTTTTAAATTGTTTGAAAAATGAAAAATGTAAAAACAGGTATAAAGATATACGTGCAAATAGGAAAAAAACAGATTTTTTTGCGGACGTTGATGAAATGTTTGATACGGAATTATAAGTGTTCATTTCTCGATTGCTAGTTGTAGCACTCAATTATGGAAAACCTGATTTCACATGAGTAGAGACCACATGAAGTGAGTGTAGTAAATTATTCTGACCTTTATAATTCACCAACATTACTCTGCAGTGTACGAGAGGAAGTGGCAAGCCTTAAACTACTAGCATGATAAGCACTGAAGACAAGCATTCAGCCACTATCATAAATCTAATGTAGATCTCAAATCTAAAGATCTCTTTATCGACACTCATTAACCATATTGTCTTGTTGTCTAGACAAACAATAATACCATTCTCTATTGGATTTGAGTCCCTAGGTGCTATGAGTGTAGGGTATGGCTAATTTAAGTTCATTATTGAGAGTAAGTATGACCCATCCTTATCGATGATGGGCTGAATTACTAATATATTTTGTCTCAATCTGTTGGTTTTAGGATAGTAAAAGCAGTTAATGCCTCTATTTTTTAGTATATAGATAAGGATTATCCCTCGTTGTTCTCCACCTTTTCACCATCCCTGATTACGCCAAATAAGATTATTTGCCAATTTGTACATAATTCGAGAGGACTAAGGAGAACACCATCTTATATATCAGAAAATGTATGTTAACGACACCATATGCAATGATAATTAAATCCGGTAACATCTCCCAATTTTATACACCAGATTATAATTAAATTTGAATCTACAATGATAAATCAGATACTATACATTAGGTTGGTAGCCTTACAGATTTAGTGATGGTAGACGTAGTGAGGTTTTCATGATGTTATGTGGTACCAAGTGAATAATAAGAAGGTTGATAGAATACTATATTTTCTATATATTTAATTTGTAATTTGTATGTTTTACTATATAGATCTAAATCAATGCAACCTTTTGTCGTCATTAAGAATTCTACTAGACCATTTGAGAAAAAATTTCACACTCCCTAGTGGCAATAACTCTTAGTCTAGTTTAAGACTATTGGCATGGTAAATAGTACAAATCTTATCACTAACTCATATTTATAGATAAAAACATAAAATAAAATATCTAAAGACACTGCACATGAACAATGCTTCATAATATAAAGGCTGATAGCAGCAAAACAGAAAAAACACATGATAATTCTTGGTAACAATGATTGCATATTTGAGCAAATCTTAATTTTCTGAACCAGTTATATCGTCATGAAATACTTTGTGTAAGATCACATATGTTGTAATCGGTTGCTTAATACATAGATATATTCAACTTGCAAATAATCCCACAAAAAATCCATCATTCACATACTTGAATTTATTAGAAGAATTTTCCAAATCATTTGCTCATGTCAGTTTACGAAACCTGAATTGTGTAGCACATGCTACTGATATTTGTAGCGACAAAATTGTTTCCCCAGATATACTTACGTATCGATCCATTATCTGGCCTTTGATCTGTTAATCTGAAGTAATGCCTTGAGTTCAAAAATAATAACCATTTACATGGGCCAGATCAAACTATCGATAACAAATATGTACCTTAAGGTCGAGAGTACATTTACGTCCTAGGGTTAGCATTCTCCGGATCAACTAAAAAAATCCTTAACATGACCTATCAAAACATGTTAACGAATGGTATATATGACATGCTTATGATTGATCATGATATGTATTGCATGTTTGGTATAAAAATAGTAACACCTATTTCATTGTTAATTCTTAATCGAGCTATATAAAGCAGTAATTGCATGCTAGGTGGTCACAATAATCCAATTTGTAGTTGACACATATTTGTTCATAGAATAAATATAGATAACGGATTCAATATATGGATGGTCGAAATAAATAAGTCTCATGACTCTAATTCTTAGAAGGTAATTTTACAACATTAAATAGATAGGATCCCTATAAAACTTAGTAACAAATACACATCATCCAAGTTTTGAAATTGTGTGAAAAATGATAAATGTAGGAACGGGTAGAAAAATATATGTGCAAATAGGGAAAACATATTTATTTGTGGACGTTGATGAAATGTTTAATAATGAATTATGAGTGTTCATTTCTCAATTGCTAGTTGTAGCACTTAATTATGGAAAACCTAATTTTACATGAGTAGAGACCACATGAAGTGAGTGTAGTAAATTATTCCGACCTTTGTAACTTACCAACATACTCTGCAGTGTACGAGAACAAGTGGCAAGCTTTAAACTACTAACATGACAAACATTGAAGACAAGCATTTAGCCACAGTAATAAATCTAATGTAGATCTCAAATCTGAAGATCTCTTTGTCGACACTCATTAAATATACTGGCTTGTTGTCTAGACAAACAATAATGCCATTCGCCATTGAATTTGTGTCCCTAGGTGTTATGAGTGTAGGGTCTTGCTAATTTAAGTTTCATTATTGAGAGTAAGTATGACCCATCCTTATCGATGATAGGGTGAATTACCAATATATCTCATCTCCATATATTGGTTTTAGGACAGTAAAAGTAGTTAAACACTCTATGTTTTAGTATATTGAGAAGGGTTATCCCTCATTATTCTCCACCTTTTCACCATACCTGATTACGCCAAATAAGATTATTTTCCAATCTGTATACAATTTGTGAGGACCAAGAAGAACACCATCTTATATATTAGAAAAGGTATGTTCACGACACCATATGCAAGGATCATTAAATCTTGTGATATCTTCCAATTTTATACATAAGATTATAATTAAATTTGAATCTACTATGATAAATAAGATAATATACGTTAGGGTGGTAGCCTTACAGATTTAGTGGTGGTAGAGGTAGTGAGGTTTTTGTGAGGTTATGTAGTACCACGTGAATAATAAGAAGGTTGATAGAATACTATATTTTATTTTATGTTAATTTGTAATTTGTGTGTTTTACTATATAGATCTAAATCAACGCAACCTTTTGTTGTCATTAAGAATTCTACTAGCCCATTTGAGAAAAATATCACACTCCTTAGTGGCAATGACTCTTAGTATAGTTTAAGACTATTGGCATGGTAAATCCTACTAATCTTATCACTAACTCATATCTATAGATCAAGATCTCAAAATACAATATCTAAAGGCACTGCACATGAACAATGCTTTTAGTTAGGTGAGCCAAATTGCAAACGCTTCATAATATAAAATCTGATAATTGCAAAATAGAAAAACACATGATAATTATTTGTAACAGCGATTTCATATTTGAGTATATCTTAATTCTACAAACCAATTATATCTTCATGAAATTCTTTGTGTAAGATCATGCATGTTGTAATTGGTTGCTTAACGCATAGAAATATTCAACTTGCAAATGATCCCACAAAAAATCCATTATTCACATACTTCAATTTATTAGATTAATTTTCCAAATCATTTTCTTAGTCAGTTTACGAAACCTGAATTGTGTAGCACGTGCTACTGATATTTGTAGCAACGAAATTGTTCCTCCAGATATGCTTACATATCGATCCATTATCTGGCCTTCGATATGTTAATCTTAAGTAATGCATTGGATTCCAAAATAATAACTATTTATATGGGCTAGATCAAACTATCCACAACTAATATGTACCTTGAGGCCGAGAGTATATTTACATCCTAGGGTTAACATTCTCCGGATGAACTAGTAAAATCCTTAACATGACCTATCAAAACATGTTAATGGATGGTATATATTACACGCTTATGATTGTTCCTAATATGTATTGCATGTTTGTTCAAAAATACTAGCACCCATATCATCGTTAATTCTTGGTCGAGCTACGCAAAGTAATAATTGCATGCTAGGTGGTCACAATAATCCAGTTTGTAGTTGACGCATATTTGATAATAGAATAAATGCAGGTAACGGATTCCAATATAGAGATCATCGAAATAAAAATAATTCATGACTCTAATTCCTTAAAGAAAAATTTACAACATTAAATAGATTGGATCCCTATAAAACTTAGTATCCAAATACACATCATCCAAGTTTTTAAATTGTTTGAAAAATGAAAAATGTAAAAACGGGTATAAAGATATACGTGCAAATAGGAAAAAAACAGAATTTTTTGCGGACGTTGATGAAATGTTTGATACGGAATTATAAGTGTTCATTTCTCGATTGCTAGTTGTAGCACTCAATTATGGAAAACCTGATTTCACATGAGTAGAGACCACATGAAGTGAGTGTAGTAAATTATTCTGACCTTTATAATTCACCAACATTACTCTGCAGTGTACGAGAGGAAGTGGCAAGCCTTAAACTACTAGCATGATAAGCACTGAAGACAAGCATTCAGCCACTATCATAAATCTAATGTAGATCTCAAATCTAAAGATCTCTTTATCGACACTCATTAACCATATTGTCTTGTTGTCTAGACAAACAATAATACCATTCTCTATTGGATTTGAGTCCCTAGGTGCTATGAGTGTAGGGTATGGCTAATTTAAGTTTCATTATTGAGAGTAAGTATGACCCATCCTTATCGATGATGGGCTGAATTACCAATATATTTTGTCTCAATCTGTTGGTTTTAGGATAGTAAAAGCAGTTAATGCCTCTATTTTTTAGTATATAGATAAGGATTATCCCTCGTTGTTCTCCACCTTTTCACCATCCCTGATTACGCCAAATAAGATTATTTGCCAATTTGTACATAATTCGAGAGGACTAAGGAGAACACCATCTTATATATCAGAAAATGTATGTTAACGACACCATATGCAATGATAATTAAATCCGGTAACATCATCCAATTTTATACACCAGATTATAATTAAATTTGAATCTACAATGATAAATCAGATACTATACATTAGGTTGGTAGCCTTACAGATTTAGTGGTGGTAGACGTAGTGAGGTTTTCATGATGTTATGTGGTACCAAGTGAATAATAAGAAGGTTGATAGAATACTATATTTTCTATATATTTAATTTGAAATTTGTATGTTTTACTATATAGATCTAAATCAACGCAACCTTTTGTCATCATTAAGAATTCTACTAGACCATTTGAGAAATATATCACACTCCCTAGTGGCAATAACTCTTAGTCTAGTTTAAGACTATTGGCATGGTAAATAGTACAAATCTTATCACTAACTCATATTTATAGAAAAAAACATAAAATACAATATCTAAAGACACTGCACATGAACAATGCTTCATAATATAAAGGCTGATAGCAGCAAAACAGAAAAAACACATGATAATTCTTGGTAACAATGATTGCATATTTGAGCAAATCTTAATTTTCTGAACCAGTTATATCGTCATGAAATACTTTGTGTAAGATCACGTATGTTGTAATCGGTTGCTTAATACATAGATATATTCAACTTGCAAATGATCCCACAAAAAATCCATCATTCACATACTTGAATTTATTAGAAGAATTTTCCAAATCATTTCCTCATGTCAATTTACGAAACCTGAATTGTGTAGCACATGCTACTGATATTTGTAGCAACAAAATTATTTCCCCAGATATACTTACGTATCGATCCATTATCTGGCCTTTGATCTGTTAATCTGAAGTAATGCCTTGAGTTCAAAAATAATAACCATTTACATGGGCCAGATCAAACTATCGATAACAAATATGTACCTTAAGGTCGAGAGTACATTTACGTCCTAGGGTTAGCATTCTCCGGATCAACTAAAAAAATCCTTAACATGACCTATCAAAACATGTTAACGAATGGTATATATGACATGCTTATGATTGATCATGATATGTATTGCATGTTTGGTATAAAAATAGTAACACCTATTTCATTGTTAATTCTTAATCGAGCTATATAAAGCAGTAATTGCATGCTAGGTGGTCACAATAATCCAATTTGTAGTTGACACATATTTGTTCATAGAATAAATATAGATAACGGATTCAATATATGGATGGTCGAAATAAATAAGTCTCATGACTCTAATTCTTAGAAGGTAATTTTACAACATTAAATAGATAGGATCCCTATAAAACTTAGTAACAAATACACATCATCCAAGTTTTGAAATTGTGTGAAAAATGATAAATGTAGGAACGGGTAGAAAAATATATGTGCAAATAGGGAAAACATATTTATTTGTGGACGTTGATGAAATGTTTAATAATGAATTATGAGTGTTCATTTCTCAATTGCTAGTTGTAGCACTTAATTATGGAAAACCTAATTTTACATGAGTAGAGACCACATGAAGTGAGTGTAGTAAATTATTCCGACCTTTGTAACTTACCAACATACTCTGCAGTGTACGAGAACAAGTGGCAAGCTTTAAACTACTAACATGACAAACATTGAAGACAAGCATTTAGCCACAGTAATAAATCTAATGTAGATCTCAAATCTGAAGATCTCTTTGTCGACACTCATTAAATATACTGGCTTGTTGTCTAGACAAACAATAATGCCATTCGCCATTGAATTTGTGTCCCTAGGTGTTATGAGTGTAGGGTCTTGCTAATTTAAGTTTCATTATTGAGAGTAAGTATGACCCATCCTTATCGATGATAGGGTGAATTACCAATATATCTCATCTCCATATATTGGTTTTAGGACAGTAAAAGTAGTTAAACACTCTATGTTTTAGTATATTGAGAAGGGTTATCCCTCATTATTCTCCACCTTTTCACCATACCTGATTACGCCAAATAAGATTATTTTCCAATCTGTATACAATTTGTGAGGACCAAGAAGAACACCATCTTATATATTAGAAAAGGTATGTTCACGACACCATATGCAAGGATCATTAAATCTTGTGATATCTTCCAATTTTATACATAAGATTATAATTAAATTTGAATCTACTATGATAAATAAGATAATATACGTTAGGGTGGTAGCCTTACAGATTTAGTGGTGGTAGAGGTAGTGAGGTTTTTGTGAGGTTATGTAGTACCACGTGAATAATAAGAAGGTTGATAGAATACTATATTTTATTTTATGTTAATTTGTAATTTGTGTGTTTTACTATATAGATCTAAATCAACGCAACCTTTTGTTGTCATTAAGAATTCTACTAGCCCATTTGAGAAAAATATCACACTCCTTAGTGGCAATGACTCTTAGTATAGTTTAAGACTATTGGCATGGTAAATCCTACTAATCTTATCACTAACTCATATCTATAGATCAAGATCTCAAAATACAATATCTAAAGGCACTGCACATGAACAATGCTTTTAGTTAGGTGAGCCAAATTGCAAACGCTTCATAATATAAAATCTGATAATTGCAAAATAGAAAAACACATGATAATTATTTGTAACAGCGATTTCATATTTGAGTATATCTTAATTCTACAAACCAATTATATCTTCATGAAATTCTTTGTGTAAGATCATGCATGTTGTAATTGGTTGCTTAACGCATAGAAATATTCAACTTGCAAATGATCCCACAAAAAATCCATTATTCACATACTTTAATTTATTAGATTAATTTTCCAAATCATTTTCTTAGTCAGTTTACGAAACCTGAATTGTGTAGCACGTGCTACTGATATTTGTAGCAACGAAATTGTTCCTCTAGATATGCTTACATATCGATCCATTATCTGGCCTTCGATATGTTAATCTTAAGTAATGCATTGGATTCCAAAATAATAACTATTTATATGGGCTAGATCAAACTATCCACAACTAATATGTACCTTGAGGCCGAGAGTATATTTACATCCTAGGGTTAACATTCTCCGGATGAACTAGTAAAATCCTTAACATGACCTATCAAAACATGTTAATGGATGGTATATATTACACGCTTATGATTGTTCCTAATATGTATTGCATGTTTGTTCAAAAATACTAGCACCCATATCATCGTTAATTCTTGGTCGAGCTACGCAAAGTAATAATTGCATGCTAGGTGGTCACAATAATCCAGTTTGTAGTTGACGCATATTTGATAATAGAATAAATGCAGGTAACGGATTCCAATATAGAGATCATCGAAATAAAAATAATTCATGACTCTAATTCCTTAAAGAAAAATTTACAACATTAAATAGATTGGATCCCTATAAAACTTAGTATCCAAATACACATCATCCAAGTTTTTAAATTGTTTGAAAAATGAAAAATGTAAAAACGGGTATAAAGATATACGTGCAAATAGGAAAAAAACAGAATTTTTTGCGGACGTTGATGAAATGTTTGATACGGAATTATAAGTGTTCATTTCTCGATTGCTAGTTGTAGCACTCAATTATGGAAAACCTGATTTCACATGAGTAGAGACCACATGAAGTGAGTGTAGTAAATTATTCTGACCTTTATAATTCACCAACATTACTCTGCAGTGTACGAGAGGAAGTGGCAAGCCTTAAACTACTAGCATGATAAGCACTGAAGACAAGCATTCAGCCACTATCATAAATCTAATGTAGATCTCAAATCTAAAGATCTCTTTATCAACACTCATTAACCATATTGTCTTGTTGTCTAGACAAACAATAATACCATTCTCTATTGGATTTGAGTCCCTAGGTGCTATGAGTGTAGGGTATGGCTAATTTAAGTTTCATTATTGAGAGTAAGTATGACCCATCCTTATCGATGATGGGCTGAATTACCAATATATTTTGTCTCAATCTGTTGGTTTTAGGATAGTAAAAGCAGTTAATGCCTCTATTTTTTAGTATATAGATAAGGATTATCCCTCGTTGTTCTCCACCTTTTCACCATCCCTGATTACGCCAAATAAGATTATTTGCCAATTTGTACATAATTCGAGAGGACTAAGGAGAACACCATCTTATATATCAGAAAATGTATGTTAACGACACCATATGCAATGATAATTAAATCCGGTAACATCATCCAATTTTATACACCAGATTATAATTAAATTTGAATCTACAATGATAAATCAGATACTATACATTAGGTTGGTAGCCTTACAGATTTAGTGGTGGTAGACGTAGTGAGGTTTTCATGATGTTATGTGGTACCAAGTGAATAATAAGAAGGTTGATAGAATACTATATTTTCTATATATTTAATTTGAAATTTGTATGTTTTACTATATAGATCTAAATCAACGCAACCTTTTGTCATCATTAAGAATTCTACTAGACCATTTGAGAAATATATCACACTCCCTAGTGGCAATAACTCTTAGTCTAGTTTAAGACTATTGGCATGGTAAATAGTACAAATCTTATCACTAACTCATATTTATAGATAAAAACATAAAATACAATATCTAAAGACACTGCACATGAACAATGCTTCATAATATAAAGGCTGATAGCAGCAAAACAGAAAAAACACATGATAATTCTTGGTAACAATGATTGCATATTTGAGCAAATCTTAATTTTCTGAACCAGTTATATCGTCATGAAATACTTTGTGTAAGATCACGTATGTTGTAATCGGTTGCTTAATACATAGATATATTCAACTTGCAAATGATCCCACAAAAAATCCATCATTCACATACTTGAATTTATTAGAAGAATTTTCCAAATCATTTCCTCATGTCAATTTACGAAACCTGAATTGTGTAGCACATGCTACTGATATTTGTAGCAACAAAATTATTTCCCCAGATATACTTACGTATCGATCCATTATCTGGCCTTTGATCTGTTAATCTGAAGTAATGCCTTGAGTTCAAAAATAATAACCATTTACATGGGCCAGATCAAACTATCGATAACAAATATGTACCTTAAGGTCGAGAGTACATTTACGTCCTAGGGTTAGCATTCTCCGGATCAACTAAAAAAATCCTTAACATGACCTATCAAAACATGTTAACGAATGGTATATATGACATGCTTATGATTGATCATGATATGTATTGCATGTTTGGTATAAAAATAGTAACACCTATTTCGTTGCTAATTCTTAATCGAGCTATATAAAGCACTAATTGCATGCTAGGTGGTCACAATAATCCAATTTGTAGTTGACACATATTTGTTCATAGAATAAATATAGATAACGGATTCAATATATGTATAACACCCCAAGTATCAACCCAACCTGGCAATGCTACACCTACTTTTAACACTTCCAGATACCAAGACAAAACTATAAATTTCAGCATAGTTTCCTTTGTTTAAGTGGACATCCACAACAACACAATAAGATCCGCACACAGCTATAAGGTTCAACAAGACCAAGATAAATTTTATATTCAAGATATCTCATAACAACCAACTCCAAATCCACGAAATATAAACCAATCCTCATAGTAAGGAATAAATCAAGAGCTAACTTTAGCATGATCAAGCTAATCTATTTATATAAGGTTCTAATGTGTGAAAGCAGTGAGTGAATCATGTAGAGGTGCTACTCCCAATCCCATGCATGTCGTCCTCAACGGTACCTAAAAACATATAAGCCACAAGGGTGAGCACAAAGTACTCAACAAGTACATAAAGAAATAATAAGCATTGCATAAAAACACGACACCAACGATTATCCTTTAACACATGTCATAGCGCAATGATGTCCTTATATGCCTACATGCTCTTTGCTTTCACTTTCTTTGCATATACCGGTATCGCTTGAGTGGCACCCATCGGCGCCCACCCACTCCAACTTGTGGAGATTGCCCACAACCACAATGTGGGGACCTCAAGTGCCTACCTCAGTAGGTCACACCACTATGCACTGTAATGCTATGCAAGAATGCAAGCGCAACTGTATTTCGTCATAACAACTTTTTTCTATCCACTTACAAACAATAACCAGCCAATAAAGTAAACAACAAGTGCTAGAAAATAAAAGTTAAGTGAGGGGATCATGCAAAGTATTATCCCATTATGCACTTGCCTCAACCGTGGAGAACAAATTGCGAATTGTAGATTTCATACCAAAAGTACCAATACCTGTTATTAAAACATATAACACACTCAATACACCACATCATTGCATAAGCATACAAGCAAATATATCACCCATTCCTATGCAAACATGAATCTGTCTCTAACCTCACCAATAACACCACGGAGCATCCTAGAAAGGGTAAATTTAGCATATGTAAAAAGGGCTACTATTCCTAGTTGCCTGTTACACCTGAACAATAGCCGATACTTTCTATATATCTTTCATTTTACTTTAGAAATGATCCATGTGCTCTCATCTGATATCAAAAGATGGCACTGTTGTCTAATTAATCACAACATACTAGCACTAGCAGGTACAGGCAACTACAAATACAACAATTTATTGCTGTGTCTCAGGCGTCTAGCAATAAAACAAGGAAAAACTTGGTACAACACACGCATATGACTAAAGTTCAGTTCCAAATAAATATCTTGGAAGAGCTAGCTATTTCCTAGTAATCTGTAGCTTTCCTGCCTTCAAACAATACCTCCAAATTTAAATAAAAACAAGTCAGACAGCTAGCACTCGATGCATTCATTCAAATCCCGTATCTAGAAAAGTTGCTATCCAGATATGTTGCTAATTGCCCCTAGTACTAGTTACAAACAATCTGGTTTGAGCAGGCGTGGAACAGATCCCAAATACCGATTAGGAGCCAAACGAATTCAGGAACAATACCTCTGATACTCAAACACGGACGGGAAGTCTAAACCTTAATCCTGTTTGAGTCTAGCCAGGCACACTACTCCATAATTTACTATGAACAAAACGTTCCAAACAGTAGGGAACTAACCAATTGAAAAGCAGATGGCCGGCCAGTGACGGAGACGACGGAACGGATTGACGAAGACGGTCGCCGGGATCAGCAGCACGGCCTCATAGCAACAGCGACGACTTGATGGCAGCGGCGTCGCAGAACGGGCGGACACAGCGGCGGCAGCGACACAACGGCGGCAACAACACCTGGGCGAATCAGATTGCTAGGGCAAGTGAGCCGGCGGCGCCCCTCTTCCAGATGCTTATACAGACGAGCAGCTCAAGGGCCGAAAGAAAGCCTAGCCCAGCACGTTGTTTCTTTCCTCTAGTGTTTGACCAACTTAAATAGGAACAGCCTAAAACTGTGCTAACAACACGATACAGAACAAAAGGTAGGTCCTAATTACCATGGCACTCATTCTAAAATTTATTTCCCGTAATTTATTTCCCGTTCTTCTGCAATTCAAATACTTCAGTACTGCTAAGATTTCATACCTCAATAACACCATGATTCCAGTTTAAATTTTTTTAAAAATATAAGATTACCATCAAAATGTGGGGTATTACATTCTTACCCCCTTAAGCAGAATTCGACCCCGAATTCTTCCTCGCTTTACAACTTGTAAAAAAAATGACAAGGAAGAAACGTAATCCTGCATTACACACCAGACACTAACGATGATGGATATGTCTCACGCATGCCAGCCTCAAGACACCAAGTTATCACACGCTCAGGATGTTGCGACCAAAGAACAATCATAGACTTTAGTGTCGTAAGCCTTATCATTCTCTAGTACTCTTCCAATATTCTCACATGGCGATCCTCAAAGGTTAAATCGCCCAACAATATTTGACTACAAGGTCTTTCTTAAGTAGGTCATGAAAAATGCTTCTGGAACATAGACCTAGAACACATTATGGACATCTTTCATCGACTAGGGCAACTCGAGGCGGTAGACTAGCTTCTCGACTCATGGCACTGCGATGAAAGGTCAAAATTGGACTAAGATTTACTTTGATATTGGACTCTATTACACCTTTTGTTGGTGACAAACTTAAAAGCACCCCCCTCAACTACTAGATAGTCCAAATCGGACCTCCTATGATCAACATTACTCTTTTGCATGCTCTTTGCTGCAAACAAGTGTTGTATAATTGCTTAATTTGTTGAACCCAATATGATCCAAAAACTATTTTCTTGCCAAGGGCTTTCAAACATGGAGGTCTACACTTTCTTCCATACAAAGCATTGTAAGGTGTCATTTGTATCCTCTGACTGGGCATCCGTTGAAAGATGAAATGTCATACTAAGCTAAATTGCGTACCCTAGGCACTCTTCAAGCTCGCCCAAAACTTAGATACAAAATTAACATCCCTATCAGACGCATTGGATTTTAGGACCCCCAAGCAACTTACTATCTAGAGCACAAAAATCGGTGCCAAGTCACCTTAAGAATCTACGGTGATCGGAACAAATGAGCAGCTTTACTAAGTGGATCCATGACCACCCAAAAAGCATCCTTCCCTCTCCGAGTATGAGGTAGGCAAACAACAAAATACATGGCAATGTCATCTCATGGCCGTTATTGGAAACTCCAAGGACATCACAGTCACACTGATCGTTTATGCTCAACCTTTTCTCGCTGACAGACTCCACAAGAGGGCACATATTTGGCCACATCAACTTTCATTCTATTCCACCAGTAAGTCTTTTTTTAGGTCCTGATGCATTTTTCTCTCTCTCCAGGATGTACGGTGTAGAGGATATGTGACTCACAATATCCTCCTTCACAAGAGACTTTTCTGGCGCACAAAGACGACCATGAAACCGAACAGCCTCGGTCCCATCTATACTGAATTCTCCAGTTTTACCTTCAAGAAATGCCCTCTCAGTCTTGTTGTAACATACGATCACTTTGTTCGGTCTCTCTCACTCTGTGGAATAGTTAACTAAACAATGAATTGTATTTTCCTCACTAGCTACACAAGCAAAACAAAACGAGATACCCATCCATTCAATAACAACAAAACAATCTACAGCGGGAGGTACTTGTGACTAAGAGTATTCCAAGTTTCTAACCACGTTCAACCTGATTGGGTTGTATAGCACAGTAAGGTCATAGTCCTTTGTCAATTCTAGACACTGTCTTTGCCTCACGTTAGTCACCTTTGTGAAGAGGTAATCGAGACTCTTATGATTAGTGAAAATATCACAAGATTCTCAATAAAGATAGTGCCCTAAATCTCTATACAAAGTACACACAAGAAATTTCTAGATCATTATTATGATAGTTCTGCTCCTTTTTACCAAATGCCTAGAAGCATAAACAATACCCTTCCATTTCCTTGAACACAAATAAAACCTAGAAAAAGCCACCTATGAAATCCAAGATTCACATTTGCTTAACTTCTCAGGAAATTTTGTTCTTTCTCAAAGTCTCAAGCACAACCCTCAAATGGTGTTCATGCTCTTCTTCTGTCTTCACAAATGAGGATATCTCAATGAACACTACCGCAAAGCTATCAAGGAACCTGTGTACCGTACTATTCATCTCCATAAAGATGGTAGGCATATTAGTTAATCTACAAGACAACTCTATAATCTTAATGCCCAAACATAGTGTTGAAGGAAGTTTTCTAAATTTCCTATTTAGGAAAATTTTATTATAGCAAGACTGGGAATCAATCATGGGTAACATGGCTCCATTCAAGTGATCAAAAAAGTCCTTAATACAGCACAAAAGATATTTGTTTTCGATGGTTACCATATTAAGAGCATGATAATCCACACTTTTTGGCAACTACCATCCCTCTTGGTCATGTACATAATGTTGCCCCCTAGGTGAGATATTGTCAATCAAACCTCTGATAAGATATCGCCTGACTGCTTCTTCAATTATACTTGAAATGATCACAACAAACTATAAGGACATCTAGAGGTATATCATTTGCCAAGAATAAGGTCAATATGAAACTCCATATCCCTCTCTCAAAGAACATGGTAATAAGGATGGTATATTGGCCATGAACTATTTTCCAAGTTAAGAAATCCTCATGAACAATGTAGATATTACATGACCAGTCAATTCTCACCTTTCTTAAGGAACATAACTAGAGAACACCACATTAGCTATCTAAAACTCTCATGGTGATCTAGCATGGAGTATTTCTGAAATGGTACCGTAAAAACAACAAAGGTTTAGCCTCACCGCATCTCCTACACTTGGCAGAGGTTGCCTCTACTACAAGTGGAAGAATATACCATTCTATGGTTCAAGCTTCACAACACC
The DNA here is from genome assembly GCA_007115705.1 of Dactylis glomerata. NCBI lineage: Eukaryota > Viridiplantae > Streptophyta > Magnoliopsida > Poales > Poaceae > Dactylis > Dactylis glomerata. The sequence goes on along the minus strand of QXEO01000528.1, from coordinate 3,829,585 downwards.
GTCTCTCAACTAAAAAGGAGAAGGCACACATTGATTTACCACTCCAACGTACGGGAGAAAATAATAAGGGTATGTGGTATGGGGGCCAATCCATCCCGCACCCAAACTATTAACCTTGTACTTGGACTAGTAATTCGCGCAACGCTAACGCTCGGGCATCCTCACTAGCAAATGCAAATAGATTTCATGGGCATGAACCAAGGTTCAAGGTCGACTCCCATATATCATTCTTGCAAAGCTTCTAAAAAAATCTAAATTGTTGATTTTTTTATAAAAAAACACAACAGGATTGTATTTAAAAGGAACATTTCAAAAAATAAAGAGTCATTTGATGGGTAGTTAGCAATCTGATCTAGAAAACTAACATTTACAAAGGATAAAGAAAGAACAAGCTTATCAGATAGAAGAATAGCCCTAGGGAAAAGGCTTCAAGAAACAAAATGATTACTTAACCATTTTGTTAAGAAAAACTAGGTTGCCTCCAAGCTGGAGAAAGCACAATCACCATACTTTATACTCAGTAGCGAAGGAGCCACACCAATGGATGTGAAAGAAGAATACAAGAGACAAAGATTGGGACAGATAGAAAGTGTTAAACTAGAATACTTATAGTTTGTGGAACAGTGATTCCACTAGATGGCGATCATTAAACAAAGGAACTGCAAAGAATAGGTTGATGGAAATAAGGAAGCCAAGTGAAAATTTGTTGTTTCGGAAGTATGGGTTGAGGAAAGATCTGCTCATAATGATTTGGATCTAGATAAATCTCTATAAAATTATTTTATCTACCACACTACTACACCGGCCAACTCGGCCAACTCATCTTAACGGTTACAATCAATTCTCTCAAACTTTATGCTTCCACATTAAACATTATGTTTAAATAAAGTTTGATTCCAAGGCCAAACTCTTCAACTATATCCTCACTAGTCCGACGGAGTAACATAAATATCCAAAACTATCAATTCAATACTTTCACCATGTTATTCACACAAAACTAGCATAAAAGGTCAAATATTTAATTTCCCTTCCAGTGTTGAATTCATCAACCATGAAGAGTCTCTCTCTCTAATTCTCTCCCTCTCTAGTCAACTAGAAACCAAAGGGGCCAATGGTAACTGAAACAAGACATGTAAGACTCTAGGGGCAACTGTGTGCCCACATGCACAACATAATTGGATATAAGATAATAACATTAAAATATAGTGGAAGCGTAAATGCAATGCATGACCCAAACCCATCCTATTGTGCACCAGTGTGTCAGGTTTTAAGTTGTTCAAATTTTAGATCAAGTTTTTTTTTGGCTAAATAAAGACAAGTTTTAGTTGCTAAAGATCTTGGCAAATTATTCTATTTACTATTAAGCTACTCCAGAGACCTAAAGCCTAGGCTCTGATACCAACTATAACACCCCAAGTATCAACCCAACCTGGCAATGCTACACCTACTTTTAACACTTCCAAATACCAAGACAAAACTATAAATTTCAGCATAGTTTCCTTTGTTTAATTGGACATCCACAACAACACAATAAGATCCGCACACAGCTATAAGGTTCAACAAGACCAAGATAAATTTTATATTCAAGATATCTCATAACGACCAACTCCAAATCCACGAAATATAAACCAATCCTCATAGTAAGGAATAAATCAAGAGCTAACTTTAGCATGATCAAGCTAATCTATTTATATAAGGTTCTAATGTGTGAAAGCAGTGAGTGAATCATGTAGAGGTGCTACTCCCAATCCCATGCATGTCGTCCTCAACGGTACCTAAAAACATATAAGCCACAAGGGTGAGCACAAAGTACTCAACAAGTACATAAAGAAATAATAAGCATTGCATAAAAACACGACACCAACGATTATCCTTTAACACCTGTCATAGCGCAATGATGTCCTTATATGCCTACATGCTCTTTGCTTTCACTTTCTTTGCATATACCGGTATCGCTTGAGTGGCACCCATCGGCGCCCACCCACTCCAACTTGTGGAGATTGCCCACAACCACAATGTGGGGACCTCAAGTGCCTACCTCAGTAGGTCACACCACTATGCACTGTAATGCTATGCAAGAATGCAAGCGCAACTGTATTTCGTCATAACAACTTTTTTCTATCCACTTACAAACAATAACCAGCCAATAAAGTAAACAACAAGTGCTAGAAAATAAAAGTTAGGTGAGGGGATCATGCAAAGTATTATCCCATTATGCACTTGCCTCAACCGTGGAGAACAAATTGCGAATTGTAGATTTCATACCAAAAGTACCAATACCTGTTATTAAAACATATAACACACTCAATACACCACATCATTGCATAAGCATACAAGCAAATATATCACCCACTCCTATGCAAACACGAATCTGTCTCTAACCTCACCAATAACACCACGAAGCATCCTAGAAAGGGTAAATTTAGCATATGTAAAAAAGGCTACTATTCCTAGTTGCCTGTTACACCTGAACAATAGCCGATACTTTCTATATTTCTTTCATTTTACTTTAGAAATGATCCATGTGCTCACATCTGATATCAAAAGATGGCACTGTTGTCTAATTAATCACAACATACTAGCACTAGCAGGTACAGGCAACTACAAATACAACAATTTATTGCTGTGTCTCAGGCGTCTAGCAATAAAACAAGGAAAAACTTGGTACAACACAAGCATATGACTAAAGTTCAGTTCCAAATAAATATCTTGGATGTGACGCCCCGCCTTTTACTAAAGGCAGAACTCCTGTGTATCTGTGCCATTCCCTGGATCAGTAGATAGCACCACAGTACAAAATGAGAAATCATTGCAATAGCATCAATATTACAATGTAAATCCAATTACAAAGGTCTTCTACCTTATGAGTACACAGCATAAAGCATAGTTGCAGTGAGCCTCCATTCTTCATCACGTGCCACAGGCAGACATGTTGGAATGTAGTCTCGAGATCCTACTCCTGGTTCCTTACTCGAAATAAAACCTGCACGTTTGAATATGCAGCCCCAGAGGGGTCAGTACAATGATGTACTGGCAGATGACACATATTTGGTGGCATTTTGTGGAAAGCCTATACTACATGACATTTGGCTGGTGGATCTCAAGGGCTAATTTGCATAAAGCCAATTTTATCCTGTAAACCATTTTAATACTTTCTTTCATCAAATTTTATTTTTCAAGGGTCAAGACAACCCCCATACACTACATACTGGCCGGTATGTAGTTCTGGGCGCAACTCAACAAAGTTGGAACCTCAGGCACCACCACCCCTCGGAGTGTATGGTCCTTAGTTCCGGCCTAGGGTTTCTAGACAAAATTTTAATAATTCAGAATCGGTGATGAGATTATTCCGTACATTCCATGTCTAGAGACTCAATTGTCCATAACCGAGGACACGGCTAATCGATTAGATTTATACACCTTGCAAGGGTTGTGCACTTTCACCTTACGATTCATTTCATGCCCATACATGAATTGAAATGAGACCTTTTAGAAGGAGAGGGCAACTAACTGGCAAGATCCGCTCCCAACCTATAATTCATCTACCACCATCTTCTCGCGCCTAGTTGCACTCCCACATTCTAATCAGTCAAGACAGAGCCCATAATGTCATAAGGCTGCACTGGAAGTACGCTAAGCATGGAAGACATAGCCATCTCTTTATTCCTGGGTGGCCATCCCGAGCGGTATTCTGTTCCCACATCCTCTTACAAGGTATGCGTCCCAGAACCCACCTACCTCGCCTCCTCTTATCCAGCCAATCCACCCAGGTGTTTCATTTTAGTGGAAGTTCTTAATTTTTCACAAAACACTTTTCAAGTGGTCTTAGCATGGCATCAAAGTTAACAAGGTACTTAGCATCCTATCAGGTGGGGTTTGAGGGATTGCTACACACTACTAGGATCTAAGCATTTGATAAAGCGGTTGAGTAAAACACCTATCATGCATACTACAAGAGGTGAATATACTAATGCATAATAAAATGGGTAGGGAATATGTGTGTCACTTGCCTTTTTGAAGAATAGAATCTTTCCACTTCTCTCAACTAGGCACGTAGCTCTTCGCACAAACTATAACACAGAAATAACATAACATAAACAATCCATACAAACACAATCAAACAAATCAAATAATCGAAAAGTGTTTGTTTAACAATTTAGATTTAGTGAGATGTTATGACAGAAAGATATGGCAAAGGAAATATGATTTGTGAGATATGAATCGGAGAGCTTAGTTGGGAGAGATCAATATGATTTGAGAGAGAAATGGACTAGGCAAAAATATAATTGATAAAGTTTTTATGCTTTATCAAAGCATATAGGAGTTTTAGGAATGGCTCATGTGAAATAACTTACACAAGAGTCAATTTGTGCAACTACAACACTATTGAGTAAATGTGACAACAATTACTCTTGAATAGCTTCTATTGCACTTAGGAACTGGGCTAGGTTTTAAGAATGCTTGAACAACTCAATTAGCACATTTGCAAGTTGAATAGTTCAATACATGTGAACAAAACTAAGTAGGCATTGGATTGGGATGGTCAAGTGATTGGAAAAAGATTGACCCTCCAAGATTACAATGTAATGATAATAATGCATAGGTATGAATAGAGTTTAGAATAACTCATGTGAATATATTCACATAGGTATAGAATAGTGCAACAGAACACTACTGAATAAAGTGTGACAACACTTATTCATAATAGTAATAGTTACACATAGGATTGGGTGTGTATGATTGATATGGCTCAATTGGTTCATTGATCAACATGGTATATAACATATACTAAGGTACAGGTTATAACAACTCCATATTAATAGAACCTAAGTTTGAGTTGAATTCATATTCTACTCAAGTAGCACAATTGCAATTTGAATATATATGAATTAGACAAGGTATAACGAGTGAGATCTTTATGCTTTATCAAAGCATATGGGAATATCTCATGTGGGTAAATCACACAGAAGACAAAATAGTGCAATAGCAATACTATTGAATAAGTGTGACCACAATTATTCTTAAATAGTATATATTACACTTAAGCTTAGGCTAGGGTTCTTATAACATTGAAGTACTCAATTATCTCAAATGCAAATTGAATAGTTCAATGCAAGGCTAAGATTGAGTAGGCATGAATAAATGGCTATAGGTAAAGGATAGGTGTAGATGATGTGTGAAACATGGCTTAAGGTTCCTGATGAGTGAACAGGATTGGGTTAAGTACTATGATGTTGATTTGATCTATACCATAGTAGCAAAGGTAGAAACTAAGATTGAAGTATCACACTTTACTCAAATGATACATTTGTGATTTGAATAAGTGGGTACTAGGCATGGGGTACTTAGATGGATATGACATTGGATTAGAGTGATCTCGAGATGATATTTGATAGTTAGGTATGATCGTAGGGTTTCCTAAAGTAGAAGGAATCATCGATTGAAATAGAAATAGAATTAGTCTATAGGAACTACTCAAATTCTCATATTAGAATTTGAATAATTGCGAAATGGTTCAACAAATTATGGGAGTGATGCTACTAGATAGTTTGCAGCAAAACAAAGTCACTGCAATTGGAATCACTCTAAAATAAGATATAGAATTTGAATTATCACCTAAATGGTGATTTGGACAAATTTGAATGCACAAAGTGTGTGCACGTATCAAAATTGGATTTTCTTGATTCTATGATGTTCTACAGATCAAGGGCTTTCCAGAGACTACAAAATTGTAAATTTTGGATGGACAGAACTAAAGATATGAATTTATCATGCTAAGAGAAGGGTTTAACTCAATTTGAAAATAGTTTCAAATTGAACCCATAAAATATAATATTTTATGGTACTGCTGGATTCTATAGGTTCTAAGGATTCCAACGGTATATCAATTGTTATATTTGGACCTAGGGATCAAAAGATATGAATTTCCAAAGATTTGGATCCAATCTGGTTTGAAAAGCTAATTCGAAATTCTGTTTCAACAGAGGGCTGCCACGTGGTTTAATTCTATTGGTTGATACCTCTTCGGGAGGATAGTGATTCTGAACCGTTTGATCTAAGTTTGATCCAAGGGCCTACGCTGATCCATACCGATTCGGACCCAGTTCTAATCTTGGCCTCAGGATTCTGATCTAACGGATGAGCAGAGAGGCGGGAGGGGCTCACCGGCGGGTTAGGTTTCCGGCGATGGTTTTCCGGTGAGGGCGACACTGGAAGTTGATGGCGAGCTTGCTCCGGTGCGCCGCGACGATGAGGAAGATGCGGACGCGATGCAGAAGAGGTCGGCGAGCTCGAACACTTGGTCGGCGTTGACTATTGCTTCCTGCGGCAACGTCGAAGGGCGGCTGAAGTCGACGGTGGCTTCGGATGCCGTCGAGGTGCTCGAAGCGCTGCGGTTTAGGACGAATCGAAGGCGTTAGTGGATGCTGCGGAGAGAGGTAGGAAGAGAGAAGCCGGAGGGAGGGCACGGGGCTCTCTGTACCCGACGCAATCGTCGTCAGTGGCTCGGCAGCTTGCGGTATTCCGGCGAGAAATCGTCGTCGATTTTGGTCGCGGTTTTTGAGAGGAAAGAAGGGGAGCAGAGAGAGGAGCGCGGGGGCTTTGTAGGAAGGGTCTTGATGGCCATTACTGCGAGAATTACCGGGGGAGTAATTCCGTCCGTTTCCAGAAGAGAGAGAGGGAGGAAATTTCGGGGAAGAAGAACCTGACAAGGTGGGTCCCACCTGTCAGCTCGGAAGAAAAAGAGAAAGAAAAGAAAAGGAAGGGGTACGCGGGGGGGGGGGGGAAACCAGGCTAGCTGGGCTGCTGCTCGGTTGGTTTGGGCCCCGGGTCAGCCCAGTTGGGCTGATGCCGTCCTCTTCTCTTCTTTTTTTTGATCAGTTCTTTTTCCATTTTCTGTTTTCTCTTTTCTTTATAGCTTTTGCATTTTGGCTCCAAACAGAATCAAACAACTTTGTAAATTTTTCTAAAATTCAAGGTATCAAAGTGGGACAGTAATAAACAGGTTTTTAAAATAAAATAAGATTTTCCAATAAATCTTTATAATTCAGACAAAGGGTTTATTTGCATACACCAAGGTAGAAATAGGATTTTAAAGTAATCCTTTTTAAAATCAGAAAATAAACTCCATAAAATAGTTTTTGAAATATATTTGTAAAACATTCCTTTGGCATAGAAAACTTTATAAACCATTTTGTAAATATCCCTTTGCAAGATAGCTTGCATAGGTTTGAATAAACACAAGGTAGTATTTTGAAACATTGATCTTTCTCAAAGAAGTTCTTCAAGAAATAATTAGAGAATTTTAAATAGTTTTCAAACAAAGCTTTCAGATAAACTCAAAAGTTTTAAATTCCTGTGAATTTCCAATCAAGACAAGCAAAATAAAAACGAAAATTTTCCCCCAAAATTTGATAAAATCTTGGGTCGTGACAGACTACCACCCTTAAAAGAAATCTCGTCCTCGAGATTGGAGAGGCTAGAAAGAAAGTAGGTATTAGGTTATCTGGGTTTAGGTATCTGGGTGGCTACCACCCTTAAAAGAAATTCCTCTTGGTGGTACCTTGATGCTTCCTTAGGCACTTGCATTTTGTTCCCAGCTTGCATTCACTGTTGTGCTATTTTTCCTGAATTCGCTCTTCTCAGAAGTTCTGATGTCCACAGCTATGTTCAAAAGTGGGCATACCAAGGTTTCCATCCAATTCTGGTGATAAGTAGATATCATCCATTGCGTTGTCTTCAACAAGGTAGTCCACATCTTTATTTATAATAGGTGGGAGTCTACTCACAATTTCGGGCACCAACCTTCCTTATGGGGCTGCTTGAGGTAACCTTACTCTATTGTAGAGCTTTCTATCCAACGGGGTAGTTGTTGAACTACTTTGGACACTGAGGAGTCACTCTTTGGTTCAATCAGAGGACCATGCTGAGTTGTCTCCTCGGGTTATTCAGAAGGCCAAGCTGAGAGGGTATCCTCTCATCATCTCAACTTTCTTATCATCATCCTTAGAGGTTCTTCATCTTATGGTTGTTTCCTTATACCATTCTGATCTTCAATTTTTCACGATACCATTTTGTTCTGGTAACCTTCCTGGTTGTTGCACATCTTCCAAGAATGTGTATCTAGCCTTTTCTTGGTCAGTCCTCACCAAGGCCAAGATTGCATACAGGCTATCGCCATACTCCTTGTTGCTTTTTAGCTGATTTTCATTGCAGAATCTCAAAAGATGATTCAGTGCCAAGTACTGCATGCTTGCCCCACGAACATGATGAGACCACACATCCCAATGAATTAGGATGGCATCTCTCTGTAGTCTTCTCAAGCATTTCATAGGGGTAAACAAGGTGGACTCTGTAAGACGTACTTGCACCTTTAAGGGATGGAAGGTCGCCTTATAACCAGCATTGTTGAACCCATTCAAGTTACCGGAGCAAGTCGTGCTACTTGCCATGGGTACCAGATGGTCCTTAAGAATTCCTTTAGCAACCGTCTTCATAGTTGTTGAAGGGCGCTGAACAACTTGATCATATCTCGAAGGTGAATTTCTTTGCAGGAAAAAGGGATCTAACGAAGCTCTCATGGGCAGGAAAGTAGTTTCAGGGACTCGGAGAGTTGCTTCGTAACATCTCAGGTCGGAATGGGGTAGACTTCGGTGGCGTAGGGATCTGGAATCAGGAGGAAATCTCATAGGTTGTGGTGGTTGTCTCTATTGTGATTCTCTGGAGAGGAGTGACTTTTCTTTTATAGGCTCAGAGAGGTAGTCAAACAAGCTACGTGGGGAGTTGAAACGAAGAGTCGGGGAGGTGAATCGAATAAATAGCCATCAAAACTGAACAGTCTTCGTCTTCAAGGTCCACTGAGCAACACGTTTCTGATTCGTGTAGTCGTTCAAAAGTCCAAGTTCTCACCGTATTCCTACGTTTTGGCCACTGGCTCACTATAAGGGATGTAATATATATTATCCTCCTAAGGTTATGGTTTAACGACGTCGTCTCTCAAGTAGGTAAGTCTCTCTAGATTCACCATTCCTCATACAAGAGCGAACAATATGAGTAGTCGTCACGGGGCGCAAATCCATGTCGCACTCAATCATTACCTTGTATTTGGTTTGGTGCATCTCGCATTCTAACTCTTGGTCAACCTCACTAGCTTTTAAACAAAAGTTTTGTTGAAATTGGAACCGAGTTCCCAAATTCTATTTTGAAATTTGAAAACAAAATCTATCGTTCCTAGCTAGAGGTTTTCAACAAAGCTCATGGCAATAAACTTTAAGTTGTAGATCCTTTGGTTTGCCATTTAAGAGGGAAATAAAATCCTTTCCATTGCTCTGTTTGCTCTTTCCACCTTTCTTGCCCGAGGTGGTTGAATAGTATTACTTCCATATTAGTTACACCTTGGGGTGTCTTCTTATTGTTTGCGAGGTATCCTTCAGATATCCTGGTTTATTGGAGTCTTGGGGCATCATCCTTTGTGCAACCTCTTGCGTAATGTGTTAGTCTCTTGTACTTGAAATTCTACCGCTTGTTGTTGTATTCTGTATCCTTATCTCCAACTGAGGGTTATTGTAGTTGTTCTGTTGTTGGGAATACTTTGGTTTGGGTTTTGGGATTGGTTTAGGTCTTAGCATAGATAAGAATTAGATAGAAGAGATCTAAAGAAGAAAATCTTACCCAAAACAAAACCGATCAAAACAATTTATCCTACAAGCAATATCTAACAAACATTCATCATAACAAGCAAACTAGTTTTCAAACAAACGGGATGGTACGATCATCCACAAGTCGGTATGATCATAAACGTCTATTACACGTCGTTGCTTATTAAAATTTCCTAAATGGAGGTCCAACTAAGGCTTTTTGGTGCTCTTCTAAGCAGATCCATTGTTCTGGTCCAGCTGCTTCAGTAGATTGGCAATTTGCTCGTCTTTAGTTTTGATGAGGTCTCCTTGAACACTAAGTTCAGATTCCAACTTTTCCATGTCACCTTGAAGTTGGTTTATTGTTTCCTTCAATGTAGTAGTATCTTCCTTTTCTTCTTTGAGGTCTTGCTGAGTATTATGAAGTCTCCACTTGAGTCTTTCTCCAAGTTCCTTTATTGCTGACCAAGCAGCACATCTCGCTGAGTCTAGGAATGATGGATACATCTCGGAGTTGGTGAACATCCAAAGTCCCATCTTCTTGTGGTTATCTTCCTTGTTCTTGTATAAATGAAGTTTCCAAAGTCTCATCTTTTGTGTTCTTGTATAGACGAACATCCAAGGTCTCATCCTCTTATGGGTCATGATCTTTCTTAAGGGATTCGATGGTGTTGGTCATCTATAAGTAGAAAGAAGAGTTGTCTAGAACAAATGGATGGGGGTAAGTCTTACAAGAAATTTTCAAACTGAGAAGTAGATAAATTTCATTTTAGAAAACTGAATTGATTTTCTTTTTAAAGAGAGAGGAAAGAATCCTAGGGCTTCCTAGTCTAGTCCAAACCTAGGGTCTCGATCCTACAGGCAACACTATGCTCTGATACCATTCTGTGACGCCCCGCCTTTTACTAAAGGCAGAACTCCTATGTATCTGTGCCATTCCCTGGATCAGTAGATAGCACCATAGTACAAAATGAGAAATCATTGCAATAGCATCAATATTACAATGTAAATCCAATTACAAAGGTCTTCTACCTTATGAGTACACAACATAAAGCATAGTTGCAGTGAGCCTCCATTCTTCATCACGTGCCACAGGCAGACATGTTGGAATGTAGTCTCGAGATCCTACTCCTGGTTCCTTACTCGAAATAAAACCTGCACGTTTGAATATGCAGCCCCAGAGGGGTCAGTACAATGATGTACTGGCAGATGACACATATTTGGTGGCATTTTGTGGAAAGCCTATACTACATGACATTTGGCTGGTGGATCTCAAGGGCTAATTTGCATAAAGCCAATTTTATCCTGTAAACCATTTTAATACTTTCTTTCATCAAATTTTATTTTTCAAGGGTCAAGACAACCCCCATACACTACATACTGGCCGGTATGTAGTTCTGGGCGCAACTCAACAAAGTTGGAACCTCAGGCACCACCACCCCTCGGAGTGTATGGTCCTTAGTTCCGGCCTAGGGTTTCTAGACAAAATTTTAATAATTCAGAATCGGTGATGAGATTATTCCGTACATTCCATGTCTAGAGACTCAATTGTCCATAACCGAGGACACGGCTAATCGATTAGATTTATACACCTTGCAAGGGTTGTGCACTTTCACCTTACGATTCATTTCATGCCCATACATGAATTGAAACGAGACCTTTTAGAAGGAGAGGGCAACTAACTGGCAAGATCCGCTCCCAACCTATAATTCATCTACCACCATCTTCTCGCGCCTAGTTGCACTCCCACATTCTAATCAGTCAAGACAGAGCCCATAATGTCATAAGGCTGCACTGGAAGTACGCTAAGCATGGAAGACATAGCCATCTCTTTATTCCTGGGTGGCCATCCCGAGCGGTATTCTGTTCCCACATCCTCTTACAAGGTATGCGTCCCAGAACCCACCTACCTCGCCTCCTCTTATCCAGCCAATCCACCCAGGTGTTTCATTTTAGTGGAAGTTCTTAATTTTTCACAAAACACTTTTCAAGTGGTCTTAGCATGGCATCAAAGTTAACAAGGTACTTAGCATCCTATCAGGTGGGGTTTGAGGGATTGCTACACACTACTAGGATCTAAGCATTTGATAAAGCGGTTGAGTAAAACACCTATCATGCATACTACAAGAGGTGAATATACTAATGCATAATAAAATGGGTAGGGAATATGTGTGTCACTTGCCTTTTTGAAGAATAGAATCTTTCCACTTCTCTCAACTAGGCACGTAGCTCTTCGCACAAACTATAACACAGAAATAACATAACATAAACAATCCATACAAACACAATCAAACAAATCAAATAATCGAAAAGTGTTTGTTTAACAATTTAGATTTAGTGAGATGTTATGACAGAAAGATATGGCAAAGGAAATATGATTTGTGAGATATGAATCGGAGAGCTTAGTTGGGAGAGATCAATATGATTTGAGAGAGAAATGGACTAGGCAAAAATATAATTGATAAAGTTTTTATGCTTTATCAAAGCATATAGGAGTTTTAGGAATGGCTCATGTGAAATAACTTACACAAGAGTCAATTTGTGCAACTACAACACTATTGAGTAAATGTGACAACAATTACTCTTGAATAGCTTCTATTGCACTTAGGAACTGGGCTAGGTTTTAAGAATGCTTGAACAACTCAATTAGCACATTTGCAAGTTGAATAGTTCAATACATGTGAACAAAACTAAGTAGGCATTGGATTGGGATGGTCAAGTGATTGGAAAAAGATTGACCCTCCAAGATTACAATGTAATGATAATAATGCATAGGTATGAATAGAGTTTAGAATAACTCATGTGAATATATTCACATAGGTATAGAATAGTGCAACAGAACACTACTGAATAAAGTGTGACAACACTTATTCATAATAGTAATAGTTACACATAGGATTGGGTGTGTATGATTGATATGGCTCAATTGGTTCATTGATCAACATGGTATATAACATATACTAAGGTACAGGTTATAACAACTCCATATTAATAGAACCTAAGTTTGAGTTGAATTCATATTCTACTCAAGTAGCACAATTGCAATTTGAATATATATGAATTAGACAAGGTATAACGAGTGAGATCTTTATGCTTTATCAAAGCATATGGGAATATCTCATGTGGGTAAATCACACAGAAGACAAAATAGTGCAATAGCAATACTATTGAATAAGTGTGACCACAATTATTCTTAAATAGTATATATTACACTTAAGCTTAGGCTAGGGTTCTTATAACATTGAAGTACTCAATTATCTCAAATGCAAATTGAATAGTTCAATGCAAGGCTAAGATTGAGTAGGCATGAATAAATGGCTATAGGTAAAGGATAGGTGTAGATGATGTGTGAAACATGGCTTAAGGTTCCTGATGAGTGAACAGGATTGGGTTAAGTACTATGATGTTGATTTGATCTATACCATAGTAGCAAAGGTAGAAACTAAGATTGAAGTATCACACTTTACTCAAATGATACATTTGTGATTTGAATAAGTGGGTACTAGGCATGGGGTACTTAGATGGATATGACATTGGATTAGAGTGATCTCGAGATGATATTTGATAGTTAGGTATGATCGTAGGGTTTCCTAAAGTAGAAGGAATCATCGATTGAAATAGAAATAGAATTAGTCTATATAGGAACTACTCAAATTCTCATATTAGAATTTGAATAATTGCGAAATGGTTCAACAAATTATGGGAGTGATGCTACTGGATAGTTTGCAGCAAAACAAAGTCACTGCAATTGGAATCACTCTAAAATAAGATATAGAATTTGAATTATCACCTAAATGGTGATTTGGACAAATTTGAATGCACAAAGTGTGTGCACGTATCAAAATTGGATTTTCTTGATTCTATGATGTTCTACAGATCAAGGGCTTTCCAGAGACTACAAAATTGTAAATTTTGGATGGACAGAACTAAAGATATGAATTTATCATGCTAACAGAAGGGTTTAACTCAATTTGAAAATAGTTTCAAATTGAACCCATAAAATATAATATTTTATGGTACTGCTGGATTCTATAGGTTCTAAGGATTCCAACGGTATATCAATTGTTATATTTGGACCTAGGGATCAAAAGATATGAATTTCCAAAGATTTGGATCCAATCTAGTTTGAAAAGCTAATTCGAAATTCTGTTTCAACAGAGGGCTGCCACGTGGTTTAATTCTATTGGTTGATACCTCTTCGGGAGGATAGTGATTCTGAACCGTTTGATCTAAGTTTGATCCAAGGGCCTACGCTGATCCATACCGATTCGGACCCAGTTCTAATCTTGGCCTCAGGATTCTGATCTAACGGATGAGCAGAGAGGCGGGAGGGGCTCACCGGCGGGTTAGGTTTCCGGCGATGGTTTTCCGGTGAGGGCGGCACTGGAAGTTGATGGCGAGCTTGCTCCGGTGCGCCGCGACGATGAGGAAGATGCGGACGCGATGCAGAAGAGGTCGGCGAGCTCGAACACTTGGTCGGCGTTGACTATTGCTTCCTGCGGCAACGTCGAAGGGCGGCTGAAGTCGACGGTGGCTTCGGATGCCGTCGAGGTGCTCGAAGCGCTGCGGTTTAGGACGAATCGAAGGCGTTAGTGGATGCTGCGGAGAGAGGTAGGAAGAGAGAAGCCGGAGGGAGGGCACGGGGCTCTCTGTACCCGACGCAATCGTCGTCGGTGGCTCGGCAGCTTGCGGTATTCCGGCGAGAAATCGTCGTTGATTTTGGTCGCGGTTTTTGAGAGGAAAGAAGGGGAGCAGAGAGAGGAGCGCGGGGGCTTTGTAGGAAGGGTCTTGATGGCCATTACTGCGAGAATTACCGGGGGAGTAATTCCGTCCGTTTCTAGAAGAGAGAGAGAGAGGAAATTTCGGGGAAGAAGAACCTGACAAGGTGGGTCCCACCTGTCAGCTCAGAAGAAAAAGAGAAAGAAAAGAAAAGGAAGGGGTACGCGGGGGGGGGGGGAAACCAGGCTAGCTGGGCTGCTGCTCGGTTGGTTTGGGCCCCGGGTCAGCCCAGTTGGGCTGATGCCGTCCTCTTCTCTTCTTTTTTTTTTGATCAGTTCTTTTTCCATTTTCTGTTTTCTCTTTTCTTTATAGCTTTTGCATTTTGGCTCCAAACAGAATCAAACAACTTTGTAAATTTTTCTAAAATTCAAGGTATCAAAGTGGGACAGTAATAAACAGGTTTTTAAAATAAAATAAGATTTTCCAATAAATCTTTATAATTCAGACAAAGGGTTTATTTGCATACACCAAGGTAGAAATAGGATTTTAAAGTAATCCTTTTTAAAATCAGAAAATAAACTCCATAAAAATAGTTTTTGAAATATATTTGTAAAACATTCCTTTGGCATAGAAAACTTTATAAACCATTTTGTAAATATCCCTTTACAAGATAGCTTGCATAGGTTTGAATAAACACAAGGTAGTATTTTGAAACATTGATCTTTCTCAAAGAAGTTCTTCAAGAAATAATTAGAGAATTTTAAATAGTTTTCAAACAAAGCTTTCAGATAAACTCAAAAGTTTTAAATTCCTGTGAATTTCCAATCAAGACAAGCAAAATAAAAACGAAAATTTTCCCCCAAAATTTGATAAAATCTTGGGTCGTGACATTGGAAGAGCTAGCTATTTCCTAGTAATCTGTAGCTTTCCTGCCTTCAAACAACACCTCCAAATTTAAAGAAAAACAAGTCAGACAGCTAGCACTCGATGCATTCATTCAAATCCCGTATCTAGAAAAGTTGCTATCCAGATATGTTGCTAATTGCCCCTAGTACTAGTTACAAACAATCTGGTTTGAGCAGGCGTGGAACAGATCCCAAATACCGATTAGGAGCCAAACGAATTCAGAAACAATACCTCTGATACTCAAACACGGATGGGAAGTCTAAACCTTAATCCTGTTTGAGTCTAGCCAGGCACACTACTCCAGAATTTACTATGAACAAAACGTTCCAAACAGTAGGTAACTAACCAATTGAAAAGCAGATGGCCGGCCAGCGACGGAGACGACGGAACGGATTGACGAAGACGGTCGCCGGGATCAGCAGCATGGCCTCATAGCAACAGCGACGACTTGATGGCAGCGGCGTCGCAGAACGGGCGGACACAGCGGCGGCAGCGACACAACGGCGGCAACAACACCTGGGCGAATCAGATTGCTAGGGCAAGTGAGCCGGCGGCGCCCCTCTTCCAGATGCTTATACAGACGAGCAGCTCAAGGGCCGAAAGAAAGCCTAGCCCAGCACGTTGTTTCTTTCCTCTAGTGTTTGACCAACTTAAATAGGAACAGCCTAAAACTGTGCTAACAACACGATACAGAACAAAAGGTAGGTCCTAATTACCATGGCACTCATTCTAAAATTTATTTCCCGTAATTTATTTCCCGTTCTTCTGCAATTCAAATACTTCAGTACTGCTAAGATTTCATACCTCAATAACACCATGATTCCAGTTTAATTTTTTAAAAAAATATAAGATTACCATCAAAATGTGGGGTATTACATTCTTACCCCCTTAAGCAGAATTCGACCCCGAATTCTTCCTCGCTTTACCACTTGTAAAAAAATGACAAGGAAGAAACGTAATCCTGCATTACACACCAGACACTAACGATGATGGATATGTCTCACGCATGCCAGCCTCAAGACACCAAGTTATCACACGCTCAGGATGTTGCGACCAAAGAACAATCACAGACTTTAGTGTCGTAAGCCTTATCATTCTCTCGTACTCTTCCAATATTCTCACATGGCGATCCTCAAAGGTTAAATCGCCCAACAGTATTTGACTACAAGGTCTTTCTTAAGTAGGTCACGAAAAATGCTTCCTGAACATAGACCTGGAACACATTATGGACATCTTTCATCGACTAGGGCAACTCGAGGCGGTAGACTAGCTTCTCGACTCATGGCACTGCGATGAAAGGCCAAAATTGGACTAAGATTTACTTTGATATTGGACTCTATTACACCTTTTGTTGGTGACAAACTTAAAAGCACCCCCCTCAACTACTAGATAGTCCAAATTGGACCTCCTATGATCAACATTACTCTTTTGCATGCTCTTTGCTGCAAACAAGTGTTGTATAATTGCTTAATTTGTTGAACCCAATATGATCCAAAAACTATTTTCTTGCCAAGGGCTTTCAAACATGGAGGTCTACACTTTCTTCCATACAAAGCATTGTAAGGTGTCATTTGTATCCTCTGACTGGGCATCCGTTGAAAGATGAAATGTCATACTAAGCTAAATTGCGTACCCTAGGCACTCTTCAAGCTCGCCCAAAACTTAGATACAAAATTAACATCCCTATCAGACGCATTGGATTTTAGGACCCCCAAGCAACTTACTATCTAGAGCACAAAAATCGGTGCCAAGTCACCTTAAGAATCTGCGGTGATCGGAACAAATGAGCAGCTTTACTAAGTGGATCCATGACCACCCAAAAAGCATCCTTCCCTCTCCGAGTACGAGGTAGGCAAACAACAAAATACATGGCAATGTCATCTCATGGCCGTTATTGGAAACTCCAAGGACATCACAGTCACACTGATCGTTTATGCTCAACCTTTTCTCGCTGACAGACTCCACAAGAGGGCACATATTTGGCCACATCAACTTTCATTCTATTCCACCAGTAAGTCTTTTTTTAAGGTCCTGATGCATTTTTCTCTCTCTCCAGGATGTACGGTGTAGAGGATATATGACTCACAATATCCTCCTTCACAAGAGACTTTTCTGGCGCACAAAGATGACCATGAAACCGAACAGCCTCGGTCCCATCTATACTGAATTCTCCAGTTTTACCTTCAAGAAATGCCCTCTCAGTCTTGTTGTAACATACGATCACTTTGTTCGGTCTCTCTCACTCTGTGGAATAGTTAACTAAACAATGAATTGTATTTTCCTCACTAGCTACACAAGCAAAACAAAACGAGATACCCATCCATTCAATAACAACAAAACAATCTACAGCGGGAGGTACTTGTGACTAAGAGTATTCCAAGTTTCTAACCACGTTCAACCTGA
This sequence comes from Dactylis glomerata, assembly GCA_007115705.1. Lineage (NCBI taxonomy): Eukaryota > Viridiplantae > Streptophyta > Magnoliopsida > Poales > Poaceae > Dactylis > Dactylis glomerata. Next base: position 3,811,922 of record QXEO01000528.1, on the reverse strand, counting down.
TTGGGTTGTATAGCACAGTAAGGTCATAGTCCTTTGTCAATTCTAGACACTGTCTTTGCCTCACGTTAGTCGCCTTTGTGAAGAGGTAATCGAGACTCTTATGATTAGTGAAAATATCACAAGATTCTCAATAAAGATAGTGCCCTAAATCTCTATACAAAGTACACACAAGAAATTTCTAGATCATTATTATGATAGTTCTGCTCCTTTTTACCAAATGCCTAGAAGCATAAACAATACCCTTCCATTTCCTTGAACACAAATAAAACCTAGAAAAAGCCACCTATGAAATCCAAGATTCACATTTGCTTAACTTCTCAGGAAATTTTGTTCTTTCTCAAAGTCTCAAGCACAACCCTCAAATGGTGTTAATGCTCTTCTTCTGTCTTCACAAATGAGGATATCTCAATGAACACTACCGCAAAGCTATCAAGGAACCTGTGTACCGTACTATTCATCTCCATAAAGATGGTAGGCATATTAGTTAATCTACAAGACAACTCTATAATCTTAATGCCCAAACATAGTGTTGAAGGAAGTTTTCTAAATTTCCTATTTAGGCAAATTTTATTATAGCAAGACTAGGAATCAATCATGGGTAACATGGCTCCATTCAAGTGATCAAAAAAGTCATTAATGCGGCACAAAAGATATTTGTTTTTGATGGTTACCATATTAAGAGCATGATAATCCACACTTTTCGGCAACTACCATCCCTCTTGGTCATGTACATAATGTTGCCCCCTAGGTGAGATATTGTCAATCAAACCTCTGATAAGATATCGCCTGACTGCTTCTTCAATTATACTTGAAATGATCACAACAAACTATAAGGACATCTAGAGGTATATCATTTGCCAAGAATAAGGTCAATATGAAACTCCATATCCCTCTCTCAAAGAACATGGTAATAAGGATGGTATATTGGCCATGAACTATTTTCCAAGTTAAGAAATCCTCATGAACAATGTAGATATTACATGACCAGTCAATTCTCACCTTTCTTAAGGAACATAACTAGAGAACACCACATTAGCTATCTAAAACTCTCATGGTGATCTAGCATGGAGTATTTCTGAAATGGTACCGTAAAAACAACAAAGGTTTAGCCTCACCGCATCTCCTACACTTGGCAGAGGTTGCCTCTACTACAAGTGGAAGAATATACCATTCTATGGTTCAAGCTTCACAACACCGTCTCTCAACTAAAAAGGAGAAGGCACACATTGATTTACCACTCCAACGTACGGGAGAAAATAATAAGGGTATGTGGTATGGGGGCCAATCCATCCCGCACCCAAACTATTAACCTTGTACTTGGAATAGTAATTCGCGCAACGCTAACGCTTGGGCATCCTCACTAGCAAATGCAAATAGATTTCATGGGCATGAACCAAGGTTCAAGGTCGACTCCCATATATCATTCTTGCAAAGCTTCTAAAAAAATCTAAATTGTTGATTTTTTTATAAAAAAACACAACAGGATTGTATTTAAAAGGAACATTTCAAAAAATAAAGAGTCATTTGATGGGTAGTTAGCAATCTGATCTAGAAAACTAACATTTACAAAGGATAAATAAAGAACAAGCTTATCAGATAGAAGAATAGCCCTAGGGAAAAGGCTTCAAGAAACAAAATGATTACTTAACCATTTTGTTAAGAAAAACTAGGTTGCCTCCAAGCTGGAGAAAGCACAATCACCATACTTTATACTCAGTAGCGAAGGAGCCACACCAATGGATGTGAAAGAAGAATACAAGAGACAAAGATTGGGACAGATAGAAAGTGTTAAACTAGAATACTTATAGTTTGTGGAACAGTGATTCCACTAGATGGCGATCATTAAACAAAGGAACTGCAAAGAATAGGTTGATGGAAATAAGGAAGCCAAGTGAAAATTTGTTGTTTCGGAAGTATGGGTTGAGGAAAGATCTGCTCATAATGATTTGGATCTAGATAAATCTCTATAAAATTATTTTATCTACCACACTACTACACCGGCCAACTCGGCCAACTCATCTTAACGGTTACAATCAATTCTCTCAAACTTTATGCTTCCACATTAAACATTATGTTTAAATAAAGTTTGATTCCAAGGCCAAACTCTTCAACTATATCCTCACTAGTCCGACGGAGTAACATAAATATCCAAAACTATCAATTCAATACTTTCACCATGTTATTCACACAAAACTAGCATAAAAGGTCAAATATTTAATTTCCCTTCCAGTGTTGAATTCATCAACCATGAAGAGTCTCTCTCTCTCTAATTCTCTCCCTCTCTAGTCAACTAGAAACCAAAGGGGCCAATGGTAACCGAAACAAGACATGTAAGACTCTAGGGGCAACTGTGTGCCCACATGCACAACATAATTGGATATAAGATAATAACATTAAAATATAGTGGAAGCGTAAATGCAATGCATGACCCAAACCCATCCTATTGTGCACCAGTGTGTCAGGTTTTAAGTTGTTCAAATTTTAGATCAAGTTTTCTTTTGGCTAAATAAAGACAAGTTTTAGTTGCTAAAGATCTTGGCAAATTATTCTATTTACTATTAAGCTACTCCAGAGACCTAAAGCCTAGGCTCTGATACCAACTATAACACCCCAAGTATCAACCCAACCTGGCAATGCTATACCTACTTTTAACACTTCCAAATACCAAGACAAAACTATAAATTTCAGCATAGTTTCCTTTGTTTAATTGGACATCCACAACAACACAATAAGATCCGCACACAGCTATAAGGTTCAACAAGACCAAGATAAATTTTATATTCAAGATATCTCATAACGACCAACTCCAAATCCACGAAATATAAACCAATCCTCATAGTAAGGAATAAATCAAGAGCTAACTTTAGCATGATCAAGCTAATCTATTTATATAAGGTTCTAATGTGTGAAAGCAGTGAGTGAATCATGTAGAGGTGCTACTCCCAATCCCATGCATGTCGTCCTCAACGGTACCTAAAAACATATAAGCCACAAGGGTGAGCACAAAGTACTCAACAAGTACATAAAGAAATAATAAGCATTGCATAAAAACACGACACCAACGATTATCCTTTAACACCTGTCATAGCGCAATGATGTCCTTATATGCCTACATGCTCTTTGCTTTCACTTTCTTTGCATATACCGGTATCGCTTGAGTGGCACCCATCGGCGCCCACCCACTCCAACTTGTGGAGATTGCCCACAACCACAATGTGGGGACCTCAAGTGCCTACCTCAGTAGGTCACACCACTATGCACTGTAATGCTATGCAAGAATGCAAGCGCAACTGTATTTCGTCATAACAACTTTTTTCTATCCACTTACAAACAATAACCAGCCAATAAAGTAAACAACAAGTGCTAGAAAATAAAAGTTAAGTGAGGGGATCATGCAAAGTATTATCCCATTATGCACTTGCCTCAACCGTGGAGAACAAATTGCGAATTGTAGATTTCATACCAAAAGTACCAATACCTGTTATTAAAACATATAACACACTCAATACACCACATCATTGCATAAGCATACAAGCAAATATATCACCCACTCCTATGCAAACACGAATCTGTCTCTAACCTCACCAATAACACCACGAAGCATCCTACAAAGGGTAAATTTAGCATATGTAAAAAAGGCTACTATTCCTAGTTGCCTGTTACACCTGAACAATAGCCGATACTTTCTATATTTCTTTCATTTTACTTTAGAAATGATCCATGTGCTCTCATCTGATATCAAAAGATGGCACTGTTGTCTAATTAATCACAACATACTAGCACTAGCAGGTACAGGCAACTACAAATACAACAATTTACTGCTGTGTCTCAGGCATCTAGCAATAAAACAAGGAAAAACTTGGTACAACACAAGCATATGACTAAAGTTCAGTTCCAAATAAATATCTTGGAAGAGCTAGCTATTTCCTAGTAATCTGTAGCTTTCCTGCCTTCAAACAACACCTCCAAATTTAAAGAAAAACAAGTCAGACAGCTAGCACTCGATGCATTCATTCAAATCCCGTATCTAGAAAAGGTGCTATCCAGATATGTTGCTAATTGCCCCTAGTACTAGTTACAAACAATCTGGTTTGAGCAGGCGTGGAACAGATCCCAAATACCGATTAGGAGCCAAACGAATTCAGAAACAATACCTCTGATACTCAAACACGGACGGGAAGTCTAAACCTTAATCCTGTTTGAGTCTAGCCAGGCACACTACTCCAGAATTTACTATGAACAAAATGTTCCAACAGTAGGTAACTAACCAATTGAAAAGCAGATGGCCGGCCAGCGACGGAGACGACGGAACGGATTGACGAAGACGGTCGCCGGGATCAGCAGCACGGCCTCATAGCAACAGCGACGACTTGATGGCAGCGGCGTCGCAGAACGGGCGGACACAGCGGCGGCAGCGACACAACGGCGGCAACAACACCTGCGCGAATCAGATTGCTAGGGCAAGTGAGCCGGCGGCGCCCCTCTTCCAGATGCTTATACAGACGAGCAGCTCAAGGGCCGAAAGAAAGCCTAGCCCAGCACGTTGTTTCTTTCCTCTAGTGTTTGACCAACTTAAATAGGAACAGCCTAAAACTGTGATAACAACACGATACAGAACAAAAGGTAGGTCCTAATTACCATGGCACTCATTCTAAAATTTATTTCCCGTAATTTATTTCCCGTTCTTCTGCAATTCAAATACTTCAGTACTGCTAAGATTTCATACCTCAATAACACCATGATTCCAGTTTAATTTTTTAAAAAAATATAAGATTACCATCAAAATGTGGGGTATTACATTCTTACCCCCTTAAGCAGAATTCGACCCCGAATTCTTCCTCGCTTTACCACTTGTAAAAAAAATGACAAGGAAGAAACGTAATCCTGCATTACACACCAGACACTAACGATGATGGATATGTCTCACGCATGCCAGCCTCAAGACACCAAGTTATCACACACTCAGGATGTTGCGACCAAAGAACAATCACAGACTTTAGTGTCGTAAGCCTTATCATTCTCTCGTACTCTTCCAATATTCTCACATGGCGATCCTCAAAGGTTAAATCGCCCAACAGTATTTGACTACAAGGTCTTTCTTAAGTAGGTCACGAAAAATGCTTCCTGAACATAGACCTGGAACACATTATGGACATCTTTCATCGACTAGGGCAACTCGAGGCGGTAGACTAGCTTCTCGACTCATGGCACTGCGATGAAAGGCCAAAATTGGACTAAGATTTACTTTGATATTGGACTCTATTACACCTTTTGTTGGTGACAAACTTAAAAGCACCCCCCTCAACTACTAGATAGTCCAAATCGGACCTCCTATGATCAACATTACTCTTTTGCATGCTCTTTGCTGCAAACAAGTGTTGTATAATTGCTTAATTTGTTGAACCCAATATGATCCAAAAACTATTTTCTTGCCAAGGGCTTTCAAACATGGAGGTCTACACTTTCTTCCATACAAAGCATTGTAAGGTGTCATTTGTATCCTCTGACTGGGCATCCGTTGAAAGATGAAATGTCATACTAAGCTAAATTGCGTACCCTAGGCACTCTTCAAGCTCGCCCAAAACTTAGATACAAAATTAACATCCCTATCAGACGCATTGGATTTTAGGACCCCCAAGCAACTTACTATCTAGAGCACAAAAATCGGTGCCAAGTCACCTTAAGAATCTGCGGTGATCGGAACAAATGAGCAGCTTTACTAAGTGGATCCATGACCACCCAAAAAGCATCCTTCCCTCTCCGAGTACGAGGTAGGCAAACAACAAAATACATGGCAATGTCATCTCATGGCCGTTATTGGAAACTCCAAGGACATCACAGTCACACTGATCGTTTATGCTCAACCTTTTCTCGCTGACAGACTCCACAAGAGGGCACATATTTGGCCACATCAACTTTCATTCTATTCCACCAGTAAGTCTTTTTTTTAGGTCCTGATGCATTTTTCTCTCTCTCCAGGATGTACGGTGTAGAGGATATATGACTCACAATATCCTCCTTCACAAGAGACTTTTCTGGCGCACAAAGATGACCATGAAACCGAACAGCCTCGGTCCCATCTATACTGAATTCTCCAGTTTTACCTTCAAGAAATGCCCTCTCAGTCTTGTTGTAACATACGATCACTTTGTTCGGTCTCTCTCACTCTGTGGAATAGTTAACTAAACAATGAATTGTATTTTCCTCACTAGCTACACAAGCAAAACAAAACGAGATACCCATCCATTCAATAACAACAAAACAATCTACAGCGGGAGGTACTTGTGACTAAGAGTATTCCAAGTTTCTAACCACGTTCAACCTGATTGGGTTGTATAGCACAGTAAGGTCATAGTCCTTTGTCAATTCTAGACACTGTCTTTGCCTCACGTTAGTCGCCTTTGTGAAGAGGTAATCGAGACTCTTATGATTAGTGAAAATATCACAAGATTCTCAATAAAGATAGTGCCCTAAATCTCTATACAAAGTACACACAAGAAATTTCTAGATCATTATTATGATAGTTCTGCTCCTTTTTACCAAATGCCTAGAAGCATAAACAATACCCTTCCATTTCCTTGAACACAAATAAAACCTAGAAAAAGCCACCTATGAAATCCAAGATTCACATTTGCTTAACTTCTCAGGAAATTTTGTTCTTTCTCAAAGTCTCAAGCACAACCCTCAAATGGTGTTCATGCTCTTCTTCTGTCTTCACAAATGAGGATATCTCAATGAACACTACCGCAAAGCTATCAAGGAACCTGTGTACCGTACTATTCATCTCCATAAAGATGGTAGGCATATTAGTTAATCTACAAGACAACTCTATAATCTTAATGCCCAAACATAGTGTTGAAGGAAGTTTTCTAAATTTCCTATTTAGGCAAATTTTATTATAGCAAGACTGGGAATCAATCATGGGTAACATGGCTCCATTCAAGTGATCAAAAAAGTCCTTAATGCGGCACAAAAGATATTTGTTTTCGATGGTTACCATATTAAGAGCATGATAATCCACACTTTTCGGCAACTACCATCCCTCTTGGTCATGTACATAATGTTGCCCCCTAGGTGAGATATTGTCAATCAAACCTCTGATAAGATATCGCCTGACTGCTTCTTCAATTATACTTGAAATGATCACAACAAACTATAAGGACATCTAGAGGTATATCATTTGCCAAGAATAAGGTCAATATGAAACTCCATATCCCTCTCTCAAAGAACATGGTAATAAGGATGGTATATTGGCCATGAACTATTTTCCAAGTTAAGAAATCCTCATGAACAATGTAGATATTACATGACCAGTCAATTCTCACCTTTCTTAAGGAACATAACTAGAGAACACCACATTAGCTATCTAAAACTCTCATGGTGATCTAGCATGGAGTATTTCTGAAATGGTACCGTAAAAACAACAAAGGTTTAGCCTCACCGCATCTCCTACACTTGGCAGAGGTTGCCTCTACTACAAGTGGAAGAATATACCATTCTATGGTTCAAGCTTCACAACACCGTCTCTCAACTAAAAAGGAGAAGGCACACATTGATTTACCACTCCAACGTACGGGAGAAAATAATAAGGGTATGTGGTATGGGGGCCAATCCATCCCGCACCCAAACTATTAACCTTGTACTTGGAATAGTAATTCGCGCAACGCTAACGCTCGGGCATCCTCACTAGCAAATGCAAATAGATTTCATGGGCATGAACCAAGGTTCAAGGTCGGCTCCCATATATCATTCTTGCAAAGCTTCTAAAAAAATCTAAATTTTTGATTTTTTTATAAAAAAACACAACAGGATTATATTTAAAAGGAACATTTCAAAAAATAAAGAGTCATTTGATGGGTAGTTAGCAATCTGATCTAGAAAACTAACATTTACAAAGGATAAAGAAAGAACAAGCTTATCAGATAGAAGAATAGCCCTAGGGAAAAGGCTTCAAGAAACAAAATGATTACTTAACCATTTTGTTAAGAAAAACTAGGTTGCCTCCAAGCTGGAGAAAGCACAATCACCATACTTTATACTCAGTAGCGAAGGAGCCACACCAATGGATGTGAAAGAAGAATACAAGAGACAAAGATTGGGATAGATAGAAAGTGTTAAACTAGAATACTTATAGTTTGTGGAACAGTGATTCCACTAGATGGCGATCATTAAACAAAGGAACTGCAAAGAATAGGTTGATGGAAATAAGGAAGCCAAGTGAAAATTTGTTGTTTCGGAAGTATGGGTTGAGGAAAGATCTGCTCATAATAATTTGGATCTAGATAAATCTCTATAAAATTATTTTATCTACCACACTACTACACCGGCCAACTCGGCCAACTCATCTTAACGGTTACAATCAATTCTCTCAAACTTTATGCTTCCACATTAAACATTATGTTTAAATAAAGTTTGATTCCAAGGCCAAACTCTTCAACTATATCCTCACTAGTCCGACGGAGTAATATAAATATCCAAAACTATCAATTCAATAATTTCACCATGTTATTCACACAAAACTAGCATAAAAGGTCAAATATTTAATTTCCCTTCCATTGTTGAATTCATCAACCATGAAGAGTCTCTCTCTCTAATTCTCTCCCTCTCTAGTCAACTAGAAACCAAAGGGGCCAATGGTAACCGAAACAAGACATGTAAGACTCTAGGGGCAACTGTGTGCCCACATGCACAACATAATTGGATATAAGATAATAACATTAAAATATAGTGGAAGCGTAAATGCAATGCATGACCCAAACCCATCCTATTGTGCACCAGCGTGTCAGGTTTTAAGTTGTTCAAATTTTAGATCAAGTTTTTTTTGGCTAAATAAAGAAAAGTTTTAGTTGCTAAAGATCTTGGCAAATTATTCTATTTACTATTAAGCTACTCCAGAGACCTAAAGCCTAGGCTCTGATACCAACTATAACACCCCAAGTATCAACCCAACCTGGCAATGCTACACCTACTTTTAACACTTCCAGATACCAAGACAAAACTATAAATTTCAGCATAGTTTCCTTTGTTTAAGTGGACATCCACAACAACACAATAAGATCCGCACACAGCTATAAGGTTCAACAAGACCAAGATAAATTTTATATTCAAGATATCTCATAACGACCAACTCCAAATCCACGAAATATAAACCAATCCTCATAGTAAGGAATAAATCAAGAGCTAACTTTAGCATGATCAAGCTAATCTATTTATATAAGGTTCTAATGTGTGAAAGCAGTGAGTGAATCATGTAGAGGTGCTACTCCCAATCCCATGCATGTCGTCCTCAACGGTACCTAAAAACATATAAGCCACAAGGGTGAGCACAAAGTACTCAACAAGTACATAAAGAAATAATAAGCATTGCATAAAAACACGACACCAACGATTATCCTTTAACACCTGTCATAGCGCAATGATGTCCTTATATGCCTACATGCTCTTTGCTTTCACTTTCTTTGCATATACCGGTATCGCTTGAGTGGCACCCATCGGCGCCCACCCACTCCAACTTGTGGAGATTGCCCACAACCACAATGTGGGGACCTCAAGTGCCTACCTCAGTAGGTCACACCACTATGCACTGTAATGCTATGCAAGAATGCAAGCGCAACTGTATTTCGTCATAACAACTTTTTTCTATCCACTTACAAACAATAACCAGCCAATAAAGTAAACAACAAGTGCTAGAAAATAAAAGTTAAGTGAGGGGATCATGCAAAGTATTATCCCATTATGCACTTGCCTCAACCGTGGAGAACAAATTGCGAATTGTAGATTTCATACCAAAAGTACCAATACCTGTTATTAAAACATATAACACACTCAATACACCACATCATTGCATAAGCATACAAGCAAATATATCACCCACTCCTATGCAAACACGAATCTATCTCTAACCTCACCAATAACACCAAGGAGCATCCTAGAAAGGGTAAATTTAGCATATGTAAAAAGGGCTACTATTCCTAGTTGCCTGTTACACCTTAACAATAGCCGATACTTTCTATATTTCTTTCATTTTACTTTAGAAATGATCCATGTGCTCTCATGTGATATCAAAAGATGTCACTGTTGTCTAATTAATCACAACATACTAGCACTAGCAGGTACAGGCAACTACAAATACAACAATTTACTGCTGTGTCTCAGGCGTCTAGCAATAAAACAAGGAAAAACTTGGTACAACACACGCATATGACTAAAGTTCAGTTCCAAATAAATATCTTGGAAGAGCTAGCTATTTCCTAGTAATCTGTAGCTTTCCTGCCTTCAAACAATACCTCCAAATTTAAAGAAAAACAAGTCAGACAGCTAGCACTCGATGCATTCATTCAAATCCCGTATCTAGAAAAGTTGCTATCCAGATATGTTGCTAATTGCCCCTAGTACTAGTTACAAACAATCTGGTTTGAGCAGGCGTGGAACAGATCCCAAATACCGATTAGGAGCCAAACGAATTCAGAAACAATACCTCTGATACTCAAACACGGATGGGAAGTCTAAACCTTAATCCTGTTTGAGTCTAGCCAGGCACACTACTCTAGAATTTACTATGAACAAAACGTTCCAAACAGTAGGGAACTAACCAATTGAAAAGCAGATGGCCGGCCAGCGACGGAGACGACGGAACGGATTGACGAAGACGGTCGCCGGGATCAGCAGCACGGCCTCATAGCAACAGCGACGACTTGATGGCAGCGGTGTCGCAGAACGGGCGGACACAGCGGCGGCAGCGACACAACGGCGGCAACAACACCTGGGCGAATCAGATTGCTAGGGCAAGTGAGCCGGCGGCGCCCCTCTTCCAGATGCTTATACAGACGAGCAGCTCAAGGGCCGAAAGAAAGCCTAGCCCAGCACGTTGTTTCTTTCCTCTAGTGTTTGACCAACTTAAATAGGAACAGCCTAAAACTGTGCTAACAACACGATACAGAACAAAAGGTAGGTCCTAATTACCATGGCACTCATTCTAAAATTTATTTCCCGTAATTTATTTCCCGTTCTTCTGCAATTCAAATACTTCAGTACTGCTAAGATTTCATACCTCAATAACACCATGATTCCAGTTTAATTTTTTTTAAAAATATAAGATTACCATCAAAATGTGGGGTATTACATTCTTACCCCCTTAAGCAGAATTCGACCCCGAATTCTTCCTCGCTTTACCACTTGTAAAAAAAATGACAAGGAAGAAACGTAATCCTGCATTACACACCAGACACTAACGATGATGGATATGTCTCACGCATGCCAGCCTCAAGACACCAAGTTATCACACGCTCAGGATGTTGCGACCAAAGAACAATCACAGACTTTAGTGTCGTAAGCATTATCATTCGCTCGTACTCTTCCAATATTCTCACATGGCGATCCTCAAAGGTTAAATCGCCCAACAGTATTTGACTACAAGGTCTTTCTTAAGTAGGTCGCGAAAAATGCTCTAATTCATAGAAGGTAATTTTACAACATTAAATAGATAGGATCCCTATAAAACTTAGTAACAAATACACATCATCCAAGTTTTGAAATTGTGTGAAAAATGATAAATGTAGGAACGGGTATAAAAATATACGTGCAAATAGGGAAAACATATTTATTTGTGGACGTTGATGAAATGTTTAATAATGAATTATGAGTGTTCATTTCTCGATTGCTAGTTGTAGCACTTAATTATGGAAAACCTAATTTTACATGAGTAGAGACCACATGAAGTAAGTGAGTGTAGTAAATTATTCCGACCTTTGTAACTTACCAACATTACTCTGCAGTGTACGAGAACAAGTGGCAAGCTTTAAACTACTAACATGACAAACATTGAAGACAAGCATTTAGCCACTGTAATAAATCTAATGTAGATCTCAAATCTGAAGATCTCTTTGTCGACACTCATTAAATATATTGGCTCGTTGTCTAGACAAACAATAATGCCATTCGCCATTGAATTTGTGTTCCTAGGTGTTATGAGTGTAGGGTCTTGCTAATTTAAGTTTCATTATTGAGAGTAAGTATGACCCATCCTTATCGATGATAGGGTGAATTACCAATATATCTCATCTCCATATATTGGTTTTAGGACAGTAAAAGTAGTTAAACACTCTATGTTTTAGTATATTGAGAAGGGTTATCCCTCGTTATTCTCCACCTTTTCACCATACCTGATTACGCCAAATAAGATTATTTTCCAATCTGTATACAATTTGTGAGGACCAAGAAGAACACCATCTTATATATTAGAAAAGGTATGTTTGCGACACCATATGCAAGGATCATTAAATCTTGTGATATCTTCCAATTTTATACACAAGATTATAATTAAATTTGAATCTACTATGATAAATAAGATAATATACGTTAGGGTGGTAGCCTTACAGATTTAGTGGTGGTAGAGGTAGTGAGGTTTTTGTGAGGTTATGTAGTACCACGTTAATAATAAGAAGGTTGATAGAATACTATATTTTATTTTATGTTAATTTGTAATTTGTGTGTTTTACTATATAGATCTAAATCAATGCAACCTTTTGTTGTAATTAAGAATTCTACTAGCCCATTTGAGAAAAATATCACACTCCTTAGTGGCAATGACTCTTAGTATAGTTTAAGACTATTGGCATGGTAAATCCTACTAATCTTATCACTAACTCATATCTATAGATCAAGATCACAAAATACAATATCTAAAGGCACTGCACATGAACAATGCTTTTAGTTAGGTGAGCCAAATTGCAAACGCTTCATAATATAAAATGTGATAATTGCAAAATAGAAAAACACCTGATAATTATTCGTAACAACGATTTCATATTTGAGTATATCTTAATTCTACAAACCAATTATATCTTCATGAAATTCTTTGTGTAAGATCATGCATGTTGTAATTGGTTGCTTAACGTGTAGAAATATTCAACTTGCAAATGATCCCACAAAAAATCCATTATTCACATACTTGAATTTATTAGATTAATTTTCCAAATCATTTTCTTAGTCAGTTTACAAAACCTGAATTGTGTAGCACGTGCTACTGATATTTGCCGCAACGAAATTGTTCCTCCAGAAATGCTTACATATCGATCCATTATCTGGCCTTCGATATGTTAATCTTAAGTAATGCCTTGGATTCCAAAATAATAACTATTTATATGGGCTAGATCAAACTATCCACAACTAATATGTACCTTGAGGCCGAGAGTATATTTACATCCTAGGGTTAACATTCTCCGGATGAACTAGTAAAATCCTTAACATGACCTATCAAAACATGTTAATGGATGGTATATATTACACGCTTATGATTGTTCCTAATATGTATTGCATGTTTGTTCAAAAATACTAGCACCCATATCATCGTTAATTCTTGGTCGAGCTACGCAAAGTAATAATTGCATGCTAGGTGGTCACAATAATCCAGTTTGTAGTTGACGCATATTTGATAATAGAATAAATGCAGGTAACGGATTCCAATATAGAGATCATCGAAATAAAAATAATTCATGACTCTAATTCCTTAAAGAAAAATTTACAACATTAAATAGATTGGAGCCCTATAAAACTTAGTATCCAAATACACATCATCCAAGTTTTTAAATTGTTTGAAAAATGAAAAATGTAAAAACGGGTATAAAGATATACGTGCAAATAGGAAAAAAACATAATTTTTTGCGGATGTTGATGAAATGTTTGATACGGAATTATAAGTGTTCATTTCTCGATTGCTAGTTGTAGCACTCAATTATGGAAAACCTGATTTCACATGAGTAGAGACCACATGAAGTGAGTGTAGTAAATTATTCTGACCTTTATAATTCACCAACATTACTCTGCAGTGTACGAGAGGAAGTGGCAAGCCTTAAACTACTAGCATGATAAGCACTGAAGACAAGCATTCAGCCACTATCATAAATCTAATGTAGATCTCAAATCTAAAGATCTCTTTATCGACACTCATTAACCATATTGTCTTGTTGTCTAGACAGACAATAATACCATTCTCTATTGGATTTGAGTCCCTAGGTGCTATGAGTGTAGGGTATGGCTAATTTAAGTTTCATTATTGAGAGTAAGTATGACCCATCCTTATCGATGATGGGCTGAATTACCAATATATTTTGTCTCAATCTGTTGGTTTTAGGATAGTATAAGCAGTTAATGCCTCTATTTTTTAGTATATAGATAAGGATTATCCCTCGTTGTTCTCCACCTTTTCACCATCCCTGATTACGCCAAATAAGATTATTTGCCAATTTGTACATAATTCGAGAGGACTAAGGAGAACACCATCTTATATATCAGAAAATGTATGTTAACGACACCATATGCAATGATAATTAAATCCGGTAACATCATCCAATTTTATACACCAGATTATAATTAAATTTGAATCTACAATGATAAATCAGATACTATACATTAGGTTGGTAGCCTTACAGATTTAGTGATGGTAGACGTAGTGAGGTTTTCATGGTGTTATGTGGTACCAAGTGAATAATAAGAAGGTTGATAGAATACTATATTTTCTATATATTTAATTTGTAATTTGTATGTTTTACTATATAGATCTAAATCAAAGCAACCTTTTGTCGTCATTAAGAATTCTACTAGACCATTTGAGAAATATATCACACTCCCTAGTGGCAATAACTCTTAGTCTAGTTTAAGACTATTGGCATGGTAAATAGTACAAATCTTATCACTAACTCATATTTATAGAAAAAACATAAAATACAATATCTAAAGACACTGCACATGAACAATGCTTCATAATATAAAGGCTGATAGCAGCAAAACAGAAAAAACACATGATAATTCTTGGTAACAATGATTGCATATTTGAGCAAATCTTAATTTTCTGAACCAGTTATATCGTCATGAAATACTTTGTGTAAGATCACGTATGTTGTAATCGGTTGCTTAATACATAGATATATTCAACTTGCAAATGATCCCACAAAAAATCCATCATTCACATACTTGAATTTATTACAAGAATTTTCCAAATCATTTCCTCATGTCAATTTATGAAACCTGAATTGTGTAGCACATGCTACTGATATTTGTAGCAACAAAATTATTTCCCCAGATATACTTACGTATCGATCCATTATCTGGCCTTTGATCTGTTAATCTGAAGTAATGCCTTGAGTTCAAAAATAATAACCATTTACATGGGCCAGATCAAACTATCGATAACAAATATGTACCTTAAGGTCGAGAGTACATTTACGTCCTAGGGTTAGCATTCTCCGGATCAACTAAAAAAATCCTTAACATGACCTATCAAAACATGTTAACGAATGGTATATATGACACGCTTATGATTGATCATGATATGTATTGCATGTTTGGTATAAAAATAGTAACACCTATTTCGTTGTTAATTCTTAATCGAGCTATATAAAGCACTAATTGCATGCTAGGTGGTCACAATAATCCAATTTGTAGTTGACACATATTTGTTCATAGAATAAATATGGATAACGGATTCAATATATGTATAACACCCCAAGTATCAACCCAACCTGGCAATGCTACACCTACTTTTAACACTTCCAGATACCAAGACAAAACTATAAATTTCAGCATAGTTTCCTTTGTTTAAGTGGACATCCACAACAACACAATAAGATCCGCACACAGCTATAAGGTTCAACAAGACCAAGATAAATTTTATATTCAAGATATCTCATAACGACCAACTCCAAATCCACGAAATATAAACCAATCCTCATAGTAAGGAATAAATCAAGAGGTAACTTTAGCATGATCAAGCTAATCTATTTATATAAGGTTCTAATGTGTGAAAGCAGTGAGTGAATCATGTAGAGGTGCTACTCCCAATCCCATGCATGTCGTCCTCAACGGTACCTAAAAACATATAAGCCACAAGGGTGAGCACAAAGTACTCAACAAGTACATAAAGAAATAATAAGCATTGCATAAAAACACGACACCAACGATTATCCTTTAACACCTGTCATAGCGCAATGATGTCCTTATATGCCTACATGCTCTTTGCTTTCACTTTCTTTGCATATACCGGTATCGCTTGAGTGGCACCCATCGGCGCCCACCCACTCCAACTTGTGGAGATTGCCCACAACCACAATGTGGGGACCTCAAGTGCCTACCTCAGTAGGTCACACCACTATGCACTGTAATGCTATGCAAGAATGCAAGCGCAACTGTATTTCGTCATAACAACTTTTTTCTATCCACTTACAAACAATAACCAGCCAATAAAGTAAACAACAAGTGCTAGAAAATAAAAGTTAAGTGAGGGGATCATGCAAAGTATTATCCCATTATGCACTTGCCTCAACCGTGGAGAACAAATTGCGAATTGTAGATTTCATACCAAAAGTACCAATACCTGTTATTAAAACATATAACACACTCAATACACCACATCATTGCATAAGCATACAAGCAAATATATCACCCACTCCTATGCAAACACGAATCTGTCTCTAACCTCACCAATAACACCACGGAGCATCCTAGAAAGGGTACACTACAGGAATCGAGTAATTTGCCGTAGGCCCGTAGCCTACGGCAAAAGGCCCAAAACACACGGCAAATCGTTTGCCGTAGGAAAACACACGGCAAATAGATACGGCAAATTTGGACCGCCAAATCGGCCCACTAGCCTACGGCAAATATTTACAACCACGGCAAAGCCTTTGCCGTCAATTTTTTCTACACCTACGTTAACTAAAACGATCATTGCCGTATGTTTGTTCCAGCCTACGGCAAATCGCAGTGTTTAGAAAAAAAAAGGAAAGGAGGCAGCCGCGTCGTGGCGTTATCGCCGGTGACCTCGCCCGCGCCGCCGCCGTGCCTCCCGCCGGTGAGCTCGCTCGTGCCGCCGCCGCGCCTCGCGCCGGTGAGCTCGCCCGCGCCGCCGCCGCGCCTCCCGCCGGTGAGCTCGCCCGCAGCCGCCGCGCCTCCCGCCGGTGAGCTCGCCCGCTCCGCTGTCATGCCTCCCGCCGGTGAGCTCTCCCGCGCCGCCGCGCTACACCGACGTTCACCGCCGCCGCTGCGCTTGGGACGCCGCCACTCCTGCCCCGCGTTCCTGCGCCGTCCGCCATTGTCGCCGGTGAGCTCGCCTGCGACGTCGCTGCACCTGCAGCGTCCACCGCTAAGCTCGCCTGCACCGCTGAGCGCGTGTGCGCCGCACCTGCGAGGCCCCCTGCCCCGTAGCCCACAGCGCCCCATCATGCACGCACGCGGCGGCAGTGGTGGTCTTCGTCGTGGGAGACGCTGGACTTGGTGTCGGGGCCGGTCGTTGGGCGGCGGTGGACTTGGTGTCTGGGCGTCTTGGCAGGGAGAAGATATGCGTGAGTCTGACAGATGATAAGAGTGAGAGAGGGAGAAGATAAGAGAGAGAGTGTGTGTGCCATGTCATCGATCCGGACTCCTTCTCAGCCAATCAGATTGTAGAGTTCAGCTGTCCACGGATAGTGTGTTTTCTGTGTACGGTGGATCGAATTGAATCAAACGGTTTAGAACGAATCTAGGTGTTTCCTTATAAGCTTATTTGCCGTAGGCCTTTTAACTACACATGGCAAATAACTGATTTGCCGTAGGCCTTTCAATTACACACGGTAAACTAATGATTTGCCGTAGGCTTTCGATTTACACACGGCAAACATATATTTTGCCGTAAGCAATATATTTGCCGTGAGTTTTCCACCAGCCTGCGGTAAATGTCTAATTTGCCGTAGGCACCGTCGTTTTGCTCACGGCAAATTATATGGCCTACGGCAAATTGCTGATTTCCCGTAGTGGTAAATTTAGCATATGTAAAAAGGGCTACTATTCCTAATTGCCTGTTACACCTGAACAATAGCCGATACTTTCTATATTTCTTTCATTTTACTTTAGAAATGATCCATGTGCTCTCATCTGATATCAAAAGATGGCACTGTTGTCTAATTAATCACAACATACTAGCACTAGCAGGTACAGGCAACTACAAATACAACAATTTACTGCTGTGTCTCAGGCGTCTAGCAATAAAACAAGGAAAAACTTGGTACAACACACGCATATGACTAAAGTTCAGTTTCAAATAAATATCTTGGAAGAGCTAGCTATTTCCTAGTAATCTGTAGCTTTCCTGCCTTCAAACAATACCTCCAAATTTAAAGAAAAACAAGTCAGACAGCTAGCACTCGATGCATTCATTCAAATCCCGTATCTAGAAAAGTTGCTATCCAGATATGTTGCTAATTGCCCCTAGTACTAGTTACAAACAATCTGGTTTGAGCAGGCGTGGAACAGATCCCAAATACCGATTAGGAGCCAAACGAATTCAGAAACAATACCTCTGATACTCAAACACGGATGGGAAGTCTAAACCTTAATCCTGTTTGAGTCTAGCCAGGCACACTACTCCAGAATTTACTATGAACAAAATGTTCCAAACAGTAGGGAACTAACCAATTGAAAAGCAGATGGCCGGCCAGCGACGGAGACGACGGAACGGATTGACGAAGACGGTCGCCGGGATCAGCAGCACGGCCTCATAGCAACAGCGACGACTTGATGGCAGCGGCGTCGCAGAACGGGCGGACACAGCGGCGGCAGCGACACAACGGCGGCAACAACACCTGGGCGAATCAGATTGCTAGGGCAAGTGAGCCAGCGGCGCCCCTCTTCCAGATGCTTATACAGACGAGCAGCTCAAGGGCCGAAAGAAAGCCTAGCCCAGCACGTTGTTTCTTTCCTCTAGTGTTTGACCAACTTAAATAGGAACAGCCTAAAACTGTGCTAACAACACGATACAGAACAAAAGGTAGGTCCTAATTACCATGGCACTCATTCTAAAATTTATTTCCCGTAATTTATTTCCCGTTCTTCTACAATTCAAATACTTCAGTACTGCTAAGATTTCATACCTCAATAACACCATGATTCCAGTTTAATTTTTTTTTAAAATATAAGATTACCATCAAAATGTGGGGTATTACATTCTTACCCCCTTAAGCAGAATTCGACCCCGAATTCTTCCTCGCTTTACCACTTGTAAAAAAAATGACAAGGAAGAAACGTAATCCTGCATTACACACCAGACACTAACGATGATGGATATGTCTCACGCATGCCAGCCTCAAGACACCAAGTTATCACACGCTCAGGATGTTGCGACCAAAGAACAATCACAGATTTTAGTGTCGTAAGCCTTATCATTCTCTCGTACTCTTCCAATATTCTCACATGGTGATCCTCAAAGGTTAAATCGCCCAACAGTATTTGACTACAAGGTCTTTCTTAAGTAGGTCACGAAAAATGCTTCCGGAACATAGACCTGGAACACATTATGGACATCTTTCATCGACTAGGGCAAGTCGAGGCGGTAGACTAGCTTCTCGACTCATGGCACTACGATGAAAGGTCAAAATTGGACTAAGATTTACTTTGATATTGGACTCTATTACACCTTTTGTTGGTGACAAACTTAAAAGCACCCCCTCAACTACTAGATAGTCCAAATCGGACCTCCTATGATCAACATTACTCTTTTGCATGCTCTTTGCTGCAAACAAGTGTTGTATAATTGCTTAATTTGTTGAACCCAATATTGTCCAAAAAATATTTTCTTGCCAAGGGCTTTCAAACATGGAGGTCTACACTTTCTTCCATACAAAGCATTATAAGGTGTCATTTGTATCCTCTGACTGGGCATCCGTTGAAAGATGAAATGTCATACTAAGCTAAATTGCGTACCCTAGGCACTCTTCAAGCTCGCCCAAAACTTAGATACAAAATTAACATCCCTATCAGACGCAATGGATTTTAGGACCCCCAAGCAACTTACTATCTAGAGCACAAAAATCGGTGCCAAGTCACCTTAAGAATCTGCGGTGATCGGAACAAATGAGCAGCTTTACTAAGTGGATCCATGACCACCCAAAAAGCATCCTTCCCTCTCCGAGTACGAGGTAGGCAAACAACAAAATACATGGCAATGTCATCTCATGGCCGTTATTGGAAACTCCAAGGACATCACAGTCACACTGATCGTTTATGCTCAACCTTTTCTCGCTGATAGACTCCACAAGAGGGCACATATTTGGCCACATCAACTTTCATTCTATTCCACCAGTAAGTCTTTTTTTTAGGTCCTGATGCATTTTTCTCTCTCTCCAGGATGTACGGTGTAGAGGATATATGACTCACAATATCCTCCTTCACAAGAGACTTTTCTGGCGCACAAAGACGACCATGAAACCGAACAGCCTCGGTCCCATCGATACTGAATTCTCCAGTTTTACCTTCAAGAAATGCCCTCTCAGTCTTGTTGTAACATACAATCACTTTGTTCGGTCTCTCTCACCCTGTGGAATAGTTAACTAAACAATGAATTGTATTTTCCTCACTAGCTACACAAGCAAAACAAAACGAGATACCCATCCATTCAATAACAACAAAACAATCTACAGCGGGAGGTACTTGTGACTAAGAGTATTCCAAGTTTCTAACCACGTTCAACCTGATTGGGTTGTATAGCACAGTAAGGTCATAGTCCTTTGTCAATTCTAGACACTATCTTTGCCTCACGTTAGTCGCCTTTGTGAAGAGGTAATCGAGACTCTTATGATTAGTGAAAATATCACAAGATTCTCAATAAAGATAGTGCCCTAAATCTCTATACAAAGTACACACAAGAAATTTCTAGATCATTATTATGATAGTTCTGCTCCTTTTTACCAAATGCCTAGAAGCATAAACAATACCCTTCCATTTCCTTGAACACAAATAAAACCTAGAAAAAGCCACCTATGAAATCCAAGATTCACATTTGCTTAACTTCTCAGGAAATTTTGTTCTTTCTCAAAGTCTCAAGCACAACCCTCAAATGGTGTTCATGCTCTTCTTCTGTCTTCACAAATGAGGATATCTTAATGAACACTACCGCAAAGCTATCAAGGAACCTGTGTACCGTACTATTCATCTCCATAAAGATGGTAGGCATATTAGTTAATCTACAAGACAACTCTATAATCTTAATGCCCAAACATAGTGTTGAAGGAAGTTTTCTAAATTTCCTATTTAGGCAAATTTTATTATAGCAAGACTGGGAATCAATCATGGGTAACATGGCTCCATTCAAGTGATCAAAAAAGTCCTTAATGCGGCACAAAAGATATTTGTTTTCGATGGTTACCATATTAAGAGCATGATAATCCACACTTTTCGGCAACTACCATCCCTCTTGGTCATGTACATAATGTTGCCCCCTAGGTGAGATATTGTCAATCAAACCTCTGATAAGATATCGCCTGACTGCTTCTTCAATTATACTTGAAATGATCACAACAAACTATAAGGACATCTAGAGGTATATCATTTGCCAAGAATAAGGTCAATATGAAACTCCATATCCCTCTCTCAAAGAACATGGTAATAAGGATGGTATATTGGCCATGAACTATTTTCCAAGTTAAGAAATCCTCATGAACAATGTAGATATTACATGACCAGTCAATTCTCACCTTTCTTAAGGAACATAACTAGAGAACACCACATTAGCTATCTAAAACTCTCATGGTGATCTAGCATGGAGTATTTCTGAAATGGTACCGTAAAAACAACAAAGGTTTAGCCTCACCGCATCTCCTACACTTGGCAGAGGTTGCCTCTACTACAAGTGGAAGAATATACCATTCTATGGTTCAAGCTTCACAACACCGTCTCTCAACTAAAAAGGAGAAGGCACACATTGATTTACCACTCCAACGTACGGGAGAAAATAATAAGGGTATGTGGTATGGGGGCCAATCCATCCCGCACCCAAACTATTAACCTTGTACTTGGAATAGTAATTCGTGCAACGCTAACGCTCGGGCATCCTCACTAGCAAATGCAAATAGATTTCATGGGCATGAACCAAGGTTCAAGGTCGACTCCCATATATCATTCTTGCAAAGCTTCTAAAAAAATCTAAATTGTTGATTTTTTTTATAAAAAAACACAACAGGATTGTATTTAAAAGGAACATTTCAAAAAATAAAGAGTCATTTGATGGGTAGTTAGCAATCTGATCTAGAAAACTAACATTTACAAAGGATAAAGAAAGAACAAGCTTATCAGATAGAAGAATAGCCCTAGGGAAAAGGCTTCAAGAAACAAAATGATTACTTAACCATTTTGTTAAGAAAAACTAGGTTGCCTCCAAGCTGGAGAAAGCACAATCACCATACTTTATACTCAGTAGCGAAGGAGCCACACCAATGGATGTGAAAGAAGAATACAAGAGACAAAGATTGGGACAGATAGAAAGTGTTAAACTAGAATACTTATAGTTTGTGGAACAGTGATTCCACTAGATGGCGATCATTAAACAAAGGAACTGCAAAGAATAGGTTGATGGAAATAAGGAAGCCAAGTGAAAATTTGTTGTTTCGGAAGTATGGGTTGAGGAAAGATCTGCTCATAATGATTTGGATCTAGATAAATCTCTATAAAATTATTTTATCTACCACACTACTACATCGGCCAACTCGGCCAACTCATCTTAACGGTTACAATCAATTCTCTCAAACTTTATGCTTCCACATTAAACATTATGTTTAAATAAAGTTTGATTCCAAGGCCAAACTCTTCAACTATATCCTCACTAGTCCGACGGAGTAACATAAATATCCAAAACTATCAATTCAATACTTTCACCATGTTATTCACACAAAACTAGCATAAAAGGTCAAATATTTAATTTCCCTTCCAGTGTTGAATTCATCAACCATGAAGAGTCTCTCTCTCTAATTCTCTCCCTCTCTAGTCAACTAGAAACCAAAGGGGCCAATGGTAACCGAAACAAGACATGTAAGACTCTAGGGGCAACTGTGTGCCCACATGCACAACATAATTGGATATAAGATAATAACATTAAAATATAGTGGAAGCGTAAATGCAATGCATGACCCAAACCCATCCTATTGTGCACCAGTGTGTCAGGTTTTAAGTTGTTCAAATTTTAGATCAAGTTTTTTTTTGGCTAAATAAAGACAAGTTTTAGTTGCTAAAGATCTTGGCAAATTATTCTATTTACTATTAAGCTACTCCAGAGACCTAAAGCCTAGGCTCTGATACCAACTATAACACCCCAAGTATCAACCCAACCTGGCAATGCTACACCTACTTTTAACACTTCCAAATACCAAGACAAAACTATAAATTTCATCATAGTTTCCTTTGTTTAATTGGACATCCACAACAACACAATAAGATCCGCACACAGCTATAAGGTTCAACAAGACCAAGATAAATTTTATATTCAAGATATCTCATAACGACCAACTCCAAATCCACGAAATATAAACCAATCCTCATAGTAAGGAATAAATCAAGAGCTAACTTTAGCATGATCAAGCTAATCTATTTATATAAGGTTCTAATGCGTGAAATGTCGGGGATATAACCCCGGGTATACCAAAGTACCCTTTAGTTATAACTAATGTGCAGTATATATGTTGAGTTATATGTGCAGGATATTTAAAAAGCAAGTAAACAACATGCTTGGGCCGGATTATATCTCCTTGGGCCGGAACTCAGCTGCCCAAGCCGGAATATAATGGCCCAGGCCGGATTATGAGCTTGTTAGGCCGGCATACTGGAGTGCAGGCTGGCATATCCTGTCCTGGGCCGGAGTATTAAGGCCTGGCCGGATTATCTCTAGCCTGGGCCGGAATAGCGCAGCCCAGGCCGGCATCCTCTTCGCCCCTGGCAGGGCCGGCTAGCCAGCAGGTCGGCGTCCCGCTCCGCATGCCATCCCGGCTGGGCCGGCGCCCTGCCTGGGCTCCCGCCCCGCGAGCCAACCCGGCTGGGCCGGGGTTCGGATCCCGGCTGGGCCTCCTGGCCGCGCCCCGGGCGGGCCTTCCTTCCGGTGCCCCGCTGCCTTCCCGGTTGGGCCGGTGCGCCCGGCTGGGCCTCTGCGCCAGCGCGCCCCGGCTGGGCCTGGCTGTCCCGGCTGGGCCGTTTGGCCGTCCGCCCCGGATGGGCTGCCTCCTCCAGTGCGCCCCGGCTAGGCCGGATTAGGAGAATCCGGCCTGGCCGGGAATCCTCTCCAGGCCTCCACCTTGCAGCCCCGGCTGGGCCGGGTTAGGCCATTTCGGCTGGGCCAGGTCGGTGCTCCCCTGGCCCAGGCCGGGTTATCCCCTTATAGGCCGGATTACTCCTCTCCCAGGCCGAAATTCACCTCCTCCGGCATACTCTACTCATCCGGCATCGACTCCAGCGCCGTGTGCCAGTCCTGGGATGCTCCAGGCTCGGACTGGCACATCCTCCATCATCGTATGCTGGTCTTGGGATGCCCCTTGGCTCAGACCAGCATATCCCTCCTCTCCTAGTCAGTCTTATCCTCAGGAGGAGGATAAGACTGATGACATGGTGACCCTGAAGACAGACGCTAGAAGACAAAGGCAAGGACTCCAAGTACAGACATCGATGGGACTAGCCCACGACCACGACGCAGCGCACAGTACCGAGGACGGTACCGTGCTGATGCGGGCTATAGTATGACAAGACCCCAGTAGTCATCTCAGCAATAGTGTACCAGCATAGTGTTGTGTGGGGCATCCCATGTCCCCTGGGCTCCCTATATAAGGAGCACCAGGGGGATCGTTTTGCCCAGCCTCCCGAGGAGGCTCATTCTCTCTCGCTCCATGGGAGCTCTCTAGCACTAGCTCTTTAGCTCCTGCCCAGTGCAGCCTCAGATAGGCAAGATATACAGCTCAAGGAGCACCATTGTGGCTCTCATGTGAAGCTCATATAGATCAGACATGCAGGAGTAGGGGTGTTACCTCCTCACGAGGGCCCCGAACCTGGGTAGCTCGATGTGTTAGCAGTGTGCTCTGTGCTCGGTCTCTACCGAGCCTTCCCTCTCCCGGATCCACCAGTGCATAGTCGGCCCCCATTTAAGCCATCCCATGGCATATGTTGTTTCACCACGACGACATTTGGCGCCCACCGTGGGGCTGATCAAGGCGCTGGGAGGAGTACATCCGGACGGGATCTTCTTCATCTGCTCGGGGGCTCGACATCAGCAACGCCTCCGAGTACTGCAGGTCTTCTTCAACCTCCCAGGCTGACCTCAACTCGCCCGGGCCGGCATACGGCTGTCCCAGATCTACATCGGTATCTCCGGGCCGGCACTCGGCTTTCTCTGGCTGGCATATATATCCTGGCCGGCATATTTTGTATCCTGGCCAGCATATATTATGTCCTGACCAGCATATCCTGTGTCCCGACCAGCATATCCTGTGTCCTGGCCAGCATATCCTGTGTCTTGGCCAGCATATTCTGTGTCCCGGCCAGCATATCCTGTGTCCCGGCCAGCATATCCTGTGTCCCGGCCAGCATATCCTGTGTCCTGGCCAGCATATTCTGTGTCCTGGCCGGCATATCCTATGTCCTGGCCAGCATATTCTGTGTCCTAGCCGGCATATGTTATATCCTGGCTGGCATATTCTATATCCTGGCCAGCATATCTTATGTCCCGGCCGGCATATTTTGTGATCATCGTGCCAGGGATCGTTCCGCCTCGAGCATCTGCAGGTAAGTATTTATAGTGAGCAGGGTCGCACTTCTTTTTAGTCGGTCTAGGCATGAGCCTAGCCAACCACCATTATATCTCTATTTTTAGTATATATGCTAGCACACATGCTTCTCAGTAAGCCTCCTGTATGTCTGTCTATATGCCAAAATGCTACATATGCCTGCTGCAAACAGTATAGTCAGTATCAGTTTATATGCCTACAGTCTTATGCAAAGTTTATCTGGGCATGTTATATGCCGGTTTTATATGCCAACACTAGCATGTCAAGTTTTATGACTTAGAGGATATCTCATATCTTAGACTTAGTATCTATTATTGTAAGCAATTTGCTTTGTCAAGTTATATGTCTTTGCATATGCCAATCTTTATATCTGCTACAGTGCTAGATTCAGTATGATAGTTGAGATATTGAATTCAGTATATCAACCTATATCCCAAAAGCTATGAGTATCACCGTGCATAGAGCCCACTGTTGCTACTTGCTGTGTCAAGTGTAGTATCTATTTTTGACCATATGCTATATGTTATATGCCGGCTGTCATATGCCAAGGCTCATATGCCGGTTTTGGTATGTTGAGTACCATATGCTAGCTAGCTATTATAAGTTTAAAGTCAAATCAGCTTGTATGCCTATCTCAGTATCAGTTTCTGCATGCTCTGTGGTAAATCTCACATGTCAGCTATAATATACATGCATTTATATGCCAGCACATGAGTGCCAAATATCTGTTGTAAGGTGCCAAATTAGCTTATATGCCAATCTAGGTTGTTATATGTCAAATTGCTGTATCTCAGTTTATATGCCAAGTGCTTTGATTCAAGAGTTATATGCCAAATACTAAGGGCTATATGCCAAACTCCATATGCTAGATTGCTATATGCCAAATGCTATGACCATTGCTATGTCTTTTAGAATGACTACAGAACAGGTTGGATATTTCATCATATATATATATATATATATATCTATTATCCGGCTATGACTCTCCATATTGCCATTACAAGAAGAAATTGCTATCATACCACCAGGGCTTTAGTTCATATCTCAAAGTCTTAGGTATTTCAGTATGCCGGCATATCATGGCAAAGAGCAAAATTTCAGTATGCCAGCATATGTTATATTTTATATCCCGGCCAGCATATTTTATGTCCTGGCCAGCATGTTTTATAACCCGGCCAGCATATTTTGTATTCATACCAGCATGTTTTATATCTCAAGTCTCAGGTCTCAGGTATATCAGTTTGTTAGCACATCAGGTTACTAAGTGATATCTTGAGTCGCAGGTATTTCAGTATGCCAGCATATAATGGCAAAGAGCAAAATGTCAGTATGCCAGCATATCATGGCAAAGAGCAAAATGTCAGTATGCCAGCATATCATGGCAAAGAGCAAAATGTTAGTATGCCGGTATATCATGGCATGAGCAAAGTTTCAGTATGCCAGCATATCATGGCATGGACCAAAATCCCCAATCACCGTTTACTTCGGTTCGCCAGCATATCAAGGCATCTATCAATAACTCATATCGCCATTTATTTCGGCATGCGAGCATATCAGGGCATTCTATAATCCTTTCAGTTATCGCCAATTCTGGCTCAGTAATATGTCGAGACATCGATCTCAAAGCTAACAAGTATCATATCTCTTATCATATACGGTTTCACAGAGTATCCCGGTTTAGCATATTAACATATCTTATCATTTTGCATACTAACAAGTGCCCAGCGATGGCACAGCCCAAGAGGCATATCAGTATACCGGCATTGTCAGAGCAGACAATATCGATGAGACATAGCCAGAGAGGCAAAGTGTCGATATAAAGCCCAAAGAGGCGAAATAGCCCAAGAGGCAAAGTAGCCCGGGGGGCATATCAGTATACCGGCATTGTCAAAGCAGACAATGTCGATGAGACATAGCCTGAGAGGCAAAGTGTCGATATAAAGCCCAAGAGGCAAAAGTAGCCCAAGAGGCGAAGTAGCCCAAGAGGCAAATAGCTCAAAAGGTAAAGTATCGATATAGCCAAGGAAGGCAAAGCAGTATTCCGGCATTGTCGAAGCAGACGATGTCGATGAGACATAGCCTGAGAGGCAAAGTGTCGATATAGCCAAAGAGGGCACAATAGTATTTTGAGATAGCCCGTGAAGGCTAGCACATCACGTATATGAGTATATGTCAAACAGGACATTGCCTATGATGGCATGAGATAGAATTTGGCATGTGCAGGCCAGCATATCAGCTTCATGAGCATATGAGTTTTTGGGACTTTGGTATATTTGTGTTGAAGCCTGTGCACGACTCTACAAGTCCTCCACAGCCTCGGGGGCTAATGTCGGGGATATAACCCCGGGTATACCAAAGTACCCTTTAGTTATAACTAATATGCAGTATATATGTTGAGTTATATGTGCAGGATATTTAAAAAGCAAGTAAACAACATGCTTGGGCCGGATTATATCTCCTTGGGCCGGAACTCAGCTGCCCAAGCCGGAATATAATGGCCCAGGCCGGATTATGAGCTTGTTAGGCCGGCATACTGGAGTGCAGGCCGGCATATCCTGTCCTGGGCCGGAGTATTAAGGCTTGGCCGGATTATCTCTAGCCTGGGCCGGAATAGCGCAGCCCAGGCCGGCATCCTCTTCGCCCCTGGCTGGGCCGGCTAGCCAGCAGGCCGGCGTCCCGCTCCGCGTGCCATCCCGGCTGGGCCGGCGCCCTGCCTGGGCTCCCGCCCCGCGAGCCAACCTGGCTGGGCCGGGGTTCGGATCCCGGCTGGGCCTCCTGGCCGTGCCCCGGGCGGGCCTTCCTTCCGGTGCCCCGCTGCCTTCCCGGTTGGGCCGGTGCGCCCGGCTGGGCCTCTGCGCCAGCGCGCCCCGGCTGGGCCTGGCTGTCCCGGCTGGGCCGTTTGGCCGTCCGCCCCGGATGGGCTGCCTCCTCCAGTGCGCCCCGGCTGGGCCGGATTAGGAGAATCCGGCCTGGCCGGGAATCCTCTCCAGGCCTCCACCTTGCAGCCCCGGCTGGGCCGGGTTAGGCCATTCCAGCTGGGCCAGGTCGGTGCTCCCCTGGCCCAGGCCGGGTTATCCCCTTATAGGCCAGATTACTCCTCTCCCAGGCCGAAATTCACCTCCTCCGGCATACTCTACTCATCCGGCATCGACTCCAGCGCCGTGTTCCAGTCCTGGGACGCCTCCAGGCTCGGACTGGCACATCCTCCATCGTCGTATGCTGGTCTTGGGACGCCCCTTGGCTCAGACCAGCATATCCCTCCTCTCCTAGTCAGTCTTATCCTCAGGAGGAGGATAAGACTGATGACATGGTGACCCTGAAGACAGACACTAGAAGACGAAGGCAAGGACTCCAAGTACATACATCGATGGGACTAGCCCACGACCGCGACGCAGCGCACAGTACCGAGGACGGTACCGTGCTGATGCGGGCTATAGTATGACAAGACCCCAGTAGTCATCTCAGCAATAGTGTACCAGCATAGTGTTGTGTGGGGCATCCCATGTCCCCTAGGCTCCCTATATAAGGAGCACCAGGGGGATCATTCTGCCCAGCCTCCCGAGGAGGCTCATTCTCTCTCGCTCCATGGGCGCTCTCTAGCACTAGCTCTTTAGCTCCTGCCCAGTGCAGCCTCAGATAGGCAAGATATACAGCTCAAGGAGCACCATTGTGGCTCTCATGTGAAGCTCATATAGATCAGACATGCAGGAGTAGGGGTGTTACCTCCTCAAGAGGGCCCCGAACCTGGGTAGCTCGATGTGTTAGCAGTTTGCTCTGTGCTCGGTCTCTACCGAGCCTTCCCTCTCCCGGATCCACCAGTGCATAGTCGGCCCCCATTTAAGCCATCCTATGGCATATGTTGTTTCACCACGACGACATGAAAGCAGTGAGTGAATCATGTAGAGGTGCTACTCCCAATCCCATGCATGTCGTCCTCAACGGTACCTAAAAACATATAAGCCACAAGGGTGAGCACAAAGTACTCAACAAATACATAAAGAAATAATAAGCATTGCATAAAAACACGACACCAACGATTATCCTTTAACACCTGTCATAGCGCAATGATGTCCTTATATGCCTACATGCTCTTTGCTTTCACTTTCTTTGCATATACCGGTATCGCTTGAGTGGCACCCATCGGCGCCCACCCACTCCAACTTGTGGAGATTGCCCACAAACACAATGTGGGGACCTCAAGTGCCTACCTCAGTAGGTCACACCACTATGCACTGTAATGCTATGCAAGAATGCAAGCGCAACTGTATTTCATCATAACAACTTTTTTCTCTCCACTTACAAACAATAACCAGCCAATAAAGTAAACAACAAGTGCTAGAAAATAAAAGTTAAGTGAGGGGATCATGCAAAGTATTATCCCATTATGCACTTGCCTCAACCGTGGAGAACAAATTGCGAATTGTAGATTTCATACCAAAAGTACCAATACCTGTTATTAAAACATATAACACACTCAATACACCACATCGTTGCATAAGCATACAAGCAAATATATCACCCACTCCTATGCAAACACGAATCTGTCTCTAACCTCACCAATAACACCAAGGAGCATCCTAGAAAGGGTAAATTTAGCATATGTAAAAAGGGCTACTATTCCTAGTTGCCTGTTACACCTTAACAATAGCCGATACTTTCTATATTTCTTTCATTTTACTTTAGAAATGATCCATGTGCTCTCATCTGATATCAAAAGATGGCACTGTTGTCTAATTAATCACAACATACTAGCACTAGCAGGTACAGGCAACTACAAATACAACAATTTACTGCTGTGTCTCAGGCGTCTAGCAATAAAACAAGGAAAAACTTGGTACAACACACGCATATGACTAAAGTTCAGTTCCAAATAAATATCTTGGAAGAGCTAGCTATTTCCTAGTAATCTGTAGCTTTCCTGCCTTCAAACAATACCTCCAAATTTAAAGAAAAACAAGTCAGACAGCTAGCACTCGATGCATTCATTCAAATCCCGTATCTAGAAAAGTTGCTATCCAGATATGTTGCTAATTGCCCCTAGTACTAGTTACAAACAATCTGGTTTGAGCAGGCGTGGAACAGATCCCAAATACCGATTAGGAGCCAAACGAATTCAGAAACAATACCTCTGATACTCAAACACGGACGGGAAGTCTAAACCTTAATCCTGTTTGAGCCTAGCCAGGCACACTACTCCAGAATTTACTATGAACAAAACGTTCCAAACAGTAGGGAACTAACCAATTGAAAAGCAGATGGCCGGCCAGCGACGGAGACGACAGAACGGATTGACGAAGACGGTCGCCGGGATCAGCAGCACGGCCTCATAGCAACAGCGACGACTTGATGGCAGCGGCGTCGCAGAACGGGCGGACACAGCGGCGGCAGCGACACAACGGCGACAACAACACCTGGGCGAATCAGATTGCTAGGGCAAGTGAGCCGGCGGCGCCCCTCTTCCAGATGCTTATACAGACGAGCAGCTCAAGGGCCGAAAGAATGCCTAGCCCAGCACGTTGTTTCTTTCCTCTAGTGTTTGACCAACTTAAATAGGAACAGCCTAAAACTGTGCTAACAACACGATACAGAACAAAAGGTAGGTCCTAATTACCATGGCACTCATTCTAAAATTTATTTCCCGTAATTTATTTCCCGTTCTTCTGCAATTCAAATATTTCAGTACTGCTAAGATTTCATACCTCAATAACACCATGATTCCAGTTTAATTTTTTAAAAAAATATAAGATTACCATCAAAATGTGGGGTATTACATTCTTACCCCCTTAAGCAGAATTCGACCCCGAATTCTTCCTCGCTTTACCACTTGTAAAAAAAATGACAAGGAAGAAACGTAATCCTGCATTACACACCAGACACTAACGATGATGGATATGTCTCACGCATGCCTGCCTGAAGACACCAAGTTATCACACGCTCAGGATGTTGCGACCAAAGAACAATCACAGACTTTAGTGTCGTAAGCCTTATCATTCGCTTGTACTCTTCCAATATTCTCACATGGCGATCCTCAAAGGTTAAATCGCCCAACAGTATTTGACTACAAGGTCTTTCTTAAGTAGGTCACGAAAAATGCTCTAATTCATAGAAGGTAATTTTACAACATTAAATAGATAGGATCCCTATAAAACTTAGTAACAAATACACATCATCCAAGTTTTGAAATTGTGTGAAAAATGATAAATGTAGGAACGGGTATAAAAATATACGTGCAAATAGGGAAAACATATTTATTTGTGGACGTTGATGAAATGTTTAATAATGAATTATGAGTGTTCATTTCTCGATTGCTAGTTGTAGCACTTAATTATGGAAAACCTAATTTTACATGAGTAAAGACCACATGAAGTGAGTGTAGTAAATTATTCCGACCTTTGTAACTTACCAACATTACTCTGCAGTGTACGAGAACAAGTGGCAAGCTTTAAACTACTAACATGACAAACATTGAAGACAAGCATTTAGCCACTGTAATAAATCTAATGTAGATCTCAAATCTGAAGATCTCTTCGTCGACACTCATTAAATATATTGGCTTGTTGTCTAGACAAACAATAATGCCATTCGCCATTGAATTTGTGTTCCTAGGTGTTATGAGTGTAGGGTCTTGCTAATTTAAGTTTCATTATTGAGAGTAAGTATGACCCATCCTTATCGATGATAGGGTGAATTACCAATATATCTCATCTCCATATATTGGTTTTAGGACAGTAAAAGTAGTTAAACACTCTATGTTTTAGTATATTGAGAAGGGTTATCCCTCGTTATTCTCCACCTTTTCACCATACCTGATTACGCCAAGTAAGATTATTTTCCAATCTGTATACAATTTGTGAGGACCAAGAAGAACACCATCTTATATATTAGAAAAGGTATGTTTGCAACACCATATGCAAGGATCATTAAATCTTGTGATGTCTTCCAATTTTATACAGAAGATTATAATTAGATTTGAATCTACTATGATAAATAAGATAATATACGTTAGGGTGGTAGCCTTACAGATTTAGTGGTGGTAGAGGTAGTGAGGTTTTTGTGAGGTTATGTAGTACCACGTGAATAATAAGAAGGTTGATAGAATACTATATTTTATTTTATGTTAATTTGTAATTTGTGTGTTTTACTATATAGATCTAAATCAATGCAACCTTTTGTTGTAATTAAGAATTCTACTAGCCCATTTGAGAAAAATATCACACTCCTTAGTGGCAATGACTCTTAGTATAGTTTAAGACTATTGGCATGGTAAATCCTACTAATCTTATCACTAACTCATATCTACAGATCAAGATCACAAAATACAATATCTAAATGCACTGCACATGAACAATGCTTTTAGTTAGGTGAGCCAAATTGCAAACGCTTCATAATATAAAATGTGATAATCGCAAAATAGAAAAACACCTGATAATTATTCGTAACAATGATTTCATATTTTAGTATATCTTAATTCTACAAACCAATTATATCTTCATGAAATTCTTTGTGTAAGATCATGCATGTTGTAATTGGTTGCTTAACGTGTAGAAATATTCAACTTGCAAATGATCCCACAAAAAATCCATTATTCACATACTTGAATTTATTAGATTAATTTTCCAAATCATTTTCTTAGTCAGTTTACAAAACCTGAATTGTGTAGCACGTGCTACTGATATTTGCCGCAACGAAATTGTTCCTCCAGATATGCTTACATATCGATCCATTATCTGGCCTTCGATATGTTAATCTTAAGTAATGCCTTGGATTCCAAAATAATAACTATTTATATGGGCTAGATCAAACTATCCACAACTAATATGTACCTTGAGGCCGAGAGTATATTTACATCCTAGGGTTAACATTCTCCGGATGAACTAGTAAAATCCTTAACATGACTGGTGGCACGCAAAACTGCCGCGCAACACCAGGATAATCGCCGTGCTTTCGTGACGACGAACGGATGCTTTCCGAGCAAAGCAACAAAGATCCCCTCGCTTTCGTGGAGGAGAACCGACCGTTTTTCAGGACAAAATGGCAAAGATCGACCAAACCCTAGGGATGCTAGGGCATGGCAAATAAGAACGATAAAGAGAGAACGATAAAGAAACAGTACGTAAAAAAGTAGATGTATATTTTGTGAATAGATCGATTGGATGGGGCTCCTTCAATCGGCCACGGCCTGATATATAGGCACGCCGGACTTGGCGTTTACGAATAGAGAACTCTAGAACCGATTGTGATTTGATTCGGTAACCTCTAGACTTCCTAATCTGTAGTAGTACGTAACAAAGTTTAAACTGGGCTGATATACCAATACAACTTGGCCCACAAAGAATAAAATATCTGGCCATAGTGCTAATCCGATCGATATTACGTGATATCCATGAATTCGCTGCTGCACCTTTTATCACGTATATCTTCACAAGCTTTGTAAAATTCCTTCAGCTTGGCTTTGCACAATTTGGCGTTCAGAACTTAATTACCACGACTTGTCCTAGTTAGCACCTGTAGCTCAAAAACGTTCCTGAGTATATGTAGGACATGCTCGATGTAGCTTTTGGTACATGCAAAATCCCTGTCGCACTTAAACAAGTAATCAATCAACTAATTTAATTAAACCTTAAATTAATTTGGCCTATAAATATATTGTAGCCAAATTACACGCTCAACAATGACCTATCAAAACATGTTAATGGATGGTATATATTACACGCTTATGATTGTTCCTAATATGTATTGCATGTTTGTTCAAAAATACTAGCACCCATATCATCGTTAATTCTTGGTCAAGCTACGCAAAGTAATAATTGCATGCTAGGTGGTCACAATAATCCAGTTTGTAGTTGACGCATATTTGATAATAGAATAAATGCAGGTAACGGATTCCAATATAGAGATCATCGAAATAAAAATAATTCATGACTCTAATTCCTTAAAGAAAAATTTACAACATTAAATAGATTGGATCCCTAAAAAACTTAGTATCCAAATACACATCATCCAAGTTTTTAAATTGTTTGAAAAATGAAAAATGTAAAAACGGGTATAAAGATATACGTGCAAATAGGAAAAAAACATAATTTTTTGCGGACGTCACTAGTAGGAAAACCCTTATAGGTGGGATGCAATTCTGTGGCGCACTAGCCAGCAGTGCGCCACAGAAAATAATTCTGTGGCGCACCAAGTAGGGTGCGCCACAAAAATACAGCATTTCTGTGGCGCACCAGAAGACCATGCGCCACAGAATTTTGGTGGGGCCCACTCCCTGCCAGCCCCAATCATTGGTTCCACTAATTCTGTGGCGCACTAGGCGTGATGCGCCACAGAATTAGTCAATTCTGTGGCGCATCTGGCCTGGTGCGCCACAGAATTAGCACATGCTGTGGCGCATCTTCTCTGGTGCGCCACAGAATTAGTGGAATTCTGTGGAGCACTTGACCAGATGCGCCACAGAATTAGCTCGTCCCACACCTTTAAAGTGCCAACCTACCACACCTCCCACACTCCCAAGCCATTCATCTTCCTCTCCTCCATCTAGATCTAGCTCTAGCTCCCTTCCCTCTCATCCCATTTTGGCCATAGTTTTCACTTTCTTTGGTACTTATTGTACTTACTTTGGTTGATACATAATTGGCGGTGAGGAGAATTAAGCCTCTCCATACTCTCTCCTCCTCTCCAACTCATCGATCGCGGTCTCGTCTCGGTATCGAATCTACAAGGGGTGAGTATTTGGAGGGGACATGCATGCGCATGTCGATCTTGTGTATGGATGATTGTTGCACGTGAAGCGCTTGTGTGTGTGCCGGTGTGGTGCATGGATGTTTGTCGAGACGTTGATTCATTTCCGTTTCGGCAAATTTTTGTACTACCCATACGTCCTACCTTTAGGAGAGGTCATGCCGAATTTTTCCGCTCTATGTATACCTTTAGGAGAGTTCCATGCATGTGTGTGCATGTGTTGCGGTTGTAATTTTCTGCTCTATGTGTACCATTTGCAGACAACCATGGTCCTCTCAATGAGTTCCGCTCGAATTAGTAGATACAAGAAAGACGCGAAGGAGGACATGATTCGGAACAATAGGCGCCAGATAAGATGTCCGTGTCGATCATGCAAACTCGAGCGCTGGATCAACCCTGATTCCGGACAACTGGAGGAGCACCTACTGAGGCGCGGTTTCATGCAGGACAACCAGGCGCGGCCGGCCCCAACAAATGGTGCGCATGATGAAGACCATGGTGGCGAGCGAGATGACGAAGCACCACATGTCGGTGGAGAATATCATCATGAAGAAGAAGTCGGCGGAGAAGATCATCATGAAGTAGAAGTTACCGGCGGAGAAGATCATGATGAAGAAGAAGATTCTGGCGCGACTCCGCTAATTTCGGCCTTGCGGGACTCTCATGTTCAAGATCTGCTCCTCCATGAGACGAGCAATGACAGAGCTGCAGCCAGAGAGAGAGCCAAGCTGGCGCAAATGGAGAAAGACGGGATGACTCCGATATTTCCTGGGTGCCGTCCGCAGGATACGCGCTTGCATGTAACGCTTGATTGTCTGCAGATGAAGACGCAGAACAAATGGACCGATTCCAGCTTCAGCATGAACATGAAATTCTGGCACGATCGTCTCCCAGAGGGGAACACATTGCCAAGTAGTATCGAGGAGGCCAAGAAAGTTGTGTGCCCTCTTGACCTACCGCACGAAAGATACCACGCCTGCATCAATGATTGCGTGATTTATCGGGGGGAGTACAAGGACATGACCACATGTCCTGTGTGCGGCCACGGACGGTACAAGGTTGGGAACAAGAAGGTACCTCGAAAAGTGGTATGGTACTTTCCTATCACTCCCCGTCTGCAGCGGTATTTCGTGGACCCTAAGGAAGCAAAGCTCATGCAATGGCACGTGGAAAGGGAGAAGCCCGAAGAAGATCCGGAGATGGGCTATATGCTGACACACCCTTCAGACGCTGGCCAGTGGGAAGCATTGGACATCGCCTTCCCTAGGTTCGGGGGCGACGGAAGGAACATCAGGCTGGGTATGAGCACCGATGGACTCAACCCGTTCGGCAACCAGAGTAGCACGCATAGCACCTGGCCTGTGTTTGTATGGCCTTACAACCTACCCCCGTGGCTGTGCACCAAGCAAAGGTATATACACCTGAGTATTCTCATTCAGGGGCCGAAACAACCAGGTGTCGACATGCATTTGTATCTCGGGTTGCTGAAAGAGGAGTTAGACACGTTGTGGAAGACGCCACCCCGTACGTGGGATGCCTACAGTAGAACTTATTTCGATATGAGAGCCGCGTTGATCACGACGGTCACGGACTATCCTGGTTGCGCATACGTATCTGCCCAGGTCAGCCACGGATTCTGTGGCTGTGTGAAATGCATGGACGAGACCCCGCATCTACAGCTACCAAGGGATCCCGGGTCCTCGAAAACCGTGTACCCAGGTGCTCGAAGGTGGCTTCGCTTGGATCACCCGTGGAGAAAACGCGCTGATCTGTTCAATGGTAAAGATGAGCCCGATGGACCCCCGCGACAGAGGAGCGGTGCAGAAATCGACAATCTTCTAAAAAATTGGAAGGAGTGCCCAGCGCCGGGAAAGAAGCGACCGAAGCCAGAGCCGCTGCTCGGTGTATGGAAAGCGAGGTCTATTTTCCATGACTTGGAGTACTGGAAGGTCCTCCACACGCCCCACAGCCTCGATGTCATGCACATTACGAAGAACGTTACCGAGAGTCTGCTTGGCACTCTTTGCAACTCGGAAAAGTCCAAGGATGGGCCGAAAGCAAGATACGATCTGAAACATTTTGGCATCAGAAAAGCGCTTCAAGCCCCCGATATTGATGACAACGACGACGATGATGATGATGATCAGACGGAAGGGACTCAACGTCTCCGCAAAAGGGCTAAGAAGAACGCGGTGGTGCTTCCCGCTGCCTGCTTCACAATGAGTCCGGAGGAGCTCGAGCAGTTTTTTAGGTGCCTCGTACGAGTGAAACTTCCGCATGGTTACTCGGGGAGTATAAGTAGATATCTAGACGTAGCAAAGAAGAGGTTCACCGGGATGAAGTCTCACGATTGTCACGTGCTCATGACGCAGATACTTCCCGTTGCGATCCGAGGGATAATGGACGAGCACGTCCGTGATACGCTGTTTGGCCTTTGCAACTTCTTTGACGTTATCACCAGGAAGTCAATCGGCGTGAGGCAGCTCAAGATGCTACAGGATGAGATCGTGGTGATACTATGTGAGCTCGAGATTTACTTCCCGCCCGCATTCTGTGATATATGCGTCCATCTCCTTCTCCATGTCGTTGATGACATCAGGCAGCTCGGCCCGACGTTCCTCCGCAACATGATGCCTTTCGAAAGGCAGAACTGTGTCATGAAAGGATACGTTCGCAACAGGGCCCGTCCAGACGCAAGCATGGCCAAGGGGTTCCTAACCTACGAGTGCATCTCCTTCTGCCAGAATTATCTAAGCACCGAGGACGACCAGGATCATGTTGGTCTGCCCACCAGGACACACCTCGGCAGGCTCGCTGGAGTCGGTCACCGCGAGGGCTACCGCTCAGTCCATGTGGGCATTGTCAATCGACGCGATGACTTTGAAAGGGCTCACCGGGTCGCGCTACAACACTTAAAATTGGTCGAACCTTTTGTGCAAGAGCACAAAAGCATAATCGAGCAGAATTACATCGATATGGGCTGGCCAAGGAAGATGGGAGACGTAACCAAAGAGCACAACTCCAGCTTCACGCTTTGGTTTAAGCAAAGTCAACTACTTCAAGCACAGAGCAGAAGGCCTTCTACCGAAGATGAAAAACTCATATACACCTTATCACAGGGCCCCGGGCATAACGTAAGGACCTATCAGGGGTACGACATCAATGGTTACAGATTCTACACCGAGGAAAAGGACAGAAATAGTGAAAATCAAAACTCAGGAGTAACTATGCTATCATACGCCGATGACGAGACTAGTATCAAGGAAAGATTTTTCGGAAGGATCGAGGAGATATGGGAGCTCAATTACTGTGGAGAGACGGTGCCAATGTTCCGTGTGAGATGGGCCAAGAAGGTCGAAAAAGAAGGCCGATATTTCACCACCATGGTTATACCGGATGCCAAATCGAAGAACGCATCCGCGAAAAATGAGCCATGGGTACTCGGTAGCCAAGTTGACCAATGCTTCTTCATCACCGACCCGTCAAGGCCTAGCCGTGTTGTCGTGAGGAGGGGCAAGAGGAGCATCATAGGAATGGAAGGAGACGCAAACGAGGAAGACTTGGACAAGAACGGTGACCCGAAGATCGAGGAGGAATTCGACAAGCACTTCGACATGCCTACTACTAGTAAAGTAAGAAGGAAGACCTCCCTACCTACTAAAGGTTGTCCGTTCACACGAAGAAATCTCAAGGTGGCCGGCATAAAGTATTCAACCGCCAACAAGAAGGGCAAGAAACGCTAAGCTTGCTCGGAACCGGACGGAGAAGATTTTTTTGGTGTGTGTGATCGAGACTTTTTTGTGTATGCACATTCCAAAGCATAAGGCTTATATTTTTAGAAACTATCGACAACTATAATATTATATAGACATCATTTTAGAAAAAATATAAGCCTTCTTGTTGCGCATCTACTAACTAAAATAATTTGGTGTGTGACAGAGGGAGTAATAACTAAAATAATTAAAAAAAAAAAGGAAATAAATTCTGTGGCGCATCTACTAGTGGGATGCGCCACAGAATTCGCTAATTCTGTGGCGCATCCCACCAGTAGATGCGCCACAGAATATTGACACTTAGTAAAAAACTTGCGGATCGATCCCCTTCCCCACGCACTGCTTCTTTCTCTCTGTTCCTCGCTTGCTCGCTCCACCCCCGCCGCCGCAAACCCTAGATCCCCTCCCCCTCGCCACAGAGGAGCACGCCGCCGTCCCTCCCGTCGTCGCGCCGCCACAGAGGAGCACGCCGCCGTCCCTCCCGTCGTCGCGCCGCCCCCGCCGCCCCCGAAGAGGAGCACGCCGCCGCCCCCGCCGCCCGAAGAGGAGCACGCCGCCGCCCCTCCCATCGTCGCGCCGCTCCCGCCGCCCCCGAAGAGGAGCACGCCGCCGTCCCTCCCGTCGTCGCGCCGCCCCCGCCGCCCCCGAAGAGGAGCACGCCGCCGCCCCCGCCGCTCGCCTGCTCGCCTGTTCGCTGTTCGCCTGCTCGCCTGCTCTGGAGGTACGCGCCTGCTCGCCTGCTCGCTGTTCGCTTGCTCGCCCTGCTCGCTGCCTACGCGCCTGCTCGCCTGCTCGCTGCCTGCTCGCCTACGCCGCCTGCTCGCCTGCTCGCTGTTAGAATCGAACAAGTACAGTGTAACTTTGTTATGCAATGAGATATTTTGACCATAATCTGCTATTATATATGCTTATGAGATGTTGTCAAGTGTGGAAGAATAAACTGAGTTGCCCATTTCTCCCGAAGTGTTGATTCCCTTCCGTTTCGGTTGAGAAATGGGCACTCATAGGTAGAAAAATTAGCAAAAGTCATGCCGAAATTTTGAATTTTTCCGTTGCATTATGTACTAACTATTTGCCTCTTTTTAATGAAGTGCAAATAAACATGTCGGGCACTTCTAACCCTAAGACCCAGGAGGAAGTCGCCGGAGAGGCCAACAAGCCATGGTGGGAGGAATACGATGAGGTAGAGGGCCGGGGGGGCGCCGCCGATCGCGGCGATGAGGACGAGAGCTGGGGGGCCGCCTCCGAGAGCGGCGATGAGGAAGAGGGCCAGGATGACGCCGCCGATACCGGTGAAGAGACCACCGACCGCACGGAAGGTGATAGCGGCGGCAACCCTGAGGAGGCCAAGAAGAAGAGGAAGGCGAAGAGGCCAAGGGCGGATCGGAGGCCGCAAGTGCTAGCCAACATCACCGATCCTTTCACGTTGGTCTCCGAAAGTGGCCTACCCTTGGAGCCTTCTAAGGTTGCCAAAGGGTACGCGATGCAACTAGGGTGCATCGTCCGTGAAACCGTGCCGCTCAACACTCAAGACCTCAGAAGCGAGGCCAACGCGGCTTTGGCCGCAACCCTCCTCCAGAAGCTTCACCAACGATACACGTTCCCACAGCCGTTCAATAAAAAGGTGGACTCTTTAGCGCTCACGAAGATGAGCACCGCCTTGAGCAGCTGGAAAACCCGGCTGAAGGACAAGATCAAGAAAGGTAAAAGCTGGGAGCAGATAAGTCACAAAGACCCGACACTCTCTAGAGAAGACTTCGAAGCATTCAAGTCGTCCTTAGAGACTGACGAGGCTAAAAAATGGACCGCCTAGGGGAAGAAAATGCGGGAATTGAACCTAGGGGCTCACCGTTGCGGAAGCGGCGGTTACCGAGGAAAACAGCCCACTTGGGACAAGGAGGATGCCGAGATGATACGTCTGGGCAA
This sequence comes from Dactylis glomerata, assembly GCA_007115705.1. NCBI lineage: Eukaryota > Viridiplantae > Streptophyta > Magnoliopsida > Poales > Poaceae > Dactylis > Dactylis glomerata. The sequence continues at coordinate 3,770,926 of QXEO01000528.1, read as the reverse complement.
AGAAAACCCCTGGCTAAAAATCGCGGATATACAGACTAGGAACTATGTCCGGTCCCGCTACTACTTAGACTGGGAGACGGGGGAATTTGTTACGGATTACCCCGACGTGAAGAAGTTCGAGAAACTCCTGGTAAGGATAGTCTATATTATTATTGCGCTGATCTTATTAAGCAATGAAGCCAAATGGGCTAACCCTAAGTTCCTTTGTCTGAAGGACAATGAGTTGAAGGGTAGTTCTACGGCTGGCCCGTCGTCCCAGGGGTCGACGGAACCGTGGGACACGCCTTTCAATAGGGCGACGAACGCATACAAGGAACGGGACCTGGACAAGCCACCGACGTCGGCTGGCCGTGTGTCCGGCTTTGGCACAAGTATGAAGGTATCCGAGTACTACGGATCGGATGCCAACTCGAGAAAGGAGAGGAGGTCGACTAAGAATAAAACCGAGGTTCAGGAGCTGAAGAAGAAGGTGGAGTCACTAGAGAAAATAGTGGACCCAACCGAGATGAGTAAGTTAGTGGACGAGAAGCTGCAGGAGAAGCTTCGGCAGATCATCCCCCCTGGTTTGATGGAGGGGTTAGCTGCTTGGAATGCGGCAGGTCAACAGGGGCCGATGGTAGTGCCGGAGTACCACAACCTCCTCCCCCCCGATCAACCTCCGGGCACGGACGAGGGCGACGTTATGGTCCTTGGGAATTGCATCGGCTGGCTTATGACATGGCCGAAGAACCAGATTCATCTGGGGGGGGGGTCTTCCGAGTGTCAGGCGCAACATCGGCGCCACCTCCCCTATCATTCGGCCCAAGGTCGTCCGGCCCGGCGCCGGCCCCACCCTTAAGGAACCGGCGGTCGCCGCCGCCACTACCCTGAAGGAACCGGTGGTCGCCGCCGCCACCCGAAAGGAACCGGCGGTCGCCGCCGCCACTACCCTGAAGGAACCGGCGGTCACCGCCGCCACCCGGAAGGAACCGGCGGTTGCCGCTACCACCACACGCCACCAACAGCTGTTGGGAAAGCTTCCGCAACGACCGTCGACCAAACGCAAGGTACGCCAAGCGGCGGCATCGCAACCGCCACCACCTACCTTCCAGGACATGGCGCCGCTTGATGGCAACGATGATGATGATGACGTCGATGCCTACATCAACACTGGCGCCTGCAGCCAAGATATGTACATGCCTCATATGGATGAAGAAGCCTTCCGCACTCACGGCGATCAACTTGGTCGTCCCACTACAGTCACGCAGCGCCTGACCTTCACGGGTCTTTCTCTGCAAGACACTCCTCCGGAGGCTGGCAATCCAGCTCAAGTCAAGCCGGCTACCATTTTCAACCCTAACACGCTGTATAAGACGATCGTCGGGGAGCCACGCGAATCAACCCCAGCACCCCAAGCTCCACCATCAGCACCAGCACCCCAAGCAACCCAAGCACCCGTTGCACCACCATCATCAGCACCAGCACCCCAAGCAACCCCACCATCAGCACCACCAGCACCCGAAGCACCACCAGCAGGTCAGGTGAAGAAGCCAAGGAAGAGAGGAAATAAAAAGGGGACATCTTCGAGCCAGACTCTTCCTAAGAAGATGCGGGCCGACGACATGGTACCACGGGCACCTGGTGGCTTGTCCCGGCTTCATGAAGCTGGTAAACTGATACTGCCTGAGGACCTCGAACACCTCGCAAGTGGACCAATGATCAGTTTGCAGCAAAATATTCAGTTTCTAGAGAGCCTCCTTCTTCAAGACAAGGATCCAAATTACCCGGTGTTCACGGTCAGGGTGCCAGCAGCAGACCCGAACTTCGTCCAAGCATACCCCGCGGATATCTTCTTCATAGCGTTCGAGGACGTCTTCAATCTATTTCACTGGAAACGGCTTGACTATAACTTGGTTCGCCTATACGCGATCAATCTTCAGATGAAGATCAAGAGAGAGAGACCCCCCAACGTCGCGGTAGCGGATCCCTACTACATGCGCGATAGCCAGCTGGTGGATGGCTCAAGCACACGGACCGCGGCGGTGCGGTACCTCCAGAGCTTCATGCTCATGAACAAAGAGAAGAACACCATTCTTCTGCCTATCTTTCCCGAGTAAGTACACATTCGCTCTCGGCCGTCGTAACTTATGCTTTCTTATATATTTCTTCCATTGCCGATCATTTCCAACATTCCATTTAAATTGCATGTGTTGAGCAGGGACACATACTGCACACTCGTCGTTCTTTGCCCGAAGTGGTCCCTAGCCCAGTACTTCGACTCGTCGAGTACGACGACGAAGAAAGACTACAACAGAATAAGGAGTGTTCTCGATGAGGCTATCCTTTTCTACTCCAAAAATGGAGGCATCTTCCACGAGAAGGGGAAATTTATCAGGCCGGACACTAAAGAGCAGGGGTTCAAGCACGTGATCAACTTCCCGTGCATCAAGCAGCCAGATGACAGCATGAAGGAGGCCTTCTATGTCCTCCATCACCTTAAAGGGTTTGTTGCGGATGCAGAGATGATGCGTCTGCCACCTAGTAAGCGAGACCCCAAAAAAATGGCGGGGGAGATTAGCGATGCTGATCTTAGAGAAGACTTCCATCGCATCCAAGTAAAGCTACCGGAAATTATCGTAGAAGATGTATGCAACAGATCGGGGCTCTTACACCAACTCAGAGGGTTGTGTAAGAGGGATATAGAAGAACGCCTACATAGGCAGGGTGATGGAAGGACGTGGACGACGAAGGACATGTACAAACCGTTCCCGGAGCCCATGAACAAGACGTCTCATTGATCGAGAGGCCGGTGTGCCTACTGTGTTGTAAATAAACTTGCTTAGTGTCGTTGTTCGACTTCAATTACTATTGTAGTCGATGTAGTTGAACTTGATTACTTATGTGATACCAATGCTATATGACTTTTAGGTTTATTATTATTTCCTTGCTTTAATTCTTGTGAATATGTATGCATGTGAACCCTCTAATTCTTTCCATTGCATTATATACTAATATGCCTTGTGTCCATAGAGATGACGTGGTACGTCGTGTTCGAGGGGCGGGTTCCAGGAGTCTACGAGGAGTGGACGGACTGCAAGGAACAGGTGCACAAGTTCAGCGGCAACTGCTACAAAGGCTACCCGACTCAACAAGAGGCGGTTGCCAAGTGGAGAAAGCACCAGTCGAACAAGAGCAAGATGAAGACCTTCATTGTGCTCTCGCTCTTGCTCACCATCGTCGGAGCGGTACTCTATTTCATCCTAGTGTAGGCGGCGGCCGGTGTCACTTCATTTGTATCTTGAGATGATGCACTTAATTTGCATGGATTATGAGTTGTATGGAGATATATATGTATGATGAGTTGTATATGCATGGAGCTATATGAAATCTGTTAATATTCTATATGAAATGAGTTGTATATGGAGATATATAATTGTGCTACATGAAATCTGTTGATATATCTGTATACTGCTATATTATATATGTTAATACCTGTATATATACGCCAGACAAAATAATTTCTGTATAAAACCTGTAATATTTCTGTGGCGCACTAACTTGTAATTCTGTGGCGCACCTAATTCTGTGGCGCACCAAGCAAAAATGCGCCACAGAATTCCTTAATTCTGTGGCGCATTAGGTCTTGGTGTGCCACAGAATTCCTTATTTCTGTGGCGCATGTGCTGGTGCGCCACAGAATGCTTATTTTTGTGGCGAAGATTCTGTGGAGCACCACCCATGCGCCACAGAATGTCTATTTTGGTGCGCCACAGATGAGCTTTTCCCTACTAGTGCGTTGATGAAATGTTTGATACGGAATTATAAGTGTTCATTTCTTGATTGCTAGTTGTAGCACTCAATTGTGGAAAACCTGATTTCACATGACTAGAGACCACATGAAGTGAGTGTAGTAAATTATTCTGACCTTTATAATTCACCAACATTACTCTACAGTGTACGAGAGCAAGTGACAAGCCTTAAACTACTAGCATGATAAGCACTGAAGACAAGCATTCAGCCACTATCATAAATCTAATGTAGATCTCAAATCTAAAGATCTCTATATCGACTATGATAAATAAGATAATATACGTTAGGGTGGTAGCCTTACAGATTTAGTGGTGGTAGAGGTAGTGTGGTTTTTGTGAGGTTATGTAGTACCACGTGAATAATAAGAAGGTTGATAGAATACTATATTTTATTTTATGTTAATTTGTAATTTGTGTGTTTTACTATATAGATCTAAATCAACGCAACCTTTTGTTGTCATTAAGAATTCTACTAGCCCATTTGAGAAAAATATCACACTCCTTAGTGGCAATGACTCTTAGTATAGTTTAAGACTATTGGCATGGTAAATCCTACTAATCTTATCACTAACTCATATCTATAGATCAAGATCACAAAATACAATATCTAAAGGCACTGCATATGAACAATGCTTTTAGTTAGGTGAGCCAAATTGCAAACGCTTCATAATATAAAATGTGATAATTGCAAAATAGAAAAACACCTGATAATTATTCGTAACAACGATTTCATATTTGAGTATATCTTAATTCTACAAACCAATTATATCTTCATGAAATTCTTTGTGTAAGATCATGCATGTTGTAATTGGTTGCTTAACGTGTAGAAATATTCAACTTGCAAATGATCCCACAAAAAATCCATTATTCACATACTTGAATTTATTAGATTAATTTTCCAAATCATTTTCTTAGTCAGTTTACAAAACCTGAATTGTGTAGCACGTGCTACTGATATTTGCCGCAACGAAATTGTTCCTCCAGATATGCTTACATATCGATCCATTATCTGGCCTTCGATATGTTAATCTTAAGTAATGCCTTGGATTCCAAAATAATAACTATTTATATGGGCTAGATCAAACTATCCACAACTAATATATACCTTGAGGCCGAGAGTATATTTACATCCTAGGGTTAACATTCTCCGGATGAACTAGTAAAATCCTTAACATGACCTATCAAAACATGTTAATGGATGGTATATATTACACGCTTATGATTGTTCCTAATATGTGTTGCATGTTTGTTCAAAAATACTAGCACCCATATCATCGTTAATTCTTGGTCGAGCTACGCAAAGTAATAATTGCATGCTAGGTGGTCACAATAATCCAGTTTGTAGTTGACGCATATTTGATAATAGAATAAATGCAGGTAACGGATTCCAATATAGAGATCATCGAAATAAAAATAATTCATGACTCTAATTCCTTAAAGAAAAATTTACAACATTAAATAGATTGGATCCCTATAAAACTTAGTATCCAAATACACATCATCCAAGTTTTTAAATTGTTTGAAAAATGAAAAATGTAAAAACGGGTATAGAGATATACGTGCAAATAGGAAAAAAACATAATTTTTTGCGGACGTTGATGAAATGTTTGATACGGAATTATAAGTGTTCATTTCTCGATTGCTAGTTGTAGCACTCAATTGTGGAAAACCTGATTTCACATGACTAGAGACCACATGAAGTGAGTGTAGTAAATTATTCTGACCTTTATAATTCACCAACATTACTCTGCAGTGTACGAGAGCAAGTGGCAAGCCTTAAACTACTAGCATGATAAGCACTGAAGACAAGCATTCAGCCACTATCATAAATCTAATGTAGATCTCAAATCTAAAGATCTCTTTATCGACACTCATTAACCATATTGTCTTGTTGTCTAGACAAACAATAATACCATTCTCTATTGGATTTGAGTCCCTAGGTGCTATGAGTGTAGGATATGGCTAATTTAAGTTTCATTATTGAGAGTAAGTATGACCCATCCTTATCGATGATGGGCTGAATTACCAATATATTTTGTCTCAATCTATTGGTTTTAGGATAGTAAAAGCAGTTAATACCTCTATTTTTTAGTATATAGATCAGGATTATCCCTCGTTGTTCTCCACCTTTTCACCATCCCTGATTATGCCAAATAAGATTATTTGCCAATTTGTACATAATTCGAGAGGACTAAGGAGAACACCATCTTATATATCAGAAAATGTATGTTAACGACACCATATGCAATGATAATTAAATCCGATAACATCATCCAATTTTATACACCAGATTATAATGAAATTTGAATCTACAATGATAAATCAGATACTATACATTAGGTTGGTAGCCTTACAGATTTAGTGATGGTAGACGTAGTGAGGTTTTCATGATGTTATGTGGTACCAAGTGAATAATAAGAAGGTTAATAGAATACTATATTTTCTATATATTTAATTTGTAATTTGTATGTTTTACTATATAGATCTAAATCAACGCAACCTTTTGTCGTCATTAAGAATTCTACTATAACATTTGAGAAAAATATCACACTCCCTAGTGGCAATAACTCTTAGTCTAGTTTAAGACTATTGGCATGGTAAATAGTACAAATCTTATCACTAACTCATATTTATAGATAAAAACATAAAATACAATATCTAAAGACACTGCACATGAACAATGCTTCATAATATAAAGGCTGATAGCAGCAAAACAGAAAAAACACATGATAATTCTTGGTAACAATGATTGCATATTTGAGCAAATCTTAATTTTCTGAACCAGTTATATCATCATGAAATACTTTGTGTAAGATCACGTATGTTGTAATCGGTTGCTTAATATATAGATATATTCAACTTGCAAATGATCCTACAAAAAATCCATTATTCACATACTTGAATTTATTAGAAGAATTTTCCAAATCATTTCCTCATGTCAGTTTACGAAACCTGAATTGTGTAGCAGATGCTACTGATATTTGTAGCAACAAAATTGTTTCCCCAGATATACTTACGTATCGATCCATTATCTGGCCTTTGATCTGTTAATCTGAAGTAATGCCTTGAGTTCAAAAATAATAACCATTTACATGGGCCAGATCAAACTATCGATAACAAATATGTACCTTAAGGTCGAGAGTACATTTACGTCCTAGGGTTAGCATTCTCCGGATCAACTAAAAAAATCCTTAACATGACCTATCAAAACATGTTAACGAATGGTATATATGACACGCTTATGATTGATCATGATATGTATTGCATGTTTGGTATAAAAATAGTAACACCTATTTTGTTGTTAATTCTTAATCGAGCTATATAAAGCACTAATTGCATGCTAGGTGGTCACAATAATCCAATTTGTAGTTGACACATATTTGATCATAGAATAAATATAGATAACGGATTCAATATAAGGATGGTCGAAATAAATAAGTTTCATGACTCTAATTCTTAGAAGGTAATTTTACAACATTAAATAGATAGGATCCCTATAAAACTTAGTAACAAATACACATCGTCCAAGTTTTGAAATTGTGTGAAAAACGATAAATGTAGGAACGGGTATAAAAATATACGTGCAAATAGGGAAAACATATTTATTTGTGGACGTTGATGAAATGTTTAATAATGAATTATGAGTGTTCATTTCTCGATTGCTAGTTGTAGCACTTAATTATGGAAAACCTAATTTTACATGAGTAGAGACCACATGAAGTGAGTGTAGTAAATTATTCTGACCTTTGTAACTTACCAACATTACTCTGCAGTGTACGAGAACAAGTGGCAAGCTTTAAACTACTAACATGACAAACATTGAAGACAAGCATTTAGCGACTGTAATAAATCTAATGTAGATCTCAAATCTGAAGATCTCTTTGTCGACACTCATTAAATATACTGGCTTGTTGTCTAGACAAACAATAATGCCATTCGCCATTGAATTTGTGTCCCTAGGTGTTATGAGTGTAGGGTCTTGCTAATTTAAGTTTCATTATTGAGAGTAAGTATGACCCATCCTTATCGATGATAGGGTGAATTACCAATATATCTCATCTCCATATGTTGGTTTTAGGACAGTAAAAGTAGTTAAACACTCTATGTTTTAGTATATTGAGAAGGGTTATCTCTCGTTATTCTCCACCTTTTCACCATACCTAATTATGCCAAATAAGATTATTTTCCAATCTGTATACAATTCGTGAGGACCAAGAAGAACACCATCTTATATATTAGAAAAGGTATGTTCGCGATACCATATGCAAGGATCATTAAATCTTGTGATATCTTCCAATTTTATACACAAGATTATAATTAAATTTGAATCTACTATGATAAATAAGATAATATACGTTAGGGTGGTAGCCTTACAGATTTAGTGGTGGTAGAGGTAGTGTGGTTTTTGTGAGGTTATGTAGTACCACGTGAATAATAAGAAGGTTGATAGAATACTATATTTTATTTTATGTTAATTTGTAATTTGTGTGTTTTACTATATAGATCTAAATCAACGCAACCTTTTGTTGTCATTAAGAATTCTACTAGCCCATTTGAGAAAAATATCACACTCCTTAGTGGCAATGACTCTTAGTATAGTTTAAGACTATTGGCATGGTAAATCCTACTAATCTTATCACTAACTCATATCTATAGATCAAGATCACAAAATACAATATCTAAAGGCACTGCACATGAACAATGCTTTTAGTTAGGTGAGCCAAATTGCAAACGCTTCATAATATAAAATCTGATAATCGCAAAATAGAAAAACACATGCTAATTATTCATAACAATGATTTCATATTTGAGTATATCTTAATTCTACAAACCAATTATATCTTCATGAAATTCTTTGTGTAAGATCATGCATGTTGTAATTGGTTGCTTAATGTGTAGAAATATTCAACTTGCAAATGATCCCACAAAAAATCCATTATTCACATACTTGAATTTATTAGATTAATTTTCCAAATCATTTTCTTAGTCAGTTTACGAAACCTGAATTGTGTAGCACGTGCTACTGATATTTGCAGCAACGAAATTGTTCCTCCAGATATGCTTACATATCGATCCATTATCTGGCCTTCGATATGTTAATCTTAAGTAATGCCTTGGATTCCAAAATAATAACTATTTATATGGGCTAGATCAAACTATCCACAACTAATATGTACCTTGAGGCCGAGAGTATATTTGCATCCTAGGGTTAACATTCTCCGGATGAACTAGTAAAGTCCTTAACACGACCTATCAAAACATGTTAATGGATGGTATATATTACACGCTTATGATTGTTCCTAATATGTATTGCATGTTTGTTCAAAAATACTAGCACCCATATCGTCGTTAATTCTTGGTCGAGCTACGCAAACTAATAATTGCATGCTAGGTGGTCACAATAATCCAGTTTGTAGTTGACGCATATTTGATAATAGAATAAATGCAGGTAACGGATTCCAATATAGAGATCATCGAAATAAAAATAATTCATGACTCTAATTCCTTAAAGAAAATTTTACAACATTAAATAGATTGGATCCCTATAAAACTTAGTATCCAAATACACATCATCCAAGTTTTTAAATTGTTTGAAAAATGAAAAATGTAAAAATAGGTATAAAGATATACGTGCAAATAGGAAAAAAACATAATTTTTTGCAGACGTTGATGAAATGTTTGATACGGAATTATAAGTGTTCATTTCTCGATTGCTAGTTGTAGCACTCAATTGTGGAAAACCTGATTTTACATGAGTAGAGACTGATACGTCTCCAACGTATCTATAATTTTTGATGCCCCATGCTTGTTTTTACACCATTTGCCTATTGTTTCGTTACACTTCGTGGCACTTTTATGAATTTTCCGGAACTAACCTATTAACAAGTTGCCACAGTGTCAGTTCCCTATTTTCTGCTATTTTTGTGTTTTAGAAGTGATACACAGGAAATATTCTCGGAATTGGACGAAACAAGTTCCTAAAGTCTTATTTTTCCTGGAAGCTTCCAGAGATCCAAAGAGGAGTTGGAGAGGGGCCACAGGCCGCCCTCACGCAGGGCTGGTGTGGCCCAGCCCCTGGCCGTGCCGCCCTAGTGTGAGGAGGCCTGGGGCCACCTCTGACACATCGCGATCCGCCGCCGTTGTCGACCCAAAGATCGGGAGGGTCCAAAAGCTCTTCCCGGCACCCTGCCGGAGAGGGGAATCGCCACCGGAGGTCTTCTTCATCGCCATGCTTGCCTCCGGAGCGATGAGTGAGTAGTCTACCTTAGACTATGGGTCCATAGCAGTAGCTAGATGGTTGTCTTCTCCACCATGTGCTTCATGTTTAGATCTCATGAGCTGCCCTACATGATTGAGATCACCGTTATGTAATTCTACATGTTTGGTTTGTTGGGATCCGATAAATATTAGTGTTATAATTGAGTTTTTGTACTGAATATTATCTTTTGTTATCTCTATGTTGTTTATGATCTTGCATGTTCTTCGTTGTTAGTAGCTATCTTGGCCGAGTAGTTGCTAGTGACTCCAAGAGGGGGTATTTATGCTCGATAGTGGGTTCATGCCTCTATTTAACCTGGGGGAGTGACAGAAACCTGTAAGGTTGTAGATGTGCTGTTGCAACTAGGGAGAAAACAACATTCATATGCTCAAGGACATATGCTTTGTTTACATTACGCAATTTGCTTAATGCAATTATCTGTTGTTCACAACTTAATACTCATAGGGTGTTCGGATGATATCTCTGTGAGTGGATTATTAGTCATAGATGCAGTTGGATGGCGGTCTATGTATTTTCTTGTAATACCCAGAGTAAATCTCATAGTGATCTTCTTGACATATCACGTTTATCTTTATTCTATCAATTGCCCAACTGTAATTTGTTTACCCAGCATATGTTATTTAGCTTATGGAGAGACACCACTAGTGAACTGTGGACCCTGGTCCTATTTCCATCATATTGCTATCACCTGTTTACTTTACTCGCACTGTTTACTTTACTCGCATATTTTACTGTTTTCCACTCGATACGCTCATAACCTTTGTTTCAAGCAAAACGGTGAGATTGACAACCTCATCGCAAGTTGAAAACAAAGTACTTGGTTGTGTTGTGTGCAGGTTCCGCGTTGCAGCTAGCAAGTAGAGCTTGGACGAGGCGCCATATATAAATTGTCCGAAGCTGTCGCAAACTAGCAAGCATCACCTTCAGTCTTTATTGTCTGCTTTTCTCCTGATCGATATATCTTGGTTTCTTAACTGAGGGAAAACTAGCTGCTATATTCATCATACCTTCCTCTTGGGGTTCCCAACTGGCTGGTCATTCACCACGCACAAGGAATCTTCTGGTGCCGTCACCCACGCGCCAGCAGCTCTTTTTCTGGCGCCGTTGCCGGGGAAGAGTGGAAGACTTCTGCGAGGAGAGTTTTTGCACACACATCCTTTACTTTGTTATTGTTTTGCTTTACTTTATTTATTTTACCTGCATCATTTTATGTCAAAAACCTAAAAAAATTAGAATCCTTGGTAGTTGTTATTTCTTTACTTTTAGTTCATTATGTTGATCCCTAAGTACCACTACTAGGAAAAACCTCATCCGTGGCGTACAGAATTTGCCTAGCCATGGCGTACTGCTGTACGCCACTAGTACCACGCCATTGGTATAGAGCTACCCGTGGCGTACACTCTGTACGCCACAGGTAAGTAGCGTACCCGTGGCGTACAACGCATACGCCACGGATAAGTATCATACCCGTGGCGTACAGCACTACTCCAACAATCAGGTTTACTAGAGGCGTACAGCTACATGGTACGCCACCAACAACAATGTTTACTAGGGACGTACACAACTATTGTACGCCACGGGTAGAGTAAATGTGATTTTTTTTTAAAAAATAGACATTTTATTTGATTTTTTATACACCAAATATGTGCATATGATCCGTACATGCATCCACTTAAGATATTTTAATACAATGCCAGCACAACCCCGTGTCGAGGTCGGCGCTATTGTTGTCGCCACAGCTATGTGTCAAGGTATCGTCGCCGCCGCAGCCCCGTACCGAGGTAGTCGCCGCTGCAGCCCCGTACCGAGGTAGTCGTCGCCGCAGCCCCGTGCCGAGGTCGGCATCATCGTTGCTGCAGCCCCATGCAAGGTCATAGTCGCCATCGCTGCAGCCGCGTGCCAGGGTCACCATTGTCATCGTCACAGCCCTTTGTCGAGGTCGCCGTCGTCGTTGCCGCAGCCCCCATGCCAAGGTCGGCATCACCGTCGCCGCAGTCCTGTGCCGAGGTCACCATCGCCACCTCGAGAGTTGGAAGAGGACAACAAGACGAGGGCGCCACCCTGGAACAAGGCTGTTGTCACCCTCACCGCGCCTTGTCATTCTTTCTCTGGACCACATATCTTCATAAATAAAATTGTCCTGCACATCATATTTGAACTAAACATTTATGTATTTTACAAAACTAAAACATGAGGGAAAATTTAGCAAAAAAAATTATCTCTTGAATCAACAATGACTAGCAGTGGCAATGACAATGGAGTATTTTACTCCCAAGCAAATAGTCATAGCATAACCTAAAGCTAAGCATATGAATTGAGCAAATGCAATTAAATCAAGCAAATTTCTAAGTACTTTCCAGAATTTTACGAGACATTGCCAACTATATATGTTCTATACTTTAGTCAATTCAGTGCTAGATTAAACCTTCCATTCAAGTGAATCAGAACAACATTCAGAGAGCTAACATTAAGAGAGAAAAATTATTCAATGCAGTAAATACTTGTACAAAAGATAGGCCGAATCTGCATCCACACGTTTCACTGTTAAAATTTTAACATGCGGAAAGCACAAATTCATGGAGATCCACTCCAATTTCTGGGAACCAACAACATCCCCTTCCAAAATTACACGGTACTGAAAAAGCACGCGATCAGAACTCGAAATTCTAAATGAGCCTGTTGGACGGAGAGTAACTGGGTGCCACGAGCAATACAGTAACAAGCAAAGCAGAATTTCGAGAAGAGAACCGAGCGCACCTGGGTGATCTTTAGCTTGGTGAAGACATCTTGCAGCATCCCGGGGGTCAAAGTTGACCTTGTGCATCGGCCGCCCCGGGGTGCTCCATCAGCTGGCATGCCACCACGCTGCCTACAGACGAGAAAATTTTAGTTTCCCCGCTCACGTGTGTGGGTGTGAATATTAAAAGAAGCCTAACCAAATATCAACAGTTATTCTCAAAGCAAGATAGACAGAGCAATAAACTATTTTATTTGCCCAAGAGAGGAACATGCCAGATTTGTATCACAGAAGCATGATATAAATTTCCCATTTGCACTACGATTTAACATATCACCATGTCCTCTAAATAAACTATGTACATCTTTATCTGGTCTGGTTACGATAGTGTGGTTTTTCAAGTCAACTTCTTATAAGCATCAATTCAAATTAAGAAAGACTGCCACAATGTTACTTGGCGTATAATAATCTCTATATAGCAAATCTCTTTATAGCAAAACACGTATAGAAATCGTGGAGAAGAATTATGGTCATGAAAAGGAATCTCAAAGGCAGCAACCAACAGGTTAGAGAAGCATGCATAGGTATTACACTATGATAACAAACAGGGAAGAGAAGTATGGATCATAATGTTTTATATATTTTCTTTAGCTTGTATAGACAAAATTATTAGCAGTATATAATAACACATCTCAAATAGATTATTAAATAGAGGTTGCAGAATGATTAAAAAAGAATTAGCAGCAAAAAAGTAGTAATTCAAATAATCAAAGATATTGATTCCCTTCCTGTCACCTTCATTTGATCTAGAATAGCCTGGTACTATTTAACAAAGTTTCTTTTTAACGTAGCACAGCATACCATCTGGGAAAATAGCTGCTGCACCGCCCTCATAAAACCAATCAAGCTTTCAAAGTATCTCATAGCATTATAATGAAATCCTCCTGAAGTGTGCAAACAGTCAACATAGGCACCAAAGGAGTTCCATTTCTGGCCATGTCCACTTCATATGGATACTTACGGAACACCATTAAATCTACCTGAAATGTTGGAAATTGTTCATCAATTTATAGAATATACTGATATAGACATATAGTCAACATAGGCATCTACCAAGTATATAAATGCCAAAAATACACCAATGCTGGTCTAAGCCGAGAAAATTCACTTCATAGTGACATGATATGGTTCCAGCAAGTATATAGGGGAAAAAGTATAACATTGGACACACAAGTATTTTCAGTGAGCTAATTGTCAACCATAAGGGAGTAAGATACTTGAGATTCAGTTGTTGCTTTTTAATGTGGATATTAATATTCATTGCTTAGCCATTGAATACAAAGATGATATAGGATTATTAATCATGCAATTCAACACAGGAGGAGCACAAGAGCATCACCTAGGGGGAAAGTACTGCAGCTAACCAGTGGCCTCCTCCTGGATTGTGATCAACTTCTGCAGCATGAGAAACAGGCTACAAGACATAAGAAAACAGGATAGGTTTGAGGAACAGAAGACTGAATGAATGTGTTTAAGATCTCAAATTAAAAAATGCTTTAGTAAAGCTAGAAACTATCCTATATCTACCAAGAGATGCACAAGACAATGGAATATTCGTCCTGCAGAATAACACTCCCCTGTACATTGGGAGCATTTTACCTATTGATAGGTGTGTCTATTAGTGTATAGCAGAGACACAAGAAATTGTATTAATTATCTGTGGATCGTGGTTCATTGTCCTCAACAAGGGAATACACCAAAATAAATCAAGACGTAGTAATAATTTTATTCATCACAAACTAATCTTAATATTTATGCAGCAATTCCTTCTTTAAGAAGTACGAAGTTAAGACACTTTAAATAAGACATACTCAAGACAGGCTTATATGGACCAGTAAAAGGTTTGCCTGTAATGAACGGATGGCCTGATACCTGAAACAGGGTTTAGTACAAATCAAGTCCTTCCACATGGATCTGAATTATTTTAGACTACAAACTAGCATGGAAATACCTGAAATGGCGACCATTGCTTATTTGGATCGAATTCAAGAAGCCCCCTCAAGAAATCAACTAATACGGAGCGATCTGCCTTTTCTGTCTCTGAAACAAAATGCAATACCTAAGAACATAATATCAAACTTTCATTAGGATGATTGGTTATTTTCATTTTACTCAACAACGTAAGCTTGTTTACCTGGACAGTCTTGCCAAGACCCAATTCATCAGCCAAAATCGCTGTATAAAAAAAGATAAGGTTAATATGAACAAGAACAACACAGTCATTTGAGCATGGACAGTGGAATAGTAAGACTTGATGGAAAATAACTAGTATAATTGCTGACTTGTGCTAATCTCTAACATTGTTTCAGAATATTAAGCTCTAATATTTTGTTACACACAGTCCATTAGCACATGACAGGAAAAGGTTTGCATGCTGCATGGAATCCTAATTATTTCAGGCCCATACTAAGGTATATACTGTGCAATAACAATGCTAAGTTGCTAACATCTGCTAGGCTTTTATCGCAAATCAGTCAGATTTATGACATCAAGCATACATTCAGTTTTAATTAGCACCTCGCACTCTCAGTCTATCACTACCTTTATTGACTTGAAAATAAGCTTCAGATTTAATCTAAACTCCCAAGACACCTTCTACTATCTAGTGTCTACCAAGATATGCTACACCACACAAATCAATAAACCTAGTCTCAATCAACAGAGTAAACCATCTACATGCTAAGAACACCAAAATTGCGTTTATACTTTATAGACTCCAAGCTCAACACTCATCTCGGAGTGACACCGGTGATGGGGATCTAAAGTACACCACCTCCTGGTCAAGAATTTAGAAACGAGCACAAATCTAGGGAGAAAAGAAGGTCTGGGCGGCGTACCACGCGAGCAGCTGAAGCACGGCGTGGCTGCCGATGTACCCGGCCCTGCCGGTCATCAGCACCGTCCTGATTGGTCCCGACGACCCGTTCACCGCCCCGTTCACCACCATCGCCAGTGTTCCCTCCGAGTCTCAGCCGGGCATGGATCTGCTGGACAAGCGAGCGAAGCGTGGCTGATTTGCACGGACGGCGGCCGGGGCAACAGCGGTGGCGCGTGCGTGCGTGTTGTGGATAGGGTTCGGGGCAGCAGGCGGCGGCGCGTGCGTGCAGGGCAGCAGACCGAGACGGAGAGCGACGAGATAGGGTTGGGCTTGGGTGGATAGGGTTAGGGTGGGCATAGCAAAACTTACCAGTGGGGTACTCGACAGTGTACGCCACGGTTAGGAAGTTACCCGTGAGGTACACAAATTTTATACGCCACGGCTAAGTTTGGTTGGTCCAGAAGCATCTAGGACCAAACATATCTGTGGGGTATAGATATATTGTACGCCACGGCTATGGTCATAGTCGTGGCGTACACCATATTCTGTACGCCACAGGTGTGATGGACCCCTTCATCCATACCATGTCTCCATACGTTGGTGGCGTGCACTATTTCTGTACGCCACGGCTACGACCGCTATTTAGCCGTGGCATACAGAAATTTATGTACGCCACGGAAGATAATTCCTCCTATAGCTATTTTCCTAGTAGTGTATGTTCTGGAGGACCTCTCAGTAGGTAATGATTCAATTATTGGAAAAAGTAACATTGAGGAGTTCTTTAATCATATTAGTATGCATGAAGAAGTTGAGGAGAAATCTTTGGTTGAGCTAGCTCCTAGTATTGAAGTTGCTTCTGCTTATTTGATTCACATGTTGGAAACTAGGTTTGTTAGTCTAAATCCTTTTACGCAATACATGTTTCTTAAGCTTCATGAAATTGAAGATCCTGAAAAGAAAGCTTTTATTTTGGAAGCTTTGCGCTTAGAATTTAAAGATGTCATTATTGAAGCTAGAAAAGTTCTTAAACGTTTTAATAAACTCGGTTCACCTATAAAGGTTATTGGTACTAATGATGAAGGAGCCGAAATACCTATACCTAGCAAGCTCTTGGGATTATGTGAAGCTTTCGAAAATAATTTTGACTGGATCTGTCCCAAAAATCTTTTTTGTGATTTGAGTGAACCAAAGCATGATCACAAAGGGTCTTCTAAAACTTATGTGGATGAAATAAAATGCCTTATTGACAAGACCTCTGTAGTTGATCTTAATGCTTCTTCTGATATTACTTGATTCACAATTTTCTGCGCCTAGCTCAAAGGCGTTAAAAAAAAGCACTCTTGGGAGATAACCCAATGTTTTATTTTTAGTACTTTTTCTTTTATTTGAGTCTTGGAAGTCATTACTACTGTATTGACTGCTCCTTATCTTGTTTATTTCGTTTTTGTGCCAAGAGAAGCCTCTAATTTGAGTGAGGTAAAGATTTGGGGATGTTGCTGTCCTGAAACTGTTTTCAGTGCTGCACCATAAAAATTTGTATAAATTCTCTGTATATCTTTTGGACCTGCGATTTCTTGAGCATATGCCCCAGGTTATATCCAAACTTTCGTTAGTTGAACACTTTTTTATTTGAGAAACAGAAAATCCCTCAAAAATTCGTCCTTTGTCAGCTGTTCTGTTTTGACAGATTTCTGCCAATATTTCTGTTTGCCACTTTGTCGCTTTCTTTTGAGTTCTTTTGATCACGGAACTTTTGGGGAGGTTTCTACAGTAGTATTTGCTATATATGTGGTGGTTTTTAGTTGAAACCTGAAGCAAAAAGAGGTTGATTATATGTTATGCTACACTAATGTTGCTAATAGATTTGTGTTTTGTTTTGTATGAAGGAAGTTTTCAAGTATAGGGATTGGAGAATGATGAGATGAGTTGAAGAATGGAAAAAAGCTCAAGCTTGGGGATGCCCATGCATCACCCCAAGAAATATCCAAGAAGTACAAGCGTCAAAGCTTGGGGATGCCCCCGAGGCACCCCTTCTTCATCGGCAAAAATCAGGCACCTTTCAAAACACTATATTTTTATTGTTTTATGCACTATGTGTTTTTCTTGGAGCGTCAGTTGTTTTAGTTTTCTTAGTTAGTTTAGTTTTGTTTACTGCAATAAATGGTTGGACCCCAACAAATTTATTTTGGAGGAGATGTACTCGTTTTCATTTGCAAAGAACGCTCTAGTTTTCACTCTTATCAAAAATCGAGTGTTCTTCTTTTTCCGCTACTGCTTTTGGTTTTCATTTTCGCCTTGATTTGCATTCAGACCTTGTCATATATTTTCATCAAGGTGTATTGTTGCCTCTGATCTTTATTGGTTTTCATCAAAAGATATGTCTTTAAAAATTTCAAATGGTGTTGGATAAGAGAAAAAGCTTTATGCAAAAAGTGGTACAAGAAGGAGCTTGTGTAGACTGCGGCTTAGGCTTTTTCATGTCATGCTTGATGTATTTTTGATAGTATGCTTAGTGTTTTTGCTGTAGCATGACTTGTCTCAAATAACTGAGATTGCTTAATGAGCCTTTGAAAAAATCATGCGTTGTTTTTATTGTATGGAAGCATTATTTTGGTTTTCTCCTTGATGCTTTATTTGGGTTGACTTGGCGCATGCTCACACATGTTAGACTCTTACAAAGTCGCCAATAGCCTCTATGATCATTTAGTTTTTGACTTTTCATGCCATCTTATGCTTCTTTTAATGTCGCTTTGTCGCTTTGCATGATTATGGCCATTATTGCTCTCTTAGTTGGTTGCTCCCAGTCTTTTGCTAGCCCTCGTCTTGTACTGAGTATGAGCTCTACTCGTGCATCCAACTCCTAAAAGCAAAAGTTTTCCAAAGTGTCCACCATACATACCTACTAGCAATTTGCTATTCCAAGTAAATTTAACTTGCTTTTATTTTCTCCTCAAATTAAACTCTTACCAGTGTTATGCGAAATTCGGTCAGTAAAGCTCTCACGAACCGGAAGGCACACTTTACTTTTTCCTGTTCTTAAAAATTTGACATTGTGGTCTCTTATGTTGAGTTGTTATGCTTGCAAGTTGTAAGTTGGAGACTAGCCCAGCCATGCAGTCATGGGCAAGCTTTCAACATTGCACTTCTTATTTGAGTTGATATCGTGATCTTTTGTTTATGGATGCCCGCGGTGTGAAATGAATTGGGAATCTTGTGGGGATCATAGAGTTTGTATATGTGTTAGGGAAACGCCGGGCCGCTAATCTAAGCCATGCATAATTCATGGTGGAAGTTTGTATATGTCGAGGTGTTCATTGTCTGCTTGTCTTGTCATTTTGATGTGGGCTTGTTCCATGTCATCGGGCATGGAGGTACCCCATTGGCGGTTCTCAATGATATGCATATATTTACAATGACAAGAGCCTTGCTTGGGACTCTAAGTAAAGTAACATGAGGTTTGGATACTCGTATTCATGGGACATGAGGTTTTCAACTTATGATTTGTCAAGCATATGCATCATAATTATTCTCGCATTAACTTTAACCATTCAAGATGCTTATGATGGGGGCAATGAGAGCTCAAAGCTGGTAAGTACCATAATTTTTGAAGGTTATAAAACTTGCAATCACTGCTTCCCTCTGCGAAGGGCCTTTCTTCTACTTTTATGTTGAGTCACCACCTTCTATCTGTATGCACCATTAAGAGAGCATAGTTGTCATTCTTAGTATAATGTGCATTGTCCCAAAGTTTTCATTGATTGATTCATATTGTTGGTTTCACTTGTTCTCAAATTATTTGTATCTAGTTGCCCTCTTAAACTTGAAGGTGTCCTATGCATTTATGTTTTGCTCTCTTTGAAGGACAAGCTGAAAACCATTTTTATGTTTTTCCTTATGATTTGAACACACGTTTGACTTTCATTGTTTTATTTTCATGATCTTTTGTTTGTGTTCATTTGCATGTTTACAACATGGTTGCTAAGTTTTCATTGTCAAGATTATATTTTCATGCCCATGTTTTATGTTCTTATGATCCCAGCTCACAAATGCTTACATACATGATCAAGATTGTGTAGGTGTATGTCATCTCAAAAATTATTCTTTTGTTATCACTTACCTACTCGAGGACGAGAGGAGTTAAGCTTGGGGATGCTTGATACGTCTCCAACGTATCTATAATTTTTGATGCTCCATGCTTGTTTTTACACCATTTGCCTATTGTTTTGTTACAATTCGTGGCATTTTTATGCATTTTCCGGAACTAACCTATTAACAAGTTGCCACAGTGCCAGTTCCCTGGTTTCTGCTATTTTTGTGTTTCAGAAGTGATACACAGGAAATATTCTCGGAATTGGATGAAACAAGTTCCTGAAGTCTTATTTTGTCTGGGAGCTTCCAGTCATCCGAAGAGAAGAATGAGAGGGGCCACAGGCCGCCCTCACACAGGGCTGGCGCGGCCCAGCCCCTGGCCGCGCTGCCCTGGTGTGAGGAGGCCTGGGGCCACCTCTGACATCGCCCCTTTGCCTATAAAGACCCCCCGATGGGAAAAACCTAAGTACCCAATAACTTTTCCAGAACACATCGCGATCCGCCGCCGTTGTCGACCCGAAGATCGTGAGGGTCCAGAAGCTCTTCCCGGCACCCTGCCGGAGAGGGGAATTGCCACCGGAGGTCTTCTTCATCGCCATGCTTGCCTCCGGAGTGATGAGTGAGTAGTCTACCTTGGACTATGGGTCCATAGCAGTAGCTAGATGGTTGTCTTCTCCACCATGTTCTTCATGTTTAGATCTCATGAGCTGCCCTACATGATTGAGATCACCATTATGTAATTCTACATGTTTGGTTTGTTGGGATCCGATGAATATTGGTGTTATGATTGAGTTGCTGTACTGAATATTATCTTTTGTTATCTCTATGTTGTTTATGATCTTGCATGCTCTCCGTTGTTAGTAGCTATCTTGGCCGAGTAGTTGCTAGTGACTCCAAGAGGGGGTATTTATGCTCGATAGTGGGTTCATGCCTCTATTTAACCTAGGGGAGTGATAGAAACCTCTAAGGTTGTAGATGTGCTGTTGATACTAGGGAGAAAACAACATTCATATGCTCAAGGGCATATGCTTTGTTTACATTACACACTTTGCTTAATGCAATTATCTGTTGTTCACAACTTAATACTCATGGGGTGTTCGGATGATATCTCCGTGAGTGGATTATTAGTCATAGATGCAGTTGGATGGCGGTCTACGTATTTTGTTGTAATGCCCAGAGTAAATCTCATAGTGATCTTCTTGACATATCACGTTTATCTTTATTCTATCAATTGCCCAACTGTAATTTGTTTACCCAGCATGTGTTATTTATCTTATGGAGAGACACCACTAGTGAACTGTGGACCCTGGTCCTATTTCCATCATATTGCTATCACATGTTTACTTTACTCGCACTGTTTACTTTACTCGCATATTTTACTGTTTTCCACTCGATACGCTCATAACCTTTGTTTCAAGCAAACCGGTGAGATTGACAACCTCATCGCAAGTTGGGAACAAAGTACTTGGTTGTGTTGTGTGCAGGTTCCGCGTTGCAGCTAGCAAGCAGAGCTTGGACGAGGCGCCATATATAAATTGTCCGAAGCTGTCGCAAACTAGCAAGCATCACCTTCGGTCGTTATTGTCTGCTTTTCTCGTGATCGACATACCTTGGTTTCTTAACTGAGGGAAAACTAGCTGCTATATTCATCATACCTTCCTCTTGGGGTTCCCAACTGGCTGGTCATTCACCACGCACAAGGAATCTTCTGGTGCCATCACCCACGCGCCAGCAGAGACCACATGAAGTGAGTGTAGTAAATTATTCTAACCTTTATAATTCACCAACATTACTCAGCAGTGTACGAGAGCAAGTGGAAAGCCTTAAACTACTAGCATGATAAGCACTGAAGACAAGCATTCAGCCACTATAATAAATCTAATGTAGATCTCAAATCTAAAGATCTCTTTATCGACACTCATTAACCATATTGTCTTGTTGTCTAGACAAAAAATAATGCCATTCTCTATTGGATTTGAGTCCCTAGGTGCTATGAGTGTAGGGTATGGCTAATTTAAGTTTCATTATTGAGAGTAAGTATGACCAATCCTTATCGATGATGGGCTGAATTACCAATGTATTTTGTCTCCATCTGTTGGTTTTAGGATAGTAAAAGCAGTTAATACCTCTATTTTTTAGTATATTGAGAAGGATTATCCCTTGTTGTTCTCCACCTTTTCACCATCCCTGATTATGCCAAATAAGATTATTTTCCAATTTATACATAATTCGTGAGGACTAAGGAGAACACCATCTTATATATTAGAAAATGTATCTTCATGACACCATATGCAATGATCATTAAATCTGGTAACATCATCCAATTTTATACACCAGATTATAATTACATTTGAATCTACTATGATAAATTAGATACTATACATTAGGTTGGTAGCATTACAAATTTAGTGGTGGTAGAGGTAGTGAGGTTTTCGTGACGTTATGTGGTACCAAGGGAATAATTAGAAGGTTGATAGAATACTATATTTTTTATATGTTTAATTTGTAATTTGTATGTTTTACTATATAGATCTAAATCAACGCAACCTTTTGTCGTCATTAAGAATTCTACTAATCCATTTGAGAAAAATATCACACTCCCTAGTGGCAATGACTCCTAGTATTTTTTAAGACTATTGGCATGGTAAATAGTACCAATCTTATCACTAACTCATATCTATAGATCAAAATCATAAAATACAATATCTAAAGCACTGCAGATGAACAATGCTTCTAGTTAGGCGAGCCAAATTACAAATACTTCATAATATAAAGGCTGATAACCGCGAAATGGAAAAAACACATGATAATTCTTCGTAACAACGATTGCATATTTGAGAAAATCTTAATTCTGCCAGCCAATTATATTGTCACGAAAAACTTTCTGTAAGATCATGTATGTTGTAATCGGTTGCTTAATACATAGATATATTCAACTGGCAAATGATCCCACAACAAATCCATCATTCACATACTTGAATTTATTAGAAGAATTTTCCAAATCATTTTCTCGGTCTATTTACAAAACTTGAATAGTGCAGCACATGCTACTGATATTTGCAGCAACAAAATAGTTTCTCCATATATTCTTACGTATCGATCCATTATATAGACTTCAATCTGTTAATCTGAAGCAATGCCTTGAGTTCGAAAATAATAACTATTTACATGGGCCAGATCAAACTATCCACAACAAATATGTACCTTAAGGTCGAGAGTACATTTACATCCTAGGGTTAACATTCACCGAATCAACTAGAAAAATCCTTATCATGACGTATCAAAACATGATAATGGATGGTATATATGACATGCTTATGATTGATCATAATATGTATTGCATGTTTCATATAAAAATAGTAACACCCATATCATCGTTAATTCTTGATCGAGCTACATAAAGCAATAATTGCATACTAGGTGGTCACAATAATCCAATTTGTAGTTGTCACATATTTGATCATAGAATAAATGTAGATAACGGATTCCAATATAGAGATCATCAAAATAAATAAGTTTCATGACTCTAATTCTTAGAAGGAAATTTTACAATATTAAATAGATAGGATCCCTATAAAACTTAGTAGACAAATACACATCATCCATGTTTTTAAATTGTGTGAAAAATGATAAATGTAAAAACGGGTATACAAATATGCGTGCAAATAGCGAAAACATATTTATTTGCAGACGTTAATGGAATGTTTGATACGGAATTATAAGTGTTCATTTCTCGATTGCTAGTTGTAGCACTTAATTGTGGAAAACCTGATTTACATGAGTAGAGACCACATGAAGTGAGTGTAGTAAATTATTTCGATCTTTGTAATTTGCCAACATTACTCTGCAGTGTACGAGAACAAGTGGCAAGCCTTAAACTACTAACATGACAAACATTGAAGACAAGCATTTAGCCACTATGATAAATCTAATGTTGATCTCAAATCTGAAGATCTATTTGTCAACACTTATTAAATATACTGGCTTGTTGTCTAGACAAACAATAATGTCATTCAGCCATTGAATTTGAGTCCCTAGGTGTTATGAGTGTAAGGTATTGATAATTTAAGTTTCATTATTGAGAGTAAGTATGACCCATCCTTACCGATGATGGGGTGAATTACCAATATATCTCGTCTCCATCTGTTCATTTTAGGACAGTAAAAGTAGTTAAACACTCTATCTTTTAGTATATTGAGAAGGGTTATCCCTCGTTGTTCTCCACCTTTTCACCATACCTGATTACGCCAAATAAGATTTTTCCAATTTGCATACAATTCATGTGGACCGAGAAGAACACCATATTATATATTAGAAAATGTATGTTCACGACACCATATGCTAGGATCATTAAATCTCGTAATATCATCCAATTTTATATGCAAGATTATAATTAAATTTGAATCTACTATGAGAAATAAGATAATATACGTTAGGGTGGTAGCCTTACAGATTTAGTGGTGGTAGAGGTAGTGAGGTTTTCGTGAGGTTATGTAGTACCACGTGAATAATAAGAAGGTTGACAGAATACTACTACATTTTTTATATGTTTAATTTGTAATTTGTATGTTTTACTATATAGATCTAAATCAACGCAACCTTTTGTTTTCATTAAGAATTCTACTAGCCCATTTGAGAAAAATACCACACTCCCTAGTGGCAATGACTCTTAGTATAGTTCAAGACTATTAGCATGGTAAATCCTACTCCCTCTGTTCCTATATTCAGGAGGTATAGTTTTTTGAAGAAAATTCCAAAATAGTTTTTTGTGGATTAGTTGACTCCCGCATGAGATATTCCACAAACAAATCTGATCGGGAAAGAGAGCAGATCGGGAGTTTCCTTATTTTCCTCTATTTTCATGTCTAAAATCAATGAAAATTAACTGCCTAACACCTATGCGTTAATATTCATGCGAAAAACTATACCTCCTATATATAGGAACAGAAGGAGTACTAATCTTATCACTAAATCATATCTATAGATTAAAATCACAAAATACAATATCTAACAATGCTTCTAGTTATGCGAGCCAAATTACAAACGCTTCATAATAAAAATTCCAATAATCGCAAAATGGAAAAAACACATAATAATTCTTTGTAACAATGATTGCATATTTGAGCAAATCTTAATTCTCCCATTCAATTATATTGTCATGAAATTTTTTGTGTAAGATCATGCATGTTGTAATCGGTTGCTTAATACATATATATATATATTCAACTTGCAAATGATCCCACAACAAATCCATCATTCACATACTTTAATTTATTAGAAGAATTTTCCAAATCGTTTTCTCAGTCAGTTTACGAAACCTGAATTGTCTAGCACATGCTACTGATATTTGCAGCAACAAAATTGTTTCTCCAGATATGCTTATGTATCGATCCATTATCTGGCCTTCAATTTGTTAATCTAAAGTAATGCCTTGGGTTCCAAAATAATAACAATTTACATGGGCCAGATCAAACTATCCACAACTAATATGTACCTTAAGGTAGAGAGTACATTTATGACTTAGGGTTAACATTATCCCAATCAACTAGTAAAATCCTTAACATGAACTATCAAAATATGTTAATGGATGGTATATATGACACGCTTATGATTGCTCATAATATTATTGCATGTTTGGTATAAAAATAGTAACATCCATATCGTCAGTAATTCTTGATCGAGCTACAGAAAGAAATAATTGCATGCTAGGTGGTGACAATAATCCAATTTGTAGTTGACACATATTTGATAATAGAATAAATGTAGATAACGGATTCCAATATAGAGATTGTCGAAATAAAAAAGTTTCATGACTCTATTTCTTAGGAGGAAATTTTACAACATTAAATAGATTGGATCTCTATAAAACTTAGTAGCCAAATACACATCATCCATGTTTTTTAATTGTGTGAAAAAATGATAAATGTAAAAATAGGTATGAAGATATGCGTGGAAGTAGGGAAAAACATATTTATCTGCGGACTTTGATGAAATGTTTGATACTGAATTATGAGTGTTCATTTCTCGATTGCTAGTTGTAGCACTTAATTGTGAAAACCCTGATTTTACATGAGTAGAAACCACATGAAGTGAGTGTAGTAAATTATTCTGACCTTTGTAATTTACCAACATTACTCTGCAGTGTACGAGAACAAGTGGCTAGCCTTAAACTACTACCATGACAAGCATTAAAGACAAGCATTCAGCCACTGTCATAAATCTAATAAAGATCTCAAATCTAAAGATCTCTTTGTCGACACTCATTAAATATACTGGCTTGTTGTCTAGACAAACAATAATGCCATTCGCCATTGGATTTGAGTCCCTAGGTGTTATGAGTGTAGGCCATGGATAATTTAAGTTTCATTTATTAAGAGTAAGTATGACCCATCCTTATCGATGATGGGGTGAATTACCAAATATATATCGTCTCCATCTATTAGTTTTAGGATAGTTAAAGCATTTAAACACTCTATCATTTAGTATATTGAGAAGGGTTATCCCTCGTTGTTCTCCACCTTTTCACCATCCCTTATTACGCCAAATAAGATTATTTGCCAATTTTTATATAATTCGTGAGGATCAATAAGAACACCATCTTATATATTAGAAAAGGTATGTTCATGACACCGTATGAAAGGATCATTAAATCTTGTAACATCATCCAATTTTATAAACAATATTATAATTAAATTTGAATCTACTATGATAAATAAGATAATATACGTTAGGGTGGTAGCCTTACAGATTTAGTGCTGGTAGAGGTAGTGAGGTTTTCGTGAGGCTATGTATTACCACGTGAATAATAAGAAGGTTGATAGAATACAATATTTTTATATATGTTTAATTTGTAATTTGTATGTTTTACTATGTAGATCTAAATCAACGCAACCTTTTGTTGTCATTAAGAATTCTACTAGCCCATTTTAAAAAACATCACACACCCTAGTGGCAATGACTCTTAGTCCAGTTTAAGACTATTGGCATGGTAAATCCTACTAATCTTATCACTAACTCATATCTATAGATCAAAATCACAAAATACAATATCTAACAATGCTTCTAGTTAGGCGAGCCAAATTGCAAATGCTTCATAATATATAATCTGATAACCACAAAATGGAAAAAACACATTATAATTCCTCATAACAATGATTGCATATTTGAGCAAATCTTAATTTTTCCAGCCAATTATATCGTCATGAAATTCTTTGTGTAAGATCACGCATGTTGTAGTCGGTTGCTTAATAAATAGATATATTCAACTTGCAAATGATCCCACAACAAATCCATCATTCACATACTTTAATTTATTAGAAGAATTTTCAAAAATGTTTTCTCAGTCAGTTTACGAAACCTGAATTGTGTAGCACATGCTACTAATATTTGTAGCAACAAAATTGTTTCTCTAGATATGCTTACTTATCGATCCATTATCTGGCCTTTGATCTGTTTATCTGATGTAATGCCTTGGGTTCCAAAATAATAACTCTTTACATTGGCCAGATCAAACTATCCATAACTAATATGTACCTTAGCGTCGAGAGAAAATTTATGACCTAGCGTAAACATTCTCCCAATCAACTAGTAAAATCCTTAGCATGACCTATCAAAACGTGTTAATGGATGGTATATATGACACACTTATGATTGCTCATAATATGTATTGCATGTTTGGTATAAAGTAACACCCATATTGTCGTTAATTCTTGATCGAGCTACACAAAGCAATAATTGCATACCAGGTGGTCACAATAATCCAATTAGTAGTTGACACACATTTGATAATAGAATAAACGTAGATAACGGATTCGAATATAGAGATCATCGAAATAAAAAATTCATGACTCTAATTCTTAGAAGGAAATTTTACAACATTGAATAGATAGGATGCCTATAAAACTTAGTAGCCAAATACACATCATCCAAGTTTTTAAATTGTGTGAAAAAATGATAAATGTAAAAAAGGGTATAAAGATATGCGTGGAAATAGGAAAAAACATATTTATTTGCAGACTTTCATGAAATGTTTGATATTGAATTATGAGTGTTCATTTCTCGATTGCTAGTTGTAGCACTCAATTGTGGAAAACTTGATTTTACATGAGTAGAGACCACATGAAGCGAGTGTAGTAAATTATTCTAACCATTGTATTTTACCAACATTACTCAGCAGTGTACGAGAACAAGTGGCAAGCCTTAAACTACTAACATAAAAACCATTCTAGACAAGCATTCAGCCACTGTCAGAAATCTAATATAGATCTCAAATCTGAAGATCTCTTTGTCGACACTCATTAACAATACTGTCTTGTTGTCTAGATAAACAATAATGCCATTCGCCATTGGATTTGAGTCCCCAGGTGTTATGAGTGTAGGGTATGGCCAATTTAAGTTTCATTATTGAGAGTAAGTATGACCGATTCTTATCGATGATGGGCTGAATTACCAATATATCTCGTGTTCATATGTTGGTTTTAGGAAAGTAATAATAGTTAAACACTCTATTACTTAGTATACTAGAAGGGTTGTCCCTCGTTATGCCAATTTGTATGTAATTTGTGAGGACTAAGGAGAACACAATCTTATATATATTAGAAAACGTATGTTCACGACACCATATGCAAGGATAATTAAATCTTGTAACATCATCCAATTTTATACGCAAGATTATAATTAAATTTGAATCTACTATGATAAATAAAATACTATACATTAGGGTGGTAGCCTTACAGATTTAGTGGTGGTAGAGCAAGTAAGGTTTCCGTGAGGTTATGTAGTACCAAGTGAATAATAAGAAGGTTGATAGAATACTATATTTTTTTATATGTTAATTTGTAATTTGTATGTTTTACTATATAGCTCTAAATCAATGCAACATTTTGTCATCATTAAGAAATCTACTAGCCCATTTGAGAAAAATATCACACTCCCAAGTGGAAATGACTTTTAGTCTAGTTTAAGACTATTGGCATGGTAAATCTTACTAATCTTATCACTAACTCATATCTATAGATGAAAATCACAAAATATAATATCTAACAATGCTCTAGTTACGTGAGCCAAATTGCAAACACCTCATAATATAAAATCTGATAATCACAAAACAGAAAAATCACATGATAATTCTTGGTAATAACGATTGCATATTTGAGCAAATCTTAATTCTACCAGCCAATTATATCTTCATGAAATTCTTTGTGTAAAATCACACATGTTGTAATCGGTTGCTTAATACATAGAAGTATTTAACTTGCAAATGATCCCACAAAAAATCCATCATTCACATACTTGAATTTATTAGAAGAATTTTCCAAATCATTTTCTCATTCAGTTTATGAAACCTGAATTGTGTAGCACATGCTACTGATATTTGTAGCAATAAAATTGTTTCTCTAGATATGCTTACGTATCGATCCATTATCTGTCCTTCGATTTGTTAATCTGAAGTAATACCTTGGGTTCCAAAATAGTAATTATTTAGATGGGCAAGATCAAACTATCCACTATTAATATGTACCTTAAGGTCGAGAATACATTTACATCCTAGGGTTAACATTCTCCGGATCAACTAGTAAAATCCTAAATATGAACAATCAAAACATGTTAATGGATGGTATATATGACAAGCTTATGATTGCTCATAATATGTATTGCATGTTTGGTATAAAAATAGTAACACACATATCATCGTTAGTTCTTGATCGAGCTACACAAAGCAATATTTGCATGCTAGGTGGTCACAATAATACAATTTGTAGTTGAAACATATTTGATCATAGAATAAATGTAGATAACGGAATCCAATATAGAGATCTTTGAAATAAAAAAATTTCATGACTCTAATTCTTAGAAAGAAATTTAACAACATTAAATAGATAGGATCCCTATAAAACTTAGTAGCCAAATACACATCATCCAAGTTTTTAAATTATGTGAAAAATGATAAATGTAAAATGGGTATAAAGCTATGCATGCAAATAGGTAAAAACATATTTATTCGCGGACTTTGATGAAATGTTTGATACTGAATTATGAGTTTTCATTTCTCGATTGCTAGTTGTAGCACTCAATTGTGGAAAACCTGATTTGACATGAGTATAGACCACAAAAAGTGGGTGTATGTAACAACTCAGAAAAATTGTAATCCACTTCCTATGAATTTAAATACCAAATTTTGGGTCAAGATAAAACTTTTATTCTATGATTGCATGTATGCATGTATTTCCTATTATATGTATTTTATGATTTCATGTGTGTTATTATTTGTTGTGCAATAGTTAGTTAATTCTAACTTAACCAACAGAAGCAATTGAGAAGGATTATAAGAACCAAAGAAATAAGAAACAAAAGAAAGAAGGAAAAAGAGAAGAATAAGATGATCTATGAAATCTTATTGACTACCCTACTTTGAGCCTTTAGATTAAGAAATATGTAACTCAACTCTGTGTTTGGCCAGTTAGTTGAGTTTGACCAAGTTATATGCTAACTCAACCAAGAAGTTTCTAACCACAATTCAAATCAGAACATCACTCAAACATCAGCCAAACTTTGAATCTGAATCAGTGACCAAACTTCAAATTCAAAATAAGATTTCTGCAAAACATCCTATCTCTTCAGAACAAAAATAGTTCTGGAACCCTTGTCTAATATGTTGATCACCCAAAGTGAAATATTTCAAAAATTCAAATTTGATTTTCTTGCGGGCATTTCGTCGAACGCCTGGCAGATGAAAATCGAGAGAAATCGAGTTCACTATGAAGATCACTATCGCCGTTTGCTCGAAGCCTGTAGCCATGCTCCTGGACACCTCCGCGGTCGACCCCAGCTCCCTCTGCCCCGACCCAAGCCGTGCGACATGGGAGGAAACGGAGGACAGCACCCGGACCCCCCTCTCTTCTCCTTCTTCCGCTCTGCAAGCTCCCGACCGCCGTGCCCTCGCCAGCACCGACCCACAGCACTCCGCGGCCGAGACCGAACCCCTCCAGCATGCGAGCAAGGCCGCCATGCCCAGTGTCGCTCGACGCACACGCCCAGGGCCCCCGCACCGGTGAGCTAATCGACGCCCTCGCCCTCGTCGCTCCGGCCTATAAAAGCCCCCGTCGATCAAACGAGAGGACTCACCCCGATCCCAGCTACCTCCCAGACACACTCACCTCTCCCCGCTTGCTCCAGCTCGACGTCGCCAGCCCCACCGGCGAGGTACTGGACGCGGAGGGTGCCACCGCGTTCGACCTCAGGGGAGCAAGCCGACGTCGGGAATTGGTGGCGGAGCCTCGCCGGAGTCATTTCCGCCCATCACCGTTGAGTTCTGCTTCCTCTACGCACGCCACCGTCGCCGCCGTCTTCTTCTCTGCGCGCAGGTGAGCTTCTTCCTCGCCGGTGAGCACGAAGTAGACGCGCCGTTGGATTAGAATCCAATGGCAGCGTACCGATTCGGTGACTTAAGTCACCTGACACGATGACCCCACATGTCAGTTTGTTTAAAAACAAATCCCGCCCGGGGCGAATCGTTTTCTGGGCCGGCCCGTTCGGGTTTCCTTTAGATTCGGCCCAGCTAGGTTCGAATTAGGTCCGATTCGATTTTTATTTGTTTCCCGCCCGTTTGGATTAATTCAAATAACTTTCAGATATGATTTTTCAAACTTAAATTCCAAGAGTTTTAGAAATCCATTTTTAGCAAATGAATATGCGTTGGAAAGCTTAGGAATTGCTCTACACTGTAGAACTGGTTAGAATTCAAATTGAGTTAGGGATTTAAATAAATAAGAATAAGGTGACCATAGCCTCATTAATCTTAGAACATTTCTAGAAAATTATTTAAACCTCTTAAAATTATGAAACTTGGTTTGTGAACTCACTAAGTAACCCCCTTCTGTTAGTCAACCTTAATCCACTCAAACCTTATTAGTGGGACCAACTAGACCCTAATCCAATCCTAGTTGATAGCATAAAATGATAGATTCCTATTGCATACTTAGAATTAATCTTTGCCCTCATTACCAATCCCCTTAATTAAACCCTCCTCACTTAAAATAATCCAACCCCCCTTAGTTCAATACCAATGCTTGGAAAGTAAGCCACATATGGTACTTGGTAGACAAATCCAACTTGCACACTTAATAAAAACTTGGAAGAAAATCTTGCAAACCAATTCAAATAAAATCCAACATGAACTTTATTGTTTGAAAACAAGTTTGTGTGTTTGAAGTGATGTTAGTATTGTGTGGTGACTGTGTGTATTGTGTTTATTCGTTATTAGACGCTAGTGTGGCTGAGGAGGATATTGAAGGGGAATTTTATCAAGAAGAAGAAGAATACCCCAGACACTTTGCCAACCAAGGCAAGCCATCTTTTTGAAGCATACTCCAAATGCCTAGCTTTACTATTGCATTCTATTTGTTTTAAGTAAATTGCATGATTGAATTGCTAGAAGTAGAATAATAGAAGTGTAGTGATATCTTGCTTAGCAAGAGCATCAAGCTGAGTTTATCCAACTATAACTTAGTGGGATCATCACTCAATATAGTTGCTTAGTCGCTAATAAAATTGAGGCCATCTCTAAGTGGAACCCCATCTGAACCTGGTGCCTTGAACTTGAAAACTTGAAATGGAGATTCTCCTACATGATGGTCTTATGAAGGAAAATAATATTGACTAAGAACTATGGAATGTATTTACTAAATGATAATAAGTGATGTACCATGTGAGCCAACCATTACTGTACGACCACATTACCCCTAAATGGGAAGGGGCTTAGTCCGTAGCTTGTTCACCCTAGTATAGGAGGTCTTGTATCATCCTTTATAGAAGTGCACCATGTGCGGGTACTTCTGAACCGAGTGGAAATTCCATTCATCCGGCACTCCGGAGCGGGCAAAACTAGAGACGCCGGAATGGAAGATGTCTGTGTCTCGGGCTTTAGGGAAGGATCCTGTACTAGAGGGAGCAAGTGAAAGAGTTTGTTTGATTATCTAAACCTCGCATACCTTGTGTATGACGAACCGTGGATTTCTCCCGGCAGATGTATCGAATCTTGTGGGTAAAGTGTACCCCTCTGCAGAGGTTTCAAACTATTCGAATAGCCGCATCCTCGGTTATGGACAGTTCGCAAACTGTACCTGATTTTTGTCAAGAATGATAATAACTTATGGTGAGCTTGGTGAATGACATGACTTGACTTGACCTTGGTATTGACACACTTGAAGTTCCTTTAGATTGAACTTAGAGAACTAAACTTCTTTTCTACCAATGAACATTCTTGGGAAATAAAACTAGCTTTTGCAACTAAACTTAGTGCTTAGTCCACCATATCAACCTTGCATGTCTACTTCATCATTTCATTTATAAGATGGTTTGCGAGTGCATCCAATGTACTCACGGCTGTGTCCCTGGCTATCAACTTGGCCAGACTATGGGGAAGAATATCCGGAGGAAGGGTATGGAGAAGAATATCAGAACTAAGATCTTCTACTGAGTCGCCATTGCCTGTAGGGTGAAGGCATGGACCCGAAGACGTTATTTCCGCTGCTCTATTGTGTTGTAATATGAACTTGGTCTCTATGACCATTGTATTTGAACCATCGTATTGTAATGTCTATGGAACTGGTTACCAACTACGTTATGTGTATCACAACAATGATTCTGGGATTGTGGTGGAATGCATAATGGGCACTTCGAATTTGTGATAAATTCGGGGTTATCACAAGTTGGTATCAGAGCCAGGTTGACCATAGGAGACCTTAGTTAGAATGGGCGTTAAAGAAACCTTTATAAAAACAAAGAGATAAGTAATGGTTTAAAATTGCTTAGTCTTTTCCTTTCTATTTAAAAAGTTTTGTACATGCTTCAGTTTTTACCTACTTAAAATTTTGCATACTTGAGTTGATCACTAACTTAATCTAATCTAAAACTTTGTAGATGGCACCGGTATTCACTGAGCAGTACCAGTTGGGCCATGGTGGCAGCCTTTGTTTCGAGCGCGACCTCACCACCCTGACCTTGTTCCTGGATCATTTGTATCCAGAGTTCAAGGGAGCCGTGCTCAATGAGCACCCGGATGGAGAGCTACGGTGGCTTGTCAGGGCCAGTTGCCGTGGCAAGAAGGGAGATTTGAGTTCTCCAAGGATCAAGTTTGAGCTTGTGGAGAACACTTGGGCCGATGGTTTGGTCCGAGGTATGCAGGAGATGCACGCCCACTTGTGCGGACTGCATGTTGAGGAGGTTCAGGGAGAGCGCTTTAGGAACTTTGCTCGGCGTGATGCGGATGGGCATCCCGCAAACATGCCCGGGCAAAATGAGCCGAGTATCTACATCGATCACATGGACTTCGTGCTGTACTCCACTCAGCAGGAGGCCGATCGTGCCCGTACCAAGGCCAACCTTGAGCACTTCGCACTGGTGGAGGCAAGAAGCACTATCAGGATTCTTGCTAGGGATCGCAAGAGTCTTCGCCGCCAGCGCGATGAGAGGGATTACACCATTGATGAGTTGAAGGCCAATGTGGCAGAGCTGACTGAGTACATTGAGAGTCTTGAGAGCCACCTTGGTGAGGAGGAAGGCATTGATCTCCGCAAGGAGGATAATGCCCTCATTAGTGACGAGGATGACTTCATGGAGGACCTGGATGAGGAGGAGGATCCTGAGGAGAATGGATTCATTGTGGATGATGAGGAGGAAGACCCCGAGGAGCCCAATGTCTAGATTGGAGATCCCCGTGTTATCTAGTTATGAGTTTACTTTGAGTCACTTCGTGTAGGTGTGAGTTGTATCCCCCTCTCTAGTAGACGAGTCGCAATGGTTGGATGTAAACCATTTGTAATGTGTGAACTCGTATGTATGATATGTTTGATGCTTATTGAATGAAATATGAATTGGGCCCTTAAG
Source organism: Dactylis glomerata (assembly GCA_007115705.1). Classification (NCBI taxonomy): domain Eukaryota; kingdom Viridiplantae; phylum Streptophyta; class Magnoliopsida; order Poales; family Poaceae; genus Dactylis; species Dactylis glomerata. The sequence goes on along the minus strand of QXEO01000528.1, from coordinate 3,736,268 downwards.
GCCTTAGTAAGACAAAAATTGCATCATCTATGTTACATTAAATCTTAGCAAATTAGTTTTTCCCTCTTGTCTTACACACCTTATCTTCAGATGCCGCGAGCACCCCCACCCCCGAACCTAGAAATGGCCGAACTGCTAAGGTTGATCATGGAAGACCGAGAAGCAGCTCGAGCTGAGCGCCAAGCAAACTTGGCCACTCTTCAGCAACTAACCCAGATGGCAATGAATCACAACAATGGCAATGGAAATGGCCATGGTGAAGGAGAGAACAATGGCCATGGTGATCACCGATCCAAGTTAAGGAGTTTCCAAAACACCAACCCACCTATATTCACTTAGTCTGAAGAACCCTTAGATGCCGATGACTGGCTTCGCACTATGGAGAACAATTTGGTAGTCGCCGAAGTTGGTGAAAATGAGAAGGTCTTGTACACCACCCACTATCTTGCGGGAGCCGCAAGAGCTTGGTGGGATAGCACTCGTGCAATGCAAGCCCAAGGGTATGTGATGCCTTGGGAGGAGTTCAAGAGCAAGTTCAGCAAAGCCCATGTTCCTTTGGGATTGGTTAAAAGGATGAGAGATGAGTTCAGGAATCTGAAGCAAGGTTCCCTATCTGTGGTGGATTACCGTGACAAGTTCCTTACCTTGTCTAGGTATGCCCTAGATGACACCAACACCACTAAGAAGAAGCAAGAAAGGTTTCTGGATGGACTTCATGATGAGATGCAATGTGTCTTGGTCAGCATTCACTTTGCCGACCTGGAGTCACTGGTTGACTCCACCATTCAGATGAAAGGCAAACTCAAGCAAGCTGCAGAGAACCGCAAGCACCGTATGATGTATCAAGGCAACTCGAGCAACTCGCAGAAGCCAAGGGGAAATCCACCTATGGGTTTTGCCCCAAGACCTATGAGGCCATCTGCACCTGCTCCGCGTCCCAACTATCCTAGCCATCCGACCGGCAACAACTTCAACCGTGCACCTCCAAGACCTAATGGCAACAACTTTAACCCCAATGCTCCCGGGCCCAATGGAGCACCTGTGCCACCCAAGTCGGGTGACAAGTCTGGTGTTACCTGTTATGAGTGCGGACTCAAAGGGCACTACTCCAATGAGTGCCCCAAGAAGCTAAATGATGCATCCAAGACCACTGCTCCTGCTCAGCAGCAGCGCCGTGTTGGAAATGGCAAGAATTATCCACCAAGGAACCAGCCTCACCCTCGAGGCCGTCTAAACCACATGAATGTGGAAGAAGCTCAGGAAGCAACCGATGTTGTGCTTGGTATGTTCCCTGTTAACTCAGTTCCTGCAAGAGTTCTGTTTGATTCTGGAGCTTCACACTCGTTTGTTACTAAGTTATTTGTTGATAAAAGTGGACTTCAACCAACACCCCTGAAACATGCCATGTTAGTACAAATACCTGGGTCAACAACAAGGGCCGAGTGGAACTGTTTGGCAGTTCCCATAGAAATTCATGGAATATCTTTCTTAGCCAATTTGATAGTTTTGGGAACCAAAGGTTTGGTAGTAGTCCTCGGTATGAATTGGATGTCTTCCCATCAAGGAGTGATAGATTGTGCCAAGAAGACCATCACCATGAAGAGTAGCACTGGAATTGTAGTAAAGCATGTGTCCGTAAAACCACCCCAATCCACAAGATGTCATAAGAGTATCTCAGGACCCACTATAGAGGAAGTTCCCATCGTCTATGAATACCCGGATGTTTTTCCCGATGAGTTACCCAGAATGCCACCGGATCGGGATATTGAGTTTATCATTGAGCTTATCCCCGGAACTGGATCCATAGCCCAACGCCCCTATTGTATGAACCCAGCTGAACAAGTGGAGTTAAAGAAGCAATTAGATGACCTCTTGAGCAAGGGATTGATTCAGCCAAGTTCTTCTGCTTGGAGATTCATGCGTGGTGAATGACCACCCCGTTGGGAACCCCAAGAGGAAGGTGTGATGAGTATAGCAGCTCGTTTTCCCTCAGTTTAGAAACCAAGGTTTATCGTTCTTGGAGAGGAGAGACAATGACGACTGAAGGTGATGCTTGCTAGTTTGCGACAACAGCGGACAATTTATATATGGCGCCTCGTCCAAGCTTTGCTTGCTAGCTGCAACATGGAACCTGCACACACACAAACAAATACTTTGCTCCCAACTTATGATGAGGTTGTCAATCTCACCGGTTTGCTTGAAACAAAGGTTATGAGTGTATCGAGTGGAAAACAGTAAAAGTATGCGAGTAAAGTAAACAGTGTGAGTAAAGTAAACAGGTGATAGCAATATGATGGAAATAGGATCAGGGTCCACAGTTCACTAGTGGTGTCTCTCCATAGATAAAATAGCACATGCTGGGTAAACAAATTACAGTTGGGCAATTGATAGAATAAGGATAACGTGATATGTCAAGAAGATCACTATGAGATTTACTCTGGGCATTACAACAAAATACATAGACCGCCATCCAACTGCATCTATGACTAATAATCCACTTGTGGTGAATCAATCCGAGAACTCCACGAGTATTAAGTTGCGAACAACAGATAATTGCATTAAGCAAAGTGTGTAATGTAAACAAAGCATATGCCCTTGAGCATACGAATGTTGTTTTCTCCCTAGTAGCAACAGCACATCTACCACCTTAGAGGTTTTTGTCACTCCCCCAGGTGAAATAGAGACATGAACCCACTATCGAGCATAAATACCCCCTCTTGGAGTCACTAGCAACTACTCGGCCAAGATAGCTACTAACAACGGAGAGCATGCAAGATCATAAACAACATAGAGATAACAAAAGATATAATTCAGTATAGCAACTTAATCATAAACACCAATATTCATCGGATCCCAACAAACCAAACATGTAGAATTACATAACGGTGATCTCAATCATGTATGGCAGCTCATGAGATCTAAACATGAAGCACATAGTGGAGAAGACAACCATCTAGCTACTGCTATGGACCCATAGTCCAAGGTAGACTACTCACTCATCGCTCTGGAGGCAAACATGGCGATGAAGGAGACCTCCGGTGGTGATTCCCCTCTCTGGCAGGGTGCCGGGAAGAGCTTCTGGACCCTCCTGATCTTCGGGTCGACGGCGGCGGCGGATCGCGATATGTTCTGGAAAACAAATCGGGTACTTAGGTTTTTCTTGTCGGGGGGTCTTTATAGGCGAAGGGGCGATGTCAGAAGAGGGGCCAGGCGGCCACACACGGGGGTGGCGCGGGCCAGGGGCTGGCCGCACCACCTGTGCGTGTGGGCCCCTGGTCCCTCGCCTCCTACTCTCCTTCGGATCTCTGGAAGCTTCCGGGTAAAATAAGACTTCAGGAACTTGTTTCGTCCAATTCCGAGAATATTTCCTGTGTATCACTTCTGAAACACAAAAATAGCAGAAAATAGGAAACTAGCACTGTGGCACTTCGTTAATAGGTTAGTTCCGGAAAATGCATAAAAATGCCACTAAGTGTAACAAAACAATAGGCAAATGGTGTAAAAACAAGCATGGAGCATAAAAAATTATAGATACGTTTGAGACTTATCAAGCATCCCCAAGCTTAACTCTTGCTCGTCCTCGAGTAGGTAAGTGATAACAAAAGAATAATTTTTGAGGTGACATGCACCTACACAATCTTGATCATATATGTAAGCATTGGTGAGCTGGGATCAATAGAACTTAAAACATGGGCATGAAGATATAATCATGACAATAAGAACTTAGCAACCATGTTGTAAACATGCAAATGGACACAAACAAAAGATCATGAAAATGAAACAATGAAAGTCAAACGTGTGTTCAAATCATAAGGAAAAACATACAAATGGTTTTCAGCTTGTCCTTCAAAGAGAGCAAAACATAAATGCATAGGACACCTTCAAGTTTAAGAGGGCGACTAGATACAAATAATTTAAGAACAAGTGAAACCAACAATATGAATCAGTCAATGAACTTTGGGACAATGCATATCACACTAAGAATGACAACTATGCTCTCTTAATGGTGCATAAAGAAAGAAGGTGGTGACTCAACATAAAAGTAAAAGAAAGGCCCTTCGCAGAGGGAAGCAGTGATTGCAAGTTTTATAACCTTCAAAAATTATGGTACTTACCGGCTTTGAGCTCTCATTGCCCCCATCATAAGCATCTTGAATGGTTAAAGTTAATGCGAGAACAATTATGATGCATATGCTTGACAAATCATAAGTTGAAAACCTCGTGCCCCGTGAATACGAGTACCCAAACCTCATGCTACTTTACTTAGAGTCCCAAGCGAGGCTCTTGTCATTGTAAGTATATGCATATCATTGAGAACCGCCAATGGGGTACCTCCGTGCCCGATGACATGGAACAAGCCCACACCAAAATGATAGGACTAGCAGACAATGAACACCTCGATATCTCTTTTATTTGCTATATTGTTTAGCTTTTTATTGTGAGATGCGTCGTCGAATGTTCACCATGGGTATGCTGCAAATTTCCACCATGAATTATGCATGGCTTAGATTGGCGGCCCGGCATTTCCCTAACACGTATACAAACTCCATGATCCCTACAAGATTCCCAATTCATGTCACACCGCGGGCATCCATAAACAAAAGATCACGATATCAACTCAAATAAGAAGTGCAATGTTGAAAGCTTGCCCATGACAGCATGGCTGGGCTAGAATCCAACTTACAACTTGCAAGCATAACCACTCAACATAAGAGACCACAATGTCAAATTTTTAAGAACAGGAAAAAGTAAAGTGTGCCTTCCGGTTCGTGAGAGCTTTACTGACCAAATTTTGCATAACACTGGTAAGAGTTTAATTTGAAGAGAAAATAAAAGCAAGTCAAATTTACTTGGAATAGCAAATTGCTAGTAGGTATGTATGGTGGACACTTTGGAAAACTTTGGCTTTTAGGAGTTGGATGCACGAGTAGAGCTCATACTCAGTACAAGGCGAGGGCTAGCAAAAGACTGGGAGCGACCAACTAAGAGAGCAAGAATGGCCATAATCATGCAAAGCGACAAAGCGACATTAAAAGAAGGATACGATGGCATCAAAAGTGAAAAACTAAATGATCATGAAGGCTATTGGCGACTTTGTAAGAGTCTAACATGTGTGAGTATGCGCCAAGTCAACCCAAATAAAGCATCAAGGAGAAAACCAAAATAATGCTTCCATACAATAAAAACAACGCATGATTTTTTCAAAGGCTCATTAAGCAATCTCAGTTATTTGAGACAAGTCATGTTACAGCAAAACCACTAAGCATACTATCAAAAAGACATCAAGTATGACATGAAAAAGCCTAAGCCATAGTCTACACAAGCTCCTTCTTGTACCACTATTTTGCACAAAGCTTTTTCTCTTTTCCAACACCATTTGAAATTTTTAAAGATACCTCTTTTGATGAAAACCAATGAAGATCAGAGGCAAAAATACACCTTGATGAAAATATATGACAAGGTCTGAATGCAAATCAAGGTGAAAATGAAAACCAAAAGCAGTAGCAGAAAAGGAAGAGCGCTCAATGAACGATAAGAGTGAAAAACTGAGCGTTCTTTGCAAATGAAAATGAGTACATCTCCTCCAAAGAAAATTTGTTGGGGTCCAACCATTTATTGCAGCAAACAAACAAACTAACAAACTAAGAAAACTAAAACAACCGACGCTCCAAGAAAAACACATAGTGCGTGAAGCAATAAAAATATAGTGTTTTGAAAGGTGACCTGATTTTTGCCGATGAAGAAGGGGTGCCTCGGGGGCATCCCCAAGCTTTGACACTTCTACTTCTTGGATATTTCTTGGGGTGATGCATGGGAATCCCCAAGCTTGAGCTTTTGTCCATTCTTCAACTCATCTCATCATTCTCCAATCCCTACATTTGAAAACTTCCTTCATACAAAACTAAACACAATTCTATTAGCAACATTAGTGCAAGCATAACATATAATCAATCCTCTATTTGCTTCAGGTTTCAACTCAAAACTACCACGTATATAGCATATACTACTGTAGCAACCTCCCCAAAAGTTCCATGATCAAAAGAACTCAAAAGAAAGCGATAAAGTGGCAAACACAAATATTGGCAGAAATCTGTCAAAACTGAACAGCTGATAAAAGGTCGAATTTTTGAAGGATTTTCTGTTGCTCAAATCAAAAAGTGTTCAACTAAGAAAAGTTTGGACATAACCTGGGGCATATTCACAAGAAATCGCAGGTCCAAAAGATAAACAGAGAATTTATACGAATTTTTACGGTGCTGCACCGAAAACAGTTTCAGGACAGCAACATCCCCAAATCTTTACCTCACTCAAATTAGAGGCTTCTCTTGGCACAAAAACGAAATAAACAAGATAAGGAGCGGTCATTACAGTAGTAATGACTTCCAAGACTCAAATAAAAGAAAAAGTACTAAAAATAAAACATTGGGTTATCACCCAAGAGTGCTTTTCTTTAACGCCTTTGAGCTAGGCGCAGAAAATTGCGAATCAAGTAATATCAAAAGATGAAGTGCTAGTTACCTTAGTAGGCTCTTTGAAGGTTCCCGAAAATGATTCAACCTGCAAGTCACCCTTAGTGGAACTAAGAGTCTTACCAATTTTAAGAACATGTTGAGATTTAAGCACAGAAACCTTGGGAACATACATAAATTTTTGCTCTTTTCCAACAAACACTTTCTCTTTCTTAAATTTAAGAGAAGAGAAGATTAAGCTAAGAGTTTCCATAGACTCCTCTAGTTTACCAATCCTTAAGTTTTGATTGTCATGAGTAGTGCTAGCCTCTAAATTGGTAATTCTCTTACCCATGTTTTCTATTAATTCACTAACGCGACTAGCATTTTCTAGGATACTTGGCAAACTTTTCTCTAAAGAGCTGAGCTTTTCTACCACCTCCTCCAGGGTGGTCTCAGTTTTAGCAACATGAATAGGTGGTATTCCCACTAAACTTTCAATTATAGTGCATGCTTCTCCAGCGGGAGTACCCAGAAAATTATCCCCTATAAGAGTATCAAGAACATACCTATTCCAACTGGATATACCAACATAAAAATTTCTAAGGAGAATCGTGGTAGAGCGCTTTTTGGTACACCTATGATGAGCATTATTAATACGGTACCAAGCATCTTTTAAACTTTCTCCCCCTTGTTGCTTAAAACTACGAACTTCTACTTCAGGATTACTCATTTTAATGAAACTAAAAGCAGATAAGTAAAAACAGCTACCAAGGATTCTAATTTTTTTGGGTTTTTGATAAAAAAGCAATGCAGGTAAAATAAAATAAAGTAAAGCAAAACAATAACAAAGTAAAGAATGTGTGTGCGAAGAACTCCCCTCGCAGAAGTCTTCTCTTCCTCCCCGGCAACGGCGCCAGAAAAAGAGCTTGATGCGTGGTGAATGACCAGCCCGTTGGGAACCCCAAGAGGAAGGTGTGATGAGTATAGCAGCTCGTTTTCCCTCAGTTTAGAAACCAAGGTTTATCGTTCTTGGAGAGGAGAGACAATGACGACTGAAGGTGATGCTTGCTAGTTTGCGACAGCAGCAGACAATTTATATATGGCGCCTCGTCCAAGCTTTGCTTGCTAGCTGCAACGTGGAACCTGCACACACACAAACAAATACTTTGCTCCCAACTTACGATGAGGTTGTCAATCTCACCAGTTTGCTTGAAACAAAGGTTATGAGTGTATCGAGTGGAAAACAGTAAAAGTATGCGAGTAAAGTAAACAGTGTGAGTAAAGTAAATAGGTGATAGCAATATGATGGAAATAGGACCAGGGTCCACAGTTCACTAGTGGTGTCTCTCCATAGATAAAATAGCACATGCTGGGTAAACAAATTACAGTTGGGCAATTGATAGAATAAAGATAACGTGATATGTCAAGAAGATCACTATGAGACTTACTCTGGGCATTACAACAAAATACATAGACCACCATCCAACTGCATCTATGACTAATAATCCACTTGTGGTGAATCAATCCGAGAACTCCACAAGTATTAAGTTGCGAACAACAGATAATTGCATTAAGCAAAGTGTGTAATGTAAACAAAGCATATGCCCTTGAGCATACGAATGTTGTTTTCTCCCTAGTAGCAACAGCACATCTACCACCTTAGAGGTTTCTGTCACTCCCCTAGGTGAAATAGAGACATGAACCCACTATCGAGCATAAATACCCCCTCTTGGAGTCACTAGCAACTACTCGGCCAAGATAGCTACTAACAACGGAGAGCATGCAAGATCATAAACAACATAGAGATAACAAAAGATATAATTCAGTACAGCAACTTAATCATAAACACCAATATTCATCGAATCCCAACAAACCAAACATGTAGAATTACATAACGGTGATCTCAATCATGTATGGCAGCTCATGAGATCTAAACATGAAGCACATAGTGGAGAAGACAACCATCTAGCTACTGCTATGGACCCATAGTCCATGGTAGACTACTCACTCATCGCTCTGGAGGCAAGCATGGCGATGAAGGAGACCTCCGGTGGCGATTCCCCTCTCCGGCAGGGTGCCGGGAAGAGCTTCTGGACCCACCCGATCTTCGGGTCGACTGCGGCGGCGGATCGCGATATGTTCTGGAAAATTGATCGGGTACTTAGGTTTTTCTCGTCGGGGGGACTTTATAGGCGAAGGGGCGATGTCAGAAGAGGGGCTAGGCAGCCACACACGGGGGTGGCGTGGGCCAGGGGCTAGCCGCGCCACCTGTGTGTGTGGGCCCCTGGTCCCTCGCCTCCTACTCTCCTTCGGATCTCTGGAAGATTCTAGGTAAAATAAGACTTCAGGAACTTGTTTCGTCCAATTCTGAGAATATTTCCTGTGTATCACTTCTGAAACACAAAAACAGCAGAAAACAGGAAACTGGCACTATGGCACTTCGTTAATAGGTTAGTTCCGGAAAATGCATAAAAATGCCACTAAGTGTAATGAAACAATAGGCAAATGGTGTAAAAACAAGCATGGAACATCACAAATTATAGATACGTTTGAGACGTATCAGAGATCACCCATTCTGTTTGTGGATAAAAGTGACGATTCCAGCCGACTGTGCACTGATTACCACAAGCTAAATGATGTGACCATCAAGAATAAGTATCCTCTCCCTAAGATTGATGATCTGTTTGACCAATTGACCGGAGCTCGAGTCTTCTCGAAGATAGATCTTAGAACTGGATACCATCAACTGAAGATCCGTGCAACTGATATCCCCAAAACAGCCTTCACTACCCGATACGGATTGTATGAGTACACCGTAATGTCCTTCAGATTAACCAATGCCCCTGCTTATTTCATGAACCTCATGAATAAGGTTTTCATGGATTTTTTGGATAAGTTTGTTGTTGTCTTCATTAATGAGATTCTTATCTACTCCAAGTCTGAAGAAGAGCATGCAACCCATCTGAGATTAATCTTAGAGACTCTTAGAGCGCATCAGCTGTATGCCAAGTTCAGTAAATGTGAGTTCTGGTTGAAGGAAGTTGGATTCTTAGGTCATGTATTATCAGCGGGAGGAATATCAGTAGACCCAAAGAAGATCAAAGCAGTCATGGAATGGGAAGCCCCTACCACTCAAACTGAAGTTAGAGGTTTTCTCGGATTAGCGGGATATTACCGCAAGTTTGTTGAAGGGTTTTCAAGCATTGCCCGACCCATGACTCAATTGTTAAAGAAGGACAAGAAGTTTGAATGGACCCCTAAGTGTGAAGAGAGTTTTCAAGAGCTCAAGAAGCGATTGGTGACCGCCCCCGTCCTAACCATGCCCGATATCACCAAGAACTTTGATGTCTATTGCGATGCTTCCAAACTTGGACTTGGTTGTGTGTTAATGCAAGAAGGCAAGGTCAGAGCTTACCTCTCTCAGCAGCTTCGACCTCATGAAGAAAACTATCCGACCCATGATCTGGAGTTAGCAGCGGTAGTTCTCGCTTTGAAAACCTAGAGGCACTATCTTATGGGTAACCGATGTGAGATCTACACTGATCATAAGAGTTTGAAGTATATTTTCACCCAGAAGGAGTTGAACATGAGGCAAAGAAGATGGATAGAGTTGATCAAGGATTATGATTTGGAAATCCATTATCACCCCGGTAAGGCCAATGTAGTTGCCGATGCATTGAGTAGGAAGCCCTGCTCGTTAAATATGATGATAAAAAAGGAGCAACCTATGTTACACCGAGAGTTTGAGAGGTTTGGATTGGAACTAGTCAGTCGAGGATTCTTAGCCAACCTTGAGTTTCAACCCACCTTGATGAGCCAAATTAAAGAAGCCCAGAAGGGAAATGAGAGTATTGACGGAATTAAGCGCAGGATTAGTTCCGGCAAAGTGCCAGGATTTGAAGAAGATGATCAAGGAGTTCTTTGGTATAAAGGACGTATCTGTGTGCCTGCGGACTCATAATTGAAGGAAGTTATCATGAAGGAAGCCCATGAGACACCTTACTCCATTCACCCTGGTGGAACCAAGATGTATCAAGATCTGAAGTAGCAATTTTGGTGGCATGGAATGAAGCGTGAGATTGCATCGTTCATATCTAAGTGCGATATTTGTCAAAGAGTCAAGGCTGAACACCAATGTCCTGTGGGATTGCTGCAACCTTTGCAAGTCCTAGAATGGAAGTGGGAATCTGTTGGAATGGATTTCATCACTGGATTTCCAAGGTCTAGCCGTGGAAATGACTCTATCTGGGTCATCGTGGATAGACTAACCAAAGTTGCCCAATTATTCCTGTCAAGACCACTTATACCTTAGGACAGCTAGCAGATCTTTATCTGTCCAGAATTGTTAGTTTGCATGGAGTCCCTAAAACCATAGTTTCTGATCGAGGAACCCAACTCACCTCAAGATTTTGGAAAAGTTTGCATCAAGCCTTGGGAACCAAACTAGCCTTTAGCACAGCTTACCACCCTCAGACTGATGGACAGACTGAAAGAGTAAATCAAATACTTGAAGATATGTTGAGAGAATGTGTTCTAGCCTATGGAGCTAAGTGGGAAGATTGTCTGCCTTTCGCGGAGTTTTCCTACAACAACAGTTATAAAGCCAGTTTGCAAATGGCCCCATTTGAAGCTTTATATGGAAAGAAGTGTCGTACCCCTTTGAATTGGTCAGAAATAGGAGACAGTCAGATATTTGGACCAGACATTCTGCAAGAGGCTGAAGAGAAGGTTTGCATGATTCGTGATTACCTCAAGGCAGCCCAGTCTAGACAAAAGAGTTATGCCGACAAGAGACGTAGATAACTGACCTTCCAGATTAGAGATTTTGTGTATCTTAGAGTATCACCTCTCAAGGGAATGCAAAGATTCCAAGTAAAGGGAAAGCTTGCACCAAGGTATATTGGACCCTTCAAGGTACTAAGCCGCAAAGGAGAAGTGTCTTATCAGTTGGAAATGCCCCCTAAATTGTCTGAAGTGCACGATATCTTTCACGTGTCTTTACTTCGGAAATGTCTTGAAGTACCGGAGAAGCCAGAAATCTTCAAGAATATTGATCACCGTTCGGTGGACATCAACAAGGATTTGACCTATCGTGAAGTGCCTATTCGTATCCTCGAGGAAGCATATAGAACCACTCGAACCCGAAGCATCAAGTTTCTAAAGGTTCAGTGGAGTAACCACACAGAAGATGAAGCCACCTGGGAACAAGAAGATTACCTTCAGAAAGAATTTCCCAATCTTTTTAGTTCTTAATTAGTGAATCTCGGGGATGAGATTCTTTTTAAGGGGGGAAGATTGTAACAACTCAGAAAAATTGTAATCCACTTCCTATGAATTTAAATACCAAATTTTGGGTCAAGATAAAACTTTTATTCTATGATTGCATGTATGCATGTATTTCCTATTATATGTATTTTATGATTTCATGTGTGTTATTATTTGTTGTGCAATAGTTAGTTAATTCTAACTTAACCAACAGAAGCAATTGAGAAGGATTATAAGAACCAAAGAAACAAGAAACAAAAGAAAGAAGGAAAAAGAGAAGAATAAGATGATCTATGAAATCTTATTGACTACCCTACTTTGAGCCTTTAGATTAAGAAATCTGTAACTCAACTCAGTATTTGGCCAGTTAGTTGAGTTTGACCAAGTTATATACTAACTCAACCAAGAAGTTTCTAACCACAATTCAAATCAGAACATCACTCAAACATCAGCCAAACTTTGAATCTGAATCAGTGACCAAACTTCAAATTCAAAATAAGATTTCTGCAAAACATCCTATCTCTTCAGAACAAAAATAGTTCTGGAACCCTTGTCTAATATGTTGATCACCCAAAGTGAAAAATTTCAAAAATTCGAATTTGATTTTCTTGCGGGCATTTCGTCGAACGCCTGGCAGACGAAAATCGAGAGAAATCGAGTTCACTGTGAAGATCACTGTCGCCGTTCGATCGAAGCCTGTAGCCATGCTCCTAGACACCTCCGCGGTCGACCCCAGCTCCCTCTGCCCCGACCCAAGCCATGCGACATGGGAGGAAACGGAGGATAGCACCCGGACCCCCCCTCTCTTCTCCTTCTTCCTCTCTACAAGCTCCCGACCGCCGTGCCCTCGCCAGCACCGACCCACAGCACTCCGTGGCCGAGATCGAACCCCTCCAGCACGCGGGCAAGGCCACCATGCCCAGTGTCGCTCGACGCACGCGCCTAGGGCCCCTGCACCGGCGAGCTACTAGACGCCCTCGCCCTCGTCGCTCCGGCCTTTAAAAGCCCTTGTCGATCAAACGAGAGGACTCACCCCGATCCCAGCTACCTCACAGACACACTCACCTCTCCCCACTCGCTCCAGCTCGATGTCGCCAGCCCCGCCGGCGAGGTACTGGACGCGGTGGGCGCCGCCACGTTCGACCTCAGGGGAGCAAGCCGACGCCGGGAATTGGTGGCGGAGCCTCGCCGGAGTTGTTTCCGCCCATCGCCGTCGAGTTCTGCTTCCTCTACGCACGCCGCCATCGCCGCCGTCTTCTTCTCTGCGCGCAGGTGAGCTTCTTCCTCGCCGGCGAGCACGAAGTAGACGCGCCGTTGGATTAGAATCCAACGGCAGCGTACCGATTGGGTGACTTAAGTCACCTGACGCGATGACCCCACATGTCAGTTTGTTTAAAAACAAATCCCGCCCGGGGCGAATCGTTTTCTGGGCCGGCCCATTCGGGTTTCCTTTAGATTCGGCCCAGCTAGGTTCGAATTAGGTCCGATTCAATTTTTATTTGTTTCCCACCCGTTTGAATTAATTCAAATAACTTTCAGATATGATTTTTCAAACTTAAATTCCAAGAGTTTTAGAAATCCATTTTTAGCAAATGAATATGCGTTGGAAAGCTTAGGAATTGCTCTACACTGTAGAACTGGTTAGAATTCAAATTGAGTTAGGGATTTAAATAAATAAGAATAAGGTGACCATAGCCTTATTAATCTTAGAACATTTCTAGAAAATTATTTAAACCTCTTAAAATTATGAAACTTGGTTTGTGAACTCACTAAGTAACCCCCCTACTGTTAGTCAACCTTAATCCACTCAAACCTTGTTAGTGGGACCAACTAGACCCTAATCCAATCCTAGGTGATAGCATAAAATGATAGATTCCTATTGCACACTTAGAATTAATCTTTGCCCTCATTACCAATCCCCTTAATGAAACCCTCCTCACTTAAAATAATCCAACCCTCCTTAGTTCAATACCAATGCTTGGAAAGTAAGCCACATATGGTACTTGGTAGACAAATCCAACTTGCACACTTAATAAAAACTTGGAAGAAAATCTTGCAAACCAATTCAAATAAAATCCAACAAGAACTTTATTGTTTGACAACAAGTTTGTGTGTTTGAAGTGATGTTAGTATTGTGTGGTGACTATGTGTATTGTGTTTATTCGTTATTAGACGCTAGTGTGGCTGAGGAGGATATTGAAGGGGAATTTTATCAAGAAGAAGAAGAATACCCCGGACACTTTGCCAACCAAGGCAAGCCATCTTTTTGAAGCATACTCCAAATGCCTAGCTTTACTATTGCATTCTACTTGTTTTAAGTAAATTGCATGATTGAATTGCTAGAAGTAGAATAATAGAAGTGTAGTGATATCTTGCTTAGCAAGAGCATCAAGCTAAGTTTATCCAACTATAGCTTAGTGGGATCATCACTCAATATAGTTGCTTAGTCGCTAATAAAATTGAGGCCATCTCTAAGTGGAACCTCATCTGAACCTGGTGCCTTGAACTTGAAAACTTGAAATGGAGATTCTCCTACATGATGGTCGTATGAAGGAAAATAATATTGACTAAGAACTATGGAATGTATTTACTAAATGATAATAAGTGATGTACCATGTGAGCCAACCATTACCGTACGACCACATTACCCCTAAATGGGAAGGGGCTTAGTCCTTAGCTTGTTCACCCTAGTATGGGAGGTCTTGTATCATCCTTTATAGAAGTGCACCGTGCGTGGGTACTTCTGAACCGAGTGGAAATTCCATTCATCCGGCACTCCGGAGCGGGCAAAACTAGAGACGCCGAAACGGAAGATGTCTGTGTCTCGGGCTCTAGGGAAGGATCCTGTACTAGAGGGAGCAAGTGAAAGAGTTTGTTTGATTATCTGAACCTCGCATACCTTGTGTATGACGAACCATGGATTTCTCCCGGCAGATGTATCAAATTTTGTGGGTAAAGTGTACCCCTCTGCAGAGGTTTCAAACTATTCGAATAGCCGCGTCCTCGGTTATGGACAGTTGGCAAACTGTAGCTGACTTTTGTCAAGAATGATAATAACTTATGGTGAGCTTGGTGAATGACATGACTTGACTTGACCTTGGTATTGACACACTTGAAGTTCCTTTAGATTGAACTTAGAGAACTAAACTTCTTTTCTACCAATGAACATTCTTGGAAAATAAAACTAGCTTTTGCAACTAAACTTAGTGCTTAGTCCACCATATCAACCTTGCATGTCTACTTCATCATTTCATTTATAAGATGGTTTGCGAGTGCATCCAATGTACTCACGGCTGTGTCCCTGGCTATCAACTTGGCCAGACTATGGGGAAGAATATCCGGAGGAAGGGTATGGAGAAGAATATCAGAACTAAGATCTTCTACTGAGTCGCCATTGCCTGTAGGGTGAAGGCATGGACCCGAAGACGTTATTTCCGCTGCTCTATTGTGTTGTAATATGAACTTGGTCTCTATGACCATTGTATTTGAACCATCGTATTGTAATGTCTATGGAACTGGTTACCAACTACGTTATGTGTATTACAACAATGATTCTGGGATTGTGGTGGAATGCATAATGGGCACTTCGAATTTGTGATAAATTCAGGGTTGTCACAGTGTAGTAAATTATTCCAACCATTGTAATTTCCCAACATTACTCAGCACTGTACGAGAACAAGTGGCAAGCCTTAAACTACTAACATGACAACCATTCGAGACAAGCATTCAACCACTGTCAGAAATCTAATATAGATCTCAAATCTGAAGATCTCTTTGTCGACACTCATTAATAATAGTGTCTTATTGTCTAGACAAACAATAATGCCATTTGCCATTGGATTTGAGTCCCCAGGTGTTATGAGTGTAGGGTATGGCCAATTTAAGTTTCATTATTGAGAGGAAGGATGACCCATTCTTATCGATGATGGGCTGAATTACCAATATATCTCGTCTTCATATCTTAGTTTTAGGACAGTAATAACAGTTAAACACTCTATTTCTTAGTATATTTAGAAGGGTTGTCCCTCGTTACGCAAAATAAGATTATTTGCCAATTTGTATATAATTTATGAGGACTAAGAAGAACACAATCTTATATATTAAAAACATATGTTCACGACACCATATGCAAGGATAATTAAATCTTGTAACATCATCTAATTTTATACACAAGATTATAATTAAATTTAAATCTACTATGATAAATAAGATACTATACATTAGGGTGGTAGCCTTACAGATTTAGTGGTGCTAGAGCAAGTAAGGTTTTCGTGAGGTTATGTAGTACCAAGTGAATAATAAGAAGGTTGATAGAATACTATATTTTTAATGTTAATTTGTAATTTTTATGTTTTACTATATAGATCTAAATCAACGCAACCTTTTGTCGTCATTAAGAAATCTACTAGCCCATTTGAGAAAAATATCACACTCCCTAGTGGAAATGACTTTTAGTCTAGTTTAAGACTATTGGCATGGTAAATCTTACTGATCTTATCACTAACTCATATCTATAGATGAAAATCACAAAATGCAATATCTAACAATGCTTCTAGTTAGGTGAGCCAAATTGCAAACACTTCATAATATATAATCTGATAATCACAAAACAGAAAAATCACATGTTAATTCTTGGTAACAAAGATTGCATATTTGAGCAAATCTTAATTCTACCAGCCAATTATCTCTTCATGAAATTCTTTGTGTAAGATCACACATGTTGTAATCGGTTTCTTAATACATAGAAGTATTCAACTTGCAAATGATCCCACAATAAATCCATCATTCACATACTTGAATTTATTAGAAGAATTTTCCAAATCATTTTCTCAGTCAGTTTATGAAACCTGAAATGTGTAGCACATGCTACTGATATTTGCAGCAACAAAATTGTTTCTCCAGATATGCTTACATATCGATTCATTATCTGGCCTTCGATTTGTTAATCTGAAGTAATACCTTGGGTTCCAAAATAATAACTATTTAGATGGGCAAGATCAAACTATCTACAATTAATATGTACCTTAAGGTCGAGAATACATTTATGTCCTAGGGTTAACATTCTCTGGATCAACTAGTAAAATCCTTAACATGAACAATCAAAACATGTTAATGGATGGTATATATGACACGCTTATGATTGCTCATAATATGTATTGCATGTTTGGTATAAAAATAGTAACACACATCTCATCGTTAGTTCTTGATCGACCTACACAAAGCAATATTTGCATGCTAGGTGGTCACAATAATCCAATTTGTAGTTGACACATATTTTCCCTCTAAATAACCACTAGCCCAAAAAAGAGAATTAAAACAACTAATCCAATTAATATGACCTTTGATAAAAATAACAAAAAGGGAATTGTCAAAAGTTAATACAATTAATATGGACTTTGATACACAGTAACAAAAAAAGAGAATTGTCAAATGCTAATCCAATTAATATGGACTATGATACAAAATAACAAGAAAAGATAATTGAAAATGTAGTCCAATAGTATGTATTTTTATACAAAATAAATATAAAAATAAAAATAAAAGAAAAAAGGAGATTAACAAAAAGAATGGGACCGCATGTGGTGCATGGGAAGCTAGCCATCCACTTGCATTTGCAGCAAAACAACAAAATAGGAATCGCATCGCATTCGGGTTCATGTCGGGAAATCGGGTTCATGTCCCCTCGATAGAGGATTGCTATATTTTGCTAGAGCAATCAAATATATATGATCATATTTATGTTTACAAGGAAGCCGCTATAGGTGGAGTTGTGTCTGTGTATGCATGACCTCATGAGGTGTCTGTGCCTAGCTTTATATATGCAACCAGTCTAGGGTTTACAACTTATTCTAAAATCTTCTTTCATGTACTTTAATAGTGGATACCAGACAAGTTATACGCACGACAAATTGTTCTAGATTAGCTTGCAATTCTGTTCTCAACCGCCTCGATTACCTAGTTTACTCTCATATCTTAAAGTGTATGACTAAATCTATGTATTTCATACATTTTGATATGCATTGGATGGTTATGTCCAATACACTAAATCTAAGTGCTATATAGTGTACATTAGCCTGAGTTTACTTATGACCAAATCTATGCCATTTATTACAGTAGATTTATGTGTTAGATATTTTACATTTTCTCTTGTTTACTTATGATAAGATCTATGCAATATATTACACGCGATCTATATGTTACATATTCTATATTTGCTCGTGTTTACTTATTACAGATTTGTGCAATGTATTACATACAATACATCTATGTGTTATATATTTTTTATTAGCTCGAGTGTACTTATGAGACGTGATATTTCCCACATGTTGACATTACTATTTTTATAATTAGTAGGCATATTTGGTGGCAGAGCATAAGAAGTAATGGTTATCGATCTTGACTCATTTTATCAGCTTCGGCTAATAACATAGAGACAAATATGTGATCAAGAGTGAAGGCCTACGAGGTTTTCTAACTGTTAGCATCTGTACTAGCAATTTATTGAGAAGATAGTCCTTGCATCTTCATCTCTGTTAGCTCCACGCAACCAAGCTGCAGGGAAGTATTCCGCTTGTCTGCATCTCCGTGTAGCTAACGATCTACTCGTAGTAGCATTTCAAGTTAAGCCATACAACCAATCATTTGTCTTACATTTATTTATTTTAGCTTCTATATAAGCTTATATATTCTCACATATGCAGTATTCTTTTTGAGTGGAGAGAAGAATTGCACTTCTCTTAAGAAGGTTAACCATCCCTGTGACTACTGTGAGAAGTTTATGTTGAAACGAGGTTCAACAAAGGGCATGGTCTTTGGAAAACTGTGGTATATAGCCAACTATGTGATCGTCTCATGGAGACAAAGACGTAACCAAGAAATTATATATTTTGTACATGTTCATCCTTTGTATAGCTAGCAAAGAAATAGAACTATATGTGGTGTATCAAATATGCAAACAAATAATATTAACAGCAAACTATTATTACTTGTTGGTTCAACTTGGGATACATCTCCTAGGATGGATGTGTGAACTGCTTTCAACCAACATATGTGTAGTTTAACATAAACGTGTGCAAAATGAAGTGAACACATACGACAAAGCTATCATAATCGTTGGCGATGAGTCTAACCTACAGATGATTGCGTGAACTACCCGTCTCCGAAGGCCCTCATGTTCACAAACGTTTTTAGGATACAACTCGTTTGCAAATTTTTACTCTTCGCACATGGTTCTGGAAACCGTTTGAGAATTGATGCTCATCGCACACCCTTGCATAGTGACGATTTTATTAATTGTGTGTGACATGTGAATTTGTTCGTGTGTGTAAAGGCATGTTTTGTACTAGTGAAAATGTGACAATTTTTAGATGAAATTTAAGGAATCGTAAGAGAATACCTTGAGGAACGAGTTGGGGAAGATATATGAGAAAATTCCTTATTTGACACTATGTTAAAATGTGTTTCCTTATTTGACACTGGAAACTTTTTTCTTCCCTATTTGACATCCGGTAAAAATTTCTTTCCTTATATGACATTGTAGTTCATTTTTATAACTGACGGTGTTAAATGACACTTGAAAAGACCATTTTACCCTTGGTACAATATGTGCGTGAAAACTTCCTATCTCACTTACAGCCAGCGATGCTACTCTAGATTAGCATTCGTTGAAGACACTATATTAGCATTAGTTGAAGACTTCAGGATGCGGTAATAAAATGTCCCACATGTATTCTTTATAGAATTTTTTTCGATAAAGATTCTTCGTTGAATTGATCCTTTAATTACTTCCCATCGCGATAGCTGGACAAGCACAGAACATGTATTCGACCTCAGCTAGGGAGAGTGCCGGATTGCAGGCAAGAACTCATGGAATTTAGGCAAAATTGATGGAACGGACGATGCAGAGCCCAGCGCCGGCTTTGTTCTATCCAACGCCTGCATGCAGATGCAGCCTCCAGGCTCAGGACGTTGTGGTCTCCCACCTGCGTGCACCAGCAGCGATCCGCTGCAGCTCGCCGTCCGAACATCATACATATCGTTGCCGTCGCCTCCACCATTTTTTAATTAGATCGGAAGAGGAGAGTTAATCGAGAACTTGGTCAGTCTAGCGACTCAGCTAGGGGTACCTTCGTCCCTGACTGGAAAAGCTGACTATATAGTCTAACGGATTGGACGGGAGTGTCAAATAAGGAAAGAAAATTTTGATTTGGTACATATAAGGAAGAAAAAAGTGTATAGTGTCAAATAAGGAAGAACATTTTAACCTAATGTCAAATAAGGAATTTTCTCAAGATATATAAAGGACAATTCCTTCAGACAAGGGCAATTTTAGGGAGGGGTTTGAGAGGGTCAGAGAGGATTACCACAGACGCCCATGTCTCTATTTGTGTAAAGGGTATGGGCTAGGCTGGCTTGGTCTAACACAGTGTCGGGAGGGCAGCGCCCCTCCGCTTGGCGCAACTCTACAAGAGGTAGCGCCCTCCACCGTGGCCCAGCGTGCCACCCTAACAAGGAGAGTACTGCCCTTGAGCGCTAGCAACAGACGGTAGCACACCGCATACAGGCGCAATCCAAAAAGGATGTTTTACGATAAATTGGTGCAACCTGAACTGTCCAATCGGCTTGATCCTACGGTCGAAATCAAATATACTACTCCCTCTGACCCATAATACTCTTCGCTAATATAGATGTATCTAGACACATTTTAGTCGTAGATATATGTGCATTAGCGAAAAGTAATATGAGTTGGAGGGAGTACCTCAAATTTTTGGTAGTATAATTTGTCGAGAGGAGCATTTTTGGTATAAGATTGTTTAAATCATGCATTTAGTTTTCCGGTCAAAGTTTAAGGTCTTAATTTTTACTTACAAGTAATTTTGTGATTTTATTCCAGTAAATTTGAACAAAATTTATCAAATTAACTACTGACACAATTAATTTGGACAATCTGATCAGACCACATGCTACAGACATAGGTGCGTACTCCGATGTACCGCAAAATCTCCCATCTAAAAAGGTTATTTTTACAGTATTTTTGGGAATGTTATTTTATATATGTTAAACTTTGACCAATGGGTTAATTCTATCATCTTTGACGTCAGGGGCAGAGTCCAATGGGCTGATCCTGATTCTGAGGAATACAAGTTAAACAAATACTCCCTCCGTTCGGAAATATAAGATGTTTTAGTTTTGTGAAGTGAATGTATCTAGACATCTTTTAGTGTGTAGGTTCGCTTGAATCTATACACTAAAAAATGTCTAAATACATTAGCTTCACAAAGCTAAAATATCTTATATTTCTAAACGGAGGGAGTATTTTGTTAAGCTTCATGCACTAGCCAACACAATCAAAAGTCCGAACTGATGAAAAGGGCTAGTACATGTCTAAATACATTAGCTTCACAAAACTAAAACATCTTATATTTCTAAACGGAGGGAGTATTTTGTTAAGCTTCATGCACTAGCCAACACAACCAAAAGTCCGAACTGATGGAAAGGGCTAGTACAATCCACTTATACACTTTAACACCCCCACTCACGTGTGACAGAAGAAGAGAAAGTCAACACGTGGACACAGACTGGAGAAGAAAAAATTAACACGTGGACACAAACGGGGGCGACAGCAATTTTACAATAAATTGCGAAAACCAGAACTCGAACTCGAGACCCTGGGCTCTGATACGATGTTAAGCTTCATGCACTAGCCAACGCAACTAAAAGTCCGAACTGATGAAAATGACTAGTACAATCCACTTATACACTTCAACATATTTTAGTGACTCTTATTATCTGCAAGGGCCGATGTATAAGGGTAGGCTACGTACATTTTTAGTGCATCAGGGTATGGCTTCATCAGCCCTTTCTCTCTAGCGCCGAAGGCCCAGCGATGAGTCCTGCGTGCCTGCCACACCTCTCCACGCGACCATGTTGCTCGATTTCTCCTGCGAGAGTGCAAACGGCTACTCCGCTTCTGCACTTCAATCTCGATAGATTCCCTACGCGTGGATGCGGCGGCAGGCCCGTGGTGTAGCTCGGTAGCTCCTCCAATCAGGCGTCACCCAGCTCAAGTCTCTTCTTTATGTTTTGTTTCATGGGTGAGATTTCCAGTGGAGATTAAAATCGGGACAATTTATAATTTTATACTCAAAGTTTCATCCAAGTTGCTTCACATCTAGAGGTGGTAACACCGTATAATGATTATGTTTCAGGGGTTGGTGCAGGGCGTACTAATTCCTTAAATTGGGAATTTTCACATCTAGACGAGATTGGGAATCATGCTGTTGTAGAATCAACTGTCCCGCTGGTAATTCCTTAAATTTTACTCTATTCTTTGTGCAGGGTGTTCATATATGTATGATGTATCATTTTCTTTGTCAAATTTTAAATCCTCATGTGAAGGAATTATTTGTCAAACGTAGATATATAATGGACATATGTCTCAAATTTTTTTACCTACTTGAATACTCACTAGTGGAAAACAGGGCATCAGTCCCGGTTCGTTTGGGCCTTCAGTCCCGGTTGCGCAACCGGGACTAACCAACCGGGACTGATGCCCAATCTTTAGTCTCGGTTGCTATACGATCCGAGACTAAAGAGAGACCACGTGGCAGGGGCCGGGCGGTCGTGGGCGTAGGACCTTTAGTCCCGGTTCGTGTTACGAACCGGGACTAAAGTGTCCACACGTGGCAGCCTCTGCTGCTTCTTTATTTTTCTGGATTTTAATTGTTATTTTGGGGTTTAGGGTTTAGGGTATATTTGTATTTTGCTCCAGGTTGATTCATTTCAAACAAGTTTTATTATATACTTATTCATACAGCATTACAACATAATATATAAATCGATACATATATAATATATTTGGTTCACCGAGCATATACATGCATACAAGTATATATACAACTTGTTCACACATATAAGATCACGACTTGTATTTAATTATACACATTGTCTAATCAAAACTAACATGAAATTCACCCTTGGGTTTAATGACATGGTCAAGTAGAAATCCGGCCATTTCCTCTTGAATTCCTACTATGCGTTCAGTCGGTGAGAGCCGATTCCGCTTTGCTTCGAACTACGAAGAAGAAGAACAATATGAATATGAATCATCATAACAAAATTGATGCCAATAAAATAAATTTGTCAGTATATTATTTACTTACTGTTTGAAAATCAATTCCTTCAGTGACCTGCGCACGAAGGTTCTCGCAAGCGTAGTATGCACATAGATTAGTCCCCGATGGCTGCCTCGCACACTTTACGAGAATAGATTTTAGTCAGTGACATATCAAGATTGATATACTTAATGGTATTTGAAACTAGAATTAAAGGGATGTGTGGACCTAGCTCGTACGACTTACCTCGATCTGACGGTAAATCAGCTCATTTTTCCATTCACCTTTAACTGTGCGTATAAACCGTTTCCAAACACTGTCGAGCAAACAAAATAAATAGATGAGTTATAGATGAATGAAAGAGACCGATATAATGCCGTAATGATTGAAATTACCTATCCATCATATCAATGATGCTTTGGTATTCATTAAGTGGTTTATTCATCGAGTCAAAGATTTGAACCTTTCCATAGTCAGGTTCAATCTTTAGCAAAATCCAGTGGTAACTGCGTGCAAATTTAATTATATAAGTTAATAAACTCATCAATTACACTTATAACATCGAGTAAGGAAAAGGAACTGTGTATAAGATAGTCACACTCACCTGCAGTTGTACGGAAACAGTATTCTAGCTCGGTATTCCTGTGTAAGTAGGAAGTCTAGCAAGATATCCTCCGTCTCCTTGCGTTTTCTCTGTATCATCGCTCCGTTAACTCGATTTGGATCAATGAATCCAAGTTGGAGGTCATTCCTTTTCTTATATTCCATACTCTTCATTCTGCATAATAAACAGCGTAGTGAGGATAATTACATGCAAAAGAACGAGTTGAGGTAGAGACTTATAGAAATAATGAATCACTTACAGAACATAGGCACTGACTAGAGATTTGTCGAGCGCGTCTTGATTGAATAGCTGAAAGAATTCATCAAACTCAATATGCACCAAGTCTTCACCTAAGAAATGGTCCTTTGTGATTTTCATAAGGAGAAAATCTTGCGTGCCCTTTGCGGCTTGCAGGTACCACTTATGCAATTTTTGCATTTGTGTTGGTAGATTTATTTCAATCTCAGGTGGGACCAGACTCTTCCCCTTTTCATATTGCCGTGCTATAGGCGCCTTTGGGATATCTTCATGTATCAATTGAGAAAGAGTCAAACCAGCTTCTTTAGCAAAGTCGGCGGGATTGGGTTGAGCAACACTCCTACCAGCATCACTAGCAAAGACCTTTAGCGGGGAGATCGTTTTTTTGGTCTGTGCTCCAAGCTGGGCAACGTCTCTTTTCCCTCTTGCAGTTGCGCTTGTCTTATTAGCTTCTTTTTTTGCATCTACCTGCTTATCCAAACAACGCTTGTAGTCATCTGGCTTACGCAATTCATATTGCGAAGGTTGGGTAAGCATATCAATGGCCCACTCCTTCTGTTCCAGAGTATATACCTGCTTTGGTGTAGGGGTCGGGCATAGGGCTGAGAGCTTCCTTTTCACTTTGGCTCTGTCCTCCGCCACAATTTCTCCAGCAGTCTTCTCGATAGGAGGAGGCAGCACCGCCTTAGCTTTCTTGGCCCATTTCTTCGGAGAGACATTGCTAATGGACATAGCAGCGGACTTGCCATAACTCTGGGACTTACGAGTGGGCTGAGGCGGCGGAGGTGGCGAAGGCGGCTGACATTGAGGTGGAGATCGATGTGGACTGGGGGTATGGTGGTAGTCGTCCCTATCGTCGTCGGGAGGTGGTGAATTGCGAGGACTCAGAGGAGAGGGTGGCCGCCTTGGCGCCGAGCCTGGAAACATGATGTGTTTCTTATCCCAAAGAATTATACCACCTAATACTTCTCCCAGTTTTTCCTCCTCTTCAGGTCCAGCGACATCAAGATTGAGGGACTCATACCCCCTTTCAATTGCATCCACCCCGACCTTAGCATAGCCAGCTCGAATCTCACGGCCATGCCAGGTTTGTACAGGTCCAGATGGCAACACATAGCCAACCGCCACCTTCATCGATATGTTCTTCATGGGAACATGCAGCTCACAGTCTATCTTCTTGGTAATATCATCCACGGGGTAGTGTTCCATCGGTACCTCCGTGGAAGCCACGCTGCTTCTCCGCTGAGATCAGTCGCCTGATGCATGTTCTAGGTGTTGCTGATGCTGAGTTGCCCCTTGCGACTTTAATTCCACCAGTGCCTTCTGCTGCAGTAAATACAACTCTCTCAGCTCAGCCTGTTGCCTTTCTATGCTCTCTATCCGTGAGGCCTCCTCCTGCGCCTTCCGCTTCTTCGCTCTCTCTCGGCTTCTATAAGTCTGGCTCTCTTCGGCGAACCCAGACCTCCACGGAATAGCAGAACCCAGACCCCGTGTTCGTCCTGTGTGTTCTTTGTTCTCGAGGGCCTTTGTCAGCTCGTCGTTCTCTCTGTCCGGCTTGAACGTCCCCTCTTGAACCTCGGCGATTGTCTTGACAAGTGCTCCCAGGGGTTCAACAATTTGTTTCTTCTCTTCAACTAATTTTCCTGTTCTCTCATCATAGACAGCCCCATGGGCAAGTGCCCAATTTCTTGACCTTCTGGGCCATTGTTCTGTTTCTGGTTCGATGCCTTTTTCTCATAGGGCGGCCTCTTGCATATCCCACTTAGGCTCGGCCCTTTTGTAGCCACCTGGAGCCAACTTATGGTGATATTTCTTTTTCGCGGTATTTAACTGATTTTTCTTACTCCTTAGCTTACCGAGCTCGGACTCCTTGTACTCCACAAATGCGTCCAAGTGATCCCGCAGGAGCTCATTGGGGCCAGTAAATTCTGGAGCTTGTCAATCAGCGTTGACATAGGCGTTCCATAACCTCTTCTTGTGGTTATTGAACTGTGCAACCATCTTCTTGAGAGCCCACTCCCTGACTTTCTCCTTCTGTTTCTCTGCTTCTTCCAGGGACTCGGTGACCGGCAGATTGAAATGTGGAATGAGGGAATCCCAAAGTCTGTCTTTCAAGACCTTGGTGACATAATTGACTGCTGCACCCTCTTCTGGCTCTGGCTGTGCTGGCTCTCCCTTTGCCGCCTTGGGCTTATACCAATACTGAATGCTTATCGGCACCATGTCCCTGACAAGACATCCACATTGATGTGTGAACGCATTTGCGACACTCTTGGGTTCCAACGGTTCGCCTTCATTTGAGAGACGCCCAATCGTGTAATGCTGATTCGATGCCAGCCGTTTGGCCGGGCCTCGCTTCTTTCTAGAAGATTCAGAGGTCTAAAATAAGAAAACACTTGTTAATATATATACCACATAATGCATCATCATCTACTGATTCATGAATAGAGCTAGTCTTCATATATATATATACCTCGCCGGACCGTGTTATTAAGTCACGTCCAGTCCCTTGTGAGCCGTCCTCGCAATCATCATTTTCCGATTCATGCGGCTGCTCCTCCTCCATTCCGTCATCCGACTCGTTCAAAAATTCTGAGCCGTCTCCTTCTGCACGGGTGGTACCCTCTCCTTGTGCACGGGTGGTACCCTCTCCTATAATATTCAATATCTCTTCTTCACCTTCTCTTCCGGTGCCGAAATCCATAACTAAAATCAATAACATAGATCAACAACATTACTCCATATTTTTATTACTATTATTGCTAACAATATTACTAACAATTTCTATTACTCCATATTTCTAACTATTATTGCTAACTAGTATTTCATTTTTGCTAACCCTAAATTTTGCATTTTCTAATTCTAAATCTATTTCAAATAAATTCCTATTAATATTTTCTATATTTCTATATAGCATTTCTAATAAATCTATATATCATTTCTAATAAAATCTATATAGCATTTGTAATAAAATGTATATAGCATTTCTATATATCTATATAGCATTAAAAATAAAATCTATATAGCATTTAAAATAAAATCTATATAGCATTTCTAATAAAATCTAACCTAAATAAAATCTAACATAAATAAAATCTAACATAAATAAATCCTATTACTATTTTCTATATATCTATGTAGCATTTCTAATAAATCTATATAGCATTTCAAATAAAATCTATATAGCATTTCTAATAAAATCTATATAGCATTTCTATATATCTATATAGCATTTCAAATAAAATCTATATAGCATTTCAAATAAAATCTATATAGCATTTCTAATAAAATCTAACCTAAATAAAATCTAACTATTTTTCTAACTTATTTTCTATATATCTATTTTTAAATTACTATTTCTATATAGCTATTTTTTCTAACTACTTTTCTAACTACATTTGCTAACCTAAATTACTATTACTTACTATTATTTTCTAACTACTTTTCTAACCTAAATTACTATTACTTATTTTGTAACACATTTTTTTTCTATTTTTCTTTCTATTTTTCTTTTTTTTCAAACATTTTATGGAGGCCGGTGGCCGGCCGGTTGCCGGCCGGTTGCTCACCTGCGCGGGGTGGTCGATGCGGGCGGCGCGACGGCGTGGTGGGCGGCGCGGCGAGGGCGTCGACTCGGCGGGGGCTCGGCGGCGGACCTCGGAGGTGGTCGCGGCACGCGGCGGAGCTCTCGGGGATGGTTGGGGGCGAATCGATCGGCGGCACGCGGCGGCGGTGCTCCGGAGTGGCGGCGTCGACCGGCGTGGCGTAGATCGGCGGGCAGGGGGTGTCGAGTTTTCCGGCGACCGCAACAATCGGCCGGATTCGTCCTCTGCACGCGTCGGTTTCGGCTAAGTGTGAGAAGAGAGGAAGAAGAAGGAGAGGGCGGTGGCTTATATACCCGCACCCCTTTAGTCCCGGTTGGTGGCTCCAACCGGGACTAAAGGGGGGTCTTTAGTCCAGGTTGGAACCACCAATCAGGACTAAAGGGTCTTTAGTCCCGGTTGGTGCCTCCAACCGGGACTAAAGACATTTGGCGGTTTGCGCGCCCAGATCCAGACCTTTAGTCCCGGTTTATGAAACGAACCGGGACTAAAGGGGTAATTAATGCGCGCCAAGGGCATATTTTTTTAGATTTCATTTAAAAATATGAATTTTGAATTTCAAATTGAATACCTTCTGCATATTTTAGAATTTGATAAAACTTTGTATATGAAAAGTGTTTGAAATTGAATAACTAATTCAAAAATATTTTCTATTTTCAAAATCAATTATTCTAACTATTCAAACAATTAACTATCTTCTGCATATTTTAGAATTTGATAAACTTTGAATATGAAAAGTGTTTGAAATTGAATAACTAATTCAAAACTATTTTCTATTTTCAAAATCAGTTATTCTAACTATTCAAAACAATTAACTATTTTGCCATTTTCTATTAAAACAATATTGATTAAAATTCTTTTTGCATATTTTAGAATTTGATAAAACTTTGAATATGAAAAGTGTTTGAAATTGAATAACTAATTCAAAACTATTTTCTATTTTCAAAATCAATTATTCTAACTATTCAAAACAATTAACTATTTTGCCATTTTCTATTAAAACAATATTGATTAAAATTCTTTTTGCATATTTTAGAATTTGATAAAACTTTGAATATGAAAAGTGTTTGAAATTGAATAACTAATTCAAATCTATTTTCTATTTTCAAAATCAATTATTCTAACTATTCAAAACTATTGATTAAAATTCTTTTTGCATATTTTAGAATCTGACAAAACTTGGAATATAAAAACTGTTTGAATTTGAATAACTAACCCAAAATCATACATTTACATGAAAGGTTTAATACATTATTACACATCACCAACATCCCCATCTAGTGTTGGGGTTTTCTTCTGCACCGTAACCATGGAGTATCTTCTTTGTTTAAGAGGAGGGTTGGGTCAGTGTTTACTCCGAAGGGCGGAATTTCATCAAACTTGTTATAATCTTCTGACATATCTGTCTTGTCCTCCACTCCCACGATGATTCTTTTCCCTGAGAGAACAATGTGTCGCTTTGGCTCATCGTGTGATGTATTCGTTTTCTTATCTTTTCTCTTTCTCGGTTTTGTAGACATGTCCTTCACATAGAAAACCTGAGCGACATCGTTAGCTAGGACGAATGGTTCGTCCATGTATGCAAGATTGTTGAGATCTACTGTTGTCATGCCGTACTTTTGGTCTACAACTACCCCGTCTCCTGTCAGCTTGACCCATTTGCACCTAAACAAAGGGACCTTAAAAGACGGTCCATAGTCAAGTTCCCATATCTCCTCTATGTAACCATAATATGTGTCCTTTGTCCTATTGTCGTGTAATGCATCAAAGCGGACACCACTGTTTTGATTAGTGCTCTTTTTATCTTGGGTAACCGTGTAAAATGTATTCCCATTTATCTCGTAACCCTGGAAAGTCAATATAGTTGAAGATGGTTTGTTGGCCAACATGGACAGCTCATATCCAACAGTGGCATCATTTATGAGAAGTGTTTTGCAACCAACCACCAAAAGTCGTCATGTGCAACTTTGTAATCCAGGAGTTAGACTGCTCAGGGTTTTCCGAGCGTACAATATTCTTGTGTCGCTCCATATACGGCTCCACCAACGTGGAATTTTGTAAAACTGTGTAGTGTGCTTCACTCAAAGAATGTCCATCCATACAGTATGCTGATTTCATTCCTAGCATGCCTTTTCCACTCAGTCTCCCCTCATGCCGCGATTGAGGAAGAACAATTGGGTTCAGGTCAGGAACAAAGTCAACACAGAACTCAATGACCTCCTCTGTTAGATATCCCTTGGAGATGCTTCCTTCTGGCCTAGCACGGTTATGCACATATTTCTTTAAGACTCCCATGAACCTCTCAAAGGGGAACATATTGTGCAGAAATACTAGACCGAGAATGGTAATCTCTTCGACTAGGTGAACTAAGAGATGCGTCATAATATTGAAGAAGGACGGTGGGAACACCAACTCGAAGCTGACAAGACATTGGGCCACATCATTCTGTAACCGTTTTAGATCTTCTGGATTGATTACCTTCTACGAAATTGCATTGAGGAATGCACATAGCTTCATAGTCGGTACTCGAACATTTTCTGATAGAATCCCCCTCAGTGCAACCGGAAGCAATTGCGTCATAAGCACGTGGCAGTCATGAGACTTTAGGTTTTGGAATTTTTTCTATGCCATATTTATTATTCCCTTTATATTTGACGAGAATCCAGATGGGACCTTGATACTGCTCAGGCATTTAAAAAAGATTTCCTTCTCTTCTTTGGTAAGAGCGTAGCTCGCAGGACCCTTAGAATCCTCCGGATGCATACCGTCTCTTCTTTTCATATGATGCTAGTCCTCACGTGCTTCTGGTGTGTCTTTTGTCTTCCCATACAAGCCCAAGAATCCTAGTAGGTTCACGCAAACATTCTTCATCACGTGCATCACATCGATTGCAGAGCAGACTTCTGATGCGTGGTGAATGACCAGCCCGTTGGGAACCCCAAGAGGAAGGTGTGATGAGTATAGCAGCTCATTTTCTGTCAGTTTAGATTCCAAGGTTTATCGTTCTTGGAGAGGAGAGACAATGACGACTGAAGGTGATGCTTGCTAGTTTGCGACAGCAGCGGACAATTTATATATGGCGCCTCGTCCAAGCTTTGCTTGCTAGCTGCAACATGGAACCTGCACACACACAAACAAATACTTTGCTCCCAACTTATGATGAGGTTGTCAATCTCACCGGTTTGCTTGAAACAAAGGTTATGAGTGTATCGAGTGGAAAACAGTAAAAGTATGCGAGTAAAGTAAACAGTGCGTGTAAAGTAAACAGGTGATAGCAATATGATGGAAATAGGACCATGGTCCACAGTTCACTAGTGGTGTCTCTCCATAGATAAAATAGCACATGCTGGGTAAACAAATTATAGTTGGGCAATTAATAGAATAAAGATAACGTGATATGTCAAGAAGATCACTATGAGATTTACTCTGGGCATTACAACAAAATACATAGACCGCCATCCAACTGCATCTATGACTAATAATCCACTTGTGGCACTACAAGAAATGTGTTGACTAGTGACCATCTCATAGTGACCACAGAAAAATTGGTCATAGATTTATGACCAACTCGGATCAAATGGTCGTAAGCCGTTTCGGAGGGTTTAAGGTCTTAATCCTCATGACCAATTTAGTCCAAAAGGTCATAATGCTCAGACACGAAATGGTCATAACCGATATAATAAAATTTAGCAAATTATTTTTAATTGATTTTCTATCACTTACGACCAATTTAAATGGTCATACCACTATAACCAGTGTGACTAGGCGTCCACCTCAGCAATTCTGCCTACGTGTCAACGTCTAGGTGTCATCAATCCTACATGTCAACGTTTAGGTGGCATTAATGCCTACGTGTCAATACTCTGACAACTATGACCCATTATAATATTGACTTGTTGACTAATATGATAGGTGGCCCCCACCCCCTACCCCACCTACAGGTGGGTCCCACCCGCCCCCACCCCCTACCCCACCTACAGGTGTGTCCCACCCGCCCCACCCCCTACCCCACCTACAGGTGGCCCCCACCCCCCACCCCACCTACCCCACCTACAGGTGGGTCCCACCCGCCCCCACCTATAGGCGGGTCCCACCCACCCCCACCCTACCTGGCCCCCACCCCCCACCCCACCTACCCCACCTACAGGTGGGTCCCACCCGCCCCCACCTATAGGCGGGTCCCACCCGCCCCCACCCTACCTACCCCCACCTACAGGTGGGTCCCACCCGCCCCCACCTACAGGCGGGTCCTACCCGCCCCCACCCCCTACCCCCACCTACAGGCGGGTCCCACCCGCCCCCACCCCTACCCCCACCTATAGGCGGGTCCCACCCACCCTACATGTGGGTCCCGCTTATAAAAGGGCAAGGAAAATGTCTTGCAAATATGCACGCGGGAGGACTTGAACTCACAACCTCCTAACTCCACATTCCCTTACCACTAGGCTATCTCACCATATGTGTCTAATAATGTGTTTGGACCTATATATTGGTAACCGGGTGCTGTTGGGCCTGGGACTATCCCTAACATGGCCGGCCCAATAACTATTTTCAATAAATAATATGGGCTTCCAAAGAGTTTCAGCCCAAATAGCTTCCTAAAAACAATTCATTATGAATAATTTGGAAACTAATTGAGTAATTGGACCACCAATTTTGCATATAAGCTCGGATTGAAATGATCCAAAAATAAAATTTGTTCAATTTTCTTAGATTCATAATTTTCATATTGGTGAGTTATTAATATATGTGAGTATTCTTTTTATCTTTATTAATTCTCTTATATCAATTTTTAAAGGTGGTCAAAACGACAGATGCGACCGTTCATAGATATGAGTGGAATATTCTAAAACTTTTTGTACATCTCTAATGAAATAACATATTGTGGATCTAAAAATCATTTTTAGAAAAAATCATAATAAAGCTATAAAGCACTTGTAGTTCAAATTGGGTCCGCTTCCTGCTTAATCGGCAGAACAGCGTCAGAAAATAAAAAAATATGTATAAATGGTTTATTATTCAACCAAGTGCTGAATATTGAACCCTAAGTGTTCTAATATTTTTTGATATTGCTTTGTCCCAATTTTCAAATTGAATTTTGATAGCTCCTTCACTAAAACATCGATTTGCGCCACTTAGAAAATAAAAAAGTGAGTTTTTCATGCAAAGAAAATGAAAACTTCCTTCTGCAACATTGTTTGTCATTCCGAGTCGAACACTTTTGCACAATATAGGATCATTTGAACAAACTATGCCATGATTGTGGCTATGACATCGGTAGTTTAGCTTAAAACTCAAGAATCTTCATACATGGTAGCTCTTTTGTAGACATGGGTGGAATCTTGTGAAACTTTCGGTAGATCTCTGATAAAATAGCAACTTGTGCATCTAAAAATATTTTTTTAAAAAAATCATGAGCAAACTATGAAGCACTTGTAGTTCAAATTGGGCCCGCTTCCTACTGAATCAGCTCAAAGTTGTCAGAAAATTAAAAAATACCTATAAATGGTTTTTTGTTCAACCAAGTGCTGAATTTTAAACCCTAAGTGTTCTAATATTTTTTGAGATTGTTTTGGCCCAATTTTCAAATTGAATTTTGGTAGCTCCTTCACTAAAACATCGATTTGTGTCACTCAAAAAATGAAAAATGAGATTTTGGTGCAAAAAAAATGAAAACTTCCTTCTGCAACATTGTTTGTCATTCCGAGTCGAACACTTTTGCACAATATAGGATCATTTGAACAAACTATGTCATGGTTGTGGCTATAACATTTGTAGTTTGACTTAA
This sequence comes from Dactylis glomerata, assembly GCA_007115705.1. NCBI lineage: Eukaryota > Viridiplantae > Streptophyta > Magnoliopsida > Poales > Poaceae > Dactylis > Dactylis glomerata. The sequence continues at coordinate 3,703,185 of QXEO01000528.1, read as the reverse complement.
AAGTTAGGAATCTTCATACATGATAGCTCTGTTTTGAGAACACTTTTTTTAAAAAAATAATAATATTCGAAGTTTATTATTTTTCCTTGTAACTAGGTCACATAACATGATGAAATGCAAAGGTTTTTTATTTTTTAGATTTTTTTGAATTTCTTATGTCAATTTTAAAAGGCGTTCAGAATAGCGGCGTGACTGTTCTTAGATCGAGGTGGAATCTTGCAAAACTTTTTGTAGATCTATGAAGAAATAGCAACTTTTGCACCTAAAAATATTTTTTGCAAAAAATATTGAGCAAGATATGAAGCACTTGTAGTTCAAATTGGGTCCGTTTCCAGCTGAATCGGCAGAAAGTTGTCAAAAAACTAAAAAATACCTACAAATGGTTTATTGTTCAACCAATCCTGAATTTTAAACCCTGAGTGGTCTAGTATATTTGGAGATTGTTTTGGTCCAATTGTCAAATTAAATTTTGGTAGCTCCTTCACAAAAACATTGATTTAATGGCAATCAAAAAATGAAAAATGACTTTTTCGTGCAAAGAAAATGAAAACTTTCTTCAGCAACATTGTTTGCCATTCCGAGTCGAACACTTTTGCATAATATAAGATCATTTTAACAAATGATGTGATGATTGTGGCTATAACATTGGTAGTTTATAAGAATATGGTCAAATCTCATTTGTGGGTTTTCAGCCAATCAGAGGACAGATGCATCCAACCCACGGATCACCACACCAATGCAAGCCTGAACCGTCCAGATCATCTCCATCCAACGGTCTAAATTCTCCTCTAACTTGAGCTCCCCCACCCGCCGAACAAAATTGGATCGAAACCCTAGCCAGAAACCCTAGCCATCAGATCATCCCCACCCCCTCCTTCCTCCTCCTCGTTCAGAACCACCCTTCCCCTCAGATCCGCTGCCACCCACCTATCCCCTCCGACGGTAGCGAATCCCTTGACACCAGACCTTCGACACCAACCGCGCCGCGCTAGCGTGGCTGTACCAGGACGGCTCCATGGCCGCCTCTCTCTCCCCACCCTCCCAATCCGGACGTGACCGCGAGCCATCCGCAGGCACTAGGAGACGACGGCCGTCGGTGCCCGCCAGATCCGGTGGCCTTCCGCACCAAGCCGTTGGCCGCGATACCCGGCGGCCTCCCTTCCCCGCGTCCTGGTCCACAGGCTTCCATCCGACCCGCGGTGCGCCGAACCCTAGCGGGGGCGAACTAGCAGCACGACGGGATGGCGCCGCCGCCGTCCGACCGGCCGCCATGCTGCTCCACTCCGCCCCCTCCTCCTCCTGCACCGACTGCTCCGTCTCCCCGACTCCCACAGATCTAGCGGCCGGGCTCCCAAAAGGTAAACAACACATTTCTTTCCATTTTGCTTCACTCGATTCAACGGGAGTGCATGACTTGGCTTCCATTTTACTCAGGCCAGCACCTCAACCCAGAGCTCCTGCTTGCTGCTGACACCGTCCACTCTATGACCTGCTGCTGCATCGCCGTCCCCACCACGGAAGGTATCGCTCTCCACTTCCCCCATTCACGCTCATGCAAAAACCAATATCACAAGACTTTGGTTCTCCGTTTCTTCTTTACCTGCTCTAGAGTCTAGCCTAGCACTTGATGATGATTTGCTCACATGATGCTATTCCTGTGTAGGTGTTCGGTTTGCTAATAGATGGTTTTGACTGAATATTATTCATCATGTGCTTGCTTGACTGTTCGAGCTCTGTTACATCAGATTGGGTACATGTGTTAGGCATCTGTGGATGCTAAATCCGTTTTCCTTGCCATGCACACATGCTTGGAATCATCATGTGCATGTTTTGAGCTTAGTCGATGATGTGCTAGCTTCCTCTTTGCCATGTGCTTACTTGTGCGCTGCATCAATTCCTGTGTATCATCATATTTCCATTACAGGCTGATGATAGCTGCCTCCCTCTTTGCATAGAACCATGCGGTGATCATCTCATGGCTATTGGAGGGAGTGTTGGTGGAGTCCTTACAGCAGCTGGGAATGTTTAGGTGATAACCTTGTTTTTCCTCATGCTTTACTGAAATACCAGCATGCCACCTATATCATGATAGCTTTGGTTTTATATAACCTGATGCTGCCTGAGTGCATGACTGGGTTATAAATCTATTGTATATAAATTCCATGACTCAGTTCAAAATCTTAGTGAATGTGATATTTCAGTCGACTGCAGTTTGCTGCATCCAAATTAAGGTGTTCTTTGTCAGCATATGTATATATAGTGTAGTTAAACTGCTCCTATGCTAGCTTTAGGGCTGTTTATATCAAACATGCAGATGTGTAAGTAATTTACTCTCCGTATCCAGCTAAAGCACTATGCTTTTCCAGCTAAATCAAAGTTGAGGTGAATCATGTTTTTCAGTTACTATTATAATTCTATTTCAGGCATTGAATCTGAGCTTGGGCTGACAAGGTAATAGTTAATACGATTGGCTTTGCTTCTTGGGAGTGACTACACTGAAGGAATTAGGTAATAGTTGGCAAGTATGTCTCGCGTTTTATTAGATCATGAAAAGAATTGCAACTATATATTATTACTTCCTAGTGGGGGTATTGTATGCTAACAATTTGCGAGCAGTATCATTTATAATAAAGCATATAGAGACTTAATTTTCTCACTGAGTTGTTGTACTAGGAAGATCAGATCAAATTTGATGTTCCAGAAATCGAAAGCAAGTTCTATTTTGTAAGAAAGGGTTGCCGCAAAATTTGTTCTATTTTGAAAGTCTGTCTAATGATTAATGACATACACAAATTTATATGGCTTTGCATGAAGAGATGTTGCTCATGGTATGTCTTCTTGTGGTTCTGTTCCAGCCTACCAACTAGCACCGTCTTATATGTTCCTTACTAGTTTCATGAATCATGAGGATTGACGTGCTGTTGTGCATGGGCGTTTAGTAGTAATATACTTACTGTGTTTTGAGTATACAAGTTCTGATTTCAGTATTATTGGGGTAATGGGAGATTGTTGTACTTTACATATTTATTTAAACATACTGTGCTTCGAGTGTGCAAGTTCTGATTTCAAAGTCATTTGCCATATCGACACTACTACAGACTTGTACCGATCTGTTGTATTTTTTGTCGCAGATTAACATGTTTACTCCTTTCAGCTGATTAGCTCTTTAAGCTGGTATGCATGATAAGCTTGTGCTACATTTGCAGTTAATTATTGGACAAAAACTGCTATAATTTGATGCCTAATTTACTAGATCATGCAATATTCTAATTACCTAGCTATAGAGTTTCTAACTCTTCTATTTTTGGCTTATTCAAAATCTTGATTAAAATGTTCATTGTCGTGTTTCTGTGCATATTTGAGCTGCTATTGTGGTGGTACCAGAAGTTACAGAGCTGGAATTGTGGATGCATTGTGGTGGTGGAGAGAACGTTTGAGGTGCAGGTAAGGCTACTTCCATCGACTTGCTAGCATTTGTGTGGGTTTACTCTGTTACATGCTAGCTCATTGGTATTCAATTTTCTTGTATCGATATCTATCCGTAAATTGATGTATATTATCATGTCTCTACTGTGCTGAACATGTTATTAGTTGCTGCCTGAATGACCTGTAGCATTTGTAGTTGATTGCCTTAAAGTTGTCTTGCTGAATATATTCTTGCTTTTATTCTGCAATTTGTAAGAGTATATTTTTGCTTTTTGTTGTGGAATTTGTATTGTCTAGCTCAATTAATGATATACACATTTTAGTAGATTTTCTATGCATTAAGCTCTAAAAGTGGCGTGTCCTCTTTTTTTACAGGAGCTCCTGTTTGAAGAAATTTGAAGCCTTGAGCCTGAGAAAGCAAAGAGTAGATTAGTACTAGTTATATTATTGTAGTCAGCATACATGGTTGTATGAACACTGTACACTGTATAGGCTAATTTTGGCTGTTCAAGAAATTTGTTGCCTATTTTTGACTTATTTAAAAAAATTCGCATGTACTCTTCCTGTTCTATTCCATTTGGAAATATTTGTCATTTATATATTGTACAATGTGAGAATATAGTCCTGGCAAGTGGGACCAATTTTTTGATTAAGGCCGAGGCCCAATAAAGAAATAGAATGTAAAATGCCTTGGGCCTAATAAACAAATAGAATGTAAAATGGCTAAGGCCCAATAAAGAAATAGAATGTCATGCAAGGCTAAGGCTGAAAAAAAGGTGGTCTGATAAAAAGGCTTTTACTCAGATAAAAATGGACCGCAAAAAGGCTTTTGACCCAAAATAAAACAGGCTGCAAAATATCGTGGCCCAAAATTAAAAGGCTGAATAATTGGGCTTGGCCCATGTAGAGCAACAAACTGGACTGGGCTAAATTCGAATTACGACCATTTGATTTGGTCACAATCCTGCCACGTAGGATTGGCCACGTAGGATCCGACGTGGCCTGGCCAAATTGCTAGTGACCAAATTTTTGGTCATAGAATCTATGACCGTTAACATTGGTCATAACCCTTTATGACCAACCCTAAAAACTTGGTCATAACATCTGTTAGTGACGCTCCACTGACGACCAAACATTTTTTGTCACAAAAAGGTCATAAATGATAAACTATGACCATCTAGTGACCAATATAGAGGGTCACATGTGAGCAAATTTCTTGTAGTGTGGTGAATCAATCTGAGAACTCCACAAGTATTAAGTTGCGAACAATAGATAATTGCATTAAGCAAAGTGTGTAATGTAAACAAAGCATATGCCCTTGAGCATATGAATATTGTTTTCTCCCTAGTAGCAACAGCACATCTACCACCTTAGAGGTTTCTGTCACTCCCCCAGGTGAAATAGAGACATGAAACCACTATCGAGCATAAATACCCCCTCTTGGAGTCACTAGAAACTACTCGGCCAAGATAGCTACTAACAACGGAGAGCATGCAAGATCATAAACAACATAGAGATAACAAAAGATATAATTCAGTACAGCAACTTAATCATAAACACCAATATTTATCGGATCCCAACAAACCAAACATGTAGAATTACATAACGGTGATCTCAATCATCTATGGTAGCTCATGAGATCTAAACATGAAGCACATAGTGGAGAAGACAACCATGTAGCTACTACTATGGACCCATAGTCCAAGGTAGACTACTCACTCATCGCTCCGGAGGCAAGCATGGCGATGAAGGAGACCTCCGGTGGCGATTCCCCTCTCCGACAGGGTGCTGGGAAGAGCTTCTAGACCCTCCCAATCTTCGGGTCGACGGAGGCGGCGGATCGCGATGTGTTCTGGAAAACTGATCGGGTACTTAGGTTTTTCTCGTCGGGGGTCTTTATAGGCGAAGGGGCGATGTCAGAAGAGGGGCCAGGCGGCCACACACGGGGGTGGCGCGGGCCAGGGGCTGGCCACGCCACCTGTGCGTGTGGGCCCCTGGTCCCTCGCCTCCTACTCTCCTTCGGATCTCTGAAAGCTTCCGGGTAAAATAAGACTTCAGGAACTTGTTTCGTCCAATTCCGAGAATATTTCCTGTGTATCAATTCTGAAACACAAAAATAGCAGAAAATAGGAAACTGGCACTATGGCACTTCGTTAATAGGTTAGTTCCGGAAAATGCATAAAAATGCCACTAAGTGTAATGAAACAATAGGCAAATGGTGTAAAAACAAGCATGGAGCATCAAAAATTACAGATACGTTTGAGACGTATCAAGCATCCCCAAGCTTAACTCCTGCTCGTCCTCGAGTAGGTAAGTGATAACAAAAGAATATTTTTGAGGTGACATGCACCTACACAATCTTGATCATATATGTAAGCATTGGTGAGCAGGGATCAATAGAACTTAAAACATGGGCATGAAGATATAATCATGACAATAAGAACTATGCTCTCTTAATGGTGCATAAAGAAAGAAGGTGGTGACTCAACATAAAAGTAAAAGAAAGGCCCTTCGCAGAGGGAAGCAGTGATTGCAAGTTTTATAACCTTCAAAAATTATGGTACTTACCGGCTTTGAGCTCTCATTGCCCCCATCATAAGCATCTTGAATGGTTAAAGTTAATGTGAGAACAATTATGATGCATATGCTTGACAAATCATAAGTTGAAAACCTCGTGCCCCGTGAATACGAGTACCCAAACCTCATGCTACTTTACTTAGAGTCCCAAGCAAGGCTCTTGTCATTGTAAGTATACGCATATCATTGAGAACCGCCAATGGGGTACCTCCGTGCCCGATGACATGGAACAAGCCCACACCAAAATGACAGCACAAGCAGACAATGAACACCTCGACATCTCTTTTATTTGCTATATTGTTTAGCTTTTTATTGTGAGATGCGTCGTCGAATGTTCACCATGGGTATGCTGCAAATTTCCACCATGAATTATGCATGGCTTAGATTGGCGGCCCGACGTTTCCCTAACACATATACAAACTCCATGATCCCTACAAGATTCCCAATTCATTTCACACCGCGGGCATCTATAAACAAAAGATCACGATATCAACTCAAATAAGAAGTGCAATGTTGAAAGCTTGCCCATGACAGCATGGCTGGGCTAGAATCCAACTTACAACTTGCAAGCATAACAACTCAACATAAGAGACCACAATGTCAAATTTTTAAGAACAGGAAAAAGTAAAGTGTGCCTTTCGGTTCGTGAGAGCTTTACTGAGCGAATTTCGCATAACACTGGTAAGAGTTTAATTTGAAGAGAAAATAAAAGCAAGTCAAATTTACTTGGAATAGCAAATTGCTAGTAGGTATGTATGGTGGATACGTTGGAAAACTTTGGCTTTTAGGAGTTGGATGCACGAGTAGAGCTCATACTCAGTACAAGGCGAGGGCTAGCAAAAGACTGGGAGCGACCAACTAAGAGAGCAATAATGGCCATAATCATGCAAAGCGACAAAGCGACATTAAAAGAAGCATACGATGGCATCAAAAGTCAAAAACTAAATGATCATGAAGGTTATTGGCGACTTTGTAAGAGTCTAACATGTGTGAGCATGCGCCAAGTCAACCCAAATAAAGCATCAGGGAGAAAACCAAAATAATGCTTCCATACAATAAAAACAACGCATGATTTTTTTCAAAGGCTCATTAAGCAATCTCAGTTATTTGAGACAAGTCATGCTACAGCAAAACCACTAAGCATACTATCAAAAAGACATCAAGCATGACATGAAAAAGCCTAGGCCGCAGTCTACACAAGCTCCTTCTTGTACCACTATTTTGCACAAAGCTTTTTCTCTTTTCCAACACCATTTGAAATTTTTATAAACACCTCTTTTGATGAAAACCAATGAAGATCAGAGGCAAAAATACACCTTGATGAAAATATATGACAAGGTCTGAACGCAAATCAAGGCAAAAATGAAAACCAAAAGCAGTAGCAGAAAAGGAAGAGCGCATGATTTTTAATAAGAGTGAAAACTAGAGCGTTCTTTGCAAATGAAAATGAGTACATCTCCTCCAAAGAAAATTTGTTGGGGTCCAACCATTTATTTCAGCAAACAAACTAACTAACAAACTAAGAAAGCTAAAACAACTGACGCTCCAAGAAGAACACATAGTGCATGAAGCAATAAAAATATAGTGTTTTGAAAGGTGACCCGATTTTTGCCGACGAAGAAGGGGTGCCTCGGGGGCATCCCCAAGCTTTGACGCTTGTACTTCTTGGATATTTCTTGGGGTGATGCATGGGCATCCCCAAGCTTGAGCTTTTGTCCATTCTTCAACTCATCTCATCATTCTCCAATCCCTACACTTGAAAACTTCCTTCATACAAAACTAAACACAATTCTATTAGCAACATTAGTGCAAGCATAACATATAATCAATCCTCTATTTGCTTCAGGTTTCAACTCAAAACTACCACATATATAGCATATACTACTGTAGCAACCTCCCCAAAAGTTCCATGATCAAAAGAACTCAAAAGAAAGCGATAAAGTGGCAAACACAAATATTGGCAGAAATATGTCAAAACTGAACAGCTGACAAAGGTCGAATTTTTGAAGGATTTTCTGTTGCTCAAATAAAAAAGTATTCAACTAAGAAAAGTTTGGATATAACCTGGGGCATATTCACAAGAAATCGCAGGTCCAAAAGATAAACAGAGAATTTTCACGAATTTTTACGGTGCAGCACCGAAAATAGTTTCAGGACAGCAACATCCCCAAATCTTTACCTCACTCAAATTAGAGGCTTCTCTTAGCACAAAAATGAAATAAACAAGATAAGGAGCAGTCATTACAGTAGTAATGACTTCCAAGACTCAAATAAAAGAAAAAGTATTGAAAAAGAAAACATTGGGTTATCTCCCAAGAGTGCTTTTCTTTAACGCCTTTGAGCTAGGCGCAGAAAATTGCGAATCAAGTAATATCAAGTGATGAAGCATCAAGCTCATAATTTGCTCTAAGAATAGAGTCAAAAAGTAATTTCTTTCTTTTCCTAGGGAAGTGTTCCATACCTTTCTTAAGTGGGAATTGATATTTGATAGTTCCTTCCCTCATATCAATAATAGCACCTACAGTTCGAAGAAAGGGTCTTCCCAAAATAATAGGACATGAAGCATGGCATTCAACGTCCATAACAAGAAAATCAACGGGAACAAGGTTATTGTTAACCACAATAAGAACATCATTAATCCTTCCCAAAGGTTTCTTCTTAGCAACATCAGCAATAGGAACATCAAAATAACATTTTTCAAGCGGTGGTAAATCAAGCATGTCATAAATCTTTCTAGGCATGATAGAAATACTAGCACCTAGATCACATAAAGCATGGCAATCATAACCATTAACATGAATATCAATGATGCGTTCCCAACCATCATCTAACTTCTTGGGAACAGAAGATTTTTGCTTCAACTTTTCATCCCTAATCTTTATGAGAGCATTGGTAATATGCTTAGTAAAAGCAATATTTAAAGGACTAGCATTGGGAGTCAAAGCAAGATTTTGTAAGAACAAAATTACTTTAGATATATTGCAGCCATCAACATCAAAATCATTAAAAGAAATAGAGCTATCATCTTCCACACTCCGAAAAATTTTAGCACTCTTTTGAGAAAAAGTTTTAGCAGTTTTAGGCTTTTTAACACAAGGAGTGGGAGTTTTCTCTACACCAATCAAAGTAAGAGGATTGTTATCAGTAGGAGCAACATCATTAGAGGTAGTAATGGTACATACCTTCATCTCTCTAGCTATCTCATCTTCTCTTTCCCACCTGGCATGCAATTCCGCTAACAATCTAATATTCTCATCAATTCCAACTTGGATAGCAATAGCGGTAGCAAAAACATTCCTCTCTTTCACATCACTAGGAAATACTTTTAATTTCAGAAGTTCAACATCATGAGCAAGGCTATCAACTTTAGAAGAAGAATATCAATTTTGCCTAACTTTTCCTCAGCAGACTTGTTAAAAGCAGTTTGCTTACCGATGAAGTCCTTGAGCATTACCTCAAGCTCAGAGGGCGCGGCCCTAGTGTTGTTGTAGGAATTACCATAAGAGTTACCATAACCATTACCATTAGTAGAAGGATACGGCCTATAATTGTTACTAGCAAAATTGTTCCTATAAGCATTGTTGTTAAAATTGTTGTTTCTAATGAAATTCACATCAACATGCTCTTCTTGAGAAACCAGAGTGGCCAAAGGAACATTATTGGGATCAACATGAGTCCTATCATTAGCAAGCATAGCCATAATGGTATCAATCTTATCATTCAAGGAAGAGGTTTCCTCAACAGAATTTACCTTCTTACCTTGTGGAGCTCTCTCGGTGTGCCATTCAGAATAATTTACCATCATGTTGTCAAGTAGCTTTGACGCGGCGCCCAAGGTAAGGGACATAAAAGTGCCTCCAGCAGCTGAATCAAGTAGGTTCCTTGAAGAAAAATTCAGTCCTGCATAAAAAGTTTGGATAATCATCCAAGTAGTCAGTCCATGAGTGGGGCAATTCTTTATCATAGATTTCATTCTTTCCCAAGCCTGAGCAACATGTTCATTATTAAACTGAGTAAACTTCATAATATTGCTACGCAAAGCTATAATCTTAGCAGGAGGATAGTATCTACCAATAAAAGCATCCTTACACTTAGCCCATGAATCAATACTATTCTTAGTCAAAGACAGCAACCAATCTTTAGCCTTTCCTCTCAAAGAAAAAGGAAACAACTTAAGCTTAATAATATCACTGTCAACATCCTTATATTTCTGCATCTCACATAGCTCAACAAAATTGTTGAGATGAGCTGCAGCATCTTCAGTACTAGCACCAGAAAATTGCTCTTTCATAACAAGGTTCAATAAAGCAGGCTTAATCTCATAAAAGTTTGCAGCAGTAGCAGGTGGTGCAATAGGAGTGCAGATAAAATCACTATTGTTCGTGCTAGTGAAGTCACACAACTTGGTGTTTTCAGGATTGGCCATTTCAGCAAAACAAAAGTAAACAAGTAAAAACAACTACCAAGGATTCTAATTTTTTTGGGTTTTTGATATAAAAAGCAATGCAGGTAAAATAAAATAAAGTAAAGCAAAACAATAACAAAGTAAAGAATGTGTGTGCGAAGAACTCCCCTCGCGGAAGTCTTCTCTTCCTCCCCGGCAACGGCGCCAGAAAAAGAGCTTGATGCGTGGTGAATGACCAGCCTGTTGGGAACCCCAAGAGGAAGGTGTGATGAGTATAGCAGCTCGTTTTCCCTCAGTTTAGAAACCAAGGTTTATCGTTCTTGGAGAGGAGAGATAATGACGACTGAAGGTGATGCTTGCTAGTTTGCGATAGCAGCGGACAATTTATATATGGCGCCTCGTCCAAGCTTTGCTTGCTAGCTGCAACGTGGAACCTGCACACACACAAACAAATACTTTGCTCCCAACTTACGATGAGGTTGTCAATCTCACCGGTTTGCTTGAAACAAAGGTTATGAGTGTATCGAGTGGAAAACAGAAAAAGTATGCGAGTAAAGTAAACAGTGCGAGTAAAGTAAACAGGTGATAGCAATATGATGGAAATAGGACCAGGGTCCACAGTTCACTAGTGGTGTCTCTCTATAGATAAAATAGCACATGCTGGGTAAACAAATTACGGTTGGGCAATTGATAGAATAAAGATAACGTGATATGTCAAGAAGATCACTATGAGATTTACTCTGGGCATTACAACAAAATACATAGACCGCCATCCAACTGCATCTATGACTAATAATCCACTTGTGGTGAATCAATCCGAGAACTCCACAAGTATTAAGTTGCGAACAACAGATAATTGCATTAAGCAAAGTGTGTAATGTAAACAAAGCATATGCCCTTGAGCATATGAATGTTGTTTTCTCCTTAGTAGCAACAGCACATCTACCACCTTAGAGGTTTCTGTCACTCCCCCAGGTAAAATAGAGACATGAACCCACTATCGAGCATAAATACCCCCTCTTGGAGTCACTAGCAACTACTCGGCCAAGATAGCTACTAACAACGGAGAGCATGCAAGATCATAAACAACATAGAGATAACAAAAGATATAATTCAGTACAACAACTTAATCATAAACACCAATATTCATCGGATCCCAACAAACCAAACACGTAGAATTACATAACGGTGATCTCAATCATGTATGGCAGCTCATGAGATCTAAACATGAAGCACATAGTGGAGAAGAAAACCATCTAGCTACTGCTATGGACCCATAGTCCAAGGTAGACTACTCACTCATCGCTCCGGAGGCAAGCATGGCAATGAAGGAGACCTCCGGTGGCGATTCCCCTCTCCGGCAGGGTGCCGGGAAGAGCTTCTGAACCCTCCCGATCTTCGGGTCGACGGCGGCGGTGGATCGCGATGTGTTCTGGAAAACTGATCGGGTACTTAGGTTTTTCTCGTCGGGGGGTCTTTATAGGCGAAGGGGCGATGTCAGAAGAGGGGCCAGGCGGCCACACACGGGGGTGGCGCGGGCCAGGGGCTGGCCGCGCCACCTGTGCCTGTGGGCCCCTGGTCCCTCGCCTCCTACTCTCCTTCGGATCTCTGGAAGATTTCAGGTAAAATAAGACTTCGGGAACTTATTTCGTCCAATTCCGAGAATATTTCCTGTGTATCACTTCTGAAACACAAAAATAGCAGAAAACAGGAAACTGGCACTGTGGCACTTCGTTAATAGGTTAGTTCCAGAAAATGCATAAAAATGCCACTAAGTGTAACGAAACAATAGGCAAATGGTGTAAAAACAAGCATGGAGCATCAAAAATTATAGATACGTTTGAGACGTATCAACTTCTAGGAATTTCCAATACTCAAACTCCCAAAATATAGATTTCTTCTTCCACATGGGTGCATGTCCGCTAGCGTCATTCGGAACAGACAGACAGCCAGGACCCTTTCCAAAGATTACTTCTAAATCTTTGACCATATAAATATATCATCACCAGTATGGCATTTAGGCTTGCCATGCTTGCCTTTTTTCTTCAATTGATGTTTGGGCGAAAGAAATCGACGATGCCTGAGATACACCACCTTCTTATTTTTATCCAAATATATACTATCGATCTCACCTAAACAGTGCGTGCATGCATTGTATCACTTGTTTTTCAGTCCCGAAAGGTTACTAAGAGCAGGCCAATTATTGATGGTCACGAACAGCAACGCTCGTAGATCAAATTCCTCTTGTTTGTACTCATCCCACACACGAACACCTTCAGTCTGCCACAGCTGTAAAAGTTCATCAACTAATGGCCTTAGATACACATCAATGTCATTGCCAGGTTGCTTCGGGCCTTGGATAAGCACTGGCATCATAATAAACTTTCGCTTCATGCACAACCAAGGAGGAAGGTTATAGATACATAGAGTCACGGGCCAGGTGCTCTGACTGCAGCTCTGCTCCCCAAAAGGATTCATGCCATCTGTACTTAGACCAAACCACAGGTTCCGTGCGTCTTCCGTAAACTTCGGGAAATCTCTGTCGATTTTTCTCCACTTCGACCCATCAGCGGGGTGTCTCAATATCTCGTCACTCTTACGGTCTTCTTTGTGCCACCTCAACAACTTGGCAACTGTGGTATTATAGGTGCATACCACATTACCTTGGCAGGAACCCTCTTCCTGGGGCGCTCGCCCTCAACATCACCAGGGTCATCTCGCCTGATCTTATACCGAAATGCACTGCACACCGGGCATGCATTCAAATTCTCATACTCACCGCGGTAGAGAATATAGTCATTAATGCATGCATGTATCTTCTGCACCTCCAATCCTAGAGGGCAGACAATCTTCTTTGCTTCATACGTACTGGCGGTCAATTCATTATCCTTTGGAAGCATCTTTTTTATAATTTTCAGCAACTTTTCAAATCCCTTGTCAGATAAACCACTCTCTGCTTTCCATTGCAGCAATTCTAGCATGCTTCCTAGCTTTTTCTGGCCGTCTTCGCAATTTGGGTACAAATCCTTTTTGTGATCATCTAACATGCGTTCCAACTTCTCCCTCTCCTTTTCACTTTCACAGTCAATCTGTGCATCAACAATGACCTGACCAAGATCATCAGCGGGCATATCTGATGCCCGTTCTTCACCTTCTTCTTCTTCATTATCTTCCATTGCGGTATCGGTGGTTTCAGGGAACTCAGGATAGTTGTCATCATTCTCTTCTTCATCGTTGTCTTCCATCATAACCCCTCTCTCCCCATGCTTGGTCCAACAATTATAGCTGGACATGAAACCGAACTAGAACAGGTGGATGTGAAGGGTCTTTGTGGAGGGGTAATCCTTCTCATTTCGACAACCACTGCATGGACAACACATAAAACCATTCCGCTTGGTTGCCTCAACCACCTTGAGAAAATAATACACGCCTTTAATGAAATCTCCAGAGCGTCGATCGGCGTACATCCATGCTCGGCTCATCTGCATTATATAAGTACATATCAAACGCAAATCAAATATACAATTTCTATTTCTTTCTCTAATTTTAGTTTGATAAGTAAGAATAAGTTAACAAAACTTTAGTCCCGGCTGGTTGGTACAACCGGGACTAAAGGTGGTTTTTGTGTCATCTAACAAAACCGTCGGTGGGATAAGGACGTGTGGGTAACCTTTAGTCCCGGCTGGTGGGTGCAACCGAGACTAAAGCTATTGGCAGGATAAGTATGCATGGGTGATGCACTGCTCGATGAGATAAAGCATGTAGCGCACGACGCCCCTGTCGGAGGAACAAGACACAAGTAGACGCGGCGCCGTTCCTATAAAAGGAGCATCGATACGCCATGGCAAGCACAGCTCGAAGGCAGGGAGAGTTTCATCCCCATGGATGGAGGAAAGGGTTGGAAAATCTCCCGTGGCAGAGCTTCTCGAAGATATCGTTGGTGCTCACGCCCTACGGCATCTTCGGAAGCTCTGCCTCAGAAAAATTTCCCTGCAAGCCCGTGAAAGACTCCATCTCCTCTAACAGTTATGGAGTAAATGGTTGGGAAATCTCCCGTGGCAGAGCTTCTCGAAGATGTCGTTGGTGCTCACATCCTACGGCATCTTCGGAAGCTCCGCCTCGGAAAAATTTCCCTGCAAGCCCGTGAAACACTCCATCTCCTCTAACAGTTATGGAGTAAAGGGTTGGGAAATCTCCCGTGGCAGAGCTTCTCGAAGATATCGTTGGTGCTCACGCCCTACGGTATCTTCGGAAGCTCTGCCTCGGAAAAATTTCCCTGCAAGCCCGTGAAAGACTCCATCTCCTCTAACAGTGTTGCGTAAAGGGTTGGGAAATCTCCCGTGGTGGAGCTTCTCGAAGATGTCGTTGGTGCTCACGCCCTACGACATCTTCGGAAGCTCCGCCCTACGGCATCTATCTCTATTTCTATCGCTATTTCTATTTTTCTATCTCTATCTCTATTTCTATTTCTATGTTAGCTATGTCTACTTCTATTTTTATTTTTAATTCTAACATTTCTATTTCTAATAAAATCTAACCTAAATAAAATCTAACATAAATAAAATCTATATAGCATTTCTATTTTTACCTCTATCTTCACTTATTTGTACACATAATCAAATGAACATCTAAATAATTGCTCCCATAAAAAAATCACAAATCTCTCTACTTCTAGAGCATTAAATGAGATAAATTACCAATGAAAGACAAAAGCACAAAATTCCTCACCTTTTAGTCCACTTAGATTGAAGTGGGGACATTAATTTGTGACAAAAAATGGTGGTCAAAGAGGATGAACTCGAGCTAGGTTTGTTGCATGAAGAACATTTGAGAGTGGAGAGGGGGAGTGGCTGGCTCGGGGAGGAAGAAGGAGCTGATTTATACAGGGAAGTCATTAGTCCCGGTTTGTAATACCAACCGGGACTAAAGGATTGGTCTTTAGTCCCGGCTGGTGTTACCAGCCGGGACTAATGAGTCTGGCAACGGTCGGATTCGACCCCAGAGCCTTTAGTCCCGGTTCGTAATACGAACCGGGACTAAAGGTTCAAAATGAACCGGGACTAATGAGTTCTGCGTTCCAGCGGCCGAAAAAGCGGTGGGGCCCGGGGCATCAGTCCCGGTTCAAACTGAAACCGGGACTAATGCCCTAAAATATTAGGCCGGTTTTCTACTAGTGACTATAATCTTGGTCATTTTACTATATTCCACTTGAATATTAAGTTTAAATTTTTTATCTTGTAGGTTATTGAGCCTTAGCATTTGATGATGTATTTTGGAATTTGAGAATGCACGACATATTTTCAAGTAACTTTTTCCGTTGTTTCATCAATATACTTTCTCGGTTCAAATGAATAAGGCCTATTTTTTTAGAAAAGTCAAACTGTATAAAGTTTGATCAAGCTAAATGTATATCGTTAAAATACATCATAAAATATAATCTCGTAAACTATATAAATCATTAACATGTACATTTTCAAAATCTATATCGTTGGAACGGTGGTACTAGTGCACATTTTGATTTTTTTAATACCAGTTCCTTTATATTTATATGTTGTTTTCTATTATGTCCTATTATATATGTTTGAAGTTATAAACCATGCATTTGCATAGTATATTTTTGGTAAAAAAATTACGCTATAGTAAAGCAGTGCATCAGGGTCACTCGTCCTCCAGCTCCGCCCCTGTTTCAAGTGACCGTGAGTAAATGCCGATTTCTAAACCACATGTGCTTAACACGTGTCTTGTCTTGCTGCTACGTCAGCCTGGCCGGTGAGCTCAGTGAATTCACAAAACGTGGGACATTGCTAGTGCATGTATATATATGCTTCCACAGGCTAGCAGCTAACAAACCATCCAACTGTGCCAGGTTACTACACATAAACAGCACGTAGATTTCAGGATGGCATCCCCCTTTAAGCCCTCCGCGTGGAGCGACTTCTTCCTAAAATACGAGCCTCAACCACCGAATGTATGTATGCATGTCCTTATTTGTATGTATACATATGTTGTATTTGTTGACATAGAGTTTTTTTGGGAATGGTGTTTTGGCTCCTAGGTGCATATACTCTCTTTATTTGAATGTAATATTTGATACATTTTGAAATGTCAAAAAAATTAAACGAAAAATTCTAACTTTATAAAGGGATTCGTTTTGGATATTTTTTCTATGTTTCCTCATTTGATTTTATTGTTACAACAAAGCTATAATATTGTCGTTGCCGACCGTGTTATATGTGAAATTTTAAGGACTGTTCTCTTTTCTCTTGGTGGAGGGCAGCTTTTATTGCTAGCTTGTATTCTAATTTCATTTGTACATTGCTGCTGGTCGGAATAGATTTCATTGCATAATAGCTATACAGTATACACTGATCTACGATCTGTCGTCACTGCGATATTTTTCATGTACCTATCGTTGATTCAAGACACTAGGTGAACACATATGAGCTTCGCCTAGCAGCCTGCGTGCCATCTTGATACACCGTGACCAGAAAGGTCTATCGTCGCTGAGCATAACGCATTTATGTTCTCCAAGTCATTTTTTTACATTCTAAGAAAAAATAGAATCACATTTACACCGAATTTGTAAGGTGCCATGTCTATATATAGAACGTCGGTTGGTAACATGTCTCGTTGCAACCAACCCACTCATCCACAGACCACACAACGTAAGACAATGAGAAGGGATTTGGTGCACACGGGCACCAATGCTCCCTTTACTTTTAGAATTTTGAAAATTTCAAAATCTTACACTTTTATATCTTCAAAAAATTATGGCGTTAAATACATAGATAGATATATACATAAGAAGTGTATGCAAAAAAGTCCCGTTAAAAATATGTTGTATTTTGAAAGATATAAAAAGACAAATTTTTGAGTGTAAATAGTATTAAAATAGTAGTAAGATATTACATCTTTTTGTTAGAAATTTGTCTTTTTGTATTTCCCAAAGTATAAAGTATTTTTAAATGAGACTTTTTTGCATACGCTCTTCCTGTATATACCTTTCTATATATTTAACACCATAATTTTTTGAGACATAGACATATGAGGTTTTAAAATTTCAAAAATCCAAAAGTAAAGGAATCACTGATGCCCATGTTTCAAAAACACTTTTCATACAGACAAATACATAACAAAATATGTTACAATAAATTTTTCCTACCTAAGTTGCAAGGTGTCATGTCTCTATCGATCGTCGGTTGGTAACATGTCTCCTTGCAGTTGACCCATAGTGAAGCTATGACAAATAGATACTGAGTTCTAGTAGCAGTAAATATTACAAACTTACTGACGCCCTTCGTCATGGCCAGTAATTGGCTAATTGCACACTTGTTTGATGTCCCTTTTTGATAGGTAGTAGGTTGACCTGTTGGTTGGCATCCGTAAGTAACGTTACCGATGGGATAGGGTGTCTCATGGCATTAGGGCACGTATAGTGGAGTGATGTCAGCCTTCTCTTAGAGATGCCACATAGGATTTTTGCTTAGTTGGAGAAGAGAGAAATAAGAAAGGGAAGGTTGTCTTCCCTTAGCTAAGGGATGATCCTTTACAAAATAAGAGAAGACTATTTTGTGCATTATACCATCTTTCTTCCCTTCGCCAATTAATTTGTTACTAAAAATAGCTAATTATCATTAATTACAAAGGATGACACTAAGAGATGATGCATTATATAAGTTAAATATTATGCTTTCTCTAGATGATGTGGAGGGCTAAGAGAAGACGCGCCTTCTCTACCATTGTACATGCCCTTAGAGATTGGGCATATTTTCTACTTTTTCATTCTCTATGCATTTTTATAAGAAAAAACTAAATTCTTGCTGAATATAATTTACTTTAAGAAACTATTGTGGCCAATAAAATTGCAGATATTACGCACCAAACTGAAAAGGGAAAAAAATTCAACAGCTCCAAGGATATGCATGCGTGCGATCATATCTGCACATTATAATTCTTATAAAAAATAAAAAGAACTTACTAAGAAATGGATTATGATGCCATGCCCTGATAGAAACTTATTAAGAAAATGATTACACTATAGTATGTGAAGATAAAAGAATCACAACTGGGAACTGCGAAATAGCACCCTACAAAAATAGTATCTAAGAGTAGAACAAAAGGAAAATCCCACACAACGCAAGGTGTGGCCTTTCGAAGCTAAAAATGATAAGTTATCAGATCAGCACCACCGGCGGCCACGCGCGCAGCCTCCACGCGGTTCCGGTGACATCCCTCCGTCGTCTCACGCCAAGCCAGTGCCTCACGGCCAAGCCCTAGTTGAGGAGCAGCCGGGTGGAAAAGGAGGCAGCTGAGATCTGGTTTTATCTCCACACGTGATTATGGTGTTTCAAACTGAAACCAACACGGATAATTTTTTCTTCTGCACTCTTGGTGCGTGCGGTATCAAAGGGCGGCCGAAAACATAAAGGTGGAATCACAAAGGCGCAAAGTGACAGACTAAGAGAGAAACGCTTTTCCTTTTATTATTAGGTAAAGATGTTTTATAGCATTCCAATATTATGGCCATTGCATTTCTAAATAAAATATGTTGGGAGATTTTATGGTGCATCATAATATATGTTTTAGGTGTAGTATATATAGCCGATCCAATGGTTACAAGTTGTTGGGCCAGATTTGACCAGCTTATCAATTTAGACCCTTAACATGTAATTAATCTCTTGATTTCCTACAAACTCGGCCTTAGTTAATTGCTAGCAAGAGGAGAAATGCAGAGATGATACGCTCCCGCTCTTGCCCTTCCTCTGGCGGAGGTGCTCGCCGCCGTGGCTTCCGCTTAGCTAGCTTCCCACCGCCCGGTTCTGTTGTTTCCTGCAGCCGAGGCGCCTCACCATCAACGGCCACGAGCGTCACCCGCTCTGCCGCGCCCATGCTGCATGCTGCCTTTTCAATGTCACCACTGGCCCGACGCCGCGCCCTCTCCCAGCCACTCTGCTCCTCACCTCCCGTCCGCCGCACTCCTAGGCACCTACTGCGAACGCTTCCGGCCGCCGCCTCCCGCGGGAGTGCGCTCTTGTCGCGTCCGTGGCGTGCGCCCACGTCCGTCGTCGCCGATGGCCCGGTGACGCCATGGCTGCGAAGGTTACCAGAAGGCCTTGTAACATGCGAAGCTGGCCGCGGACGCCATGACGCTGAAGGAAAGACAACCCCATGTCCTAGGGCTTCCTGCAACCCCCTCATCTACCTCTTAACTGTCGGGAGCCAAGAAGCAGGCCAACGCCAACCTAGGTGGTGGCTACTTTTCTCCTCCATCATATCATGCACTGTACGACCACAAGCACTGCCCGACGTTGCCCCTACCTCGAATCGACGCGCTGCCTGGCCGCAAACACCGCCGAGCGGCGCCAGACCCTCAGATCGACCGCCCGTACCTGCCCCAAACCAGGAACCGGAAATCGGCGCACCGCTGTTCCTCCTCTTCACCATAGCGGCGGCCGCCCTTCCGATCTCCGCTAGGCGCGGTGGGCCGGCCCCTCCCCTCTTTTTCTTCCCTAGTGTGGATGTTGCGACGTGGCACAACAGCCATGGGGGCTTCATGCGAGCAGCGCCGCAGCTCGTCTTGGTGGAGAGGAGGGGCTAAACTAACAAAAATGCGGACTGTGACTTGATTTAAAAAATTAGGGGGGCTAAAGTTAAACATCCTAACATACCACGGTCGTTTTTCTATTTAATACAACAGAATAATTGGTGTAGTATCTCGGGTATGGGCCCTTGGATAACCCAGAATAAACGGTCCATAATAATCTGATGTACTCTAAAATGTCCCAATATGTTTTGTGGGGGGGGGGGGGGGGGGTGGCATTCTTTACTTCTTGGGCTTTGCAAAGGAACAAGTAGCCTAAATGATTATTTTAGCAAGATTCAAACTTACTGCCACTCTTCGCTAAATGCAATGAGTTGGTCAGAGATATGATTAAATTGGCGTGTACGTGTAGACATGTGTGATACCGCCTGAATGTTTAAGATCATATATACTAGTACGGGGTTTCCAATTTAAGAAAAGTATGTTAGTATTTCCATACTCAATGAGCACAATAATTTTTTGCAATTATCCAATATTTTTCTGCAGGAACTGAAATTACTGTCAATTTTCAACCATAATTTACTTTATATGAGTAAAATTTTATGATGAATCTTTTCAGTGCACACCTAAATCATTTAATCTTATGATTATTTTAAATGTCCATCTATTATGATAGCTTGCTTGTATTTTATTAGAACTTCTACATTAGCGTCTACATTTAAGTGATGGTTGGCTAATTTTAGACAGTACATTTATGCAGAAGTCAGAGGAATGGATGAAGACTAGAATCCTGAAATTGAAGGAAGATGTGGACATATATTTTAAAAGTTGTGTTAACGGGCTAGAGAAAATGAACTTAGTGGATGCAGTCGAACGCCTAGGAATAGAACACCTTTTTGTGGTACCAATAAGCACTACCCTATGTGACCTCCATAGAAGTGACTTCAGTAGCTCTAGCCTCCATGAGGTAGCTCTACGGTTCCGTCTTCTTAGGGAACATGGCCTTTGGGTATCTCCAGGTATCCCTCTACATATGCAAATGATGAATACCGCATGAGTGCCCACCAAACTAAACTAAAATGCATTTTTCTTCAGATGTATTCAAAATGTTCAAAGCCGAAGATGGGACCTTCAGCGAGGATGTAACAAACAAACCAAAGGAATTATTATGTCTCTATAATGCAGCTTACACTCTCACCCATGGCGAGCCGGAACTCGAAGAGATAATCTCTTTCACGAGACATCATCTGGAATCACTGGCACCCAGCCTCAGCACCCCTTTAGTCGAGCAAGTCAAGCGTTCCCTTCACATCCCACTGCCAAGGACCTACAAGAGGTTGGAGGCACTTCGCTACATGCCCGAATACGAGCAAGAAGAAGGGCACAATGCAATTCTTCTAGAGCTTGCAAAGCTGGAATTTAACCTCCTACAGCGTATCCACTTGAAAGAGCTTAAAGATATCTCTGAGTATGCACACACGTCCACATGCATGGATTATTTAATATACTAGTTTACTTTTCTATATTATATATCATTGTACTCATTAATCAAGATAATAAGTTAGATTGTTTTTTCAGGTGGTGGAATGATCTTTCGCATGACATCGAGCTAAGTTTTGTTAGGGACCGTGTGGTAGAGTGCTACCTTTGGGGCTACTCTGTTTTCTATGAGGAGGAGTGTGCGCTTGTACGAATGATCTTTGCCAAGTTAACTATGGTTCACACACTGCTGGATGACATCAATGATGTTAGTGCCACTTTAGAGGAATATCGGATGCTGGACGCAGCCATACAAAGGTTTTCTCTTCTATCTATATATGGAGGGGAAAAAAGTTACGCCAGGAATAACGATTGAAATAGTTAATTCTAGTTTTAACTAATTAATTTGCTTCACAGATGGGATGAGAGCGCTGTTTCTCTTGTGCCAGAGTACTTGAAGAAGTTCTATAATAAACTACTGAGCTGCTTTAAGAAGTTCGAGGATGAGTTGATACTCAATGAAAGATATTCAATTGCTCACATCAAGGCAACGGTACAAACTTATCTATCGCTGCTACATCTTACTATTATTCTCACTCCCCGCAATAACATGCGCGACAAAATTCCAACATAATTAGGAGTGTGCACCACTTTGTAGCATTGAGAGTGAATGAAGAACTCATAATTTAATTATGTGAATTTATAAGGAAATCCTAGATTGTTATAAGAATGTGTTTCTTTTACAACAGAACAAAATAATCTGCAAGAATTGCCACGAGTCATGGTAAATTGTTTAACATGAATGAAACTCGAACTATGATTTCCCTTTGTCCAAAAATCAAAGCTACATTAGTTTTTCTCATTAAATCATTGATATGCAAATAATTTTGGAAATTTTAGAGACACATGCTTAATATATTTTGTAGGTAACAATCTTTATTTATGCTTCTTCATGACTTAGATTCATTCTTCTGTTCTATTTTACGATTTATTGTGCAAAACTTACGACCCACCTCTGGGCAGTAAAGCCCCAGCCTACACTAATTAGGAACCGCATGGTGCAGCAGGGGGTCTCTCCATATTTTAGAGATTGAAGGTTTCCTACTAACTTAATTTTGAGGATTCTCACTTATATCAAATTGGTTATTTGCATGTATAAAAGGCGTGACTCTCACTTGATGCTTGTTTGTCTTACACAATTATGTGTGTTATTGAGAAAAGATCACTGAAGTGTTCGCTAGATAATGTGTCACTCAAGAGTCCGTACTTCTTTTGTGTTATTCGGACTAGTTGCATCCGCGCACGAGGGTGAGCGAATGAATTTTTATATGCATTGGTACTAAACAGTGCAGCCTGTATATATACTTGGTTTGTTACATATATGCAACATCAGCATATAAAAATTTAAACACTAGTCTGTTCAAATATACATAGATTGGCCATTAAATTTTGTAAGAATCATGTCACTGATTTATCTTTCAGGGTTATTTTATGCTACATAATGCATTAATTTACAAATGTCTTTTATATATTGGCTTACACAAATACCTCTGTGTGTGCGCTTTGCATGCATCCAGTTCCAAGCCCAATCCAGGTACTATCTTAAAGAAGCTGAATGGCTGCACCAAAATCACAAACCTAGCTTCAAAGATAAATTGCATCTGTCTGCCATGTCAACCGGCGTGACAGCGCTATGTGTGTATACCATGGTTTGTATGGGTGAAGCAATGCCCAAGGGAGCACTAGAGTGGGCACTTGGGTGCCCTGATGTCGTCATGGCTTGTGCCAAAATTGGACGCTTATTGAATGATCTTGCTGGCTCAGCTAAAGTACGTGCACACATATGCAATTTACTAGCTAGTAGTAATATATCTTATTTGAATTAACACTTGTGCATTTATTTAATGAACTAAACGTGCATGCATGCAGAAACGGGACAACAAGGGAGATGTGGCCAACTGTGTGGAGTGTTACATGGATGAAAATAAGGTTACAGATGAGGTCGCCTTTGCTGCAATAGATGCGATGGTAGAAGATGAATGGAAAACCACCCACCAGGCTCGTCTCCAACATCATGATATGCTCCCGGCAGTGCAAAGGGTTGTTAACTTCACTCTAAGTCTACCAATTTACTATGGTGACAGGAAAGATGCCTTCACGTTCAGCAAGCATCTTGACGAGATCATTAAGAGCCTCTTCATCAAGCCCATACCCATCTACTAGCATACGTGTACGTCGCGATCTATCCATATTTATTTATCGTGTTGCCCATTGTTTTCTTCAACCTAGCTAAGTATTGGTGTCTTCCATTTGTTTAAATCGTATGTACATGACCTCACATTTGGATGTGGAATGCCAGGTGTGTGGGTACATGTTGTATGGGGCTGAGATGATCATATTCACATCGAGCCCGGTTTATTTAATTTTGTGTGTGGTTTGGCCAGTCGATGGTCTGGAGCTCGTGGGATGGCACGACTCTTTTTATGTACCCGGCTGTGTATCTTTCAGTTTCAATCCAATAAAACGCATTTCTATGTGCAATTGTCCCTTCATTTTTATAAAGTGTGGTATTATTCCCTTGACTCCTTGAGTGTACATGTTTGTGTTCTTAAGAACTTCTCCATATTCTTGCATAGCTGGCTGCTATGATCGTATGAGGTTTTGGGAACTATGGTTGGAGCTTCCATCGGCTGCGTGTTATATAGGCATCATACAATGATGCAATCGTAATAGAGAGGAGGTTACAAACATAGGAGGAAAGAAAGTAATGATCGATCCTTATCAATTGGATCATATCGATGTACATCTTGTAAAACAAGAAACAAACTAATTATGTTCCTATCCTTCTATCTCCTAAACGTGTACGTGATAGGCTAGAGCGAATCTGACTTTTATCGCTAACACCCTCCTCAATCACAACTCTTCTTGAGGTTGAGATTGTACTTGAATTCTTCAAAACTGCCAAGTAGATAGAGCTTTTGTGAAGCCATCTGCCACCTGATCGTTGGAAGGAATGAATCTGATATATAGTTGTTCACTTGCAACTCTTTCTCTTACAAAATGAAAATAAATTTCAATGTGTTAAGTTCCAGCATGTAATATAGGATTAGCAGAAAGATAAGTTGCACCCATATTGTCATACCATAAACATGAGGTTTTATCTCTTTGTACTCCAAGTTCACCCAATAGTGATTCCATCCATAGGATCCCAACTGTAGCATTTGCTAGATATTTGTACTCAGCTTCTATGCTTGACCTTCACACCGTTGCATGTTTTCTAGCACTCGAAGAAATCAGAATAGGCCCAAAATATACAGCAAAACCTCATGTAGATCTCTCGTCGTCTACACATCCTGCTTAATCAGCATCTGAAAACGCACTTACTAATGTGGATGATGATCTTCTGAAGGTTAGCCCAAGACTAGTTGTTCCACTGACAAACCTCAGAATTCTTTTTGCGGCTGTCCAATGTGTAGTGGTAGGTGCACGAAGAAACTGCATACTTTATTAACTGAAAAAGCAATATCTGGTCGTGTCAGTGTCAAGTATTGTAGTTCTCTAACTATACTCATGTACCTTGTACTAACTTCTAGTCCTAGGAGTTCTCCTTCAGTGATAGAAAGATTTTCTGATGCTGACAATGGTGTAGGCAATGCTTAACATTTCTTAAGCCCCACTCTGTCAAGCAAATCTGAAGCATACACTAGTAGAAAAAGGGTCTTTGGTCCAGCACCCAAATGTCATCTGTCCCGGTTCGGCTGGCCATTGGGGACCAATGACACTTATTGGTCCCGGTCCATGCCGCCTGGAGATTAGTCCCGGTTCATTTCGGGGTATCGGTCCCGGTTTGTGGCATTAACCGGGACCAAGGCCTCCCCAGCATGACACGTGCCTCTATGCGGGTCATTGGTCCCGGTTCATGGCATGAACCGGGATCAAAGACCCTCCCCTGGCTATAAATTGATACCCAGCCCTTTGCCCTTTGCCACAAAAATTTGCTGAATTGTGTGTGTGGTGTGGGTGCTAGCTTTTTTTTCCTTTGATTGCACACAAGGTGTTCGACGAAATGTCCATGCCACATTTAAGTTCGCACAACACGGTATCCTCCGCCGAGGTTAGCAACCTTATCTTCTTCATCTGTAACTGATATAAAAATCTTGCATATGTGTCCATGTGGGTGGTCATTTCACTATTCATGATGTTATTATAATAGTTAATTATTATAACGCAGATCGATGCGCGGATGCGATGGATGTACGGCGACCGACGCGATTCTGATTTTATTGCAGGCCTGCATAAATTTATCGATGTGGCTAAGGCAAACAAAGTGGATAATTTTATGCCTTGTCCCTGCATCGACTGTCGAAATTTGACGGAGCACTCTGCCCCGAGAATCCTTCAAAGCCATCTGCTTCGGAGAGGTTTCATGCCCGGATATTATTGTTGGGCCATGCACGGAGAAAGAGGGGTTAGGCTGGAAGAAAATGAAGAAGAGGATGATGACAGCTATCCTGAAGAATACGGTGATACTGCAATGGAAGACAATGAAGAAGAGGAGGCGGCAATGAAGAAGAACAACGGGCATCGGATGAGCCCGGTGATGGTCTTGGTCGGGTCATTTCTGATGCAAAGCAACAATGCGATACAGAAAGGGAGAAGCTGAAGTTGGAGGCCATGCAAAACGATCACAAAAAGTTATTATACCCAAATTGCGAAGATGGCAGCACAAAGCTCGGTACCATACTTGAATTGCTGAAATGGAAGGCAGAGGCTGGTTTATCTGACAAGGGATTTGAGAAGTTACTGAAAATAATAAAGCCAAAGCTTCCAAAGGATAATGAGCTGCCCGAGACAACGTACGAAGCAAAGAAGACTATCTGCCCTCTAGGATTAGATGTGGAGAAGATACATGCATGCATTAATGACTGTATCTTATACCGTGGTGAGAAGTATGAGAATATGGATAAATGTCCGGTATGCACTGCATGTCGGTACAAGATCAGACAAGATGACCCTGGTGATGTTGAGGGTGATGACGAGCCCCCCAGGAAGAAGGTTCCTGCTAAGGTTATGTGGTATGCTCCTATAATACCACGGTTGAAACGTCTGTTCAGAAACAAAGAGCATGCTAGGTTGTTGCGATGGCACAAAGAAGAGCGTAAGAAAGACGGGAAACTGAGACACCCCGCCGATGGGTCGCAGTGGAGAAACATCGAGAGAAAGTACTCAAACTTTGCAGGTGATGCGAGGAACTTATGGTTTGGTCTAAGTACAGACGGCATGAATCCTTTTGGGGAGCAGAGCTGCAGTCACAGCACCTGGCCCGTGACTCTATGTATCTACAACCTTCCTCCTTGGTTGTGCATGAAGCGGAAGTTCATTATGATGCCAGTGCTCATCCAAGGACCGAAGCAACCCGGCAACGACATTGATGTGTATCTAAGGCCATTAGTCGAACCTACGAGCTGTGGGCAGAACCAGGTGTAAAGGTGTGGGATGAGCACAAACAGGAGCCATTTGACCTACGAGCGTTGCTGTTCGTAACCATCAATGATTGGCCTGCTCTTAGTAATATTTCAGGACAGTCAAACAAGGGATACAATGCATGCACGCACTGTTTAGATAAGACTAAAGGTACATATTTGGATAAATGTAAGAAGGTTGTGTACCTGGAGTGTCGTAAATTTCTTCCGACCAATCATCAAGTAAGAAAAAAAGGCAAGCATTTCAACGGTGAGGCAGATCACCGGAAGAAGCCTAAGCTCCCTAAAGGTGCTGATGTATTTGGTATGGTGAAGGACCTAGAAGTAATATTTGGAAAGGGTTCTGGCGGTCAATCTGTTCCGAAAGACCCCATTACCGGACACACGGCCATGTGGAAGAAGAAATCTATATTTTGGGAGCTTGAGTATTGGAAAGACCTAGAGGTCCGTTCTTCAATCGATGTGATGCACGTGACGAAGAATCTTTGCGTGAACCTGCTAGGCTTCCTAGGCGTGTATGGGAAGACAAAAGATACACCAGAAGCACGGGAGGACCAGCAACGTATCAAAGACCCATACAACAAGCATACTGATAAAGGCCGTCAATACTTAAGCAGCTACGCTCTTACCAAAGCAGAGAAGGAAATCTTTTTTGAATGCCTGAATAGTATCAAGGTCCCGGCTGGGTTCTCATCTAATATAAAGGGAATAATAAATATGGCAGAGAAAAAATTCCAGAACCTGAAGTCTCATGATTGTCACGTGATTATAACGCAGTTGCTTCCGGTTGCATTGAGGGGGCTTCTACCGGAAAATGTTCGAGTACCCATTGTGAAGCTATGTGCATTCCTCAATGCAATATCTCAGAAGGTGATCGATCGAGAAAGTCTAGAAAGGTTGCAAAAGGATGTGGTCCAATGTCTTGTCAGTTTTGAGTTGGTGTTCCCCCCGTCCTTCTTCAATATTATGACGCATCTCTTAGTTCACCTAGTTGATGAGATTTCCATTCTCGGTCCTGTATTTCTGCACAATATGTTCCCCTTCGAGAGGTTCATGGGAGTCTTAAAGAAATATGTTCGTAATCGTGCAAGGCCAGAAGGAAGCATCTCCAAGGGCTATGGAACAGAGGAGGTCATTGGGTTCTGTGTTGACTTTCTTCCTGACCTTAAGCCAATTGGTGTTCCTGAATCACGGTATGAGGGGAGACTAAGTGGAAAAGGCACGCTAGGAAAGAAAGCAATGATATTTAGGGACGGGCATTCTCTGAATCAAGCACACTACACAGTTTTACAAAGCTCTACCTTCGTGGCTCCGTATATCAAGGAACACATGAATGTTGTATGCTCTAAGTTCCCGGGGAAGGATGACTACTGGATTAAAGAAAATCACATGGAGACTTTTGGCACTTGGTTGCAATTACATCTCATAAATGACACCACTATTGGAGATCAGCTCTACTTGTTGGCCGCGACACCATCTGCGACTGTATTGACTTTCCAAGGGTACGAGATAAATGGGAATACATTTTACACGATCTCCCAAGATAAAAAGAGCACTAACCAAAATAGTGGTGTCCGCTTTGATGCAACATGTGACAATGGGAAAAAGGACACATACTATGGTTACATAGAGGAGATATGGGAACTTGACTATGGACCTACTTTTAAGGTCCCTTTGTTTCGGTGCAGTTGGGTCAACATGAATAGAGAAGGGGTAAAGGTGGACCAGCTGTACGGAATGACAACAGTGGATCTCAAGAATCTTGGTTACAGAGACGAACCATTCGTCCTAGCCAATGATGTGGCTCAGGTTTTCTATGTGAAGGACATGTCCTCCAGACCGAAAAAAGGAAAAATAAGGAAACGAATACATCAGACGATGAGCCCAGGCGTCACATAGTTCTTTCAGGGAAAAGAAACATCGCGGGAGTCGAGGACAAGACAGACATGTCAGCAGATTATGATAAGTTTGAAGAAATTCCGCCCTTCACTGTGAAAACTGACCCTTGCATCCCGTTAAATAATGAAGATGCTCCATGGTTACGGCCTAAGAAGCGATCATAGGCAAGGGATCGACATACGCGACGAAGGAGAATTACCCTAAACCCTATGTAAATCTATGTAATGTATGAAAACTATGACATGTCATTTTGTGAATGATTTTTTATGATGTTTGCAATTATCCAAGTTCAATATTTTTCCATGCAGCTATGACACATAATATTGGAGTGATTCAGTCATAGTCATGCCTAGCCCTATAAACATCGCCACTGTAGTCGTCGGAGTCGCGGTAGTCGAACCTCGGCGGGTGAGCACGCGTGGGCTGAGACTGAGGGTAGCACAGGCGGGGGCCACGGTAGGCCATGACGCTCTGGAGAGTCCGGCCGCGCCACCACAGCCGACGGCCGGCCTCGTTGAAGTTCGAACAAGGTGGGCCGTCCTCCTCGTGCCTGGCAAGCGCACTCTCACGCCGATTGATGAAGAAGGCATCCCAAGTCGGGCTGTAGTCGGGATGCCACTGGGGATTCCTCCGCTGCTCTGGCGTGAGCTCGAAGTAGTAGTGGTTCGTGATGGCCATCTGACGCGCCACACCTAGAGGGACAGGAGGGACCGGTACGCCTCCGACGCTCAGCATCCAGACGGTGGGGACGCGGTAGCCCGGCGGGCAGGGGTAGTTTGAGGCTCAAAGCGCCTCCGCCTCCTTGGGGGTTAGAGATACGATGGAGGCCATGGGAGAGAGTGATGAGGTTTGCAGATATGAGTCTAGATGTGATATGTAAATGGAGGCCAAGCCTACATATATATAGTGAAAAAATGGCGGGAAGACGGAGGCGGGAAAAGGTGGAAAGCGCGGGAAGAAAATAGGCGGGAACGCAGTGGCGCGGAAAACTATCTAACCTTTAGTCCCGGCTGGTGGGTACAACCGGGACTAAAGGTGGTTTTTGTGTCATCTAACTAAACTGTCGGTGGGATAAGGAAAACTTTCTCCTGCAACATCGTAAGCCATTCCAAGATGCACGTGTACACAATATGGGCACATTATCATAAACTATGCCCTGATTCTAGCCATAACATTGGTGGTTTGACCTAAATGCCATGAAACCTCGAACATGATAGGTCATTTTGTGAAGGATTTTTTATGATGTTTGCAATTTTCCAAGTTCAATATTTTTCCTTGCAACTATGACACATAATATGACACCACGCGAAGGTTTCACATTGTTTGGATCATTTTTGAATTTCTTATGCCCGTTTCAAACTATATTCAAAGCGGCGGGCTTGAAGCTTCTTAGCCCGGGGCTGAGCCTCGCTAAACTTGAAGTAGATCTCTAGTGAAATAGCATGTTGTGAACCTATAAATGATTTTTAAAAAAATTCACAAGCATTATATCCTGTACTTGTAGTTCAAATCTGGGCACCCTCCTATCGAATCGGCAGGAATTTGTCTTTTTCATGAGGGATGGACGGTAAGGTTTCTGATACACCGGTTGGGAATTGGTCCATCTAAGGTGGTCTAGTATTTTTGAAAAATGGGTTGGTGCCAATGCCAAACTTTAATTTGGTGGTTCCTTCATAGAACACCCCAATTTCGGCACCTCAAAAATGGAAATTGGCTATTTCGTGCGTCGAAAACGAAAACTTCCTCCTGCAACATCGTAAGCCATCCCAAGATGCACATGTGTGCACAATATGGGCACATTATCATAAACTATGCCCTGATTCTAGCCATAACATTGGTGGTTTGACCTAAATGCCATGAAACCTCGAACATGATAGGTCATTTTGTGAAGGATTTTTTATGACGTTTGCAATTTTCCAAGTTCAATATTTTTCCTTGCAACTATGACACATAATATGACACCACGCGAAGGTTTCACATTGTTTGGATCATTTTTGAATTTGTTATGCCCGTTTTAAACGTGTTAGTGCATTTTTTATTAAAAATAGTAAAATTGTTTAGTTAGAATTAATAATTTTGAAAACAGAAAATGGTTTTGGATTAGTTATTTAAATTGAAACACTTTTCCTGTTGAAAGTTTTTCCAAATTTTAAATAGAAGAAAGTTTTTTCCTGTTAAAATGAAAACAGCAAGTTAAAACAGAAAAACAATGGGCACGTGGCGGCTCAGCAGCGCCCCTCGCCCAGGACATTGGTCCCGGTTTGTGGCATAAACCGGGACCGTTAATGAGCACGTGGCGGCTCAGCAGCGCCCCTCGCCCAGGTCATTGGTCCCGGTTTGTGGCATCAACCGGGACCGTTGAGTCATTGGTCCCGGTTGGTGCCACGAACCGGGACCAATGACCCCTCCAAATATAACTCGCCCTTCTTCCTCCCCCACTTCCCCCCAAATCGGCCGAAACTGCTAAGGACTTTTGCGCGCGGAGCGAAACCACGCCGGCAGGCTGTCCGAGTTTCCTGCCGCCGTCCTCGGAGAGCGCCGCCGCTGCCGCCGTCCTCGGTGAGCGCCGCCGCCGCCGCGACCTCTCCCTTTTCCCCCCACGCCGCCGCTCATCACATTCTCTCTCTGCAGGTGGCCTGCGCCGCCGCCCCCCCAGCGTCGCCGCGACGCCCGGCCCCGTGCGCCCGCCCCGCACCCCCAGCGCCGCCGCCCCCCTTCGACGGTGAGCCCGGCCGGCCAATTTTTTCTTTTTTTTAAAATTTCGCATTTAAATTGCCGTAGGCAAATTTTTCATTACTTATATATATAATACATTGAAATTAAAAAAAACATAGAAAAATAAAAATAAAAATAAAAAGCCCTCGTCGGGGCGGGCACAGGGGCGTCGGCGTCGTCGTCCTCGCCGCGGCCTACTCGTCGTCCTCGTCGGGGAGGATGATGTAGGGCCCCTGCGGCCACGGCCAGTTGGCCGCAGGCGGTGGAGGAGGACCTGGTGGAGGAGGCGGCGGTGGAGTCGCCGCGCGCGGTGGCGGCGGCGGCGGGCCTGGTGGAGGAGGCGGCGGTGGAGTCGCCGCACGCTGTGGAGGAGGCGACGGTGGCCGGCCGTGCTGCTGGTGCACGGACATGGCCAGCGCCGTGTCGATGCCGGCCCACCGCCTCTTCTCCTCCTCCTCGGAGACGAGGACGGCGACCCGGAGCTCCTCCTCCTCGGACATCGGTGGCGGGGGTGGCGGCGCCTCGCCGTGGTCCATCGCATCGAGGATGCCGTAGGCGACGCTGCCGACGAAGTCGTCGGTGTCGTCCCTGGGCTCCTCGCTAGGGATGTCGTCGCCGCCCACCTCCGGCGGCGCCTCCTCGTCCTCCTCGTCCTCCTCCATCTCCTCGATGAAGGGATCCGCCTGCTGCGGCTCTGGCCCCGGCTCCGGCATGTACACGCCGGCGTAGGGGTTGGGGGCGACCTCCCCTAGGAAGGCCGCCCGCCGCACCGGGTCACGCTCCCGCGGCCCGAAGTTGTCCCACCATTGGCTATCGTAGCCAAAGGCGGGATCGGCGCGGAGGCGCGCCGGCATCAGTGCGCGCCGGCGGCGGATCTCGGCGACCCGCTCCGGGCCGAAGCGCGGCACCGGCGGGACCGGCACGCGCCGGCTGTTGAGGTGCCACCCGCCGGGGAGGCTGCAGTCCGGCCAGTCCACGCTCTGGCCGCACTGGTACAGTGCCTGGCAGTGACTCACCGGAATGTACCGGCGGTCACGCTGGCGCTGCGGCGAGGCCGTCCTGGCGCGGCGTGGAGGAGACTGGCGGCGTGGAGGAGACTGGCGGCGCCCAGACCGGCGCGACCCGCCGGCCTCGTGGTCGTGGCTGCCCTTGCCCTTCTTCCAGAACCCCATGGCTGTTGTGGTGGCCGGGATGTGGTGGCTCTGGCGGCTGTGCTGGCTATGGCGACGGAGGCTGGTGGCCGCGGCTCCGTTGGCCTCCTTTTAAAGGGGCCAGTGGCCGGGCGTCCAGCGACCGCAATGAATGCCACCGAGCGGCAGCCCAATCGGCACGCCGGCGTTGATGCCGCGGCAGGCATTGAAGGTGACGACGGGGCGCCCAAAGCACTGACGCGGCGGGACTCGAGGCGACGGGCACTGACGCGGGCGTCGCGTTGGAGAAGACGTACTGACGCACTGACGCGGGCCGACGCGGTGCTGTTTTTTTGGGCCTCTTTTGCCCGCTGGTGCTGTTTTTTCGGCCTCTTTTGCCCGCTGGGTGCTGTGGGCAATTCCTATTTGACGCGCACCCCCCACAGACGTTAAAATCTTAGTGGGCTGGCCCAATAGAAATAAAAATTTATTATTTTTGTCCGGTCAAGAACATGCCTTCAGGCGTCCACCCGTAACAGGTGCTTGAAGCGCCGAATAGGAATGCCCTTAGTACTTAGTTAGAAGTTAGTGTTAGTTTGTTAGTTAGAATTAGAATTAGTTAAAATTAGTTTTAGCGTGCATTTTGAATATATAGCGTGTATTCTAACTAACAAATTTCAGTATATTGCAGAAACTATGGATCCAGCACATAAAAAAAGTCAAGATGATGAAAATGTAGATATTGATGTCACCAGGACATTTCTGAACGATTCCGGTGAGGGAGATGAATCTCTCAACCGAGGAGACGACTCCGGTGAGGTAGAAGCCTGGGACGGGGGAGAAGCCGGTGAGGGAGAAGCTGACAAGGGAGAAGGCGACGAGGGAGAAGCCGACGAAGGAGAAGACGACGGCTCCGGCCGAACCTTAAATCTCGGAAACTCCGGCGAGGTGTATATATGTT
This sequence comes from Dactylis glomerata, assembly GCA_007115705.1. NCBI lineage: Eukaryota > Viridiplantae > Streptophyta > Magnoliopsida > Poales > Poaceae > Dactylis > Dactylis glomerata. The sequence goes on along the minus strand of QXEO01000528.1, from coordinate 3,669,569 downwards.
TTTTTGTAATGCCCGACTGTCTATATATATACATGCATATATTAACACTCTTTCTTATTTTAGCCCTCCGGATCGAGCACTTGTTCCGTCAGAACAAAACGAGGCCCAACCAAAAAGTTGGACAACAAAGTGAGTTATAGGATCGAAGTGGTCGGTGTAGACGGCCAACCGCTAGCTCCTGAAGATGTCGCAAAAAAATTTGTCAAGCAATGTGGAGTTCTTGTGAGGGACCACATCCCGATCATCGTTCAAGAATGGAATCGGCCAAGCAGCGGTGGAGTCCTGTTTGTCGGCGACGTCGCCAAAGATAAGCTTTTTGACAGGCTTATGCTTAATTTCCTCCTGCCGAGGCTAGATGTGAATCCAGATGAGGAGAAGGAAGCAAATAAGGAGCTACTTAAAAGAGTAAAGAAGTTTGCTCTGATCAAGATGGCCGAGGCATTCAAGAACTGGAAGAAAAAACTGTACCTTAAGTTTGTCAAGTTAGACAAGACTCCGGATTTTAATCAAGCCGGCTATGCTAAGTTAAGACACCAGTGGGCTGATTTTGTGAAGTACAAGACATCGGAGAAAGCTTTGGAAAGGTCGAGAATAAATCAAGAGAACGCTGCTAAGAAAGTGTACCACCATAATATGGGGTCTGCTGGCTACGCCGGTTGCATGCCTAAGTGGGATGCACTTGAGGTCAAGTATATTGCTGCCGGGATCAGACCAGAGCCCACAACATGGACACCACGGGCGAGAAACTGGTTTTACGGCCATGGGGGCACGTTGGACGAAGAAGGGAGGGCAATATATACCCAGAAACACAAAGATCATCCCCTACTGCCCATCGAAGATATTAGAAGTGCAGTACAAGATGTGGAAGCGGGACGGTTCGTTCCCGATAGAGAGAACGACGAGCTCACACGAGCCCTCAAAAATGATGAACACACCGGACGAGCACGAGGCACACCGGGCTCCAAGCCGTGGAAGGTTGCCTTCCCCGCGGAAATGAAGAGATATCCCGATAAAAGTCATCAGAGGAGAAAGGAAAGGGAGGCAGCTGAGAAAGCGGCAGCTGCAGACCGGCTGCGTAATGTAGAAGAAGCATTAAAGCGGCAGCAGGATCAACTCGACAGACTTAGCCAGCAAGGTATCAGCAGCCAATCTCAGCGGCACATGGTAGAAGCTGCATTCGATGGTATCGACGCCCTATCAAATAAGAAAAGCAGCGTCGCTTCCACCCAGCTCCACGATGGTGATGATGATGCACTGACGATGGCTCCTCCTAAACGCTACCCAGTGGATGATATCACGGAGAGCATAGCTTGTGAGCTAAAGGTGCAAGTTATGAACTTAAGGGTGACAGCGGCGGTCGGCATGGCCGTACCAACTGCGCCTAACGGAACTTGGCATTGCAGACCGATTCCAAAAGGGTACGCTGTCGTCACGGTGGATGATGTCAAGCAAGATTTTGAGGAGCTGAAGCTGGACCACCCTGCAGGGGAAGATAGGGACCTGACTGAACTAGGAGAAGCCAAAGGGGGGACTATTGTATGGCCAAAGGAGCACATCGTGCTTCCAAATTATGTCCCGCCAAGGCCACCCACTCCTCATAGCAGCAGTCCACCTTCGCCGCCACCTCACCATTCTCCAGCGCAACCGTCGCCTTCACCGCCTCACCACTCACCGCAGCTGTCTCCACCGCCGCCTCAGCCGTCTCCGCCGCCGCGTCAGCCGTCTCCGTCCCGTGAGCCTCAGAGACTAAAGCGGAAGTATACTAAGAGGGGCAGCACCACCAGCAGCAGCAAGAGCACGTTCCGATCACCGAAACGTAAGCTATCGCCCCTCCCAAGAGTACCTCATCAGAATATGAAGAAGCTTCCTTACGAGAAGACAGATGAGGAAATTGCTACGGCCGCAGATGCCCATTATCAACAGTGGAAGACTGACATGGCTAACAAGAAAAATCCAAAGCCGACGGAGCCATTGATCTTCCCGGTCACCGCAGAAGATAAAGCCAAAGCAGCCGCGCTTAAGATTCAGCTTCACCAACCCATAGCGCTCACACCTGACTATAATCGCTCTATTACCAAGTCAGCTGAGGCAAAAGAGCGGAGAGTCGGGAAAGAAGTTGCCCAGCTCGGACAACAGAAAAATCAATCGATCGAACCGCTCAAAGTGTACGATACCAATGAGTGGAGAGCCCAGGAGCGGCATGATCCGAACATTGATCCAGAGTTTATTCAACTCTACGGAGAAAAGGCCAAGTTATATGGACTGTCTATTGCTGAGTACATGAGCCGTCTGGATGAGTTCGAGGGGTACCAGCAAATAGCGTACAAATACCGGTACGGGGATCCTCTCGTCAAACCCGAGTTAGTCAAAGATCTACCAACAAAAATGCGGAGATTGCATAACTGGTACATACAAGCCTGTGCTAAATCCACAAACTGGATCTATGCTGGATATAAACACCACCATTACGGTCATGGAGATGGCTTCTTACTGATGGAATTTCTAGAATTATTTCAGTTTTACCAACAAGACGCCCTCGACAAAACTATTGTCAGTGCCTATTGCCTGTAAGTATTATTAAGTCTTTCTAGCTCAGCTCATTCGTTGCTTGTATAATCTTACTTATCATTATACTAATTATATATGCAGAATGAAGATTCTCGAATGCGACCGAGGAGGAATCTTTGACCTTGGGTTCGTTGACTGCAATTTCGTTCATGAAGATACTCTCAAAAAAAAACCCAAAGAGACAGAGGATAACTTGGTACAATCGTTGAAGTATTTCAGCAACAGAAGGGAAATACTATTTCCTTACAACTTCGAGTGAGTGTTACTGTCTTGTACACATTTTGTTTTCGCTTTACTCGATGTTAAGCTATTTGACTCATTATGTCTGTGCAGCTTCCACTTTATTCTGTTAATCATTAGTGTTGACGAAGGAGTAGTCAAAGTCATGGACTCAAAACGCACACCTTTAGGAAATTGGGCGAACATGCAGGAATGCCTCCAGAAGGCTTGGAAACGGTTCACCGCCAACACTAGGGGTGTTTGGAAGCCAGAGCTTACATTTAAACCATTGAATGTAAGTACTACTTGCTAGATCCACGTATCTCTTTGATTCTAGTTTCAATACAATTATCATGCTTGATTCTTATTTTGATTGAACTCCGTTCTCGTAAAGTGCTTGAGGCAAGAAGCTGGGAATAACTTATGTGGATACTATGTCTGCGAGTTCATTCGCCAGACGACCAAAGAGAAGGGTGCAGACCGAAACATCAAAAAACTTGAAGTACGATAAACAATAATCTCAACATTATTTTATTACCATCAACTGTGTTTAGTTTCATTCATATATATTGATCCCCTTCTTTAAATTAGATCGAACGGATGCGGGACGGTCTTCTACCACGGGAACGCGTGCAAGCAATTCAAGAGGAAATTGCCGGTTTCTTATTAGAACAAGTCATAGATCCGAAAGGAGAATACTATTACCCGGTTCATTTAGAAGGGTGAAGTGTAAAAAAGAAGATGTAAAATCAAATTTGTGTGAGTTACCGATTGTAATAGCGACCAAGCACGACGGATGAGACGGTGAATAATATATTCGTGACCATGATGTGTAATATATATATATATAGTGTGGTTCCTTCATTATTGATGTATATATATAATACCATTAAATTGAATACAAAACACACCAAATAAAACCCTGAACCCTAAATGGGAAAAAAACCCTAGATCAACGATCCCGGCTCGTCCTACGAACCGGGACCAATGACTCAGGCCCCCTCGCCCCGCAGCGCGTCCACGTGGAGACCTATCGGTCCCGGTTCGTGCTGGAACCGGGACCGGCATTGGTCCCGAGTAATGGATCCCGGTTCGGCAACCGGGACCAATGGCCCAAATGAACCGGGACCATAGGCCCTTTTTCCACCAGTGATACTTTTCTTGGGTTAGTATGAGACCTTTATCAAATTTCTTTACGTAGATACCTAGAAAGAAGTGTAAATCACCAAGATCTTTCAATGCAAATGCTAAACCAAGATCTTGAAGGAGTATGTTAATTGCCTTATTGGAGGAGCTAGAAGATGAATGGAGAACCACCCACCAGGCTTGTCTCCAACATTATGGTATGCTCCCGGCCGTGCAAAGGGTTGTTAACTTCACTCTAAGTCTACCAGTTTACTATGGTGATAGGAAAGATGCCTTCACGTTCAGCAAGCATCTTGACGAGATCACTAAGAGCCTCTTCGTCAAGCCCATACCCATCTACTAGTATACGCGTACGTAGCGATCTATCCATATGTATTTATCGGGTTGCCCATTGTTTTCTTCAACCTAGCTAAGTATTGGTGTCTTTCGTTTGTTTAAGTCGTACGTACATGACCTCGCATTCGGATGTGGAATGTCAGGTGTGTAGGTACATGTTGTATGGGGCTGAGATGCGCATGTTCGCATCGAGCCCGGTTTATTTAATTTCGTGTGTGGTTTGGCCAGTCGATGGTCTAGAGCTTGTGGGATGGCACGGCTCTCCTTATGTACCCGGATGTGTATCTTTCAATTTCAATCCAATAAAACCCATATCTATGTGCAATTGTCCCTTCAGTTTTTACAAAGCGTGGTATTATTCCCTTGACTCCTTGAGTGTACATGTTTGTTATGATCGTATGAGGTTTTGGGAACTATGGTTGGAGCTTCCATCGGCTACGTGTTATATAGGCATCGTACAATGATGCAATCGTAATGTGGAGGAGGTTACAAACATAGGAGGAAAGAAAGTAATGATCGATCCCTATCAATTGAATCAGATCGATGTACATCTTTTAAAACTAGAAACAAACTAATTATGTTCATATCCTTCTAACTCCTGAACGTGTACGTGACAGGCTAGAGTGAATCTGACTTGTATCACTAACACCCTCCTCAATCTCAACTCTTCTTGAGGTTGAGATTCACTAGTGGAAAAGGGGGCTTTTATTCTGGTTGGTAAGGGGCTTTAGTCTCGGTTGGATAACCGGGACTAGCAAAGCAGGACTAAAGCTCCCCCTCTTTAGTTTCGGTTACTCACGAACAGGGACTAAATGTCCTCCATGTAGCCCGGGTCGTGTGTAGGGGGCTGGAGGACCCTTTAGTCCCGGTTGGTGGCTCCAATCGGGACTAAAGGTCTGGTACAATTTTGGTAGAATTATTGAAAAAAATCCAAAAACTTTTCAGATTTATTTTTGAATTTCCATATTTTGGGATATTCATGCTTAACTTCTTCATTCCTTCCCTACTAGCTTCCAAGACTGCACTCGCGACATCTTGATAATAATATGCTATGAATTCTATTAACCCTTAGACTTTGATAACATGTGATTTTATTTTTTGAATTCCACACCAATGATTAAGTAATAATAAGCATCAATGAATTTCAAATAATCTTTATGCATAATTTAATTATTAATTTTAAAACTCAAAATATTCAAAAAAACTAAAGAAATCAAAAATTCCAAAATAATGTGAAACATTCTAAATAATTAAAAACTGAAATAAAAAACAAAAGAAATAAAAAAAATCAATTTTTTCTCATTTTTTGACAAAATCTAAAATCTTCCTGCTTTCATATTTCCCTTTGGAATTTTGAGAAGCAACAATTTGTGAAAACGGCCTATGGCCATTGAAATCGGATGTAACTTTTCGTGTAGATAGTTTTTTATATATTACACTTTTTTCGAGTCCGTACGCAAAAGTTATTCCCATTTTAATTTGGAATAACCTTTTTTGCAAAAAATATCAAAATTCAATTTTTCAAATATTCCCTAATAGATGGTTGAATGAGGTACATTTATGTCACAGGATTTTGAAATTTGAAGTTTTTATCATTTTCGTTTATTTTTTTAGACTTTTTTCTGCGCTGAGGGGGGATAGGCATGAGAGGATAAAATGGGTATATACCCTTTAGTCCAGGTTGATGACACCAACTGGAACTAAAGGGGGAGCTTTAGTCCCGGTTGCAGCCACCAACCAGGACTAAAGGTCCCGTTTGAATCGGAACTAAAGCTTTTTGGGGACGAACAGGGACTAATGGGTGCATTAGTAGCAGACCGAACTGTTTGGGGACTAAGGGCGAGTTCTTTTGGGCTCCTGCTTCTAGATAAGCAGGCTTATGGGTTGCGGTGTGGGAAAACGGTGGTGGGGAGAAACTCTAGAAGCTGCCACCGGAGACTTCTTTTGCGCTGGTAGAAGTTTGGCGGCCGCCAGAGGCCGGGACGGCCCTCCGAAGCTCGCCGGAGTGCGAGGTATCGCAGATCTGAAGCGCGGAGAATTCCTACATCTATTGGCGGCGGTGTGGTGCCATATGGTCACCGGAATCGATGCCAATAACCATCTGAACGGTGGAGCTCGGCGGCTCACGACGGTGGCGCATTACAGAGCAGTAGACGGTGAAGAGGAGAGTTTGTTGGAAGCGTGTACTCACCACGGAGCTCAAGGAGGGGTCTATGAAGGCGCACGAGGTCCAACGGCGCCGTCACGCATGAAGAACACGGTGGCCGGAGGCGGTGAAGAAGTGGGCGGCGAGCTCGATTTTGGCCTTCCCAGGCCGATTCCTTCAGACAGGACGGAGGGAGCGATGAGGCAGAGGCGGGGTAGTGCTCATACAGGCTCGAGAGGGAGCAGAGGGGCAGATCCATGGCGAGCTCGAGCGGCAGCATGGTGGTTGTATCGGGCCTGAGGAGGAGAAGGGTACCGCTTTGACTTTCGGTGGCATTTTTTGTAAATTAGAGATACCGGTTCACGGAGAAGCTCGGGAAGCTCTCCAGAATCAGGTCCTGACCAGTTTCTCCGTATAGACAGAAATCAGGCTTCTCGGTGGAAATAAGCTAGATAGAAGCCGGACAGTTCTTTTGGGCGTGTGCGGTTTGGCACCTAGAAGCTGCTCTATAAGCCCAAAAGAACTCGCCCTAAAGGGGTGTATGGAAGCCCTTTTTGTACTAGTGATTGTACTTGAATTCTACAAACTGTCGAGTAGATAGAGCTTTTGTGAAGCCATCTTCCACCTGATCATTGGAAGGAATGAATCTGATATATAGCTGTTCAATTGCAAGTCTTTCTCTTACAAAATTAAAATCAATTTGAATGTGTTTAGTTCTAGCATGAAATATAGGATTAGCAGAAAGATAAGTTGCACCCATATTGTCACACCATAAACATGAGGTTTGATCTCTTTGCACTCCAAGTTCACCCAATAGTGACTCCATCCATATGATCCCAGCGGTAGCATTGGCTAGAGATTTATACTCAGCTTCTATGTTTGACCTCGACAACGTTGCCTGTTTTCTAGCATTCCAAGAAACCAGAATAGGCCCAACATATACAGCAAAACCTCCTATAGATCTCCCGTCATCTACACATCCTGCCTAATCAGCATCTGAAAAAGCATTTACTAATGTGGATGATGATCTTCTGAAGGTTAGTCCAAGACAAGTTGTTCCACTGACATACCTAAGAATTCTTTTTGCGGCTGTCCAATGTGTAGTGGTAGGTGCATGGAGAAACTGGCGTACTTTATTAACAGAAAAAGCAATATATGGCGGTGTCAGTGTAAAGTATTGTAGTGCTCCAACTATACTCATGTACCTTGTACTACCTTCAGTGATAGAAAGATTTTCTTATGCTGATAATGGTGTAGGCAATGCTTTACATTTCTTAAGTCCCACTCTATCAAGCAAACTTTTCTTGGGTTAGTATGAGACCTTTAACAAATTTCTTTACCTCAATACCTAGAAAGAAGTGTAAATCACTAAGATCTTTCAATGCAAATCCTAAACCAAGATCTTGAAGGAGTACAGTAATTGCCTTGTTGGAGGAGCTACTCACAATGATATCATCAACATATACTAGCACAAATATAGTGATACATGTATCATTGTATATAAATAATGATGTATCAGTCTTGGATGCCAGAAAACCAAGCTCTTGCAACTTGGAACTTAGTTTGGAAAACCATGCTCTTGGTGCCTATTTGAGCCCATATAGTAACTTGTCAAGTTTGCACACAAGATGAGGTGCATTAAGATTCTCAACCAGGTGGCTGCTTCATACAAACCTCTTCTTACAGAACGCCATGAAGGAACGCATTCTTCACATCTAGTAGCCTTAGACTCTATCCTTTGTAAACTGAAATGGCTAAAACAAGTATGATAGTGGCAGCTTCACCAACAGGACTAAAGGTATCTTCATAATCTATGTTATACCTTTGTTTAAACCCTTTAGCTATCAACCTAGCCTTATATCTATCAATGGTGCCATCAGCCTTTCTTTTAATTCTATACACCTAGTTTCAATATATAAGATTACTACCCTTTTTATATGGTACCAGGTGCCAACTTTTATTTTCTATAAGAGCTTTATACTCATCATCCATTGCACATTTCCAATCTGAATTTTTTAGAGCTACTTGCAGGTTTGCCGGTTCACCGGGTACACAAGATAGTCCATACCTTATCATACCATTTGTACGAGTTTTTGGCTTGGCATTGAGTTTTCATAAAGCGTGGTATATATTATTCCCTGGACTCCTTGAGTGTACATGTTTGTGTTCTTAAGTGTAGATTTGTATAATGTTTCACAAAACAATAACCACTGAGTTGGAGTACAAGGGGTATAAATAGAGGGGAGGGGGCGGCCGGCTAACCCTAACCCTAACTTACAAGTAATATGTATAGTCTAACATCCTCTGCAGTATCAACGTGGGGTTCAACAACATTGAGACTGGATTGAATATCGGAGAAAGGTTGAGTAGGCAGCCCCTTGGTGAAAATGTCGGCGAAGTGCGCTGTAGTCGGTACATGAAGAATGCAAACTTGGCCCAATGCAATGTTCTCACGAACAAAATGTATATCAATCTCGATATGCTTGGTCCGCCGATGCTGTACTGGATTGCTGGACATGTAAATAGCTGAAATATTGTCACAGTAAACAATAGTGGCCTACTGAATGGGGCGATGAAGCTCTATAAGAAGTTGGCGAAGCCAAACTGTCTCAGCCACTGCGTGAGCCATGACACGATACAAAGCTTCTGCATAAGAGCAAGAGACTGTAATCTGTCGTTTAGAAGACCAGGAAATCAAATTGTTACCTAGAAAAACACAGTATCTGGATGTGGACCGATGAGTGTCTGGAAAACCGGCCCAGTCAGCATCGGAATATGCTATCAAACTGTTTGGGGAAGAATTATTAATGTGAAGACCATTGTCAAGAGTACCTTTGAGGTATCAAAGAATTTGTTTAACATGATTATAGCGGGGAAGCCGAGGATCATGCATAAAAAGACAGGCTTGTTGGACGGCATAGGAGAGTTCAGGTCGGGTGAGAGTAAGATATTGTAATGCACCAGCGAGACTACGATAGAGAGTAGCATCGGAGAAAGGTTCACCATTAGAAGAAAGTTTGGAACTAGTATCAACAGGAGTGCGAGACGGCTAGCAATCAAGCATACCGGCTCGTGTAAGAAGATCTAAAATATACTGACGCTAAGAGAGGAAAATCCCATGAGAGTCATGAGTGACAGCGATGTTGAGAAAATAATGAAGAATGCCAAGATCCGTCATAGAGAACTCAGAGCTAAGAAGAGTGATGATATGATGAAGAAAAGTAGGTGTGGAGGCTGTGAGTATGATATCATCAACATAAAGGAGTAAGTACGCAGTGTGAGAGGAAGTATGGTACACAAAAAGAGAAGTGTCGGTGAGATATAGAGTGAAACCAATGGTTTGAATATAGGTGGAGAAATGTTGAAACCAAGCCCGGGGAGCCTGTTTAAGACCATAGAGATATTTTTGTAGAAGACAGACATGATCAGGAGCAGAGGCGTCCGCAAAACCAAGAGGTTGCTGATAATAAACTGTTTCCTGAAGAGAGCCATGGAGGAAAGCATTTTTGACATCGAGTTGGTGAATAGGCCACTCAGAAGAGATGGCTATACTAAGTACGGTGCAAATGGTGCTGGGCTTAACGACAGGAGAGAAAGTTTCATCGTAGTCAATGCCTGCTGCTGAGAAAAACCGCGACAAACCCAGCGAGCTTTATAGTGAGAAAGACTACCGTCCGAGGGGAATTTTTGATGAAAACCCCACTTACCAGAAACAATTTTTTGCACCAGGAGGTCGAGGAACAAGCTACCAGGTGTCATTCTGAAGAAGGGCAGAAAACTCATCTCGCCTGGCAGCAGCCCAATTTGGGTCTAGGAATGCGGTTTTCTTGTTTTTAGGGAGAGGAGAGATCGAGAGAGAAGGTGTGGCGAGGAGATTTAAGCATTGAGTAGGAAGAGGAAAACCAGACTTTGCACGAGTGCGCATAGTGTGATCGTTTGTGGGGAATGGAATAGGAACAACACGAGATGGTGGTGGTGGTGGTCTAGAGGCGTCGGGCGCAGCGGAAGAGACAGATGCCGAAGAGGTGGCCGCGGCAGAGCTAGGTGATGCCGCAGTAGAAGGTGGTGTCGCAGCAGGACTAGGTGGCGCCGTGACAGAAGGTGGTGTCACGGCAGGAGGTGGTGTCGCAACAGGGCTAGGTGGTGCCGCGGCAGGGCTGGGTGGTACCGCGATAGGGCTAGGTGGTGTCACGGCAGAAGAAATAGGTGATTTGGTTGCGGCAGGTGATGGGAGGGTTGGCTGGGGTGCGGTGGGTGTTGGCATGGTGAGTTGGTGATGTAGTTGTGTTGTATGAGTAGAAGGCAGTGGTTTATCGGAGACAGTTGGTGATACATGGGAAGAAAAGGGGAATATGTTCTCAGAAAAAGTGACATGCCAAGAGATGTGAACTCGACCGGAAACAAGATCCAGATAGCGATATCCCTTGTGTTTGTCAGAGTAGCCAAGAAAGACACAAGGTATATAGCGTGGAGAAAGTTTATCCGGGGAGGTAGAGTGGGTGTTGGGAAAACATAAATAGCCAAAAAGACAAAGTTCAGGATAGTTGGGGTGGCAGAGGAAGAGAGAGTAGTATGGAGTGGAGTTTGGGTTGGATTTGGTGGGATGAATGTTGAGCAATTATGTGGCGGTGCGCAGAGCTTCAGCCCAAAAATTTGGTCGCATGGAAGAGTGAATTAGAAGAGTACGGATAATATTTTTTAGGGAGCAAAGAGAGCGTTCTGCTTTTCCATTTTGAGGGGAGGTATATGGGCAAGAAAATCTAGGGAGTATGCCATGTTGTAAGAAGAAGTTGTGGTTTTGAAAGTTGTTGAATTCTCTACCATTGTCGCATTGGATGAACCAAATGGGAAGGAAAAAGTGTGTAGCTACATATCGTTGGAAGTTAATAAAGATAGTGTGTACATCAGATTTGTTGTGTAAAGGAAAAGTCCAGACAAAGTGTGTGAAATCATCGAGAACGACAAGATAATACTTGAAACCAGAAATACTAGAATGTGGTGATGTCCAGAGATCATAATGCAATAGTTTGAAAGGAAAAGTACTAGCAGAATGCGAGGAATAAAATGGAAGTCTAACATGTTTGCCTTGCTAACACGAAGGACAGACTAAATAATTATGGCTATCTCGAGTACAATTTATTGAAAATTCACTAAGCATGGATGATAAAGTGGCGGTGTGGGGGTGGCCTAGACGATGATGCCAATGGTCAACGGAGGCGGCCATGGATGTAGGTGGGTCAGCGGCTGATACGTCTCAAACGTATCTATAATTTTTGATGCTCCATGCTTGTTTTTACACCATTTGCTTCGTGTTTTGTTACACTTTGTGGCACTTTTATGCATTTTCCGGAACTAACCTATTAACAAGTCGCCATAGTGCTAGTTCCCTATTTTCTGCTATTTTTGTGTTTCAGAAAAGTTACATAGGAAATATTCTCGAAATTGGACGAAACCAAAGCCAGTCACCCAGAATTTCACCGAAGCTTCCAGAGAACCAAAGAGGAGACAGAGTGGGGCCACAAGGGCCCCACACAATAGGGCGGCACGGCCCAGGCCCTGGCCGCGCCCCCTATGTGTGAGGTCGCCTCGGTCCACTCCTGATGATGCCCCTACGCCAATAAAGACCCCCGACAGGAAAAACCTAAGGACCCGATCACTTTTCTAGAACACATCGCGATCCGCCGCCGCCGTCAACCCGAAGATCTGGAGGGTCCAGAAGCTCTTCCCGGCACCCTGCCGGAGAGGGGAATCGCCACAGGAGGTCTTCTTCATCGCCATGCTTGCCTCCGGAGCGATGAGTGAGTAGTCTACCTTGGACGATGGGTCCATAGCAGTAGCTAGATGGTTGTCTTCTCCACCATGTGCTTCATGTTTAGTTCTCATGAGCTGCCTTACATGATTGAGATCACCGTTATGTAATTCTACATGTTGTGTTTGTTGGGATCCGATGAATATTGGTGTTATGATTGAGTTGAAGTACTGAATTTTATCTTATGTTATCTCTATGTTGTTTATGATCTTGCATGCTCTCCGTTGTTAGTAGCTATCTTGGCCGAGTAGTTGGTAGTGACTCCAAGAGGGGGTATTTATGCTCGATAGTGGGTTCATGCCTCTATTTAATCTGGGGAGTGAAAGAAACCTCTAAGGTTGTAGATGTGCTGTTGCTACTAGGGGGAAAACAACATTCATATGCTCAAGGGCATATGCTTTGTTTACATTACACACTTTGCTTAATGCAATTATCTGTTGTTCGCAACTTAATACTTGTGGAGTTCTCATATTGATTCGCCACAAGTGGATTATTAGATATAGATGCAGTTGGATGGCGGTCTATGTATCTTGTTGTAATGCCCAGAGTAAATCTCATAGTGATCCTCTCGACATATGCACGTTGTCTTTATTCTATCAATTGCCCAACTGTAATTTGTTTACCCATCATGTATTATTTTATCTTTTGGAGAGACACCACTAGTAAACTGTGGACCCCGGTCCTATTTCCTTTATATTGCTATCACCTATGTACTTTACTCGAACTGTTTACTTTACTCGCATACTATTATCACTTTCCACTCGATACGCTCATACACTTTGTTTCAAGCAAACCGGTGAGATTGACAACCTCATCGTAAGTTGGGAACAAAGTATTTGGTTGTGTTGTGTGCAGGTTCCATGTTGCTACTGGTTGAAGATGCGCTAACAAGAAATTGTTAACGGCGCCCTTGTTAGAGCATCATGCATCTAGTGGGCATCACCTTCGGTCGTTTGTCTGCCTCCTCCTGGATTGATAACCTTGGTTTCATAACTGAGGGAAAACTTGCTTCTATATTCATCAAAACCTTCTCTTGGGGTTTTCCAACAGGCCGGTCATTTTTACATCATCAACTCGGCTCCATCAAGTTTTCTGGCGCTATTTCCAGGGAACGAAGAATAAGAAGAAGCTCCCATGTCAACTAAGCGCCATAAAACACATCAAGTTTTCTGGCGCCGTTGCCGGGGAGGAAGAAGACTTCTGCAAGGGAAGTTTTTGCACGCACATCCTTTACTTTGTTTTAAGTTTTGCTTTACTTTATTTTTACTTGCATTGTTTTATCAAAAACACAAAAAAATTACAATCCTTTGTAGTTGTTTTTACTTGTCTGCTTTCAGTTTGCTAGAATGGCTACTCCTGAAAACACCAAGTTGTGTGACTTTACTAGCATGAATAATAGTGATTTTATCTGCACTCCTATTGCGCCACCTGCTCCTGCTGCAATTTCTTATGAGATTAAGCCTTCTTTGTTGAACCTTGTTATGAAAGAGCAATTTTCTGGTGCTAGTACTGAAGATGCTGCAGCTCATCTCAAGAATTTTGTTGAGCTATGTGAGATGCAGAAATATAAGGATGTTGAAAGTGATATTATCAAGCTTAAGTTGTTTCCTTTTTCTTTGAGAGGAAAAGCTAAGGATTGGTTGCTGTCTTTGACTAAGAATAGCATTGATTCATGGGCTAAGTGTAAGGATGCTTTAATTGGTAGATACTATCTTCCTGCTAAGATTATAGCTTTGCATAGCAATATTATGAAGTTTAGTCAGTTTGATAATGAACATGTTGCTCAAGCTTGGGAAATAATGAAATCTATGATAAAGAATTGTCCCACTCATGGACTGACTACTTGGATGATTGTTCAAACTTTTTATGCAGGACTGAATTTTTCTTCGAGGAACCTACTTGATTCAACTGCTGGAGGCACTTTTATGTCCCTTACCTTGGGCGCCGCAACAAAGCTTCTCGACAATATGATGGTAAATTACTCTGAATGGCACACCGAGAGAGCTCCACAAGGTAAGAAGGTAAATTCTGTTGAGGAAACCTCTTCCTTGAGTGATAAGATTGATGCTATTATGCTTATGCTTTCTATTTATAGGACTCATGTTGATCCTAATAATGTTCCTTTGGCCTCTTTGGTTTCTCAAGAAGAGCATGTTGATGTAAACTTCATTAGAAATAATAATTTCAACAACAATGCTTATAGGAACAATTTTGCTAGTAACAATTATAGGCCGTATCCTTCTACCAATGGTAATGGTTATGGTAACTATTATGGTAATTCCTCTAATAACACTAGGGCCACGCCCTTCGAGCTTGAGGTAATGCTCAAGGACTTCATCAGTAAGCAAAATGCTTTTAACAAGTCTATTGAGGAAAAGTTAGGCAAAATTGATATTCTTGCTTCTAAAGTTGATAGCCTTGCTCATGATGTTGAACTTCTGAAATTAAAAGTGTTGCCTAATGAGGTGAAAGAGAACAATGTTTTTGCTACTGCTAATGTTATCCAAGTTAGAATTGATGAAAATGTTAGGATGCCAGCAGAATTGCATGCCAGGTGGGAAAGAGAAGATGATATGGCTAGAGAGATGAAGGTATGTACCGTTACTACCTCTAATGATGTTGTTCCAAATGCTAGCAATCCTCTTACTTTGATTGGTGTAGAGAAAACTCCCACTCCTTGTGTTAAAAAGCCTAAAACTGCTAAAACTTTTTCTCAAAAGAGTGCTGAAATTTTTGGAGTGTAGGAGATGATAGCTCTATTTCCTTTAATGATTTTGATGTTGATGGCTGCAATATATCTGAAGTTATTTTGTTCTTGCAAAAGCTTGCTTTGACTCCCAATGCTAGTTCTTTAAATGTTGCTTTTACTAAGCATATCACCAATGCTCTTATGAAAATTTGGGATGAAAAGTTGAAGCAAAAAGCTTCTGTTCCCAAGAAGTTAGAAGATGGTTGGGAACCCATCATTGATATGCATGTTAATGGTTTTGATTGCCATGCTTTATGTGATCTAGGTGCTAGTATTTCTATTATGCCTAGAAAAATTTATGATATGCTTGATTTACCACCGCTTGAAAAGTGTTATTATGATGTTCCTATTGCTGATGTTGCTAAGAAAAAAACCATTGGGAAGGATTAATGATGTTCTTATTATGGTTAACAATAACCTTGTTCCTATTATTTTCTTGTCATGGATGTTGAATGCAAAGCTTCATGTCCTATTATTTTGGGAAGACCCTTTCTTTGAACTATAGGTGTCATCATTGATATGAGGGAAGACACCATCAAATATCAATTCCCACTCAAGAAAGGTGTGGAACACTTCCCTAGAAAGAGAAAGAAATTGATTTTTGACTCTATTCTTAGAGCAAATTATTATCTTGATGCTTCATCACTTGATATTACTTGATTCGTAATTTTCTGCGCCTAGCTCAAAGGCATTAAAGAAAAGCACTCTTGGGAGATAACCCAATGTTTTTACATTCAGTTCTTTTTCTCTCTTTTTTTTGAGTCTTGGAAGTTATTACTACTATAATGACCTCTCCTTATCCTTTTTATTTCATTTTTGTGCCAAGAGAAGCCTCTAATTTGAGCGAGGTAAGATTTGGGGATGTTGCTGTCCTGAAACAGTTTTCAGTGCTGCACCGTAAAAATTCGTGAACATTCTCTGTATATCTTTTGGACCGTCGATTTCTTGTGCATATGCCCCGGGTTATATCCAAACTTTCAATAGTTGAACACTTTTTGATTTGAGCAACAGAAAACCTTCTAAAAATTCGACCTTTGCCAGCTGTTCTGTTTTGACAGATTTCTGCCAATATTTGTGTTTGCCGCTTTATCGCTTTCTTTTTGAGTTCTTTTGCTCACGGAACTTTTGGGGAAGTTACTACAGTAGTGTATGCTTTATATGTGGTGGTTTTGAGTTGAAACCTGAAGCAAAAGAGGTTGATTCAATGTTATGCTTACACTAATGTTGCTAATAGATTTGTGTTTAGTTTTGTATGAAGGAAGTTTTCAAGTGTAGGGATCGGAGAGTGATGAGATGAGTTGAAGAATGGACAAAAGCTCAAGCTTGGGGATGCCCATGCATCACCCCAAGAAATATCCAATAAGTACAAGCGTCAAAGCTCGGGGATGCCCCCGAGGCACCCCTTCTTCATCGGCAAAAATCAGGTCACCTTTCAAAACACTATATTTTTACTGCTTCATGCATTATGCATTTTTTCTTGGAGCGTCAGTTGTTTTTAGTTTTCAGTTTAGTTTAGTTTTGTTTGCCGCAATAAATGGTTGGATCCCAAAAAATTTCTTTTGGAGAAGTTGCCTTGCTTTTCATTTTCCAAGAACACTCGTTGAGCGATAAGTGTGAAAAACAGATTTGAGCGAGTGTTCTTCTTTTTCTAGAACTGTGTTTAGTTTTCATTTTCGCCTTGATTTGCATTCAGATCTTGTTATATCTTTTCATCAAGGTGTATTTTTGCCTCTGGTCCTTTGGTGTTGGAAAAGAGAAAAAGCTTTATGCAAAAAAGTGGTACAAGAAGGAGCTTCTGTAGACTGCGGCTTAGACTTTTTCATGTCATGCTTGATATCTTTTTGATAGTATGCTTAGTGGTCTTGCTGTAGCATGACTTGTCTCAAATACTAAGATTGCTTAATGAGCCTTTGAAAAAATCATGCGTTGTTTTTATCATTTGGAAGCATTATTTTGGTTTTCTCCTTGATGCTTTATTTGGGTTGACTTGGCTCATGCTCACACATGTTAGACTCATACAAAGTCGCCAATAGCCTCTATGATCATTTAGTTTTTGACTTTTGATGCTATCTTATGCTTCTTTTAATGTCGCTTTGTCGCTCTGCATGATTATGGTCGTTATTGCTCTGTTAGTTGGTCGCTCCCAGTCTTTTCCTAGCTTTCATTTTGTACTGAGTATGAGCTCTACTCGTGCATCCAACTCCTAGAAACCAAGTTTGCCATTGTGTTCACTATAAATTCCTATGCATGGTATTTGTAAGCCATTCCAAGTAAATTTTCATGTGCTACCTTTCAAAAATCTTCAAAACACTTCTCGTTTTGTGACACTGTTTTCAGCTCATGGGGACGTAGTGGTCGGATTTGCTATCTTCCATATTGCTTATTCCTAAAAGAAAAAAAAGAAAGAAAAAAGGCACTCCTCCATGGTATGTGAATGTTGGTGGGCACCCGATGGAATCGGTTAGCCATGGTTTGAGAAAGGAAAAAAGGTGGGGAGGAGTGCCAAGCTTTATAAAAGAGCACAAAAGTGCCAATCTCTCTCTCAAAAACTTGCTACATTTTTGTATGGAAGATAGTAAGAACCCCATTGCTAGTCGTTGACAAAAGCAACCACCTCTCAAAACTCAAGGTTTATCTCTCTGTTTTTACAAATGAAAAGCTCTAACACATATTTAATCACTGCTTCCCTCTGCAAAGGGCCTTTCTTTTTACTTTTATGTTGAGTCACCACCTTCTATCTTTATGCACCATTAAGAGAGCATAGTTGTCATTCTGAGTATAATGTGCATTGTCCCAAAGTTTTCATTGATTGATTCATATTGTTGGTTTCACTTGTTCTCAAATTATTTGTATCTAGTCGCCCTCTTAAATTTGAAGGTGTCCTATGCATTTATGTTTTGCTCTCTCATGAAGGACAAGCTGAAAACCATTTGTATGTTTTTCCTTATGATTTGAACACGCATTTGACTTTCACTGTTTCATTTTCATGATCTTTTGTTTGTGTTCATTTTCATGTTATAACATGGTTACTAAGTTTCTTCTATCAAGATCATATCTTTCATGCCCATGTTTTAAGTTCTTCTGATCCCAGCGCACAACGCTGACATAGATGATCAAGATTGTGTAGGTGCATGTCACCTCAAAAATTATTTCTTTTGCTATCACTTACCTACTCAAGGACGAGCAGGAGTTAAGCTTGGGGATGCTAATACGTCTCAAACGTATCTATAATTTTTGATGCTTTATGCTTGTTTTTACACCATTTGCTTAGTGTTTTGTTACACTTCATGGCACTTTTATGCATTTTCTGGAACTAACCTATTAACAAGTCGCCACAGTGCCAGTTCCCTGTTTTCTGCTATTTTTGTGTTTCAGAAAAGTTACACAGGAAATATTCTCAGAATTGGATGACACCAAAGCCAGTTGCCCAGAATTTCACCGAAGCTTCCAAAGAACCGAAGAGGAGAAAAACCTAAGGACCCGATCACTTTTTCAGAACACATCGCGATCCGCCGCCGCCATCGACCCGAAGATCGGGAGGGTCCAGAAGCTCTTCCCGGTATCCTGCCGGAGAGGGGAATCACCACCGGAGGTCTTATTCATCACCATGCTTGCCTCCGAAGCGATGAGTGAGTAGTCTACCTTGGACTATGGGTCCATAGCAGTAGCTAGATGGTTGTCTTCTCCACCATGTGCTTCATGTTTAGATCTCATGGGCTGCCTTTCATGATTGAGATCACCGTTATGTAATTCTACATGTTGTGTTTATTGGGATCCGATGAATATTGGTGTTATGGTTGAGTTGAAGTACTGAATTTTATCTTATGTTATCTCTATGTTGTTTATGATCTTGCATGCTCTCCGTTGTTAGTAGCTATCTTGGCCGAGTAGTTGCTAGTGACTCCAAGAGGGGGTATTTATGCTCGATAGTGGGTTCATGCCTCTATTTAATCTGGGGGAATGACAGAAACCTCTAAGGTTGTAGATGTGCTGTTGCTACTAGGGGGAAAACAACATTCATATGCTCGAGGGCATATGCTTTGTTTACATTACACACTTTGCTTAATGCAATTATCTGTTGTTGGAGTTCTCGGATTGATTCGCCACAAGTGGATTATTAGTCATAGATGCAGTTGGATGGCGGTCTATATATCTTGTTGTAATGCCCAGAGTAAATCTCATAGTGATCCTCTCGACATATGACGTTGTCTTTATTCTATCAATTGCCCAACTGTAATTTGTTTACCCAGCATGTATTATTTTATCTTCTGGAGAGACACCACTAGTGAACTGTGGACCCCGGTCCTATTTCCTTTATATTGCTATCACCTGTTTACTTTACTCGCACTGTTTACTTTACTCGCATACTATTATCACTTTCCACTCGATACGCTCATACACTTGTTTCAAGCAAACCGGTGAGATTGACAACCTCATCTTAAGTTGGGAACAAAGTATTTGGTTGTGTTGTGTGCAGGTTCCATGTTGCTACTGGTTGAAGATGCGCTAACAAGAAATCATTAATGGCACCCTTGTTAGAGCATCGCGCAGCTAGTGGGCATCACCTTCGGTCATTTGTCTGCCTCCTCTTGGATTGATAACCTTGGTTTCATAACTGAGAAAAAACTTGCTTCTATATTCATCAAAACCGTCTCTTGGGGTTTTCCAACTGGCCGGTCATTTTTACATCATCAACTCGGCCCCATCAAGTTTTCTGGCGCCGTTGCCGGGGAACGAAGAATAAGAAGAAGCTCCCACATCAACTAAGCGCCATAAAACACATCAGCGGCCGGGGCTCCATGGAGAGTGTAGAGGTCACCGGAGCTATTGAAGCGAGCGATCTCCACCTTGGTCATGTAGTCCTTCACAGATAAACCAAAAGGATCAAATTCAATAGAAACAAGATTATCACGGGTGAATTGTCAAACAGAGATTAAATTTTTGATGAGTGCTGGAGCAATAAGAACATCACGAAGAAGAAGAGATTTTGTGAGTGTGGGAATAGAGGTTTGGCCGGTTCAATAAATTGGAATAGAAGAGTCGTTTCCAAGAATTATCGAAGAAAAAGGGGTTGAGGAAAAATTTGACATAATATTACTCAAAGAAGATATGTGACTAGAAGCACCAGAATCAAAAATCTAGTCCATACCTGAGTTCCCTTGGGCAGCAAAGTTGTTCATATCCTGCAAGAACGCAGACTGGTCCCAGCTTGGTCATGGTGCAGAAGTCGAGGTCGATGGTGGAGGCCGAGCGGTCGGTGGTGGTGCCATGATACGTCTTAAACGTATCTATAATTTTTGATGCTCCGTGCTTGATTTACACCATTTGCTTCATGTTTTGTTTACACTTCGTAGCATTTTTATGTGATTTCCAGAACTAACCTATTGACAAGATGCCATTGTTCTAGTTCCTTGTTTTCTTCAGTTTTGTGTTTCAGAAAAGCTACACAGCAAATATTCAAGGAATTGGACGAAACAAAAGCCAAAACTCCTATTTTTCCGGACGAAGGACGAGGACCGAAAGAGAGCCAGAGGGGAGCCAGAGGGCAGCCTCACCATGGGGTAGCATGCCCCCTGGCCCGCGCGGCCCCATGGTGAGGTGGCCCTAGTGACCCTCTGACGCCGCCTCTCCGCCTATATAAAGCCTCGGGACAGAAAACCCTAAAACAATCGGCGTTTTCCCTAGTAAAGTTCCGCAGTGCCGCCGCCGCCAAAGACAAATTTTGGGGGACATAAGTCTCTGTTCTGGCACCCTGCCGGGACGGACAAGTGCCCCTAGAGCCGTCTCCATCGATGCCGTCGCCTCCACCGCCGTCTCCATCGACTTCACCGCCATCTCCACCAACGTTGTTGTCTCCTATGATGAGGAGGGAGTAGTTCTTCCCCGGGGCTGAGGGCTCTACTAGTAGCTATGTGGTTCACCTCTCTCTTCCATGATGTGATCTTTATGTGATCGTGAGCTGTGTATCTAGTTGAATTGGTAGATTATATTATTTAGATATTATGCTACTCTCGTGCTTTATTATTGTAAACTCCGGAGACACCTTGTATCATGATGTGAAGGTGACAGTGTGCGCATTATGTGTGTCTCTTTTGGCTAGTGTCTCTATGAATTGTTGGTGTTTGTTGGAATCATCTAGTGCGCTCAAGGTGATAGTGTGGGGCAATCTAGTTTGATGAAATGCGAACTTTGAGGAGTGCTTCGTAGCCCTACGCATCATTAGTATTTGTTATCCATTGGAGAATAGCTTAGAGTGGCATAGTGAAGTTAGTATCTATTTGTTCAATTATGTTATCTTTGTTGAGCGTGTCCACTAGTGAAAGTATGATCCCTAGGCCTTGTTTCCAAGCATTGAACACCGTTTACATTCAGTTTTGTTACATGTTTGCTCACAGTGATATTTATTTCAGATTACATTTACTACTTATAATCATCACTACTACTTGTATTTCACTATCTCTTCGCCGAACTAGTGCACCTATACATCTAACAAGTGTATTGGATGTATTGGGGACACAAGAGACTTTATGTATCGCAATTGCAGGGTTGCTTGAGAGGGATAGCTTTGACCTCCTCCTCACTGAGTTCGATAAACCTTGGGTGATCCACTTAAGGGAAACTTGCTGCTGTTCTATGAACCTCTGCACTTGGAGGCCCAACATTGTCTACAAGGATAGAAGTGTGCATAGACATCAAGCTCTTTTCTGGCGCCGTTGCCGGGGAGGTAAGGTAAAATGTACTCACAACTTCTGGCTACTAAGTCTTTTAGTTGTTGGTGAGTGATCAAAGTTATTTCCTTTAGATTCTGCAATTATATCTTTTTGTTTCTTGTTTTTATTTTCACTAGTTAGGCTTAATGGAAAATAAAGAGTTTTATAGTATCTTTCCTGAGGTAAGACTTGAAGTGTTTGAAAAACCTTTGGAGCTTTATTCGCATAGCAATGTTATTTGTATGAATTCTTTGAACACTGTTATTGCTAATTCTATAGAAAGGTCTAAGCTTGGGGAAGCTGGTTTTGTTAAGCATGATATTTTTAGTTCCCCAGCTTTAGTGGAGAAAATTTGCTCTGATGATATTTTATCTCCCATATGTGATAGTTCTCATGATGTTTGTGATCCTCGTCCTTTTAAAATACCTATGAAAATTGTTGAACGTGCTATGAATAACTGCAATCTAGGGGATGGAACTGTCCATCCTAGTGATCATTTTCTCTTTATACATGAATTATGCGAGTTGTTCAAGTGTGCAGGTATTTCTACAGGTGAAGTTAAGAGGAAGCTATTTTCTTTTTCACTAAAGGGCAGAGCTGCGGAATGGTATAAGACGCTGAAGGAAGACCGATCTATTGGTTGGGAGGAAATCGTACCTCTCTTTTATTCTAAATTCTATCCTTCTAGTGAGGTTCATAAAGATAGGAATTATATTTATAATTTTCATCCTCATGATGGAGAAAGCATTGCCCAAGCGTGGGGAAGATTGAAGTCACTAATGCTCAAATGTCCTATTCATGAGCTTCCCCGTAATATTGTTGTTAATAATTTTTATGCAAGGCTTTTAGGATATTACAAGGACTATCTAGATGCATGCTTTTATGGGTCTTTCACAACCAAGGAGGTTGATGCAAAGTGGGATTTGCTTGAAACAATTCAAAGCAGTATCGAAGATTGGGATAATGACAAAGGTAAAGGATCAGGTATAAATTATGAGTATGATTGCATTAAGTCTTTCGCTGAAACTGCTAATTTTCAAGAGCATAGTGCTAAGTATGGTCTTGATCCTCAAATTATGGTTGATTGTTTTAGAGTTATTGCTTCCCATATTAATGTTCCTAAGGGAAATGGGGAAGTGTATCATGAACCTTTTAAAGACACTTGCATAGAAAGTGATATTGTTATAGATGATTGCAATAAACATGCTCAAACTTGTGAAAGCATTATTTCTTATAAGCATGTTAATTTTTGTGGAGTACTTAGACCTTGTGAACAGAGTCACGACAAGAAAGATTATTGTATCCACCACAGGAATGAAGAAACCCGAATGTGGGATAAGGCTCTAGATGAGTTTGGTGAAACGGTTTGTGCCATTTATCCTTTTATTTGTGAACTTTGCCATGAAAAGGGTCATTTTAATTTTCAATGCTCAGGCCATAATAGTGACCTTTCTAATCGAATGAGTACCGCAAGTTTGTATTGTGATGACAAGATCACTCTCAATCAGCATGATGAGCTTACTTTATTTTTGGGGTGTGAAGAGTTATCTAAAAAACTTCTTTGGTAGATATGAGAGCTTTTGATAATATTAGCATCCTGCGTGGTTGCCATCTTTATTGTGTTAAGGATTGTTGCGCAAATACTTACATTCAAAATGTTATAAAAGAGGATGCTTTACCAAAATATAACTGGTCTAATTTGTGTTTCCATCTTATTAACAAAAGGAGGAGTCCTCCAAAGTTTCTTCTATCGTTTCTATCAATAAACCACCAGATTATGTGGAGAAGCTTCCTTTCAAGCCTCTCCCTCCTAAAGAAGTGAAGAAGAAGAAGAAGAAGAGGAGTAAATGGAGAGAGGAAACGGTATCTTCCCCTAAGCATGTCGCTCCTATTATAATTTTTTATGAGTCTGAACTCGATGATGTTCTTATGCCTGTTACCTATATTAGTGATCATGATTGGGAAAAGCACTCTACTTTTGATATTGAAAATCTTTTTGGTACCGATTCTGAAAATTATGAGGTTAATAATTGTTGTACCATTAGTGCTATCCATGTTCCTTCCAATGATGATATGGTTACTGATGAACACACTTTGGAAGATAGCTATTCTATTACTTATGATGATTACAATGATGAGTATAATATTTTCAGTTCACCTACTATTGAGGAGGAAGCAATGTATGATTACAATATGCCTCCTATTTTTGATGATTATGGTGATAAGAATAATTATGTTAGTGGATTTGCTCCTATGATTGTTCATGTAGGGAGTATTAATTCTTTTATGCATGTGGCTGATGATAAGAATGTTTTATGTGATAGTTATATTGTTAATTCTATTCATGATGCTACTGAAGGTTATTATGAGAGAGGGAAACATGGTTTGATGGATCTCAACAATATTAAGTTTCCCCTCTTTTCGTTGGAGATCTTGAAGTTGTACTTATTTTGCCTTCCCATGCTTGTTACTATGTGCCTCGTTGATTTATTTTCTTACAATATTCCTATGCATAGGAAGTGGTTTAGATTTAAATATGTTTCATATTTGATTTTTAATTCTCTCTCTTGCTTCAAGTTCTTTTATGGCGCCTTTGCCTTAAGTTCTTTTCTGGCGCCTACATAAGCATCTTTTCAAATTACTGCGCCTAGCTAGCTCAAAGGTGTTAAAGAAAACACTCTTGGAAGATAACCCAATGTTTTATTTTCAGTACTTTTTCTTGTATTTGAGTCTTGGAAGTTATTACTACTGTAATGGCCGCTCCTTATAATTTTTATTTCATTGTTGTACCAAGAAGAACCTCTAATTTGAGGGAGGTAAGATTTGGGGAAGTTGCTGTCCTGAAACAGATTTATGCGCTGCACCATAAAAATTTGTGAACATTCTCAGAATATCTTTTTGATCTGAAATTTCTTGAGCATATGCCCCAGGTTATATCCAAACTTTTATTAGTTTTGTACTTTTCGATTTGAGCAACAGAAGGTCTTCGAAAAAATCGACCTTTGACAGCTGTTCTGTTTTGACAGATTTCTGCTACTATTTGTGTTTGCCTCTCAATCACTTTCTTTTCGAGTTCTTTTGATCACAGAACTTTTGAGGAAGTTGCTACAGTAGTATATGCTTTATATGTGGTGATTTTGAGTTTGAAACTGAACCAAAAAGGGTTGATTTACTATTATGTTTATGCTAACGTTGCTGATAGAATTTGTGAAGTTTTGTATGAAGGAAGTTTTCAAGTGTAGGGATTGGAGAGTGATGAGATGAGATGAAATAGGGACAAAACCTCAATCTTGGGGATGCCCATGTCACCCCAAGAAATATCCAAGAGGTACAAGCATCAGAGCTTGGGGATGCCCCCGAGGCACCCGTTCTTCCTCGGCAAAAATCAGGTCACCTTTCAACACACTATATTTTTATTGCTTCATATTCTATGCGTTTTTCTTGGAGCGTCAGTTGTTTTAGTTTCATTATTAGTTTTGTTTTGTTTGCTGCAATAAATGGTTGGACCCCAACAAATTTCCTTTGGAGAAGTTGCCTTGCTTTTCATTTGCCAAGAACGCTCTAGTTTTCATTCTTATCAAAAACCGAGTGTTCTTCTTTTTCTGTTACTGCTTTTTGTTTTTGTTTTCGCCTTGATTTGCATTCAGACCTTGTCATATCTTTTCATCAAGGTGTATTTTTGCCTCTGATCTTTATTGGTTTTCATCAAAAGAGGTGTTTATAAATTTTTTGAATGGTGTTGGAAAAGGGAAAAAGCTTTATGCAAAAAAGTGGTACAAGAAGGAGCTTGTGTAGACTGCAGGCTAGACTTTTTCATGTCATGCTTGATGTCTTTTTGATAGTATGCTTAGTGGTTTTGCTGTAGCATGACTTTTCTCAAATAACTGAGATTGCTTAATGAGCCTTTGAAAAAATCATGCGTTGTTTTTATCGTTTGGAAGTATTATCTTGGTTTTCACCTTGATGCTTTATTTGGGTTGACTTGGCGCATGCTCACACATGTTAGACTCTTACAAAGTCGCCAATAGCCTCTATGATCATTTAGTTTTTAACTTTTGATGCCATCTTATGCTTCTTTTAATGTCGCTTTGTCGCTTTGCATGATTATTGCCATTATTGCTCTCTTAGTTGGTCGCTCCCAGTCTTTTGCTAGCCCTCGCCTTATACTGAGTATGAGCTCTACTCGTGCATCCAACTCCTAAAAACCAAGTTTGCCAAAGTGTCCACCATACATACCTACTAGCAATTTGCTATTCCAAGTAAATTTGACTTGCTTTTATTTACTCTTCAAATTAAACTCTTACCAGTGTTATGCAAAAATTGGTCAGTAAAGCTCTCACGAACCGGAAGGCACACTTTACTTTTTCTTGTTCTTAAAAATTTGACATTGTGGTCTCTTATGTTGAGTTGTTATGCTTGCAAGTTGTAAGTTGGACACTTGCCCAACCATGCTGTCATGGGGCAAGCCTTCAACATTGCACTTCTTATTTGAGTTGATATCATGATCTTTTGTTTATGGATGCCCGCGGTGTGAAATGAATTGGGAATCTTGCGGGGATCATGGAGTTTGTATATGTGTTAGGGAAACGCCTGGGCTGCCAATCTAAGCCATGCATAATTCATGGTGGAAATTTGTAGCATACCCATAGTGGACATTCGATGACGCATCTCACAATAAAAAGCTAAACAAATGGCAAATAAAAGAGATGTCAAGGTGTTCATTGTCTGCTTGACCTATCATTTTGATGTGGGCTTGTTCCATGTCATCGGGCACGGAGGTACCCCGTTGGCGGTTCTCGATGATACATATATACTTACAATGACAAGAGCCTTGCTTCGGACTCTAAGTAAAATAGCATGAGGTTTGGGTACTCGTATTCACGGGACACGAGGTTTTTGACTTATGATTTGTCAAGCATATGCATCATAATTATTCTCACATTAACTTTAACCATTCAAGATGCTTATGATGGGGGCAATGAGAGCTCAAAGCCGGTAAGTACCAAAATTTTTGAAGGTCTATAAAACTTGCAATCACTGCTTCCCTCTGCGAAGGGCCTTTCTTTTACTTTCATGTTGAGTCACCACCTTCTATCTTTATGCATCATTAAGAGAGCATAGTTGTCATTCTTAGTATAATGTGCATTGTCCCGAAGTTTTCATTGATTGATTCATATTGTTGGTTTCACTTGTTCTTAAATTATTTGTATCTAGTCGCCCTCTTAAACTTGAAGGTGTCCTATGCATTTATGTTTTGCTCTCCATGAAGGACAAGCTGAAAACCATTTGTATGTTTTTCCTTATGATTTGAACACATGATTGACTTTCATTGTTTCATTTTCATGATCTTTTGTTTGTGTTCATTTGCATGTTATAACAAGGTTGCTAAGCTCTAATTGTCAAGATTATATCTTTCATGCCCATGTTTTAAGTTCTTATGATCCTAGCTCACAATGCTTACATATGTGATCAAGATTGTGTAGGTGCACGTCACCTCAAAAATTATTCTTTTGTTATCACTTACCTACTCGAGGATGAGCAGGAGTTAAGCTTGGGGATGCTTGATACGTCTCCAACGTATCTATAATTTTTGATGCTCCATGCTTGTTTTTACACCATTTGCCTAATGTTTCGTTACACTTCGTGGCACTTTTATGCATTTTCTGAAACTAACCTATTAATAAGTCGCCACAGTGCCAGTTCCCTATTTTCTGCTATTTTTGTGTTTCAGAAAAGCTACATAGGAAATATTCTCAGAATTGGACGAAACAAGTTCCTGAAGTCTTATTTTTCGCGGAAGCTTCCAGAGATCTGAAGAGGAGTCAGAGGGGGGCCACGGGGGCCCCACACACCAGGGCAGCATGGCCCAGCCCCTGGCCACGCCCCCCATGTGTGAGGGCACCTCGGTCCACCTCTGACGATGCCCCTTCACCTATAAAGACCCCCCGATGGGAAAAACCTAAGTCCCTGATCAATTCTCCAGAACACATCACGATCTGCCGCCGCCGTCGACCTGAGATTGGGAGGGTCCAGAAGCTCTTCCCGGCACCCTGCCGGAGAGGGGAATCACCACCGGAGGTCTTCTTCATAGCCATGCTTGCCTCCGAAGCGATGAGTGAGTAGTCTACCTTGGACTATGGGTCCATATCAGTAGCTAGATGGTTGTCCTCTCCACCATGCTTCATGTTTAGATCTCATGAGCTGCCCTACATGATTGAGATCACCGTTATATAATTCTACATGTTTGGTTTGTTGGGATCCGATGAATATTGGTGTTATGATTGAGTTGCTATACTGAAATATATCTTATGTTATCTCCATGTTGTTTATGATCTTGCATGCTCTCCGTTGTTAGTAGCTATCTTGGCCAAGTAGTTGCTAGTAACTCCAAGAGGGGGTATTTATGCTCGATAGTGGGTTCATGCCTCTATTTAATCTGGGGGAGTGACATAAACCTCTAAGGTTGTAGATGTGCTGTTGCTACTAGGGAGAAAACAACATTCATATGCTTGAGGGCATATGCTTTGTTTACATTACACACTTTGCTTAATGAAAATATCTGTTGTTCGCAACTTAATACTCATGGGGTGTTCGGACGATATCCCCGTGAGGGGATTATTAGTCATAGATGCAGTTGGATGGCGGTCTATGTATTTTGTTATAATGCCCAGAGTAAATCGCATAGTGATCTTCTTGACATATCACGTTTATCTTTATTCTATCAATTGCCCAACTGTAATTTGTTTACCCAGCATATGTTATTTATCTTATGGAGAGACACCACTAGTGAACTGTGGACCCCGGTCCTATTTCCATCATATTGCTATCACCTGTTTACTTTACTCGCACTATTTACTTTACTCGCATACTTCTACTGTTTTCCACTCGATACGCTCATACCCTTTGTTTCAAGCAAACCGGTGAGATTGACAACCTCATCGCAAGTTGGGAACAAAGTACTTGGTTGTGTGTGTGCAGGTTCCACTTTGCTACTAGCTGAAGATGCGCTAACTCGTTTTATCGTGAAATGGCGCCCTTGTTGGAGTGTCACTAGGCTATCAAGCATCACCTTCAGTGGTTTGTCTGCTCTTCTCCTGATCGACATACCTTGGTTTCTTACTGAGGGAAAAGACTTGCCGCTGTGCTCATCATACTTTCCGCTTGGAGTTTCCCAACTGCCTGGCCATAATCATCATCAACTGCACGCCAGCCATTAGGGCGGTTGTCACCGCCATCTCCTTGTCAACCACCCCTTTGAGTGTGTTCAGGGTAAAAAATAGCGCCCTCCTTGCAGTTTGATCCTCGGTGTAGGCGACAGAAGGTCACACTGTAAACCCTTTACATGTATCCATACCTTCAGGGAAGAAGGTTGAAGGACCTCTAGATTCCTTTAAATGAATTGGGAGTTAGTTGTGGTTTGGGTTGCATGCACAAGGGACTTTTCTATGTCTACCACAAGCCATAACCTTTATGTATTGGTGCATTGACCTTATAGAGGCATTCACCTAGACCCACAACACTTTCCCCGTCAAACTCCAATCCTTGTACTAAACATATCAAATCTAAGTAGTACTCTATCCGGGGTTCACTCAGAACCCCTAGTTGCGGCCTGCTTTAGTCGTATCGCATCCAACTGGTTTTGCACTAAATGTGTAACACTGTAAGTTCACGACCACTCAGGCATCCAAGGTCTAGACAAGTCTTCGAGACCAAAGTTGCTTCCATGAAAACTCGGGTTGTGGTCGATAGGTTCTATCAAAACATGCCCAATTGTCATAAAGTCATTATGGTGAATCGTGACAATGTGTCATATGGTCCATTACCTGTGCCTCACAATACAGATTGTCAATCTATAGGTGAATACTTGTCATCCCTTTATTTTATTGACATATCTTCTCTATCTTGTGATATGGATTCATTGAACTAACTGTAGTCTGAAGACTTAGTTAACTATTTTTGGAATTGCATGCTCTAGCCAATTTAGTCAAAAGGCCGATATCCTGGAAGAGAATAGTCAATTATACAACACCTCCCTAGAAGGTTAGTGGGTGGCCTTTTTCTTTTTATCAACAAAGGCACGTGGATTGTTAGATTCTTTTAGGGAAGCCGCAAATATAAGTTTTTTTAAAAATGTGTTTCCCGTGACATTATTCTAGGACCTTGTGGCTCCAATACTATGTGGAATTGCATGCTCCAGGTAGTTCAACCAAAACACAAGTCTATTTGAAGAGACTAGTCAATTGTAATGAATGCTCAAGTCGAATGGCGAAGCTTCATGAATAAAATCACTTGCGAGGGCCTGGATCTCTACCAGTCTCGGGGGAGGCAAATACCGTCTTGGTCAACCGCGTCGTGGAACTTGCTTCTCGACAACTCCAATTCTACCTTTGTGACTACCTGCTTGCATATTAACAATTGGTTGATCATAAGTAAGATTATTCACAAATCGCATGCAAGGACCTCAAGTTTAAGGACACGTGATATACATTTCTTTAGATGAGAATTTGCTCAATGCATATCAAACAGTGTCCGTTCAACTCGGTGAACTCCTCTAATAATGTTAGTACTATCAGATTGACAGCACCACACACCTGACTAGCCGAACTTAGTCATCAACCGCGTGGTACACTAATCAATGATAATTAACGTACAAAAAAATGTTCCACAACCAAAGCACATATTTAGTAATCCATGTTATTGACGATGTTAAATTATAACATAATTAAAACAAGGAGTCTAATATAGATTTAGGTGAAACCGACCTATTGAAGACTACAAAATTAAAGGAGGACAAAAGCTCACTGATGGACCAAGAAACTCCAAATCAAAGCACCCACATGCGTCATTGTAATCTTGCTCTAGCAAGCTTATCAATCTAGGGCACTTGATACCGTTAAGTTTGAGGGATCTCTTTGCTAATTAACATGTGCAGTACACACCATTTATCCCTCTATGTCTCTCATAACATGAGACACTATGTAGACCATGGTTGATTTGGGATTCTTTGAGTCGATATGGATAATTCTAACATGTTTTTGGAGTCATGATACTCTATACATGTTACGATCAACATGCCAAATATGTATAACCACCAATAAAATAGCGAATCTACTAGCGTATGCACATAAAAGCATTGTAAGTATCAGTGTGTTTTTCAAAAGTTCATTAAAAAGTACTCCATCCGATCCTATATCTAGAGTGTATTTTTTTGGCTAGAAAATTAAACAATGCATTTGAATGGAAAACAACACCAGTTTTGGTGAGGACTATCCCGGTTAATTGACGTGAGAAATTTTTATAAGATAATAAAATGTAATCAAATCCCTTAGAAGTTTGACCATGTGATTGGTGCAAAGCAATATACCCAATATTATGGATTTTCCTCAAAAGCATATACACCTTATATCTTGGAACAGAGGGAGTGTAAAAATACTCCAAATATGATTTGCCAGGTCTTGTAGTAATACAAACATAGTACAATACCACAATGTCAACTTCTCTTATTCGAATACAAAGGTAAAATACAAAATAAACATACGGTTGATGGTACAATGATGTAAGGACATGTTGCCTTATTGGTATAAAAGCTGTATGCATCACTCCGATGACGTTTCTTTGTTCCACACATGTGGAAAAGCTCTGACTCGCAGGTCATTCTTTCTGTTTACTGTCAGCCCAAATTTCTCAGACATGTCTAAAGAAGCCTCACTAGCTCCATTAGGAAGCATCCAGTTGAAGTGATACATAAGGTTGGCCAACGTTATTTCCAATGTAGATGTACTAAACAACATACCAGGACATTGCCTTCGCCCTGCTCCAAAGGGAGTGTATTCAAAGTGTGTCCCATTATAATCTATGTTGTTGTTCTCAAATCTCTCTGGGATAAATGCTTCTGGGTTTTCCCAGTATCTTGGATCTCTTGAAACTCCATACACATTAACGTAGACATTGGTGCCTTTAATAATGTCGTATCCCATAATTTTACAGTTCTCTCTAGCACTCCGGGTGACTAGCGGACCAGGTGGATGCAACCTAAGAACCTCCTTGATGATCATCCTCATGTAGTGAAGTTCTGAAAGGTCGCCATTTTTAATGACTCCCTGATTTTCACCAAGCAACTGTCGGACCTCTTTTTGTGCCTTAGCCATAGCTTTAGGATGAGTCACTAGCTCGGACATAGTCCACTCTAAAACAGTTGATGTGCTTTCCGTGCCAGCTGCAAACATGTCCTGCAAACAATGGTTTAATGTATATTATAATTAAATACTATATTATATTAACAAAGTAATGGGAAAACAAATTATTGAGATATATCATGTTGTCTCATTAAACGATATCACAAGCAAATGCAATAGGCTAGTCTATACCGACACTAAAGAATCAAATCTAGTCACTCCACAAAATAGCATAGATATTTCTGATGGGACGAGATTATGAATGTTCAATTTTTCTTGTGTC
Source organism: Dactylis glomerata (assembly GCA_007115705.1). Lineage (NCBI taxonomy): Eukaryota > Viridiplantae > Streptophyta > Magnoliopsida > Poales > Poaceae > Dactylis > Dactylis glomerata. The sequence goes on along the minus strand of QXEO01000528.1, from coordinate 3,637,428 downwards.
TTGTATGTATTTTTACCTTGAGATATATACTACTAATTTTTTCTTACTTCAGAGACAACTCTATGGGAAGCCCTGGAAACATATATAAACTGTTTTCTGATTAATGTGTATGAAGAATGCCAATCAATGAATCACATTCAATAAAAAAATAAGTTTATCCAGATATCCAAATTAGACAATCTTGGTAGTATTATCTTTGACGAGGTTGTTGCCTCCTTTGTTTTTCCTAATCAACTGAGTATTATATGTTTTTCTAGATATTACCTTGTTAAAATAAGGTCTTTAATATTCTATTTTACTCCTAAAGCTATGGCTAAGGCACGAAAAGAGGTCCGAAAGGTGCTCGGTGAAAATCTATAATTCCATCCTAGGCATCTAAATTTACATGTATAATATTTATAAAAATGTTTAACGTTCTGCTGTCACTTACTATATATGCCCTACATACTACCGGTTAGGCTGATTCTCCAAACAAATTAAGAAGACTACCCGCTAGACTAGATACTCCATCCTGCTATATGAAAGGATACACATCGATCAGTTGCATATATACGCTATAAAGAAAAAATATACTCACAAACAAGACAGCGCCAATAGTCTCAATCGTCAGAGGGAATCCAAGCGAGGCCTCCTCCTGCAGCCTAAGCAGCACATCGAGGAGATCCTCATCGTCGGTCTTGCTGGCACCGTAGCCAGGAGCTTGCGCCGCCTTGCGCTGCTCCACAATGTCGGCGATGATCGCATGGATGCGGCCACAGCTCCTCTTCATTTGGCGCTCGCCATTGCTCAGCCACCGTGATAACGGTGACGACGGAAAGAGGTCGACAAGGCAGAAGCCGCCCAGTAGCCGGAACACGACGTCCAACTCGCGGAGGTAGTCGGCCTGCTGTGTGAACTTGCCGCCGAAAACGGCACGGGAGATGACGCTGTTGCTGAGGGCCGCCACCTTCTCACTAATGTTGATGGTACCACAGGCAGAGGAAGAGGCAGAGGCCCTCACAGATCGGAGGAGGTTGCCCACCTCCTCCGCCCTGATGCCTTCCATGCGCTTCACCTGCTTGGAGCTGAGTAACTCCACGACGCAGGCCTTGCGCATGTGGCGCCAGTGGTCGCCGTAGGGCGCGAAGAGAAGGCCCTTGCCGCCACAGCCAGCAATGTCAAGGGTCACACTACGGGGCCGTCCCGCTAATGCGAGGTCGTTTGTCTTCAACACCAGAGCTGCCGCCTCGGCGCTGGAGACGATCACGGTGCTGACCTCGCCTAGCTTGAGGAGCATCAGTGGCCCATGCCGGCGAGACAGCTCTGTAATGGTGCGGTGTGGGAGGAGGCCGACGACGTGGTGGAGACTGCCAATAATTGGCAGAGTCCATGGTCCGGGTGGCAGCACCAGCTGCTCCTTTGCCTTGCTGCTACTACCTGCCGATGATGTAAGCCTGAGAAGCCATGTTACGAACAACGTGGCAAGGGAAATGAAGCACAAACTTAGCACCTCCATGGTATTGCTTCTGTGTTGGCATCCACCTCTGGGCTGGTCAAAGTTATATACTCCCTTGGTTCTTAAATTTATCTAGATTCCCTTGTTTTTGTTATATTCTGATCCAAATTCTATAAAGTAGAGGCCAACTTCTGACGAGCGGAGCGAGGCCCGTCGCCGGAGGCTTGGGCCGAGTGGAGCGGTATGGATCGTTGCCACCGTCTATATATACTCCTTGTAAGCCGCCGGCTAGGGTTGATCGCATCATAAGATAGCCCACGGCGTTTGTAAACATACACCCGATATAGTGAAGTTTTGCTGGCTGGCGCCCGTGGTTTTTACCTCTCTTTGTTGGAGAGGGTTTTCCACGTTAAAATCTTATGTCTCCGTGCTGTGATTTCTTTTTGTTCTTCGTTATTGCCTATCGCTTTTATAACAAGTGGTATCAGAGCCCCAGGTTTCTAATCTAGGGTTTGCGAGATGGCGTCTTTGAATTTCGATCTGCCGCAGCTGGATTACACCACAAGGTTCTCCCTGTGGCAAGTGAAGATGAGGGCGATCCTCGCCCAAACTTCAGATCTCGATGATGCGCTCGATGGTTTCGGAAAGAAACCGGTTGCGTCATGGACGGAGGAGGAAAAGCGGAAAGACCGTAAGGCTTTGTCTTTGATTCAACTTCATCTATCCAATAATATTTTGCAGGAAGTGTTGCAAGAGAAATCTGCAGCGGCCCTATGGCTAAAACTAGAATCGATCTGCATGTCAAAGGATCTAACCAGTAGGTTGCAAGTGAAGATGAAGCTGTTCCAGCACAAGCTGCAGGAAGGTCAGTCCGTGATGAATCACCTATCGATCTTCAGAGAGATCGTTTCAGATTTACTGTCCATGGAGGTAAAATATGAGGATGAAGATCTAGCACTTCTTCTGTTAGTCTCATTGCCAAGTTCCTTTATGAATTTCCGTGACACCATATGTATAAATCGTGATACACTAACCCTCACCGAAGTTTATGAGGCTCTCCATCAAAGGGAGAAGATGAAATCTATGGTGCAGGCTGAAGGTTCGTCCTCCAAGGCGGAGGCGTTAGAGGTCCGAGGCAGGCCTGAGCAGCGAGACAACTACCACCACCACAACAACAGAGATAAGAGTAAGACCGACAGAGGTCGCTCAAAGTCCAAGGGACGTGACAAGTTCTGCAGGTATTGTAAGAAACCTAGCCACAATATTGATGATTGTTGGAAGTTGTAGAACAAGGAGAAAAGAAACGGAACTTACCAACCGAAAAACAATGATGGTAATGGTAAGGTTTCCGTAGCCTCGGGTAAAGGTGAGGCTGCTGTTGTTGCTGGTAGCGATAGTTCTGATGGTGATTGCTTAGCTGTTTTTGCTGCATGTGTTTCACGTGATGATAAATGGATTCTTGATACCGCATTGTTCGTTTCATATTTGCTGTAACAAGGATTGGTTCAGTTCTTATGAGTCTGTGCAGACTGGAGATTTTGTGCGTGTGGGAAATGACAACCAGTGCGACATTGTTGGCGTTGGTTCTGTTCAGATCAAGACCCATGATGGGATGACACGCACGTTGACTGGAGTGAAACATATACCCTCCATGGCGAGGAATTTGATCTCTCTTAGTACCCTGGATTGTGACGGGTACAAGTACAAAGGTGGGGATAAACGTCTGAAGGTATCATCAGGTTCTCTCATTGTTATGATTGGTGATATGAATTCTGCAAAATTATATGTCCTTAGAGGTAGCACTTTGCCTGGTATTGCTGCTGCTGTTAGTTCTGATGATTCTAGTAAGACTAACCTTTGGCATAAGCGTCTTGGACATATGAGTGAGCTTGGCATGGCAGAATTGGCGAAGAGAGAGCTAATTGATGGTTGCGACTTGAGTAAGTTTGAGTTCTGTGAGCATTGCATTTTTGGTAAGCATAAAAGAGTTAAATTCAATGCTTCTGTTCATACCACCAAAGGCATTTTAGATTATGTGCATGCTGATGTTTGGGGTCCGTCCCGTAGAACTTCTAATGGTGGTGCTAATTACATGCTTACTATTATTGATGATTACTCAAGGAAAGTGTGGCCATATTTTCTGAAACATAAATCTGATGTTTTTGCTACTTTTAAGAAGTGGAAAGTTATGGTAGAAACACAAACTGAAAGGAAGGTTAAGATACTCCGTACTGATAATGGTATGGAATTTTGTTCAAATGAATTTGATGAGTTTTGCAGCAACGATGGAATGGTAAGACATCACACCATCCCGTACACCCCTCAGCAGAATGGCGTGGCTGAACGCATGAACAGGACCATTATTTCGAGGGCTCGCTGCATGTTGTCTAATGCAAAGATGCATAGACGTTTTTGGGCTGAAGCAGCCTCCACCGCATGCTATCTCATCAACAGGTCACCTTCCATTCCACTTGATAAGAAAACTCCCATTGAGGTATGGTCTGGTTCACCAGCAGATTATTCTGAGTTGAGAGTTTTTGGTTGCACTGCTTATGCTCACGTTGATAATGGAAAGTTAGAGCCAAGGGCTGTTAAGTGTATCTTCCTTGGTTATGGTTCAGGAGTTAAGGCATATAAATTATGGAATCCTGAAACCAAGAAAGTTTTGTTGAGCAGGAATGTCATTTTTAATGAGACGGTTATGTTTTATGATAGTCCGTCTACTGATATTTCTGATGCTATTGATTCTCCTAATGTTTCTGATGATGAGCAACAAAGAATTGGCGTGCAGGTGGAGCACGCAAAGGAGAACGAAAATGTGGTTCCTGAAACCAATAATGATGATGTTTATGTTCCACCTTCACCGCCTATTGTTCAGCAGCCATCACGGTCTATTGCAGCTAACCGTCCTAAGAGAAATATTGCACCTCCTAATCGTTTAATTGAAGAGTGTGATATTGTTCATTATGCTTTGAGTTGTGCTGAACAGGTGGAGCATGATGTTGAACCAGCTATGTACACTGAAGCCATTGCTTCGGTTGATAAGTAAAAGTGGCTAGGTGCGATGCGAGAAGAGATGCAATCGCTTGAGAAAAATGGCACATGGGATGTTGTGCGCTTGCCTAAACAAAAGAAGGCTGTCCGCTGCAAGTGGATATTTAAAAGGAAGGAAGGTTTATCTCCTAATGAGCCTCCAAGGTTTAAGGCAAGGTTAGTAGCAAAAGGTTTCAGTCAGATTCCAGGTGTTGATTATACTGATGTTTTCTCCCCAGTTGTGAAGCATACTTCTATTCGTGCTTTCTTTGGTATTGTTGCTATGCATGATCTTGAGCTTGAGCAGCTAGATGTTAAGACTGCTTTTCTGCATGGCGAGTTGGAGGAGGAGATATACATGGACCAGCCTGAAGGTTTCATTGTGCCTGGTAAGGAGGATCTTGTTTGCAAGTTGAAGAGGTCCCTTTATGGTCTGAAACAATCGCCACGACAATGGTATAAAAGGTTTGATTCATTTATGCTAGCACATGGTTTTAAGAGATCTCAGTATGATAGCTGTGTGTACATCAAGTTTGTTAATGGATCACCTATTTATTTGCTGCTATATGTTGATGATATGTTGATTGCTGCCAAGAGCATGAAAGAGATCACTACTTTAAAGGCTCAATTAAGTAGTGAGTTTGAGATGAAGGATCTTGGTTCTGCTAAGAAAATACTAGGCATGGAAATTAAGAGGGACAGAAAGTCTAGTTTACTATTTCTTAGTCAAGAAAAATACATTGAGAAAGTTCTTCATCGTTTTAATATGCATGATGCAAAGTTTGTTGGTACACCTATTGCTTCTCACTTCAAATTGTCAGCTTTGCAATGTCCTACTTCTGAAGATGATATTGAGTACATATCACGAGTTCCTTATTCTAGTGCTGTTGGTTCCTTGATGTATGCCATGGTTTGTTCCCGGCCTGATCTATCACATGCTATGAGTTTGGTCAGTCGATACATGGCTAATCCTGGTAAAGAACATTGGAATGCTGTTCAGTGGATTTTCAGGTACCTTCGCGGCACATCTAAAGCTTGCTTGAAGTTTGGCAGGACTGGTGGGGGACTCGTAGGCTATGTGGATTCAGATTATGCTGCCGACTTGGATAAGAGGAGGTCCCTCACAGGTTATGTGTTTACTGTTGGTGGATGTGCTGTTAGCTGGAGGGCTACCTTGCAGGATGTTCCAGCACAATCTACAACTGAGGCTGAGTACATGGCTATCAATGAAGCATGTAAAGAGGCTGTTTGGCTGAAAGGTCTGTTTGCTGAGCTTTGTGGAGATAATTCTTGCATTAAGTTATTTTGTGACAGTCAAAGTGCTATTTATCTTACTAAAGATCAGATGTTCTATGAGAGGACAAAGCACATTGATATTAAGTACCACTATGTTCGCCACGTGGTTGCACAAGGTAAACTACAAGTATGCAAGATTAGTACTCATGATAATCCTGCTGATATGATGACAAAGCCTGTTCCTGTTGCTAAGTTTGAGCTTTGCTCAAGCTTAGTTGGTATAACTATTTAGCCCAAGTGGCTGTTTGGCGCCAGCAAGTGTTTTCTTTATTTGTTCAGGAGATTATTGAAGTTCATGCTACAAGGAATTTGTCTCAAGGTGGAGTTTGTTATATTCTGATCCAAATTCTATAAAGTAGAGGCCAACTTCTGACGAGCGGAGCGAGGCCCGTCGCCGGAGGCTTGGGCCGAGTGGAGCGGTATGGATCGTTGCCACCGTCTATATATACTCCTTGTAAGCCGCCGGCTAGGGTTGATCGCATCATAAGATAGCCCACGGCGTTTGTAAACATACACCCGATATAGTGAAGTTTTGCTGGCTGGCGCCCGTGGTTTTTACCTCTCTTTGTTGGAGAGGGTTTTCCACGTTAAAATCTTGTGTCTCCATGCTGTGATTTCTTTTCGTTCTTCGTTATTGCCTATCGCTTTTATAACAGTTTCTATACACTGAAACGCGTTTAGATATCTAGACAAACATAAGGCAACTAATTTTGAATGGAGGGAGTAACCGAATGAAAAATCGCCATAGGGCGCGCGACCGGGAGGGCTCGACCTAACCAGTACATGCCATGTGGCATGTGACGTCATGGCAATGCATATTTGGTAGGTCCCATTTGGAAGGCATTGTGCGAGAAACATAACGACCGCCCGATATATTTCTCCATTTTTTGGTGGTAAACTCAAAGACTAGGACACGAGGCATATGTTCTCTGATATACGGAGAGAGTATTTTATATTATGGACCCTCAACTTTTTTTACAGGAGACCTTTATACTTTTTATAAATACTTTTCACATGTCAGAATTCGTTTATACTATCAGCACACAGTCCATTACATCTATTTTACAAATTATGCAAAATAATCTACAAACCAACCATGTCATTTTTATTCTCCATTAATAACTTCATTTTAACAATGACACGACATTTTTTTCTTGAACTACATGAGTATTCAACAACATCCTGGGTTGCATAAGATAATCCACATTTTTAGATTGAATATTCACATTCGTATTGGCAGTGATATTGGTTTCGTTCTCCCTCCTAAGGTCATCGATTTGGAGGTACAACGATGTGGCATATATAGCATCGATAGCAGAGGGTCTCGGTGGGGTGACCCAGCAGGGGTCTCGATGATGGAAACATGTTTTGATAGACGCGCACAGGGTGGTGACACTATTGGTGTGGTAGCGGCACTGGCGGAAGGCTTGCCAAGGTCATTGTGTTGATCACTCACTATGCCAAAAAGGCCTAGCAGTGACGAGCGTGGCTTCCGCTATACTGATGATAGAGGCGTTCGTCACTGATATACAGCCACTGGTAACCAGAACGGCTGACAGCCTGTCATGTATAGTACTCGGCAGTGACGCCCGGACATAATTCAATTCATCGGCGGTAGTTGCTTGATCTGACGAGCGGCGCTAGGTGCAACATTCTAGTGGCGCAAAAACAGTGGGTAACACGTCAGTTATGGTGCTGATTTGACGAGAAGAAAGTTTGGCTTTCCGCCAGATCTAGTGCATCAGTGACGTCTATGTGTAACATGCGGCTGTCAAATCATGATTAAGCTCTATAATTACGCGATTGCTATAGACATACACGTTCCAGCAGACCACATCATTAACAAATTTGTAGTGAAGAGGTGTTGAATGGAAGCCCCGTTATTCATTTGCTACCAGCGACAGCGCTTCTCTTTGCCAGGTAGTCATTGGTAATTTATCACTGGCGAATATCATTTTTGCTCCAACATGTCGTTAGTAGTTTTCGGTGACGTGCTCGTCTATTTACAGCACTAACAATTCATATTTATGTGCACGTCGCGCGGGTTAGTTTTTTACGAAAATAAAATCATCGTTTTTATACAATCCAGGCTGCACTACTGGGAAAAGGCTTAGAGCCGCGATATCACTGGTAGCAAAAAAAATAAAGATAGTCACCGACAATCGATATACATGACGGGCCAGAAAAACTCGTCACATCTATGTCCCGATCTGGTCTCCTCCGCACCTAACGATGATGCCCGATAAAAAACGCGTTGTTGGAAGTTCGTTCCATGATCGTCCTGGGCTCGAAAAAAGGCTGTGACAGCGTCCGAATTGCACCCGTCACGGGTTTACTGACGGCTATTTTAAACTTATGTTGCAAATTCTATACGAAAAAGTCATGACGTGCACATTATACAGTTCGTTGCTGGCTGTGTATACATGTATGACGGGCATATTTTAGAATACGTCGGTGGTCCGACTCGTCATATCACGGGACTAACTGATCCCAGTTTGGCACACTTTTTTGCTATATCTGTCACAAGTAATTATGTTCCAATGCGTCGCTGCTTCGTGGAGGTAGGCTGTGTGGGCGACGCGTGCGCTCGTATAGATCCGCGTGCAAGTGTGACTTTGTCGGTTTTTTTGCCTCGACATGGGAAAAGAGACATCGCCTCTTATTTTCACATTCATTTAGGATATAATTTTTTTCATGTCGCCTGGTGAGGGCGAGAGGGGAATCATCTTCTGTGGCCACACAGTAATGTCCATCCACCCAAGGAGAGACCGCGATCCTGCATCGATGGCTAGCCATGGTCTTCCAGTGGACTGGGCCTCTCTCCCCAACAACCTTGTCAAGAAGATCGGCTACATCTTCCTCTCCATGGAGGACCTCGACTACTACTCCAACTTCCTGGATGTTTGCGGCGGCTGGCGAGGCATCTTACCAGCAGAGCTGCCCTTCATGCTCACCAAGTGGATCAATCTGGAGCACTCCTTGTCCAGGGACGATCTCATCGATGATGCCACCGTGACATTACTGAATGTGAGCACAGGTCGCTGACTACTGAAGAAGATCCACAGTTTGATTCGCAGGTGCTTGTCTTCCTCATATATATTTACTCACTTTGGTCTCTATTTGTCAGATCGAATTGTTCGACAGTATTCTTGCCATACTCTAATTTTTCGTAGACTAATTAAAGCTTGTCTTCTCAACCAAGGTACTTCTATGTCGGAATAGCAACCGTTTGATAGTGTTCAACACCTTAACTGGCGTCATCAAAGGCTTTGATGCGCAGATACCGGCGGAAGAGTTGTCCTCTGTTGTGGTGAGGATGAAGCCGTCCTTGACTGTTTTCATATCAGACCTTCAAAATAATACCATACGGTGGGCTGATAAGAGCAGCGAGGCAGCGGGCTCTGCTTTAGGCATTGGACATGGATTTTACAAGGCTCCATGTCCTTTTGCAGTTCTCCGGTGCATGAAACACTTTGCTGGTGATGTGTTTGTCATCGATAGATATGGCTCCATCATTTTTACAATGCCCAGCACCGCCAACCCTGGCACTAAACTGGAGATGAATACTGCCATTGTAGGCCCTATTCCAGATGATCAATACTCCCCTGATATGTTCTACCTGGTGGAGTGTGAGGGGGAGCTGCTGTTTGTGGCGAGCGAGCGGGTTTACAATGTTCAATCGGCAGTCTACTAGGTGGACACCAAGAATCGTGTCCTCGAGCTGGTCATAAGCATTGGCTCACATGCCCTTTTTTTTGGCAGGAACCGGTGCATCTCCATTTATAGCAGCAAAGCCCCGACTGTCCAAGCTGGCAGCATATATTATGCGGACCACTCTCTTGGTAGATCTTATGATTATGAGGCTCTCGCCTGGGAAGAGGAGGCAACGTATGTCGGTGGCTATGGAGTTAGCTCATTATGGGATAATCATCGTCCTTTCGCGTTTGACGAGTTGTTGGCGGAGTATTGCAAAATCGTCGAGCACTCTGAACTGCAAAATGGTGCCTCCTTATGGTGAAGACGGTTACTCATGCTATGAATACTACGATGCCTATGCCTCGGACTGATATATAGTAGATAGTTTGTAGTTGGACTACTATAGTTCATAGTGGAAAAGGTTATATGCATATGACATACGTATATCCCTTGCCCTTAAGAGGCTCCACTGCGGCGGAGTTCTCACACCCTTTCGTTGAGGCGACACAGCGTACAGCTCAGGAGTCAGTGCCTCTGCGATACCCACGGAGGGTGAAGCAGAGGCATGCGTCACCGCCTCCTAAGCCCGCTGCCTTGCCAAAGCAATGGAGCGGGGCACCCACTGCCTCTCGTCAGGCAAGCCGGCCGGGCGTAGGCCGCACTGTCTCCTCCCTCAGGCATGGCCAAAGGAGCGGAGAGATGGAGTTGTCGACGAAGTGGAGATCGATGGAGTCGACGAGGATGAATACCATGAGCCTACCTAGCGCGCCAGATGTCGCGGGTGCGTTCGCAGACACCGGGGGTAACACCCCCTAGATTGTTTGGTAAGTGCACGGGAAAGACGTCCTCGTCCCTCTCACAGAGCAAACACAAGAACACACAGTGATTTACCCTGGTTCGGGCCACAAGAGGGGATCTGGCGTAAAACCCTACGTTCGCCATGTCTGAGCTTATTGATGAAGATGTCAGCGGGAGTACAAAGGGGGATCAGAGGCGAAGCCCAAAGGCGTTCACCCTCTAATGATAGCTCTCTCTACTTCCTATGCTACTCAACCTCTCAAGAGCTGAGAGATTGAGCTCTAGACCTGGTAGGCGAATCCTCCCAGATCCTCTCTACAAGGCTCACAAGATGTAGATCTTGTAGGTCCCTACGCTCTTCTCTAGGAAGAGCAGCTTCAATGCCGCTCTACTACCTATCTTCTCTCTTCTGAGAGCTCTCCTCTCTTCTCTTCTTTTTCCTCCTACTGCCTCTCGCTTTCCCGCCCCCTCTCTCGTGGCTTGGCTCTCCTTTCATACTCAAGGGGATACCAAAGAGGCCAGTATGCATGCGTGATAGATGTCACATGAGTCGGGGCGGTGGCGTAGCCTGCAGGGCTAGGCGCTACGAGTTGTCCTTTCGCTCCGTCTGGCACGCTGCGCTGATGGGACTTGACCAGCCGGTCCAGTCCATCATAACAACCTCTGGCATGGTAATGATGCCTTCTGCAATCCCGCTGCAGAGGGCTTTCACCGCGCGTCTCCCATGCGCACCTCCGGGAGGTGACACGAGGATCCTTGTAGGATCCCCTCGCCACGCGCTCCTTGGCCTTGTCCAGTGCGACAAGCCTTCTCTGGTACACCATTCTCTCCCGGGTAGGAGAGAAACCTTCTCTTGTAAGCTTCCCTCCCCACAAGGGGGGCGAGGTCTTCATGTCATGGGGATGACTTTGGGGGTATGCTGAGGGCAGCGCTGCCTGCCGGCTGGTGTCCCAGGAATCTCCACAATGCTAGGTAAAGAGGGGCCGGCTGGCAACTCCACCGAGGAGAGCTGAAGCCGGACGAAGACGACAAGACCTTCCCAACGGTTGCTTCGCCGAAAGTGGCCTGGCCCCGACAAGATCGACAGAGGCGAAGGATGGGCATGACGCAAGACACGCCCGGGCTCGACCAATCAGCGAGCAAGAGTTCTCCCCATAAAAGAATCCTAGGCAAAAGGGAGGGCATATACCTCCCAGATGCCGGTCCAAAGGGGAAAGCCACTTTATAAAGTGACTACCGTCAGAGGGGGCCAGAGGATCACGCCGAAGATGCAGCCACGGAGGAGCCGGCAGCTGGGCAGCCGGCCACCTAATCTGTAACCAGACCCCTGCCTATATAAGGGGGTCTAGACCCTTAGCCTAGGGGATCCGATCCATCTTCTTCTGCCTCCTCTAGACCGAACAGCTCAAGGAGCGTTGTAACCACTGTGAAGATAATAGAAAGCAGGCAGGAAGTAGGGGTGTTACCTCCTGCGTGGAGGGCCGTGAACCTAGGTAACCGAAGTGTCTCCGTTGGCACAATCCTGAGCCGGACCAATCGTCACCACCGTTGAGCCCCTCCGATAAGCCATCCCCATGGCTACAGTCTCTAAATTCCCATGACAGTTGGCGCCCACCATGGGGCAACACGCGGTGATGACCGGAGTCAAGTTTCGGCCGGGATCCCCATCGATCCCCGGCGAGAGGTTCACCTCCGGCCTTGTCTGGAGGTTTGGCACCCTCGACTGCGTCAGCGACAACTTGGCCTGCTTCAAGGATGGCTTCGGCGATAGCGGCTCCTTCCTCAACATCGGCGGCCACCTTCTACGTTGCCAAGCCCTTCCTAGAGGAGGTAACTGACGTCCTCAACCCTCTCAGCAACGGAGGCTTGAGCTATGGTGAAAGCTGCGACTTTGGTGCCATGGTCAAAGTGATGGCCCTGGGAGACGAGGAGGGCGGCGACCCACCGCGCTCCGCGCGCCCGCCGCTCGAACGCCTTCCTCTGCAGGAGCAGAACACTCCACTCCCAGAGAAGGACACCTCGGACATCGCCATCGTGGACCTGCGTGCACCGCTCGACCGCGTCATCGACTCCGCCCAGGTTGCGGAGTCCCTGGAGCGGACGCGCCTCGTTCTCCTCAGCTGGGCGGCCTAGGAGGAGACCGTCCGGCTCGCATGAGCACCACGCTCCGCGAGTTCTACAATGCGCATGGAGATGCGCCGGACGAGCTTGTCTGCGGCCAGCAACGCGGCCATGGACTCGTTGTCGTGGGCCCTAGCCAGGTCTAGCGGTCGCCATCGACAAGCCCAGGCTATGGGGGGCACGGATAGGATGGTCGCGCCCCGAGCAGGTACACCCGAGGTCGCCGTGCCCAGTAGGCTGGCGGAGCTGGCAAGCTGCACCCAGTCTCGGTGCCGACACCAGGGCTAGAGCCTCAAGCTTGCCAGCCGGCCCTGCAGATCCAACTGTGGCTTGACCACATGAAGACGCTCCCCAAGGGACTTGCTAGCTCAAAGCGAGCAGCCACCAACCAAGGAGGCCCGGGGGCTGTTGGCGGCGGTCAGGGGCGCAAGGAGGGCAAGTACACCCTCGATGCTGCAGTTGACCAGTGTAACATCCCAAGATTTTATCAAATTTTGGGGGAATTTTTTTTGCTTTTGTTATGCTTGAGATGTTTGAAAATTCACAAAGATTTAATTTTTTTGAGTCTATTGGAAAGCTTTATTGGAAAACTATTTAAAACTTTCTACTATTTTCTTGAAGAACTTCATTTAGAAAGAACAAGTATCAAAATATTATTTTCCATTCTTTATTCAAACCTACGCAAGCTTGCTTGCAAAGGAGTGAATCACAAATGTGTTTTATTAAGTAAAGGTTGTATTTTAAAAACTAAGTTTGAAAGATAATTTCAAACATTATTTTATAAAGTATTATCTCTTTTTTTAAAGGATTTATTTTGCAAACCCTATACTATTTTGCATTATGCAAGAAAGTCCTTTTACTAAAATTTATAGGGTTTTATGGAAAATCATATTTTATTTTGAAAACCTGTTTCTTACTGTCCCACTTTGATACTTTGTATTTTAGAAACTTTACAAAGTTGGTTTGAAGCAATTTGAACCAAATTTGCAAAAGTTATAAAAGGAATAAGAAAGCAGAAAAAGAAAAAGAAGAAAAGAAAAGAAAATAAGAAAAAGGCCTCGGGGAAGCCCTTCGGCCCAGTTCCAGAAAAGGCCCACGGCCCACCCCGGGAAAATACAGAACCGGTACTCTATCTCACTCTCTCCCTCACCGACAACTGGGACCCGCATGTCGGCATCTTCTCCTCCCCCTGATTTTTCTCCCACCCTCCTGGCAATGGAAACGGCCGGCACGTTACTCCCTCCCCGCTCACTCCGTGCACTAAATGTCCATCAAAACCCAGCCTTAAGCACCCCATCCTTCCCTCTCCCACTTCTCTCTGGATCTAGAACCGGAGACACCGTCATCTCTATGAAATCGCTCGCCGGAGCATCGATCTTTCGCCGCTGGAATTCGTCGATATCGGCACAGTGGTGAGTCCCCGCGCTCCCTCTCCAACCTCATGCTTCGTGTCAGGACCCGGCGCACCTCCTCATGTCCTTACCTTGCATTTGGGCCCAGAGAATCATCGACGCCACGGACGCCAGAAGATCGCCTCCACCTGCCTCGACTCCAGCCGCCTCCCCGCGCCGTTACCAGAAGCGAACGACAACCTCGACCACGCATACGAGCTTGCCGTGACTCCCTGCACCTCATCATCCACTTCCTTGCCTCGGAGCACCACCAGAACGTCGCCGGCGGGCGTTTCCAGTACGTAGCACGCCAGAGAAGCCAGCCGGAAACCTAGCCGGTGAGCACCCCCCCTCCTCTGCTTGATCTAGACCGTCAGATCCCGATCCATCGCCCCAGATCAAATCACTTATCTGAACCGGTATGGACAGATCTGGACCGTTGAAGCATCATAAGATCCTACGGCTCTGAATCACAATCCGACCGAACCGGTATCGGCTAATCCGATACAGCCATGTGGCCAGCCTCTGATCAAAACAGAATTCAAATGAGTTTTCTAATAAGATTTCAACTCAATCTTGCAAAAATCGTAACTTTTGATCTATAGGTCCAAAAATAGCAAATGATATACCGTTGGAATCCTTAGGAAGTGTAGAATCCAGTAGTACAATAAAACTCCATATTTTATGGGTTCAATTTGAAACTATTTTCAAATTGGAATCAAACCTTCTGTTAGCTTGTTTAATTCATATCTTTAGTTCTGTTAATCCAAAAATTACAAATTTGTAGTCTTTGGAATCCTCTCAACTTGTAGAACATCATAGGGTCAAGAAAATCCAAATTTGATACTTGCACACACCTTGTGCATTCAAATTTGTCCAAATCACTATTCTGATCACATTTTGAATTCTATAACTTATTTTGGAGTGAAACCAATTGCAGTGACTTTGTCTTACTGCAAGCTATCCAGTAGAATCACTTCCTAATTTTATTGAAACACTTCACAATTATCCAAATTCTAATATGAGAATTTGAGTAATTTCCATTATAAAAATAAATCTATATTTGTTCAGTAATGTTTCCTTCTACCATAGCAAATCTTATGTTCATACCTAGTCATCAAGGTTATCTAAACAACATCTTGATCAAGATCATTTCACTTAGACCTATCTTGTATAGTACCAACTTATTCAAATTACAAATGTGTCATTTGAGTAAAGTGTGATACTTTCAATCTTAGTTTCTACCTTTGCTACTATGGTATTGATCAAATCAACATCATGGTACTTAACCCAATACCATTTACTCATTAGGAATCTTAAGCCATGTTTTCGAACATCATCTATACATATCCATTACCTATAGCCATTTACTCATGTCTACTCAATCTTAACCTTGCATTGAACTATTCAATTTGCATTTGAGTTAATTGAGTACTTCAATGTTATAAGAACCATAGCCTAAGCTTAAGTGTAATATATACTATTTAGAAAAATTGTTGTCACACTTATTCAATAGTATTGCTATTGCACTATTTTGTCTCCTATGTGATTTACCCACATGAGATATTCCAAGATTCTATATGCTTTAATAAAGCATAAAGATCTCACTCATCATATTTTGTCTAATTCATATATGTACTCAAATTGCAATTGTGCTACTTGAGTAGAATATGAATTCATCTCAAACTTAGGTTCTATTAATGTGGAGTTGTTATAATCCATACCATAGTATGTGTTATGCACCATGTTGATCAATGAACCATTTGAGCCATGTCCTCCAATATCAATCTTTTTCCAATCACTTGACCGTCACAAACCGAATACCTACTTAGTTTTGTTTGCATGTATGGAACTATTCAACTTGCAAATGTGCTAATTGAGTAATTCAAGCATTCTTAAAACCTAGCCTAGTTCCTAAGTGCAGTAGACGCTATTTAAGAGTAATTGTTGTCACATTTACTCAATAGTGTTGTAGTTGCACAAATTGACTCTTGTGTAATTTATTTTACATGAGTTATTCCTAAAACTCTTATATGCTTAAATAAAGCATAAGAACTTCATCAATTATATTATGCCTAGTCCAATTCTCTCTCCAATCATATTGATCTTTCCCAACTAAGCTCTCAAATTCATATCTCACAAATCATAATACTTTGCCCTATCTTTCTTGTCATAACATCTCAATAAATCTAATTTGTTAAACAAATACTTTTCAATCATTTGATTTGTTTGATTGTGTTTGTATGGATTGTTTATGGTATGCTATTTCTTGTGCTATAGTTGTGCGAAGAGCTACGTGCTTAGTTGAGAGAAGTGAAACATCGTGATCTTCAAAAAGGCAAGTGACACACATATCCCCTACCTATTTTTACTACTGCATTAGTGTATTCATCTCTTGTAGTATGCATGATAGGTGAAATGTTCAACTATTTTATCAGATGCTTAGATCCTAGTAGTGTGTAGCTATTCCCCAAACCCCACCTGTTAGGATGCTAAATACTTTGAAAAATATTGATGCCTTGCTATGATCACTTAATAAAGGTGTTTTGTGAACAAAAGTAAGAACTTCAACTAAAATGAAACACCTGGGTGGATTGGTTTGATAAGAGGTGGCAAAGTAGGTGGGTTCTGGGATGCATGCCTCGTTGAGAGGATGTGGGTTCAGAATGCCGCTCGGGATGGCCACCCAGGAACAAAGAGATGGCTATGTCTTCCATGCTTAGTGTACTTCCAGTGCAGCCTTATGACATTATGGGCTCTGTCTTGACTGATTAGATGTGGGAGTGCAACTTGTCGGCAAGAAGTGGTGGTAGTTGAATTGTAGGTTGGGGACGGAGCTTGCCAAGTTAGTTGCCCTCTCCTTCTAAAAGGTCTCGTTTCATTTTATGTATGGGCATAAAATGAATCGTAAGGTGAAAGTGCACAACCCTTGCAAGGTGTTCAAACTAATCGATTAGCCATGTCCTCAGTTATGGACAATTGAGTCTCTAGTCATGGAATGTATAGAAGAATCTCATCACCGATTCTGAATTATTAAAATTTGTCTAGAAACCTCTAGGTAGGAACTAAGGACCATACACTCCGAGGGGTGGTGGTGCCTGAGGTTCCAAATTTTGTTGAGTTGCGCCCAGAGCTACATACCGGCCAGTATGTAGTGTATGGGGGTTGTCTTGACCCTTAAATTTTTTTTTTGAAAGAAAGTATTAAAAAGGATTTTTAGGATAAAATTGGCTTTATGCAAATCAGCCTATGAGATCCACCAGCCAAATGTCATGCAGTATAGTCTTTCCACAAAATGCCACCAAATATGTGTCATTTGCCAGTACATTATTATACTGACCCCTCTGGGGCTGCATATTCAAACGTGCAGGTTTTATTTCGAGTAAGGAACCAGGAGTAGGATCTTGAGACTACCTTCCAACATGTCTGCCTGTGGCACGTGATGAAGAATGGAGGCTCACTGCAACTATGCTTTATGCTGTGTACTCATAAGGTAGAAGACCTATGTAACTGGATTTACGTGGTAATATTGATGCTATTGCAATGATTACTATATTTTGTACTGTGGTGCTATCTACTGATCCAGGGAATGGCACAATACACAGGAGTTCTGCCTTTAGTAAAAGGCGGGGCGCTATAGAATGGTATCAGAGCATAGTGTTGCCTGTAGGATCGAGACCCTAGGTTTGGAATTAGAAATAGGAAGACCCTAGGATAAAATTCCCTATCTCATCTTACTTCTATTTATTAAAGAAAAATGTTTGCATTTTGAACTCCTTGTATTCTCTCCTACTTCCTCTCCAAATGTTTCCTAATACTGTAGCTGACCCTACCCTGAAATCATCAACAAAGGATAGAAGATCACAATGTGCCAGAAGTGTGAGACTGATACTCCATATATTTCCTTGACTCAATATAAAGGAACTTGGAGAAAGACTCAAGTGGAAACTTCATAATGCTCAGCAAGACCTCAAAGAAGAAAAGGAAGACACTACTACATTGAAGAAAACCATAAACCAACTTCAAGGTGACATAGAAAAATTGGTATCTGAACTTAGTGTTCAAGGAGACCTCATCGCCACCAAGGATGAACAAATTACCAATCTACTGAAGCAGCTGGACCAGAATAATGGATCTGCTTAGAAGAGTACCAAGAAGCCTTAGTTGGACCTTCATTTAGGAAATTTTAATAAGCAACGACGTGTAATAAACATTATGGTCATACCGACTTGTGGAGGATCGTACCTTCCCGTTTGTTTGAAAACTAGTTTGCTTTTTATGATGAATGTTTGTTAGACATTGCTTGTAAGATAAATTGTTTTGATCTGTTTTGTTTTGGGTAAGATTTTCTTCTTTAGATCCCTTCTATCTAATTCTCATCTATGCTAATACCTAAACTTGTCCCAAAACCCAAACCAAAGTATTCTCAATGACAGAACAACTACAATGACCCTCAGTTGGAGATAAGGATACATAATATAACAACAAGAGGTAGTGTTTCAAGTACAAGAGACTGGAACATTACGCAAGAGACTGCACAAAGGATGATACCCCAAGACTCCAGTAAGCTAGAATGACTAAAGGATACCTCGCAAACAATAAGAAGACACCCCAAGGTGTAGCTAATGTGGAAGTAATACTATTCAACCACCTCATGCAAAAAGGGGTGGAAGGGACAAACAGAGCAATGGAAAGAGCAAACAGAGCAATGGAAATAGCAAACAGAGCAATAGAAAGGATTTTATTCCCTCTTAAATGGCATACCAAAGGATCTACAACTTAAGGATTATTGCCATGAGCTTTGTTGAAAACCTCTAGCTAGGAACGATAGATTTTGTTCTCAAATTTCAAAAAAAAAAGGATTTAGGAACTTGGTTCCAATTTCAACAACAAAAAATTTTGTTTAAAAAGCTAGTGAGGTTGACCAAGAGTTAGAATACGAGATGCACAAAACCAAATACAAGGTAATGATTGGGTGCAACATGGATTTGCGCCCCATGACGACTACTCATATTGTTCGCTCTTGTATGAGGAATGGTGAATCTAGAGAGACATACCTACATGAGATACGATGTCTTTAAACCACAACCTTAGGAGGATAATATATTACATCCCTTATAAGTGAGCCAGTGTGGCCAAAACATAGGAATACGGTGAGGATGTTTTGGTTATTGAATGGCTACATGAATCGGAAACATTTTGCTCAGTGGGCTTTGAAGATGGAGATTGTTCAGCTTTAGCTACTGCCTGTTAGCCTACCTCCCTGAGCCTATAAAAGAGAGATCACTCCTCTCCAAAGAGACACAACAGAGACCGCCACCACCAACTATGAGATTTCCTCTTGATTCCAGAGCCCTACGCCACCGAAGTCTACCTCAACCTGACCTGCGATGCCATGAGGCAACTCTCCAAATCCATGGAACTATTTTCCTGCCCATGAGAGCTTCGTCAGATCCCTTTTTCTTACAAAGGAGATCATCTCCAAGATATGATCAATGTCGTGGGAATTTGGAGACAGTAGCCATGGGGAGGCTTATCGGAGGGGCTCGACGTTGGTGACGATGGGTCCAACTCAGGATTGTGCCAATAGAGACACCTCGGTTTACCCAGGTTCAGGGCCCTCCCGGTTGGAGGTAAACCCCTACTTCGTGCCTGCTTCATATTGATTTGGTAGTAGCGATTACAATGCTCCTTGAGCTGTTTGGCTAGAGGAGGAAGAAGAAGACCGGGCCTCCCTATGCTAAGGGTCCAGGCCCCCTTATATAGACGGGGGCCTGGTTACAGGTTTTTGGTGGCGATTCGGCCGGCTGCGGGCTCCTCGGCGGCGGCATCCTTGGCTTCATCCTCCTGACCCTGCTCTGGCAAAGGCACTTTATAAAGTACCTTTCCCCCGGACCGGCATCTGGAGGGCATATCCCTTCCCCTCGGCCTCAGATCCCGTCGTGGGGAAGGGTCTTCGGCCTCTCATTAGCCGGACGTGGTCATGGCGCTCGTCACTCCTGTCCTGCACCCCTGGCGATCTTGTCGGGGCCGTTCTGCTTTTGGCTAGACAGCCGTTGGGGCGTTCTGTCTCCATCGCCCGGCTCCAGCTCTCCTCGGTGGAGTCGCCAGCTAGCTGCTGGCGCAGCCGGCCCTTTGGGCGGAGCTGGTCTTCTCGTGCCGGAGCCATGGGGACTCCTGGGACGCCAGCCGGCGTATTGCCCGGATCGTGGTGCGCCCCCTAAGTCATCCCCCCGACACTAGCCCCCGAAACTGGCGAAGTCTCATGGGCTAGCATGGGGCTTCGGCGGGTTCTTCTTTTCGCCGAAGTCTTGCTTGTCCTCGTCGAAGTCCCAGGATTTCTGGTCTGGTTCGGTCGATCTAGTCGCCGAGGCTGGGCCTTGCGAAGTTTTCCTGGCCGTCTCGAGACGAACCGGCTTCGATGATGGCCCGGCTGGCAGCCGTGAGCCGGTGAGCCGCGGACCGGCGTGCCTTCTCCTTGGAACTTGCGTTGCCTCGGGTCGCGCCTCCACGCGGCGGCCGGCGCAGCGCGCCAGTGGCCAGTCTAATCGACTTGACCTCGAAATCCCCTTCGCCATAACTTCTCGAGTCGTCGTGCGGGGTGGGCCGGCGTACGTCAGCGACGCGTCCCATCAACCCCTCCCACGATCCGCTGCGGCAACCGTCGCGATGGCGCACGACGTGGAAGTTGGTTACTGAAACGTCGGGGGTTTCCCCTTCGCCGCTCTTCTTTAAATAACCAGCGGGCCAACTGCGTAGGGCATCCTCCACTTCTCCCCTCACTTCGAGCTTCGCCTTTCCGAGACCAGCCTGGTCATGTCGTCTCCCAGCGGCTCCACTGCCAGCGATAACAAGGTCCCGGAGGGGAGCGAGAAGGAGGTCGAGGCACCGGAGGCGGTGCCTTCCATACCCTAGAAACGTGGTCGCCCGAAAGGGAGCCGCAATAAGAGTACCTTGGAGGCTCTCGCGGCGAAGGCCTCTGCCGCTGCTTCTACCTCCATCGCGCCCCCGGCGGCTAGAGCCTCCGGCGACGTGGGCGTCCCGGAGAAGCGGGGGCCAGGCCGCCCAAAGGAGAGCGGGAAGAAGGCCGCTTCCGCGGCGACCACTGCCCCTTCGTCGTCTCGCCGTTGTGGGCGGCCGCTGGGGAGCAAAAACAAGAAAGCCCCGGCTGTCTTCAGGGTTGCAGCCACTCCCGCGGGGCTCCGCGCGGCGGCCCCTCCTCAGCTTGGCCCATCGCGGCCTTGGTTGGAGAGACCGGTGCTCCAACCGCTGACCTATATTTCGGCCCAGGGGTGGTCCACCTGCATCGTTCCTGTGCTCGCCGGGTCTCGAGACTGCCTCCGCCTTTCGTCTCGATTCACGGACTCGATGGAAGGCCAGGAGATGGCCTATGCCAAACTGCGGGAATGCAGCGGTGGCCAGCCATCATATCACGTCGAAGTCTACTACGACGGCCAGGGAGTGTGCTACTTCCGCGACGGGTGGTCGAAGTTCTTCCTCGACTATGGCGCGCAGGAGGGCTGGTTCATCCTCCTCACTCGCCACGACGGGAAGAAGGAGTTCACCGTCTGCTTCTTCGACGGTACCCTCTCCGCTTGCGCCTTTGCCGCCCAGCCGTGAAGGGCGGGCGCTCCATTGGCCTCCGGCATGGGCTTCTCTGGGACAAAGTCCATGCGGCGCTCGCACCAGGCTGGGGAAGACGAGGATCTCCCGGGCGCGGGATTCTTGGCGCCCTTAGGATAGTAGATTAAGGGACTTTTGTAATCGTCAAACTTCTTTAATTTCGTGCAAATCTTCACTTGCCCTTATTTGTCTGCTATGTGAATGTCTTTCTCCATTGCGTGCCTTTGCCGTCGAGCAAACGTCTCCCGCTCGACACCGTAGCGATGTGATGGTTCTTTTCTTGGCGAAACTGTAGATAGGGACTACGATAGTCACTGGCCTGCGCGAACGCTTCGGGCGGGGCTCCTCTGGCTTCGATGCAGAGGAAACGATGCTTCTGCTAGCCGGCTCTGGGGAACACAGGCTAGCTCCGGCTCCGGTGCGGATGGACCGGCGCTTCTGCTGGCTGGCTCCAGGAAGGATGGGCTAGCTCCGGCTCCAGCGCGAACGGAACGGGAACTGCATCTTGTACCGGCTCGGGCAAGGGTCGGAGCCGGCACGCTCCCTTTCCCGAGTCTTCGCACGTTCCAAGTCATGATTGGAGTAGGCCTCCTGGTTTCCGGTTTTAACCGTTGCTTTGTGAGTGTTAGATTTCGATTTCGCTGCTCGTTTACCGATCGTGTCACAGCGCCGGCTGCTCGAACAGCCGGCGAGGTACTAGAGCTGGCCTGCTTCTGAGGGCCGATTCTATTTCCCCCTAGCCCCCGAGTTTTGGGGTAGCTGGACTGACAGCTAGCTCGAAACTAATTTTTTGCGAATGATGCCAATCGCCAAGAGAGGTAGCTCTAGCTTCGAACCTCTTGGGCATGGCTTCTCAGCCCAAACATCAGAGACTGTGCCTATCAGCTGCTCGTTGGCCTTGCATTTGTCCGGTTCCCTCAACCTTTTCCTTAATCTTCCCACCCTTCGTCCCTTCTACCCCCAACCGGCAGCCTGGTGCTGGTTGGTCTCCCTTGGGCCGGCAGCCGAATGCCGACCTAGGGTGGGAGCGTGCCGCGGAGTGAGAAGTAGTACTTTGGTCTATCGGGCCCCCGACTCGTGCTGGCCTACGATTAGTTAATAGACACTGCCTTTAATGCTTGGTTGAGCGGCTTTTCTATCGTTTGCAGTTCTGCTCTGCGGCTTTCCCTCATATGCGGTCTGCCGGCTCCTATCCATCCGGCTGCGCAGAGCTGGAAGGTGGAGGTTGGGCTCGAGACCTTCTTCATATGTGGTACTTGTCCGGCTGGCGAGAGATCGATTTTTCGGGGCTGCCGGCTGTGGCTCGGTGCCTGGAGCTGGCTGCCGGTCAAGTGAATAACGCAGGAAGCAAAACATACACGAAGTGTTTTCCTCGGAGCCGGCCGTAACTAACCGTTCCATTTTCCTTTATTCATTGACACGTTTTTTAGGGTACAAGCTTTTGCCTTAGCAGAAGAAAGGTCTTAGGAGACTGACATTCCAGGGACACTCGGTCTCCTTGTCAGAGTTATCTGCCTTGTTCTTTCTGGGCTCTTGTGCGTCGATGAGGTAATATGCCCCATTGCCCAGCACCCGGCTGACAATGAACGGTCCCTCCCAGGGAGGAGACAGCTTGTGCATGCCTTTAGTGCTTTGGACCAGCCGGAGTACGAGATCACCTTCGCGAAACGCGAGCGGGCGAATTTTCCGGCTGTGGTATCGTCACAGCTGCTGCTGGTAGAGTGCGGATCTAGCCAGAGCCTGCTCTCGAGCCTCCTCGAGGAGGTCGACGCCGTCTTCGCGAGCTTCTTTTGCTTGCCCCTCCGTGTACTGGACAACTCTGGGTGCGTCGAACTCAATGTCCGTGGGAAACACCGCTTCTGCTCCATAGACCAAGAAGAAAGGTGTGAAGCCCACAGAGCAGTTTGGAGCGGTGCGCAGGCTCCAGAGCACTGAGGGTAGCTCCTCGACCCAACAGTCGGCTGAGTGCTCGAGAGGCTCGACCAGTCTTAGTTTGATGCCAGCTAGGATCAGCCCATTCGCCTTTTCCACTTGTCCATTTGACTGAGGGTGCGCCACGGATGCTAGGTCCAGCCGGATGCCTTTCTGACCATAGTAATTAGCAAAGACTCCCTTTGCAAAGTTCGTCCCATTGTCGGTGATGATGCTGTGGGGTACTCCGTATCTTGTGATGATCTCGTTGAAGAACTTGATCGTGGATGAGCCATCGAGTTTCTTGATTGGCTTGGCCTCGATCCACTTGGTGAACTTGTCCACGGCCACCAGCAGGTGCGTCAAGCCCCCGGGTGCAGTCTTGAATGGCCCCACCATGTCCAGGCCCCAGACCGCGAATGGCCAAGTGAGCGGGATGGTCTTGAGGGCTGCCGCTGGAGTGTTTCTATGCTTGGAGATGCGCTGGCAGCCGTTGCACTGCTTCACCAGCTGCTCCGCGTCCTGCTTAGCCGTCGGCCAGTAGAAACCATGACGCAAGGCTTTGGCCACCAAGGCTCTAGAAGACGTGTGATGTCCGCACTCCCCTTAGTGTATTTCTCTCAGCAGCTCTGTCCCTTCTTCGGGCTCGATGCATTTCTGGTAGATGCCTGACAAGCTACGCTTGTAGAGCTCGCTGTTGATGATGGTGTACGCCCCAGCTCGACACTGAATTCTCCTAGCTTCCGCTTCATCCTGCGGCAGGTCCCCAGTGATGAGGTAGTTGGAGAATGGCTCCACCCAGGAAGGTATCTCCTGTATATGGAAGACACTGGCGACTAGAGGGTCAGCAGCCCCCGGGTCCGTTGTTGAGCCGGCTTCGCTTGATTGTCTGGCTGGGGGAGCGGGCGTGGAGCCGGTAGTCCCCTTGTCCTTCGCCGAGCCGGCCGCGCTGGGCTGGCCGGCTGCCTCCTTCAGCCCTGAGACGGCAGCCCCCGGGTCCGGCGGCGGTACCTGGACCGGGGCAGGGTCTCCAGGCACATAGATGGATATGGACTCCGGCGAAGGTTTGATAGACGGCTTATGGATGATCTCCAGGGACACCCCGGCTGGGATATCCTGCTTTGTGGAGCCGATCTTGGACAACCGGTCTGCTTCCTCGTTGTTTGCTCTAGGGACATGGTGGAACTCGCAGCCTTCGAAGAATCCGCTGAGCTGCTGCACATAAAAGCGACAGGAAGCCATGTTGGCGTCCTTGGCATCCCAATCCCCTGAGACCTGGTGCGTTACTAGGTCAGAGTCTCTGAAGCAAAGAATCCTCCTGATTCCAATCTGCTTTGCCATCTTGAGCCCATGCACCAGGGCTTCGTACTCGGCGACGTTGTTCGACGCACGAAAATGCATCTGCAGCACGTACTACAGCTTGTCTCCCTTGGGTGAGGTGAGGACGACGCCGGCTCCCAAGCCCCCGAGCAGCTTGGAGCCATCGAAGTGCATGCGCCAGTGGGTGGAGTCCGGAGCCGGCGGCAAGTACTGGTGCTCTCCCCAGTCAGCGAAGAAATCTGCGATGATCTGCGACTTGATCGTCGTTCTGGGCTTGTACTGAATGGTATGGGCTGCGAGCTCAATCGCCCACTTGGCCACTCTTCCCGACGTGTCCTTGCATCCGATGATCTCCGAGAGCGGAGTGGTGCTCACCACCGTGATTGGGTGCTCCTCGAAGTAGTGCTTCAGCTTCTTGGCCGCCATGTACACGCCGTACGCGACCTTTTGATAGTGCGGATAGTTCTGCTTAGAGAGAGTGAGCACCTCACTCAAGTAGTATACCGGGCGCTGAACCGGCAGCTCTTTGCCTTCCTCGATGCGCTCCACCACGATCACCACGCTGATGACGCGTGGGGTTGCTGCGATGTAGAGCAGCATTGGCTCTCGCGGAGCCGGCGCTGCCAAGACTGGCGTGGTGGACAAGGCTCGCTTGAGGTCATTGAAGGCGTCATCCGCGCGCTAGGACCAAACAAAGTGGTCTGTCTTCTTCATCAGCCGGTACAACAGCATGGCCTTCTCCCCGAGCCGGCTGATGAACCGGCTAAGCGAGGCCAGGCAACCAGCAAACTTCTGCACATCCCTGAGCTGGGTGGGCTTCTCTAGGGCCTCGATGGCTTTTATCTTCGAGGGGTTAGCCTCGATCCCTCGCTGGGAAACGATATAGCCTAGGAGCTGTCCAGCCGGCACACCGAAGGTGCACTTCTCAGGGTTGAGCTTTATGCGATAGCGCCGCAGGTTGGTGAAGGTCTCCCTAAGGTCATCCAGGAGCGTGCCGCTCTGCTTGGTCTTCACCACCACATCGTCCACATAGGCGTGCACGTTCCTGCCAATCTGCCCCTGCAGACATCGCTGCATGGTTCGCTGGTAAGTGGCTCCAGCGTTCTTCAGGCCGAATGGCATGGTGACGTAGCAGTAGGCTCCATATGGGGTGATGAAGGAGGTCTTGATCTGATCCGGCTGGAAGAGCGGGATCAGGTGATAGCCTGAATAAGCGTCCAAGAAGGACAACAGGTCACAACCAGCTATGGAATCGATCACCTGGTCAATCCGTGGCAGTGCGAAAGGATCCTTGGGGCAGGCCTTGTTGAGGCTAGTGTAGTCGATACACATTCGCCAAGTGTTATTCTTCTTCAGAACCAAAACTGGGTTCGCGAGCCAGTCAGGGTAAAACACTTCCATGATGAAGCCGGCTGCAAGGAGCCGGGCAATCTCCTCGCCAATTGCTTTCCTCTTCTCTTTCGCAAACCGCCACATCGGCTGCTTGACCGGCTTGGCATCCGGCCGGACGTTGAGTGCGTGCTCAGCCTGCTCCCTCGGCACACCAGGCATGTCCTTTGGTGACCATGCAAAGATGTCCCAATTCTCATGGAGGAAGCTGGTGAGCTCGCTTTCCTATTTGGCAGACAAGCCGGTGCCGATGATGACGTACTTGGAGGGGTCGCTTTCGTCTAGCAGGATCTGCTTGGTATCGTTGGCCGGCTTGAATTGCTCCACCGGCGACTGGCGGACTGGCACATCTCGCTGAGTCAGCTCCACGCGATGTAGAAGCTGCCTCTTCTCCTCAGCGACGACCAGCGCCTCTGCCAGCTGCGAGCTTTCCTTGGCGCAGGCCAGGGATTTCTTGAAACTTCCCGAGACAGTGATTACGCCTCTGGGCCCCGGGAGCTTCATCTTCAGGTAGGCGTAGTGCGGGACGTCCATGAACTTAGCCAGGGCCAGTCGGCCTAGCAGCGCATGGTAGGGACTGCTGATGTCCACCACCTCAAACCAGATAGGCTCGCGGCGGCTATTCCCCTTCTTTCCGAAGAGAACCTCCAGCTGCACCTTGCCCAAAGGGGTGCAAGAATGCCCAGGCACGATTCCATGGAAGGTGAGCCGGCTAGGTTTCAGTTGAGCAAGCGGGATGCCCAACTTCTCCATAGAGCTCCGGTAAAGAAGGTTGATACTACTAC
This sequence comes from Dactylis glomerata, assembly GCA_007115705.1. NCBI lineage: Eukaryota > Viridiplantae > Streptophyta > Magnoliopsida > Poales > Poaceae > Dactylis > Dactylis glomerata. The sequence goes on along the minus strand of QXEO01000528.1, from coordinate 3,610,630 downwards.
CGCCGTCGATGAGCACACGGGAGAAATGACACATGTGCGTATCGGAGCACACGACAGGGTCCACGACCAGGGCGTATTCCCCAGGGCTGGGCATCAGCCTTGGGTGGTCCTCGCGCCCCCAGGTAATGGCTGCCTCAGACCAACGCATGAACTGGGGCTCTGCAGGCATCACAGCATTCACCTCTGCCTCATGCCAAAGGTCGTTCCTTTTATCCTTGCCCGGGGTAGTGAAGATGTGATACTGCTCCACATCCATCGGGAAGTCGTCATCTTGATCCGGCTCACCTCCAGCCGATTCGCGCCGTTGGTCCTCCTGACCTCCAGCCGGTTGTGCTTGCGGCGTTTCAGGGATCTGCCGAGCACGTTGCTCCAGCTCTCTCATGAAACGGCACTGACGCGTGGAGTGGGTCGCTTCCCTGCCTGGGGAGGTGTGAAACTTACACGGCTGATCGAGCGCAGCATCGAGGGTGTACTTGCCCTCTTTGCGCCCATGACCGCTGCCTGCAGCCCCCGGGCCTCCTTGGTCTGAAGCCGCTCGCTTTGAGCTAGCAGATCCCCTAGAGGACGCCTAAGCGTGGTCTAGCCATAGGTGGATGTGCAGCGCCGATGGGTGAGCCTGGGACTCCGACCCTGGTGCTGACTCCTGGGACAAGCATGGCCTGCATGCCCCGCTGCCTTGCTGGGCACGGCCGGCTTGAGCGGCACCGCTGAGAGCACGGCCACCGTGCCCGCGCCCTTCGCGGCCTCGGCCTGCCGATGGCGACCGCTGGATCTGGCCTGGGACAGCGGTGGCAAAGCTGCGGCGCAGGTCACGGGCAAGCTCGGTCGGTGCGTCTCTGTGCACGTCGTAGAACTCGCCGAGCGTGGTGCTCGCACGGCGTCGGTTGGTCTCGTCCTCAGCCGCCTTGCCAAGGAGAACGAGGCGCGTCCGCTTCAAGGCCTCGGTGACCCGAGCGGGATCGATGACGCGGTCGAGGGGAGCGCGCAGGTCCACCACGGAGACGTCTGGGGCGTCCCGCTCTGGGAGTGAAGCATCTTGCTCCTGTGGAGGTGGGCGCTCGAGCGACGGGCACTCGGGGCGCGGTGAGTCGCCGCCCTCATCCTCTCCCAGGGCCATCACCTCAACCAAAGCGCCAAGACTGCTGCTTTCGCCGCAGCTCGAGCCTCCATCGCAGGGAGAGTCGAAGACGTCGGTGACCTCCTCTAGGAAGGGCTTGGCGACGTAGAAGCGGTGGCTGCCGACGTCGAGGAAGGCGCCGCTGTTGCCGAAGCCGTTCTTGAAGTGGGCCAAGTTGTCGTCGACGCAGTCGAAGATGCCGAACCTCCAGACAAGGCCGGAGGCGACCTTCTCGCCGGAGGGTCCCGGCCGGAACTTGACTCCGCTCGCCACCGCGCTTTGCCCCACGGTGGGCGCCAACTGTCGTGGGAATTTGGAGACAGTAGCCATGGGGAGGCTTATCGGAGGGGCTCGACGTTGGTGACGATGGGTCTGGCTCGGGATTATGCCAACATAGACACCTCGGTTTACCCAGGTTCAGGGCCCTCCCGGTTGGAGGTAAACCCCTACTTCCTGCCTGCTTCGTATTGATTTGGTAGTAGCGATTACAATGCTCCTTGAGCTGTTCGGCCAGAGGAGGAAGAAGAAGACCGGGCCTCCCTATGCTAAGGGTCCAGGCCCCCTTGTATAGACGGGGGCCTGGTTACAGGTTTTTGGTGGCGATTCGGCCGGCTGCCGGCTCCTCGGCGGCGGCGTCCTTGGCTTCATCCTCCTGACCCTGCTCTGGCAAAGGCACTTTATAAAGTACCTTTCCCCCGGACCGGCATCTGGAGGGCATATCCCTTCCCCTCGGCCTCGGATCCCGTCGTGGGGAAGGGTCTTCGGCCTCTCATTGGCCGGACGTGGTCGTGGCGCTCGTCACTCCTGTCCTGCGCCCCTGGCGATCTTGTCGGGGCCGTTCTGCTTTTGGCTAGACAGCCGTTGGGGCGTTCTGTCTCCATCGCCCGGCTCCAGCTCTCCTCGGTGGAGTCGCCAGTCGGCTGCTGGCGCAGCCGGCCCTTCGGGCGGAGCCAGTCTTCTCGTGCCGGAGCCGTGGGGACTCCTGGGACGCCAGCCGGCGTATTGCCCGGCTCGTGGTGCGCCCCCTAAGTCATCCCCCCGACAATCAAGTTGTTCAGCGCCTTTCATCAACTATGAAGACGGTTGCTAAAGGAATTCTTAAGGACCATCTGGTACCTGTGGCAAGTAGCACGACTTGCTCTGGTAACTTGAATGGATTCAACAATGCTGGTTATAAGGCGACCTTCCGTCCCTTAAAGGTGCAAGTACCTCTCACAGAGTCCACCTTGTTTACCCCTATGAAGTGCATGAGAAGACTACAGAAAGATGCCATCCTAATTCGTTGGGATGTGTGGCCTCATCATGTGCATGGGGCAAGCATGCAGTACTTGGCACTGAGTCATCTTTTGAGATTTTGTAATGAAAATCAGCTAAAAAGCAACAAGGAGTATGGTGATAGCCAGTATGCTGTCTTGGCATTGGTGAGGACCGACCAAGAAAAGGCTAGATACACATTCTTGGAAGATGTACAACAACCAGGAAGGTTACTAGAACAGAATGGTATCGTGGAAAATTGAAGTTCAGAATGGTATAAGGAAGCAACCATAAGATGAAGAACCTCTAAGGATGATGATAAGAAAGTTGAGATGATGAGAGGATACCCTCTCACCTTGGTCTTCTGAATGACCCAAAGAGGAGACAACTCAGCTTGGCCCTCTGATTGAACCAAAGAGTGACTCCTCAGTGTCCAAAGTAGTTCAACAACTACCCCGTTGGATAGAAAGCTCTACAATAGAGTAAGGTTACCTCAAGCAGCCCCATAAGGAAGGTTGGTGCCCGGATTTGTGAATAGACACCCACCTATTGTAAACGAAGATGTGGACCACCTTGTTGATGACAATGCGATGGATGATATCTGCTTATCACCTGAATTGGATGGAATCCTTGGTATGCCCACTTTTGAACTTAGTTGTGATCATCAAACATTTCTGAGAAAGGCGATTTAGAGAATATGGCACAACAGTGAATGCAAGCTGGGAACAAAATGCAAGTGCCTAAGGAAGCATCAAGATACCACCAAGAGGATTTTTCTTTTAAGGGTGGTAGCCACCTAAGTACCCAAAACCTTCTACCCTTCTAGCCTCTCCAATCTCGAGGACGAGATTTCTTTTAAGGGTGGTAGTCTGTAACATCCCAAGATTTTATCAAATTTTGGGGGAATTTTTTTTGCTTTTGTTTTGCTTGAGATGTTTGAAAATTCACAAAGATTTAATTTTTTTTGAGTCTATTGGAAAGCTTTATTGGAAAACTATTTTAAACTTTCTACTATTTTCTTGAAGAACTTCATTTAGAAAGAACAAGTATCAAAATATTATTTTCCATTCTTTATTCAAACCTATGCAAGCTTGCTTGCAAAGGAGTGAATCACAAATGTGTTTTATTTAGTAAAGGTTGTATTTTAAAAACTAAGTTTGAAAGATAATTTCAAACATTATTTTATAAAGTATTATCTCTTTTTTTAAAGGATTTATTTTGCAAACCCTATACTATTTTGCATTATGCAAGAAAGTCCTTTTACTAAAATTTATAGGGTTTTATGGAAAATCTTATTTTATTTTGAAAACCTGTTTCTTACTGTCCCACTTTGATACTTTGTATTTTAGAAACTTTACAAAGTTGGTTTGAAGCAATTTGAACCAAATTTGCAAAAGTTATAAAAGGAATAAGAAAGCAGAAAAAGAAAAAGAAGAAAAGAAAAGAAAATAAGAAAAAGGCCCCGGGGAAGCCCTTCGGCCCAGTTCTAGAAAAGGCCCATGGCCCACCCTGGGAAAATACAGAACCGGTACTCTATCTCACTCTCTCCCTCACCGACAACTGGGACCCGCATGTCGGCATCTTCTCCTCCCCCTGATTTTTCTCCCTCCCTCCTGGCAATGGAAACGGCCGGCACGTTACTCCCTCCCCGCTCACTCCGTGCACTAAATGTCCATCAAAACCCAGCCTTAAGCACCCCATCCTTCCCTCTCCCACTTCTCTCTGGATATAGAACCGGAGACACCGTCATCTCTGTGAAATCGCTCGCCGGAGCATCGATCTTTCGCCGCTGGAATCCGTCGATATCGGCACAGTGGTGAGTCCCCGCGCTCCCTCTCCAACCTCATGCTTCGTGTCAGGACCCGGCGCACCTCCTCATGTCCTTACCTTGCATTTGGGCCCAGAGAATCATCGACGCCATGGACGCCAGAAGATCACCTCCACCTACCTCGACTCCAGCTGCCTCCCCGCGCCGTTACCAGAAGCGAACGACAACCTCGACCACGCATACGAGCTTGCCGTGACTCCCTGCACCTTGTCGTCCACTTCCTTGCCTCAGAGCACCACCAGAACGTCGCCAGCGGGCGTTTCCAGTACGCAGCACGCCGGAGAAGCACGCCGGAAACCTAGCCGGTGAGCACCCCCCCTCCTCTGCTTGATCTAGACCGTCGGATCCCGATCCATCGCCCCAGATCAAATCACTTATCTGAACCGGTATGGACAGATCTGGACCGTTGAAGCATCATAAGATCCTACGGCTCTGAATCGCAATCCGACCGAACCGGTATCGGCTAATCCAATACAGCCATGGGGCCAGCCTCTGATCAAAATAGAATTCAAATGAGTGTTCTAATCAGATTTCAACTCAATCTTGCAAAAATCATAACTTTTTATCTATAGGTCCAAAAATAGCAAATGATATACCGTTGGAATCCTTAGTATAAAATCTTCAAGGGGATTTTTCTTTTAAGGGTGGTAGCCACCTAAGTACCCAAAACCTTCTACCCTTCTAGCCTCTCCAATCTCGAGGACGAGATTTCTTTTAAGGGTGGTAGTCTGTAACATCCCAAGATTTTATCAAATTTTGGGGGAATTTTTTTTTGCTTTTGTTTTGCTTGAGATGTTTGAAAATTCACAAAGATTTAATTTTTTTTGAGTCTATTGGAAATCTTTATTGGAAAACTATTTTAAACTTTCTACTATTTTCTTGAAGAACTTCATTTAGAAAGAACAATTATCAAAATATTATTTTCCATTCTTTATTCAAACCTATGGAAGCTTGCTTGCAAAGGAGTGAATCACAAATGTGTTTTATTTAGTAAAGGTTGTATTTTAAAAACTAAGGTTGAAAGATAATTTCAAACATTATTTTATAAAGTATTATCTCTTTTTTTAAAGGATTTATTTTGCAAACCCTATACTATTTTGCATTACGCAAGCAAGTCCTTTTACTAAAATTTATAGGATTTTATGGAAAATCTTATTTTATTTTGAAAACCTATTTCTTACTGTCCCACTTTGATACTTTGTATTTTAGAAACTTTACAAAGTTGGTTTGAAGCAATTTGAACCAAATTTGCAAAAGTTATAAAAGGAATAAGAAAGCAGAAAAAGAAAAAGAAGAAAAGAAAATAAAATAAGAAAAAGGCCCCGGGGAAGCCCTTCGGCCCAGTTCCAGAAAAGGCCCATGGCCCACCCTGGGAAAATACAGAACCGGTACTCTATCTCACTCTCTCCCTCACCGACAACTGGGACCCGCATGTCGGCATCTTGTCCTCCCCCTGATTTTTCTCCCTCCCTCCTGGCAATGGAAACGGCAGGCACGTTACTCCCTCCCCGCTCACTCCGTGCACTAAATGTCCATCAAAACCCAGCCTTAAGCACCCCATCCTTCCCTCTCCCACTTCTCTCTGGGTATAGAACCGGAGACACTGTCATCTCTGTGAAATCGCTCGCCGGAGCATCGATCTTTCGCTGCTGGAATCCGTCGATATCGGCACAGTGGTGAGTCCCCGCGCTCCCTCTCCAACCTCATGCTTCGTGTCAGGACCCGGCGCACCTCCTCATGTCCTTACCTTGCATTTGGGCCCAGAGAATCATCGACGCCACGGACGCTAGAAGATCGCCTCCGCCTGCCTTGACTCCAGCCGCATCCCCGCGCCGTTACCAGAAGCGAACAACAACCTCGACCACGCATACGAGCTTGCCATGACTCCCTGCACCTCATCGTCCACTTCCTTGCCTCGGAGCACCACCAGAACGTCGCCAGCGGGCGTTTCCAGTACGCAGCATGCCGGAGAAGCACGCCGGAAACCTAGCCAGTGAGCACCCCCCCTCCTCTGCTTGATCTAGACCGTCGGATCCCGATCCATCGCCCCAGATCAAATCACTTATCTGAACCGGTATGGATAGATCTGGACCGTTGAAGCATCATAAGATCCTACGGCTCTGAATCACAATCCGACCGAACCAGTATCGGCTAATCCAATACAGCCATGTGGCCAGCCTCTGATCAAAACAGAATTCAAATGAGTTTTCTAATCAGATTTCAACTCAATCTTGCAAAAATCATAACTTTTGATCTATAGGTCCAAAAATAGCAAATGATATACCGTTGGAATCCTTAGGAAGTGTAGAATCCAGTAGTACAATAAAACTCCATATTTTATAGGTTCAATTTGAAACTATTTTCAAATTGGAATCAAACCTTCTGTTAGCTTGTTTAATTCATATCTTTAGTTCTGTTAATCCAAAAATTACAAATTTGTAGTCTTTGGAATCCTCTCAACTTGTAGAACATCATAGGGTCAAGAAAATCCAAATTTGATACTTGCACACACCTTGTGCATTCAAATTTGTCCAAATCACTATTCTGATCACATTTTGAATTCTATAACTTATTTTGGAGTGAAACCAATTGCAGTGACTTTGTCTTACTGCAAGCTATCCAGTAGAATCACTTCCTAATTTTATTGAAACACTTCACAATTATCCAAATTCTAATATGAGAATTTGAGTAATTTCCATTATAAAAATAAATCTATATCTGTTCAGTAATGTTTCCTTCTACCATAGCAAATCTTATGTTCATAGCTAGTGATCAAGGTTATCTAAACAACATCTTGATCAAGATCATTTCACTTAGACCTATCTTGTATAGTACCAACTTATTCAAATTACAAATGTGTCATTTGAGTAAAGTGTGATACTTTCAATCTTAGTTTCTACCTTTGCTACTATGGTATTGATCAAATCAACATCATGGTACTTAACCCAATACCATTTACTCATTAGGAATCTTAAGCCATGTTTTCAAACATCATCTATACATATCCATTACCTATAGCCATTTACTCATGTCTACTCAATCTTAGCCTTGCATTGAACTATTCAATTTGCATTTGAGTTAATTGAGTACTTCAATGTTATAAGAACCATAGCCTAAGCTTAAGTGTAATATATACTATTTAAGAATAATTGTTGTCACACTTATTCAATAGTATTGCTATTGCACTATTTTGTCTCCTATGTGATTTACCCACATGAGATATTCCAAGATTCTATATGCTTTAATAAAGCATAAAGATCTCACTCATCATATTTTGTCTAATTCATATATGTACTCAAATTGCAATTGTGCTACTTGAGTAGAATATGAATTCATCTCAAACTTAGGTTCTATTAATGTGGAGTTGTTATAATCCATACCATAGTATGTGTTATGCACCATGTTGATCAATGAACCATTTGAGCCATGTCCTCCAATATCAATCTTTTTCCAATCACTTGACCGTCACAATCCAAATACCTACTTAGTTTTGTTTGCATGTATGGAACTATTCAACTTGCAAATGTGCTAATTGAGTAATTCAAGCATTCTTAAAACCTAGCCTAGTTCCTAAGTGCAGTAGATGCTATTTAAGAGTAATTGTTGTCACATTTACTCAATAGTGTTGTAGTTGCACAAGTTGACTCTTGTGTAATTTATTGTACATGAGTTATTCCTAAAACTCTTATATGCTTAAATAAAGCATAAGAACTTCATCAATTATATTATGCCTAGTCCAATTCTCTCTCCAATCATATTGATCTTTCCCAACTAAGCTCTCAAATTCATATCTCACAAATCATAATACTTTGCCCTATCTTTCTTGTCATAACATCTCAATAAATCTAATTTGTTAAACAAATACTTTTCAATCATTTGATTTGTTTGATTGTGTTTGTATGGATTGTTTATGGTATGCTATTTCTTGTGCTATAGTTGTGCGAAGAGCTACGTGCTTAGTTGAGAGAGGTGAAACATCGTGATCTTCAAAAAGGCAAGTGACACACATATCCCCTACCTATTTTTACCACAGCATTAGTGTATTCATGTCTTGTAGTATGCATGATAGGTGAAATGTTCAACTGTTTTATCAGATGCTTAGATCCTAGTAGTGTGTAGCTATTCCCCAAACCCCACCTGTTAGGATGCTAAATACTTTGAAAAATATTGATGCCTTGCTATGATCACTTAATAAAGGTGTTTTGTGAACAAAAGTAAGAACTTCAACTAAAATGAAACACCTGGGTGGATTGGTTTGATAAGAGGTGGCGAAGTAGGTGGGTTCTGGGACGCATGCCTCGTCGAGAGGATGTGGGTTCAGAATGCCGCTCGGGATGGCCACCCAGGAACAAAGAGATGGCTATGTCTTCCATGCTTAGTGTACTTCCAGTGCAGCCTTAGGACATTATGGGCTCTGTCTTGACTGATTAGATGTGCGAGTGCAACTTGTCGGCAAGAAGTGGTGGTAGTTGAATTGTAGGTTGGGGACGGAGCTTGCCAAGTTAGTTGCCCTCTCCTTCTAAAAGGTCTCGTTTCATTTTATGTATGGGCATAAAATGAATCATAAGGTGAAAGTGCACAACCCTTGCAAGGTGTTCAAACTAATCGATTAGCCGTGTCCTCGGTTATGGACAATTGAGTCTCTAGTCATGGAATGTACGGAAGAATCTCATCACCGATTCTGAATTATTAAAATTTGTCTAGAAACCTCTAGGTAGGAACTAAGGACCATACACTCCGAGGGGTGGTGGTGCCTGAGGTTCCAAACTTTGTTGAGTTGCACCCAGAGCTACATACCGGCCAGTATGTAGTGTATGGGGGTTGTCTTGACCCTTAAAAAAATAAATTTTTGAAAGAAAGTATTAAAAAGGATTTTTAGGATAAAATTGGCTTTATGCAAATCAGCCTATGAGATCCACCAGCCAAATGTCATGTAGTATAGTCTTTCCACAAAATGCCACCAAATATGTGTCATTTGCCAGTACATCATTGTACTGACCCCTCTGGGGCTGCATATTCAAACGTGCAGGTTTTATTTCGAGTAAGGAACCAGGAGTAGGATCTCGAGACTACATTCCAACATGTCTGCCTGTGGCACATGATGAAGAATGGAGGCTCACTGCAACTATGCTTTATGCTGTGTACTCATAAGGTAGAAGACCTATGTAACTGGATTTACGTTGTAATATTGATGCTATTGCAATGATTACTATATTTTGTACTGTGGTGCTATCTACTGATCTAGGGAATGGCACAATACACAGGAGTTCTGCCTTTAGTAAAAGGCGGGGCGCTACAACCAGCCATGCAAATTCAACAGCACCCCTGGCAGCGAAGCGACCCACTCCACGCGTCAGTGCCGCTTCATGAGAGTGCTGGAGCAGCGCACTCAGTAGTTCCCTGGAGTCTTGCAGGCGCAGCCGGCTGGAGGTCAGGAGGATCAGTAGCATGAGCCAGCTGCCGACAATCTGGATCAAGGCGAGGATGACTTTCCGGTGGATGTTGAGCAATATCACATCTTTACTACTCTGGGCAAAGATAAAAGCAACGATCTTTGGCACAAGGCGGAGGTGAACGCCGTCATGCCCGCAGAGCCTCAGTTCATGCATTGGTCCGAGGCGGCCATCACCTGGGGACGCAGATCATCTGTGACTGATGCCCAGCCTTCGAGAATATGCTCTGGTCCTGGACCCCGTCATATGCTCTGATACGCACACATGTCGGTTCTCCTGTGTGCTCATCGACGGTGGCAGCAGCATCAACCTTGTCTACCGAAGCTCAATGGAGAAGCTGGGCATCCCGCTTGCTCAGCTAAAACCGAGCCGGCTCACCTTCCACGGCATCGTGCCTGGGCATTTGTGCACCCCTATGGGCAAGGTGCAGCTGGAGGTTCTCTTCGGGGAGAAGGGAAATAGCCGCCGCGAGCCCATCTGGTTCAAGGTGGTGGACATCAGCAGTCCTTACCATGCATTGCTTGGTCGTCCAGCTCTAGCCAAGTTCATGGTGGTGCCACACTACGCCTATCTGAAGATGAAGCTCCCAGGGCCTAGGGGCGTGATCACCGTTTCGAGAAGTTTCAAGAAGTCGCTAGCATGCGCCAAGGAAAGCTCATAGCTGGCGGAAGCGTTGGTCATCGCCGAGGAGAAGCGACAACTCCTCCATCGCGTGGAGCTAACCCAACAAGACGTGCCGACTCGCCAATCGCCGGTGGAGCAGTTCAAGCCAGTCAATGACACCAAGAAGATCCTGCTGGATGAGAGTGATCCCTCCAAGTAGTCATCATCGGCACCGGCCTTTCTGCTAAATAGGAAAGCAAGCTCACCAGCTTCCTCCGTGAGAATCGGGACATCTTCGCATGGTCTCCAAAAGACATGCCAGGTGTGCCGAGGGAGCTGGCTGAGCACTCACTCAACGTCCGGCCGGATGCCAAG